>CAWUFW010005371.1:0-600000 GCA_963921515.1 Calotriton arnoldi | reverse complement strand
AGGATGTAGACACCCTAAAGGTAGGTAGCCAACTGGTTTCTACTTGCCACCCCCTTTAATGCCCCTAATTTTAGAACTTAGGTGGCATCCCTGGACTTTGCAACTTAGATTTGATGGACACAAAGAAGATAGGGACAAAAAAGAGCAGCTGACTGCTGCAAACATTGGTGCCAAACCCTGCCTTCCACCATAAGGACTCGACAATCGTAGTGTGCTGTCTCGTCCTGCAACTGCAAGTACCCTGGAGCCTCTTAGCCTTCAACAAATCGCCACAGAACTCCCTTGGAGTGGAGGTGCTACTCCCCTGCAGTCTGCAAGCACCAAACCTGCAGAACCTGGTTTCCTGACTTGCTGCTCCCCAGCGACTCCTATGCAGCACCCAAACCAAAAGTGGTACACCAACACAAGAGGATCAAATCTGTCTCCCCTCCAAGTGTGGAGACACCAGGATCTACAGAAACCAGGTCGCACGAATACCCGGGGTATCGGACCCTCTGCGGCATTCACTGAGATGAAGAGTCCAATCCGGACTCTAACTGCCCAGTATGCAAACACCCATCAAGTCCCCTGAGATCCACTTCATGAGTGGCCCAGCTGTCCCAGAATCACCTGTCCAATCCGCCTGCTCCTAATCGCGAGGACATCTTGATGCGTGCCGCCCGGCTGACCTATCTGCTCTGGGCCCAGCCCACCCAGCCTAGGTACCGATGAACCAGCTGTGCTCCTGTGGTCCTGAGGCCCTTGCAACCTACTCCCTCAAGTGGAACCCCTTGGACTTACCTTTAAGTCCTCTTGTGCAGTGTATTTTCAGGTGGCCCCCCTTCTTCATAGTGCACCAGCTACCAACGACCTCAGCACCCTGCTCCCGACCGAATCCGGGATGCTCCAGAGAATCCGCTGGTGGAACATTGGGCCTGGCCTTGCTACTTACTTAAATCCCAAAGGTGAACCTCGAAATCCAACTGTATGATTTTATATGCATTTTATATGCATTTTTCTATTTTCTCCAATTGATTTCAATGGTGCGTAATTGCGCACAAAAGTGATTTATTTTGCGAACTTGAAAAATTCACATCTCGAAAAGTACTTACTGTAGAATTAAGTTTTTGGTCTGAAAAATTATATAAAAATCTGTGTTATTTTTATAAAGTGTCTCGGATTTATTCTTGAGTGTGTCTATCATTTATTGCCTCTGTGAGTACAACAAATGCTTAGCACTACCCTCTGATAAGCCTAACTGCTCGCACACACTATCACAAATAGAGCGTTATTATCTACTTTGCCTCTGTATATCAATCTGGGTCTCATTGGACTGTCTGCACAGTGTAAATCCTTTTAGTGCACTATATAGAGAGCTAGCTTCCTACATTAGACAGCACTGTACCCCGGACTCAGTGAGTACACCAACCGGTCAGCGATCTCTACAAGTACAACAGAAGGGATGGCAAGCATTCTGCCTTTGTTTTGCTTTGCTATTTCGTTTGTAACTATAAGCGATAATGATGCATGCGACCGAGGTTCATGAGCACACCCTCGGGGAACTCATATAAAAGGATAATGATTCTCCACTATGCTTTTTGGCTTAACGGAGGGGGCCGTGCTTATCATGCCCCATACTAGTTTTATTGGCCATCATATGAGAAATATGTCTGTTGGTGTTGGACGTGGCCCTCTTTTCAGGGTAGCCCCCAAAGATTTTGCTTTTACCCTCCACTTTTTTGCTGAATTGGTCTTTGTTGGAATTAGGACTGTGCAATTTACCACTGCTAACCAGCGATAAAGTGCTTGTGCTCACTCTCCAAAATTATGGTAGAATTGGTTTACACCTGATTGGCACATCTTATTTATAAGTCCCTTGTAGATTGGTATAAATTATACCCAGGACCTGTAAATTAAATGCTGCTAGTGTGCTTGCAGCACTTACTGTGCCACCCACTTACGTAGCCTCTTAAAAAATGCCAGAGGCCTGCCATTGCAGCCTGAATGCAATTTTAAACTGGCAATTCAAACTTGGCAATGTAACCCCCTTGCCAAGCTTTAAGCTGCCCTTTTATTACACATACGTCACCCCTAAGGTAGGCCCTAGGTAGCCCATAAGGCAGGGTGCATTGTAATTAAAAGGTTGGACATGTACATTTACGTTTTACATGTCCTGGTAGTGAAAAACTCCTAAATTTGTTCTTCACTGCTGTATGGACTATCTGTAATTAAAAATCCACTTTACTGGTAAAGTCAGATTTAAAAATGTTAAATTACAATTTTGAAAATGCCACTTTTAGAAAGGTGTTACATTTTCCTGCCCTATGCCATTTGACCAGAGCCACCATCCTTGTCAGGGTGAATCACAAACAGTCACTAAATCAACCTGTGCTTAACCCTCTGGTCGCTTGGCACAAAAGCAGTCAGGCCTAACTTAGAAGCAAAGTGTAAAGTATATATGCAGCACACAAACAGCAATAAAGTGAAAACAATACACAAGAAAAATCCCACACCAATTTAGAAATGTAGACTAAAATGTAATAAATTACTTAACACCAAACCAACAAAAATCCAATCAGTAGAGCCAGAGATATGTAATTTTAAAGATTTTTCGATAGTATAATGTCTAAATGCACAAAGCGCCATTCACGGTTATCTGGTCATGTGAGACCTGGTGAAAGTCACAAGTTCAGGCTGATTGCGGTGGAACGCGGGCCAGATACAGGGGCCAGGTTAGTCCCGCTGAAAAAGTTACCTTCTAAAGTGCAGCATGAAGAGTTCCATTCGCTGGGGAGGAGGCAGTGAGGAGCTCGGAAAGCGTTGTGGATGGTCAACGCTGAAGTGTGAAGAGCAGGCCGGGCATCGCGGACAGTCGCCACTGTTTCACGAAGATTCTGTCAGGCGTCCTGAAAGGTCGCTGCAGAAGATTCGTGTTGGCGGTCACCGTGGGCTGTCGATGCTATCGCGTGGAGTGTAGAACACACATTCCAGGTTGTCACTGGCAGTCGCTGTAGTGCAAAGTGTAGGGTTCACCTGAACTTCGCATTGGAGACCGGCGTGGCCGGCAAGATCTTGGTACCAATGGGCCCTTTCGCTGTTGTGAAGTGTACAAAACTTCAGGATTTCTCTTTTCTTCAAGTATGAGTTCACCTGATGCCACACCAATGGTCCAAAATCTGAGGTGCACCTCTTGGTGATCAGGACCGCACTCCAGCAGGGCTCAGGCAGGTCCAGTTGGGTCCAGATGCAGTAGATCATCTGGGCAGAGAGGCCTCTGGAGCTTGTTGTGTCCCTGTAACTCAGAACAGGAGGTTAGCCAGTTGACCTTTAGAGTCACTTTAGCCTGGGATTAATGGTGCAGGTCTAGTCTTCCTTCTAAGCAAGCAAGGCAGGCCTCAAGCAGCAGGGCAGCATCTCATTTTTCTGTAGTATCCACAGGTCCAGGACTGTACTGAAGAGTGGATCTGAGGGTTTTATTTTTATACCTGGTACCACCATTGAAGTGGAGAAACTTCTGGAGGCTTCTCCCCACAGACATGTCTGGAATTTCCTGCACCCCTGCCGTGGCCCCACCTGTCTGCAGGCACAATAGGCTAGTGTGAAGTTCCTTGTGGGAGAGCATGGCACAGTCTTTTGAAGTGCAAGTGGGGCTGTGCACAGTTCTGGCCCCACCATACTGCCTGAGATGGCCCATCCAGGCACACCTATTAGCTTGATTGTGTGACTCTCTAGGAGGGATACATAAAGGCCAACTGCCACCTACACCCAGTCATTTGATCCAGGAATAGGCTGTAGGCACCAAATGGTTAGGACAAATCAATGGCAACTTTCTAATCTTTTCATCTTCAAAGTAAGTGCAAGACCGCATATAAGATAGATCTAAGCATTAAACTCGAAAAAATTTTAACCTTTTTGAACCGACAGCGCAGAGGATTGAGAACCACGACTTAAAACATTGTTGCGAGGCAGTTGGTTACAAAGTAATTGTTGTTGAACTGATGAGGCATGAGGTAAACGCCTATTGAGCACTTGGTTTAGAAGATGCCTAAAAAAGCCTGCAAACCGTACTTGAATGTAAAAGTTTTCTAAACAATATGCCTTGTTTTGGTAATGAGAAAAAAGTAGCAAGAGTGCAGTTTAGTCAAGCGCTACACTCGTGAAAATATTTTCTAGCCCTCAGACTCACAAGTAAAATATGCCGAATTCACTACATTAGTGTTGGCAAATTTTAAAACACAGGCAGTAGCTTATTTAGGAAATCCGTGCACTTCCAGAAAGCTCCAGAATATTATTCTCCGTTTTTCAGAATAACTGCAGAAGCTGGGGACAAAGACGAATTAAATAATTAAACTGTCTCATGCCTGAATTGAGAAGACTGAAAAGTAAGTAATGAATTAATTCTAGGGAGCAAAAACAAAGACAGTGAACTAGAATAACATATAATCATTGAGAGTCCTTAAAAACATTGCACAATGGCAAATACTAAACCAGGCCTGGCATGTAAAATAAGCCAGAGTACCTGGGAGCATTGAACAACCCACCACAGAAAGGGAGAGGTAATATTTCACAACTGCAGTCATGGAGACTAAGGTATGAAGCCCTGATACAAAAAGACAAAAATCCAACAATGTTGTTTTATTAATTTCTTCACAGAGAAAAACAGTCAAGGTCCTGAGGAGATCCCGAAAGTAAAGGGCGGTTTGAAACACGTTGGCTTGACCTAATCTGGGGAGTTTGCTTAGGCAATCATACAAAGGGACACTGGAGGCTTACATAAAGAGTGTGTTGAAATAACCCCCAGTAGTTGCTTAAAAGAGGAATTTCAGCCTTTTTACAGAAAAAAAAAGAAAAATAATAGAAACTCCAGCACTTTTTAATCAAAAGACTGGTTCATCATTAATAAATGTTTTGCCATATGTATGTTTAGTATGATGTATTTAGTATGAATCATGTTAACCCTTCATGTGATTTAGAAAAGGTTTGTGTATCGTTTTCAGAAGGGCTGAAAATAATGTGAATTTCAAATAAATATTCTTGGAAGGATATGTTAAGTGTGTTCGTTTAATGTTTAAAGTTTACAAAAACACTTTAAATCAAAAATAAGGTTAAGATAATTAAATTACTTGGCCTTTCCGAAAAGTTATGTTGATTGAATGATTATCAGCCTGGGTACTGTGTTGAAAACAACTTTCTAAAGTGGCATCTTCAGAATTGTGACCTAAAATCCAACTTTACTATTAAAGAGGGTTTTAAATTACAATTCTTCATATGCCAAACATGACTTTCCTACCTGATCCCAATCAAGTTATCACTTATTAAATGTAATATTGCGACCTAATGATATCCTGTGCGAGCGGTAGGCCTCACAGTAGTGAAGAACGAATTTGGGGGTTTTTCAGTACCAGAACATGTAAAACCTAAAAGTAAGTGTCCAACTTTTTAATTACAATGCACCATGTCCTAAGGGGTGTCTAGGGCCTACATTTGGGGTGACTTATATGAAAGGCTCCCTGTTTTCTGTTTTTACTGATTTATACAGATAAATACAGACAAAAAAACATTTAATTTCCTGTCTGTATTTATTATTAAATGTGGATAAAAACGGAAATTATGTTCTTTTTTAAGTGATTTTAAATACTGTTATTCATGACTGTCAGGCCAATAGATGTGTGGATTGCCAGGTTTAGGCAGTTAAAAAATTAAGAAATTTTAGTAATAAGGCTTAAACATCAGTAGATATGTATAAAGTAAATATTAAAACATTAATATTTTCATATACGTATATATTATTTTACCATCTGTGGGTCTTCATATCATTTAAACCTGCAGACATTCAAATAAGAGCGTATATTTATTAGTTAAATAAATGTTTTTTTTTTTTTTTTATTATTTCCTCATACCTCCGGGGTCAACTGCAACTCTCAAACCACTCAATCTGTCCGCCCTGCAGTCTGCTGCATTCACCCAAGGTCCGTAAAGGGAACCGGACCATCGCTACTTACGACACCTTGGCGTAATCATTGGAATGCTTGATCTATCCCTTGATTCCAACACCACTCTGAAAAATCGGCCCATAGATCTAAGGCGTGGCCCATTTTGGAACCCAGATCTGAGCGCCACACCCAGATGGCTGCCCTAACCCAATAATCCACTCGCGGGGGTAGCTGTTCAATCCACTTCTTACAAATCTCCCTCCATGCAATTAAAATCAGATAGAATAATAATCCTTTCTGCTGACGCCGCAGAGAATTTTGTGATGACTTATCAACTCCCAAAATGGCAGCATAGGGTTGATATCAACAGAGACACCAAAAATATCTTGCAAAGTATGTTTGATCCCTCCCCAGTAATGTTTTAACCCAGGACACTGGAGAAATACATGCACATCGTTGGCCTCCACACAGCCACATCTCTTACACTTGGGAGGGGGGAGGGGAGCGAACTTAGCAATCTTAGCTGGTGTCCAGTAGAGCCGATTGATATTAAAGAAATGGTTTCTTTTTAAATTGTCAGGTTTGACGACTGAATACAAGAGCCTCAGGGAGTTGTTCCAGGCCAACGATAGATCCACCTCCTGGGAGGCTCCAGCCTGAAAAACTCCTTCCCAGACTGAATAAGGGGGCATTAAGTTCTTCTCATCCATGTCCAGGAGTTTCCAGTACCAAACTGCAACCTCCTTACACTTAGGTCTAACATCATGAAGAAGTGACTCCAACTCCCAATCCCCCCCAACCTCCTTCTTTGAGGCCACAACCAGGAAGATAATTGTACAAATTTGAACCTAGACAGGCTATCCCAACTTTCGCTTTTAAAACTTCCCATAGATGTAGCCCTTCAGACGTCATCAGATCAGCCCAGATAGTAATACCAGCCCTCCTTAATGGAAGGCTTAGAGAGTCTTGCAGACATAACGGGGTTCCAGGGGAGTCCCATTTAGGGGCAAAGTCTGAGTAGTACCCTAATCCAGACATTCTCCTGACCTTATACCATAGGTTTAGTGCTGACCTCAAAACTTTTAGACATACCTTCTTGAAATATCTGGGGGCCCCAAACTTATACAAAAAACCTACCTCACTCGATTCTCTCACCATTTCACCCAAAAGCCTCCCCCAAGTCGAGTTGTCGGGTGTCCCTAACACCATTCGCACATTTTTTAACTGGAATGCGACGCAGTATAAACTAAAATCCGTATGGGCCAGGCCTCCTTTATCAAGCCTACGCCTTAGATTTTTCCAGGCCAGCCTGGCCCCCTTATCCGCCCAGACAAAGCTAACTACCTTCCCCTGAATTTTATCAATGCTGGACTTTGGAAACCCCAGAGGGACACAATTGAAAAGATATGTCAATTTAGGAAGGACCACCATCTTTATTAAGTTGACACGGCCATATGTTGTTATGGGCAAGCTCTTCCACCTAACTAGAAGGCGATCTATCTCTTTGGCTACCTTTTGCAGATTATACTGGGGGATTTCATCTACCTTGCTGATAATTAAAATACCTATCTAGTCCTCCCACCCCAATCTTTGATATTCCAGCACATCACTTCAGTTTTCACAGAGTTTACTGAATAGCCCGAGAGGGCCTCAAATTCTGCGACCAGATGTTCTACTCTCGGGATAGTTATAACAGGGTCTGCCGTATAGATCAATAGATCATCTGCATAAAGGGCAACCTCACTGCTATATGGTGGTGAACTAAAAGGGATAATCTGGCTATCTGCTCTTAACAGCTGCGCCAATGGCTCGATGTAAATATCGAACAAGAGGGGTGACAGGGGGCACCCCTGCCTCGTTCCTCTTCAAATATTAAAACAGGGTGTCAGTGTAACATTGAAGAGAATCCTGGCCGTAGTATCTTGATGTAACATCCGAAGGACATGTATAAGACCCGGGCCAAATCCCATTACTCTCAGGACCTCCCAGAGATATGCCCAACACACCCGGTCGTATGCCTTAGCCCCATCTATTGCGATGACGGCCAAGGGAACAGAACGGGATGTAGCAAGGTCTATAGAACCAATAAGCTGCTGTGTCAACTCCTGAATCTGTCTCCTAGGGATGAAGCTTTCTGATCTGAATGTATCAGCTGTGGAGCGAGCTTTGCCGATCTCCCAGCCAAAATGCTCATAAAGATTTTGTAATCAGCATTCAGGAGTGAGATTGGGCGATATGAATCGGCCCTGCTAGGGTCTTTGGATGGTTTAAGGATCAGGACTATAGTAGCTTCCTTCCATGATCTAGGAATACACCCACCCTGCCAATCAATTGAATTAAACAAACTCTCCAAAGCTGAAAGCAGTTCCTCTGCTAGAAGTTTGTACACTTCAACTGGCAGGGCATCAGGGCCGGCCGCCTTACCATTCTTACTCTGAGACAGACACAAGCGAATCTCTTCCTTAGTAATCGGGGCATCTAGTCTCTCCCTGCCCTCAGTTGTTAACTTTGGCAATTGAAGTTTCCTCAGCCAAGCTTTATGTAGATCTTGGTCCAGATAGACCTCCTCTGTATATAATTCAGAGAACAGAGAGGTAAGGCAGGCTTGCATCTCTTTCATTTTATCCGTAAGATCACCTCTGGAGTTAACCGCCAACTGCCTGATATAATTTCATGATCTATCGGTTCTAGCTTTCCATGCAAGCAGCACCCCCACTTTCTCTCCATATTCAAAGTTCTTCATACAGCCAGCCTGCCATCGCTCCCTGCATTTCTGATCTAGCTTGACCCTATAGTTCAGCCTAGCCTCTTCCAGCTGCCTCAATAGCTGTTCTTCTCGAACGTTAATAGTAGGGCCAAGCCGCGACAACTCAGCCTCTAGGGAGCCCACTTTGTCCTCCAATCTCTTCATATTTAATCTATCGATCTTTGTCTTGGTATGTGCCAAATTCTGTAGCACACCTCTGATATAAGCCTTAAAGGTGTCCCAAACTGCATCAAGGGAAGTGGACCCCATATTCTCAAGAAAATAGGCTGTACTTGTGCGCTTTAATGCCTCCCCAACCTCTGTGTCAGAGAGGATAGCCCTTTTTACGGTCCATCTTGGCCTGGGCGAACTATTGAATCCTTTTAATGACATAAGAATTGCAGCATGATCCGAGATGTGAGCAGGTAGGATAGTCATTGTAGTTATATTATCAGCTATGGTCCTATCTATAAAAAAATAATCTAACCTGGAGAAGTGCATATACTTTTTACTATGAAAGGTGAAGCCTTGACTGGCTCCCATCCTATGCCTCCACCCGTCCAATAGATCCAGATCATGCAGCATATTTTTGAGAGCCTATCACACGCGCGGGTCATGAACACGTCTCTTGGGGGTTGACCTATCCAACATTGGATCAAGAAGAACATTAAAATCCCCTCCAATAACTATTGGAGAAGTAACCTCCATCAAATTCCAAGTTAGAGAGCTAGCGAGGTTTGTCAATATTGGGGCCCTTAAAAGACAGCACAAACTAACTCAGTACCTGCACAGCCTAAAGTCTCTACAATCCATCTCCCGGAATTATCAGTCTTAGAAGCTTTTATGACACATCCAACCCCTCTCCTAATCAAAATTGCTACACCCTGACAGTGTTCTGCCTGCTCAGAGACGACAAATTTCTCTATCCAGCTACATTTAGGAAAAAGAGCCCTGGCCTCACTAGGAGCTAAGTGAGTTTCCTGCAATAGATTAGCATGGGCCTGGCTTCCTTCCAGATACTTCATTATTAACCTCTGTCTACGCTTAACCCTGAGGCCATTTACATTTCAGGATAGGATAGAAAACTCATTGACTCCTCTCATATGGATAGTTTAACATAATGCCGTGCACATCTACCTCTGCACTATATTGATATATAATGGAGGTATTGAGGAATTCTTTTTTTTTATTTTTTCCCACTGCCCCCACTATGTACCCTTCCCCCACTCCACCCCCCAACCAACCCCGTGCCCCAGCCCTCCTCCCACCCAGGGGAACATTCCCTTCATTTTAGGCATGAATGCCTAGTGGTCTTCTCTGAGAGGGAACTAACGAAATAGTATTAAAAACTATACTGGGTCCTCCCTTACCCGTCTGATCTATCCTTCCCGATCAGCCTCAGGGGCCTGCTCCCTTCCTAATCGTGTCGATCAGATTGTCTACCTCCTCCACTGTTCGATGGTTATACATGTGGTTGTTCCACATAATCCGCAG
Source organism: Calotriton arnoldi (assembly GCA_963921515.1). NCBI lineage: Eukaryota > Metazoa > Chordata > Amphibia > Caudata > Salamandridae > Calotriton > Calotriton arnoldi. Next base: position 589,848 of record CAWUFW010005371.1, on the reverse strand, counting down.
TGAAGCAGGGAATTTCATCCGTGCTTTCGCCCCCAGTTTATTCAGCTCCTCCATCCTCTTCCCCAACTCCCACTGTCTCTGAGCAGTGAAATGGTTAATCCGATCTTATAGAGAATGAGTAGACTCCTACTGAGTAGGCGTCATCCCGTAATGCCGAGGTCAAAATCGTCTCTTTAACTACATATGAGAGGAAGTTGATTAAGATTTTCCTTGGTTTCTGCCTCCCAGGATTCCTTTTAAAGGGGTTTTGATCAACCCGCTGGATCTCAAAGGCAAGATTGATATCTGGCCTATTTTTCAAAACTGTGTCCCGTAGCAATGAGACGGCAAAGGCCTTGATATCCGAGCCCTCCGTAGACTCTGGAACATTTAGAAGTCTAAGGTTGTTTTTGCGCGAGTGGTTTTCAAGCCTTTCTAGGTCTCCCTCAATTCCTTTTTCTGTTTGGTTAAGCGACTCACGCCTGCTGTGTTCTTGTCGATGACCTGTTTCATGTTTGTCACCTCATGCTGCAGAGCAACAGTTCGAGCAGAGACCTCTTCCAATTTCTGGGCTAAAGCTGCGCAGGAGGCCTGGATATCCACCTGGTTCTGCTCAGAATCCTTAAATCCACTCCTCATCTCTACTTTTAATCCCAGAAGAATAGATGCCAAGGATTCCTCTGGTGCGGCCTGAGGAGAGCTCCCAGCCTCCAACCCCTGCTTAGGGGGCTCCACCAAGTTCTGTTCATCCTGGAGCATCAAAGCTTCAAACCTGTTAGACTATGGAACTGTCAACAGGAGAGAGTGGTTAGGGCCATCCGATGATGAAACATTTTGACGTTTCCAGGGACGGGGTGGAGCTTACTGAATTGCCCCCTGTGGTTATGCTAGAACTCTGCTCCATATTAGTAGGACGCTGGCTAATAGCCTCGCTTGTACTGCCCCCAACAGGTAAATCCAGTGACGCAAGAACTTTGTAGTGCGAGGACTCTTTCCAATGGTGGCCTGTCCTACTCTCTCCAAAACACGACCCCTCTTGCTTCTTACGGAGGCTGAGTATGTACTCTGACCTTTAGTATGATTATGGATGTGAGTGTGGATCTCAGGGGGTATCAAACCAGGAGGAAGAGGGGATGTCAGCCCTGATGTAGGAGTAATCGAAATTCCCCTAGTAAGCAAAGTATATCGCAAGATCTTCCCCGCCAGGGTTGTCTGTCCTGTGCTGTAAGTTTTTACCCTTCTCCATAAACTGAGGAGGCAACCACCCTTCCACAGGCCCCTCTGTCAACCAAAGAGGGTTCTTATCTCTCCTTACCTCCCTTGGGGTAGATAGATGAAAACGTCCTACCTTCTGGGGAGAAAGAAATTCCTGCCCCCCACCGTGGCCCTGAAGAGTTGTTCCAGTACTTCGAGTATCCTCAGCTCCTTCTGGTCCTCTAGGGCTGCCACTTGTGCTGACTCTGCCTCCGCTGCTGCTGCTGGTCTGGGAGAAAGCAGCGGCCTCACGGCAGCGACACAGCACCCTTGCTGCGTCCCTCCACCGCGGGACCCACAAAGGAGAGAAACCGCCGCCCACCGCTATCCCCATCAGCGGCGGGCCGATGCGAAGTTTCTGACCCCCACCCATCGCGTTATGTCAGAGCACCGGGGCAGCAACGGAGGCAGGAGCAAGTCCGGTAAGTGCGGGAGTCGGGAGGGAGGAACCCATTCAGAAACGCATTCCCTCTGGAGGACCGCGACCGCTTAGCTGACAGCCGCCATGTTCCTCCGCGGTTCATTGGTTAAATAAATGTGGAAATATACTGGTCTCAGCTTCATTTTTTCACAAAACCCAAAATAAATTCAGATAAATACAGATAAAATTAACAAAACATAAATATGGATAAATACAGACGGAAATGTCAAAAAAATAAATTCCATAAAACCGGGAGCCATATTTATAAAAAGAGTGTCTAAAGCTTGCCAAGTCAAATTCAGGCGCGGCCCATGCAGGCAAGAGCGGTGGGGCGGACAGCCTGGGTGGGGGGGACAATGACATACAATGACGAGGGAAACTTACATTTAAAAAAAGGAAAACTATGGTTTTCTTTTATTAATTTAAGATTTTCTCATCGTATGTCGACTCCACCCCCCGCCCCTCTGCTCTTACCTGCACGGGCCGTGCCTGGTCGAATTGCCAGTTTAAAGATGCCAACTGGTTACAATGGCAGACCTGTGACATGTTTTAAGGGCTACTTAATTGGGTGGGACAATAAGTGCTGCAACCCACTAGTAGCATTTAATTTGCAAGCCCTGGGTATATGGTATACCACTTTACTAGGCATTTGAAAGCATATTAAATATGCCAGTATGGTGCAAACCAATTTTACCATGTTTTAGGGAGTGAGCACAAGCACTTTAGCACTGGCTAGCAGTGGTAAAGTGCACAGAGTCCCAAGTCCAACAAAATCAAATGAAGAAAAAGAGGGGGGCAAAAGGCAAAACGTTTGGGCGGAAGACCACCCCTAGGCCCAAGGCTGATAGGTCTACAAATAACCATAGTGGATTTTTTCAATGCTGTTCTGAAGCATTATCAGTCCAGAAAGAAACCTATTAAGAGTCCTCAGCAGGCATCTGTGAACTTGAGCATGCCTTTACTGCTCAGGGTCACTATATTCCTATGAAGGTATCTGAGGCAGTACCACAGTGTGCACCCCTGTGTTCATGTGGGTTTCTCAATTTCAGTATCCTCACGATTGCTGGCAACTTATGCGTTTCTTAGAGTTTCTCTGAGCATCTTTTAGTGTAAGTTTGTCTAGGAATTTACAGCGGTGGCTCCTCCATAATGGCAGAGGCGCTTTGCCCCACTGGCTCAGAGTCAGCAACTGAAAAATAAAACGATATTTTACTTTTGTTTTATTATTCAAATGCTGGCTCTGAGCCAGTACATGTAGGGAGGGGCAGGAACGTGCCATGGGAGGGGGGAGGAGGAGTGTTGTACACTTCTAAGCAGTCCTAGGCTGGCCACACAGATATGCGCACCTAGGTTTCTCTAACCCGGCTGTATTCTACAGCAGGGTTAGAGAAAGGCACAGACTCCCTGTGCCTGAGAGGAGCATAAAACCAGCCTGCTCGGGCCAATTCCCATGCTGCTCTCATAGTATGAGAACAGGGCCTGGATTGGATGGTGAGTCTGTTGTCCCAGGGACTGCCGGGAGCGGCAGAACCGAGGAGCACCAAAAAGCGACTGGAAACTTAGGATACATTCAAACTTGTGTTTGAGTTCTGTCAGAATTTGTAAGTGGTAGTCTTTAAAAAGCATGTGAAAACAGAATACAAAAGTATTTCTTTTAAATAGAACTTAAAACATGGATTACCAAACCCTCAAACATGCATCCATATCTATCTACAGTATGTTAGGAATCAGGCTAGACAGAGACATGGGCCCAGATGTAGGGCTACACAGAGCTGGAGATGAACACCGTGGAAACTTAAAATACTTGAACACTAGATCACTCAACAGATCACTTGTACACTTGTGCACTCACTTCCTGTTTCCTAGTATGCTCCTAGGGCAAAAGGGGTACAGTCTGTCTTTAAGACCAATCAGACAAAGAGTCAATGTTTGACAATGTGTCATTAGTTGTTTTAGCTCTCCGCTATGTATTACTTTGCACCCATTTCTGCCTCTCTCACATTTGTTGTTTTGTTCCTTTTTGGTTCTCGCATTTAGGATTCCTCTATTTTCCTCCATTGCTCTGGCAGTTGTTTTGCTTGATACCTTTGTGTATCCTAATTCTCTCTTGTTTCGTTGCCTTCTGTAAGGTCTTGTTGCAGAGGTGTCCTGTGGTTTCTTTCTGGTATCTTGGTCTGCTGGGGACCAGACGAAGCACCCTCTACTGCCGAAGTTAAAGTAAAGTAAAGTGTGTTTACCTGTTACCTTACAGCCGATTCAGTGATTTACCATTCCTCCATTGATGAGGCAATCCAGTACCTCTCTCAAACTGCAATGAATCCATTTCAAGAGCGAGCTTCAGGCCAATGTTTAATTAACTCCCTTTGCCTGTTTCCCCTATTTCCCTAAATAGGGGCTGATTATGATGTTGGTAGGTCCGACACCAACGGCACGTCAGTGTCGGACCCACCGACAACTGCCCCTGCGGTCCACCCACAGCATTATGATGTGGCAGGTGGAGGCATCGGGTAGAGGGACAGTCCACAGCGCTTAAGCCAGTCGGGGCGTCGGAAAAACACCATAATCCCCTAACGACGGCACTCCGCTGCCAGGATCATGATGTCATTTTCTCACAGCCTTTCTATGTGGGCCTTCTGACATGGAAAGGCTGTCAGAAATTGACTTTGGGGGCCCTTAGCAGGGCCCCCTTCCCTCCTGGCCCCCGCTATGGAGCTTGGGGGATATCTATGGTGCCCCTCTAAACATCCAAAGTACCTGTGGCAGGCACCGTGAGGTGCCACACGGTGCAGTGATGTTTACAAACATCCATTTTGCTGTGGAAGCATTTGCTGTGGGCCTTTCCCGCCCACTGCACAAGCTGCCGTAGCAAAAATGGATGTTTAAAACCACCCTATGGGCGGTGACATCCTAATTGTGGAGTCGAAACCACCGACCTATGGTCAGGCGGTTTCTAGACCGATAAGGTCCGCTCAACATCATAATCAGGGCCATAGTGTGTGTTGTTGTTTTATTCACTCCACTGAGTATGTGTTCAGGGAAGGCTGGGCTTACAGAGGGTCTGCTCACCAGGAACTTGACACAAACGGGCAGCAGAGACAGAATATTGAGTACAAAATATCGAGTTGCACAAATATCGAGTCATCAATATCGTGGGTCAGAAATATCGACAGCAAAAATATCGTTGTGAAGAATATCGACTTAAGGTAAGTAATATCGATTTTAAAAATATCGAAGTGTTTAATATCGTTTGCAAAAATATAGGGGCCGATTCCGATCTCGGCCGGTAGGGCTCCGAATAGGATTTGGCTTTACCGGATCCGATTCGGAGCCCTGTTTCCCGACCGAATCGTACGCGGGTCCGGCCGAGCGAGTACGATGCGGGTCGCCGACCGACTCGTCCGGGCGACCCGACCGCTCCGACCGACTCGTACCCAGATCGTACCGCTCCGACCGACTCGCTCGGACCCGAGTCGCACCGCGCAATGGAGACGTTTTCCGGCCGGGTAAGTACGATGCGCACCTCGACCGCTCCGACCGACTCGCGCCGTCCGACTCGAACTCGCTGTCGGAGCCGTACTTTGGGGTCCGTGTCGGACCCCCTGTACGCGTACCCGTGCGAGGCGCACACAGGGGGACCCATGGGTCCCCCTACCTGTGCGTGTACGCCGCGAAGCGCTTCACGGCGTACTCGCTGTAGGGGCGCCCTTGTCCGCCTCGCACCCATTGAGGCAATGGGAGCCCGCGTACGCGTTGTACGACCGGCTCCCATTGAGTTCAATGGGAGTCCGAACCGACTCGTGTCCGGTGGCATACGAATGCATCGGACTCGTTCGGTCGGACTGCACGGGTCCGGTTCGGTCGGAAATCTCTCCGGGTCCGGCTCGGTCGGAGAGATTTCCGGCCCGAATCGGAATCGACCCCATAGTTGTTAAAAATATCGTTTTTTATTATTGTTATGTATTTTAGTATATATTTTATATGTATGTGATTTTTTTTGTATAAGAATTGCTTGTATTTTTAATACGTGTTAAATTTTTAGTGGTTATTACATTTTTTTAATTTGAATTTTGCGCTTTTAGTTCCGTAGCGGGTTGTGGGTTTATAGGGGAATAAGGTGGGAAGTAATTTAATCATATTAAATTTATTTTAATTTTTTTATTTTAATTTTGTGCCTTTAGTTCTGTAGCGGGTTGTGGGTTTATAGGGGAATAGGGTGGGAAGTAATTTAATTATATTACATTTATTGATTAATTTTTAGTTTTTAATATTTGTTTAATTGAAATGTTATAGTGTTAAATATGTAAAGTAATGTATTAATAATTCATTAATAATTGGTTGCTAATTCATTTTAATTAATTAATTGGTTATTAATTTTGGTAATTTTGTAATTAATTTTAGGTGCGTGTTGTGGTGTTTATAGGTGTAAAGAGTGGGAAGTAATTTGTGTTTCATTAATTAATATATAGTTGTTAATTAATGTTAATTATTTGATATTTGTTTTGGGTAATTGTTTACTTTTAAAGAGGTAAAGGGTGGATATTAAATAAATATTAATTATTTAATTATTAGTTGTTAGTAGTAATAGTTTTTAATTTTAAAATAATTTTTAATTGTGTTTTATTATTTTATAGTTTAATTTAGGTGTGTGTTGTGGAAATTATAGTGTTAAAGTGAGTGTAGACAATTAATGTTTATTAGTTTTTTTATTAATAATATTTTAATTGATTATTAATTATGTTAATTATGTAAATACATTTAATTAAAAATGTTGAAGTGTTTTGTTATTGGTGTGGTGTTATAGGGTAGGAAATAAAATAAATACATTTATGTTTTAATTAATTTTTTTGTTTGTAAATATTTTCTAGTTTAAAATAATAATTTTTTTGTAAATGTATGTATTATTTTATTATAGATAGTATTTGTAGGTTGTTGTTATATGTAATTAATATTATAATATGTGTTCTTTTTATATGCTTAATATTTTTTAGTTTTATTTTTTAAATACTGTTTATCAATTTTTATTATTTTTTAAAATTTTTAATGTTTTTTTTTTGTGTTTGAGTGTGAATAGTTATTTTTTTTTCTCCGGTATCCAATACTTTCCCTACTGTTGCATTCACTGGAGTGCAAATAGTAGTCAGTCAGTCAGAAAAACTTTATTCGGTTTGCTTTTGAACCATAAAAGTTACATCGACAAAAAACAGTTTAAATGAGAGTACATAGGTTAAAATGACAACAATACCACAGTTAAAATTGCACAAAATAGATTAAAAAGAATAGCCTGAGGAGACACTCTTTACACATCCATAAAACTCCTAGATTTAATAGTAGCTTTTAAAAACCCTACTATAAAAAATATACAGTGACAACAATACCACAGTTAAAATTGCACAAATTAGGTTTAAAAAGAATAGCCTGAGGAGACACTCTTTACACATCCATATAACTCCTAGATTTAATAGTAGCTTTTAAAAACCCTACTATAAAAAATATACAGTCCTCTTCCAATAATTGCAGAAACACAAGTGCCGGGCGAATCTGTCTAAAATTCATTTTTTTAAAAATAGGAACCAGAAAGAGCTTACGAGGAATTTCATATAATTTACATAAAAACAGGAAGTGCAGCGTATCCTGAGGAGACTGTCCGTCACAGCCGCAGGGCGCAAGCACTTGACCTCTATTAGAACCCTTAGGTCTAGCAAGCAGAAGGTGAAAAAGATTCAACCGGAACCTGGTTAACAACATTTTTTCGTGTGTGGACAGAGACCCCATGAGATAAGGTTCCGTCATGGGGGTTGTCTTAAGCATTACATACGCCCGCACACTTGGTTTCAACACCTCCTGAGCTTCTCTTTCCATATTCCTATGTAACAAAAAGGCTGATTTAATCAATTCCACATCTTTCTTTGTAACAACATCAGGGTTAGAAAATAAGTCTCCCCGCGCTAACCCATAAAAGCTTTTGTTAATATATCTTAGCCATGGAATACGGGCCGAGTTGTCAAGAGACATACAATCTCTTAGGATCAGGTGGGATAGGGTTAGATCTTTATTCATCCAACATTTTAGCCAAAAGATCAGGGGTCGCAGAGCAAGAGCATCACTTAAATAGGGAACCCCCAGTTCCTCGTGCACCACTAAATTAGATGTGCCACGGGGAACACATAGTAAGCGTTTCAAAAAATCGTTTTCCGCTATCTGGAGGGTTTCTGCAGCAGTGTATCCCCAGATATCACTGCCGTAGAAGCTATGGCCAGGCTTTTAGCCCGATATACTTGTAGCATAGCTCCTGTTGGTTTCTTCCCTATTTTGGATGCAAAATTAAAAATTGCTGAATTAACCCTGACCAGATCCCCTTTTTTTTCTGTAATAGGGGGCCCCATTTAAGCTGGTCATCAAAGAGGACCCCTAGGTAGGAAAATACATTCGTACAGGGGATCTTGGAACCACCTACACTAAAATGAAAACTCTTTTTCCTCGATTGTCCCACGTGCATGACATAAGACTTGGAGTTATTAATTGCCAAGTCCCGGTCAGACATAAATCTGGAGAAAGTGGTTAATAGCGATTGCAAACCCAATTCAGTCCTAGATATGAGGACGGCGTCGTCCGCATATAACAGGACGGGAATCCGTCGCCGTCCTACACGTGGGTAATCAACTCCCGATGCCCTCAATGCGCTATCCAGTTCGTTAATATAAAAATTAAATAAAAATGGGGCCAATATACAGCCTTGCCGGACTCCCTTCTTAATATCAAAATTCCTTGTGACCTGCAGGTCCTGTTAGAACCTAACATTGGCTTTAGTTGACATATCAGGTCCTCAAGAAAATTAACTATACTGTTCTCCACTCCCATTGCCCTCATGGACTGCCATAGCTTGTTCCTGTTAACACAGTCAAACGCAGATGACAAGTCCATGAAGGCAAGATGAATAGTCCCAGTGCGAGCAACAGTATATTTGCTCAGTATCATAAATAAATTAAGACACTGAGCAACAGTGGAACGTCCCGGGCAAAAACCATACTGGACTTCCGTCAAGATCTTGTTGTCCTCCGCCCAAGTCGATAATCTCTGTAAGAGGACCCGTCCCACCACTTTTACCACTGAATCAATAAGCGAAATTGGTCTATAGCAGTGGGTACTATTTCTGTCACCCTTTTTAAAAACAGGAACTATAGTAGAGATTGCCCAGGACTGGGGACAACCATTCCTTGCCGCAGCATTAAAAACTGCCTCCAGTATCGGCACCCAAAAAGTAGGGTCTGCCTTAAATAAATCTGGGGGATCCCGTCAGGACCTGGCGCTTTACCAGTAGATAGTCCAATGATACCTTCCAGGATCTCACCCTTCTCAAATATTATTACTGGGTCCTTCCTGTCCTGGGACTTCCTATAATTATACTCAAACGGGCAGTCAAACATAGATTTAAAATGAAGTACCCACTCCTCCTCAGTGATATGTGCATCAAGGGAACCCCCCCCTTCATGATCAAACAAGGGCCTATTCATAACACTCCAGAACCTCGAGCTGTTTCTAAGGGTGCTAGAATCGATCAGCTCCTTCCAAGCTTCTTCCTTCAATACTCCCTTCCGATTGGCAAGGGCTTCCTTGTATACCCTACGACAGATAGAGACTTCAGATTGAATTCTAGGTTCTGCTGACAATACCTCCCTCAGCCTCTTAGCTGCCCTGGAGCACTGAGAATCAAACCATCTAGGCCCAGATAAAGTTTGTCCTCTGGCTGGAGCATGAAGCAATTCGGTCACTTTCTGAGAAATAGACTCGAATGCACCAAGGATCTCTTTTGGAGGGGACCACTCCATTGTACATAATGATAATTCATCAGCACAGGCTATTTTAACCTTATTATAGAATACTTCTGGGGAAACCTGAGACCATTTTAATCTACGCTTCCCATCTGTTGGTCTCAAAACACCCTTACATGGAGCATCCCCAAATTTTACTGACAATGGGCCTGTCATATGGAGTGTTAAGGGATTATGGTCACTAAAATCACTTTCTGCAATATTAAAATTATTGATAAAAAATTGTAGAGGGGACGAGATTAAAATAAAATCAATAAAAGATCCCCTCCCATGCCCTTTAAAAGTAGGCACCGAAAAATTGGTGTAAGGGTCAGTTAGGGACATTTTAGCCAACATATCTAGTTCATTTATCATAGCATTCAGCAGCTCCCCTTGAGCATGATGTTCAAAATGGAAACCCTCCATACGGGGGCAACCCAGCTCAGAAATGCACGATGTTGTTGGGTTACCGCAAGGATGTATATTGAAGTTACCAGAGACCAAAAGGTTATGAAGACTTATGCCCAGGGATTGTTTTATGATTACTCCCAGAGCAGTTATATTACTAACCTCCTGCGGGGAGATAAACGAGTTGTAGAAATTGACAATTCCCCAGCTGCTATCCCCCCTTTTGGCCGACAATGCCAGGATTCCTAGGTGTGTAGTTGGTATCATCTGCAACTTGCAATCAATAGCCACAGAAATATATGTGACTAGTCCTCCCTTTGGTCTTCCACTCACAGATGGTACTGCTGGGACAAAAAAGGCCTTGTAGCCTTCCAGAAATAGGTCGCAATCCACCGACCACGTTTCCTGGAGGCTGATTACCATAAATTGCTTAACATAACACACCCACCGTGGATCCTGAAACTTAGTTGCCAACCCTGCTATATTCCAGGATAGAAAATTATTCGATATCAAAGCTGGGAGCCCTACAACTATTTCCCCTGGAGCCTGGGGAGATACGACCGTCTCGGACCCTGAGAATACAGGGCCCCGCAGTCAATCGCACTCCTCCATATCTGATAAGGCAGCAAATCTATTATTTGTCGCCACAATATTGCCGATACCAGATTGTCTATCTGGATCTAGCAATGATTGAGCCATGGGTATGGACTGATGTCTCAGAAGTGGTCTTGTTAGGCAGCCCCCTCGGTGGGATACCCCATGTCCCTCTGCAGACATATCCCCATAGGGGAATGGTCTGTAGAAATAGCCCAAAGGTAATGCCTTAATAACAGATCCCACTAAGGGGGTGAGACTACAATCCCTAGAAAGAATACGGCCTGCAGTAAAGGGGTTGTCAAAATTTATAATAACACAGTCACCTGTCCCTTGTTTGCGTGAGCACCCAATCCAATTAACCCTTCGTGCCATGAGTATGTTTTTAGATACATGAGCACCAAGGGTAGTATTATATGTGAACCAATGATTTATTTTATTTATCAACTGCCCATAATCTTCGCTCTTCCCGTAAGGGAGAGCGGGAACACTCCCCAAAATCACAACATATGGAGTGGATTCGGGTGGAAGATCAATGGTTGGAAGATTCATCGCCTGGGGGGCTCTGCCCACTGGTCTCCTATCCTTCTGAGGCACAGGGGGCCCTGTACTAGAAGATAACTGCTGTATAGGAACCAGAATATCACCACTAGTGGGCTTCATATTATTAGAACTACTCTTAACTAGTACCTCAGCATTTACTGTTGGTCTAACACTTGAGACTACCCCTGCTCCATTCTGTTCATCTCTTTCCCCTTCCGTTACAGTTTGAGCTTTGGGCGTGTTTAAACTTGCTATCTGAATATCTGGCAAAGTATGAACCATCACCTTTTCTAGTTTAAATAGCCTGTCTTCTACTAAGCTTATTTTTTGAAGTACGGGGTTTAACAAGGTGTTCAGCATGGTCTCAAGCCTACCCCAGAAGTCCTCCTCCAGCATGTTATCGATTAGTAGCCCTGCCCTGGTCTGATACGAGGAGGTCAGATTTCCATCAGAGCCAACACTTGTGGACGGAACAACTAACTCTTTTCTCCCAAGTTTACCCTTTACAGATTTATTTGATTTCGATGTTCCCCGGCTCTTCCTTATTACAGTGGGGGAATCGTTGATACATTTTGATTTTATTTTTGCTTTCTGCCCTCTAGTTATCGTTTTCGATTTCACAGGGCTAGGTTCCTGCACCAAGGATGTGCAGGAAACTGAATTGGTCAGAGTTACTGGGGCATCATAAAGTGACTGACTCAGCCGTAAAGGAGATACATCCTGAGTTGGAACCAACAGAGCATCAGAGAAAACAGGAGTTAAGGAGAGCCTAGCTTGCAGAGGGTGCGGCTCAAGAGATAGCCTATGTTCTGTCGTTTTAATTTCATTAATGAGGACAGATTCGGCCCTTGTTAAAAAAGCATCTAGAGTTCTAGCCACACTTTTCCCCAGATTTAATTTCCGCTTATTCATGTTTGACAGCTATGGGCGTACAGTGTTGTTTAATCAGGCCCCTTATAAAGTACAATTTTACTTGTGAAGATAAAGTGACTAATGCAAGGTGCAGTGTGCAAAATACAAAAAATGTTAAAACACAAACAGCTCAAATGACAGATTATAAAAACTCCTCAAGGCTTTAAAAAGGTGCTAACTACTTATGCAATAAATGATTATCAAATTATCATATTAAAAAAAAACAATTAATCACAGTAGGAACGCTAAAATACAATCCATGTACAATACGGGATCCTGGCTCATAAGATAGAGGCTTAGCCAAATTTAGTATAAGTACTATGAGTACTCCTCGATCATCAGGCTAAAAAACTTTGAAAAGTGTCCAAATGGCACTACAATCCTTGAACTTGCAGCCGTCTGAGGAAAGGGAAGCAGTTCTAACCCAGACCAAACAGTACCTGTACGCGAACTCCAGAGCCTACACAAAAGGCCACAATTGCAGATGAAAGGGGGATGGCCCTGCCCTGCCTCTTCCTGCCGATGACGGGCACAGGACGGGCCGGCCCTTGGCCTGGGCTTGGCCCGGGTACAGCCCGCGCGCGTCCCGCGCTGCGGGGGGCCACCAGCGACTTTTATCTCGCCTCCGGGCGCGGTTTGCAGCGTCACGGGCTTGCACCACCGCAGGGTTGCAGGGATGTGTAGTTTTGAAAGAGCCGTTCCCCTCACGGCAGGAATCCAAGAAACTGTTGGGCCGTTCCCCTCACGGCGCTCGAAAGTGAAGCGTGGCGTCCCGCTATCCAACACTTCTCCTACTGTTGCACTCAGTGGAGTGCAAATAGTAATTTTTACCCCTCCGCAATCCAGCACTTTTCCTACTGTTGCACTCACTGGAGTTGGAAAAGTAATTTTTACCCCTCCGCTATCCAGCACTTTCCCTACTGTTGCACTCACCGGAGTGGAAATAGTAATTTTTACCTCTCTGCCATCCTGCACTTTCCCTACTGTTGCACTCACTGGAGTTGGAATAGTAATTTATACCTCTCCGCTATCGAACACTAATCCTACTGTTGCACTCAGTGGAGTGGGAATAGTAATTTTTACCCCTCTGCTATCCAACACTTTCCCTACTGTTGCTCTTACTGGAGTGGGAATAGTAATTTTTACCCCTCCGCTATCCAACACTTTCCCTACTGTTGCACTCACTGGAGTGGGAATAGTAATTTTTTCCCCTCCGCTATCCAACACTTTCCCTACAGTTGCTCTCACTAGAGTGGGAATAGTCATTTTTACCCCTCTGCTATCCAACACTTTCCCTACTGTTGCACTCACCGGAGTGGTAATAGTATTTTTTACCCCTCCACTATCCAACACTTTCCCTACTGTTGCTCTTACTGGAGTTGGAATAGTAAGTTATACCCCTCCGCTATCCAACACTTTCCCTACTGTTGCACTTACTGGATTGGGAATAGTAACTTTTTCCCCTCCGCTATCCAACATTTTCCGCACTGTTGCTCTCACTGGAGTGGGAAAAGTAATTTTTACCCCTCCGCTATCCATCACTTTCCCTACTGTTGCACTCTTTGGAGTGGGAATAGTAATTTTTACCCCTTCGCTATCCAACACATTCCCTACTGTTGCACTCACTGGAGTTGGAATAGTAAATTTAATTATTTTGCTATCCAACACTTTTCCTACTGTTGCAATGATTGTATTGGGCAATTTAAGTTTAAATATTTTTCATTGTTTAATGTTTTAATTTATTCTAGAATTTTTTTATATTTTAAATTATATATATATATATTTTATTTTTATATAATTTTAAAGTTTTAAAATAAATGAAAGATAATAGTTTATTAAATATTTTAAAGTAAATATATATATATATATTTATAAATTATGTTTGTGTTTATTTTTTTTAATTAAGTTTATTTGTAATATTTTGTAAAAATATATTTTAAATTTAATTTATTTTGTTAAAATTAAAATTAATATTAATTAATATTTAATATATTTAATATATATCATTTTATTTTATATATATATTTAAATCAATATTTTTTAACATCGATATTTTTGATTCAATATTTTTGTACTTACCTGTGTAGGTATGGGAGTCGATATTTTTGTAGTCTATATTTTTTCTCTCGATATTTTGAACATCGATATTTTTAACATCGATATTCTATCAGTGAACCGTGAACTAACTCAACCGTAACATATTTGGGAAGTAAACATGGTTGGATTTGGAAGTTAAATACAGTTCAGAGTTATTTATATAGGGAGATGGTTATGCGAGGTCAATATTTTGGTAGTCTGTCGAGTGCCCTGGTATTGGTGGGGTATTTCTCGCACCAGATAGGCAATGGAAGTTGGAATCGTTACTTACAGGATGCGATAAACAATGCAAATTAGAAGTTTATAAGTTTAACCACAGTAATGTGGAAAACCATGCGGATGTTGGTGCTTAATGCACCAAAATCCACTTTATGGTATTTTCCAGGCCTTTTTCAAAGAAGTTGGGAAACTCTGACCCACTCACAATTGCAAATACATGTTGTACATAGGTACTGCAATTAACCACATCACTAATAATCAAGACCTCAATTTTGCAAAAGATGGTTTTTCAGTCTATATTTTCCCAAGGAACCCGTTTTTAGTATCACTAAATGTGAATGTACCTATTATAAGCATTGGCATTTGTAACTATGTCATTCTGCAGCTGTGGTAGTGTTTAGGATGCCATTGTACACCTGCAAATGTCTGTGTGTGTATTCGGTAGTCTGTGTACGATTCTGTCTGCCTCCAAGTCTGAGTTTTTCTGGGTGTGCTTGTTTCTCTGTATTTGTGCTTGTGTATCTATGTGCATCATGGTTTCGTGCTTTATATGACTGCGTAAGTCTTTTATCCGCATGTGTGTGTGCACGTGTTGCACGTTTATGTGTGTGACAAACAATACCGTATTATGCAAGCTGAGCATAGCTGCCCCTTTTCCTGCCTGCATTGTACACAGAACTTTGAATTTACTGGCCCTCAAGGGCAGGCTAAAAGAGAAGCTGTGATGTTTCATTTGGCACTACTGAAGGTCCCTGGCAGGTGATCAGAAGAGGGCATGGAAGAGCCGGAAAAGCCGAAAGATGATGTCTGGGCGGCTGTTATTGCTTTTTCAAAGGAAGGAATGCACCGCTCCAAATAGAACAGGCTGTGCAAATGCTAAGTCAATGCTAACTTTGTGCCTCCATGATCTCAGAGGAAATGCATGGCTACAATTCTTCAATGGACAGTGGGGGAAATAGTACCCTCTGCGACTATACGGTCTTAGAAAGTCGTCTTAACAAATCTGACTTGTCTAATAGGGTCTGGAACACACAGTTAGAGACTGCTTGCATGCAACTGGTGCAGAATGAAGGCATAGTAAGATCCATAACTGACAAGCCCAGCTGGCAAAAATTACCCCAGACTACAAGAAATGCAGTATCTTCAGATATTTGAAATCTGAAAATGTTTGTATGCAGGAGACAATACTGCTTAGCGACAATTGAACCTAAGCTCTGTTTGATGGCATTCTGCGTGTATAGTGACAAGAAGTGATATGTTAATCATTAGATTGCATTACTAATTTAAACCTGCTACGTTTAAAAATACAAGCAACTGAAGCACAAAATGCACTCTCAAATGCACGTTGGAATGGGCTACAAACCAACTGAAACACTTCGATTAGGGAGATGGAAAAATGTGTGTATCTGTAATGACTGTGACTCATTTATTCGACACTTTCAACCAGAGTTTTTGCCATTTATAAGCACTTTAATTAAGAAGCGTTACTTTTAATCCTCTAACCGGACTCAATTCATCAACTTCGGATGCTCAGCATGGGCAACAAGCATTTTTTTGTCGATGCTGCTCGGCATCAGCAACACAAAGGAAGGTTAACCACCTTTAAAGATTAATCTTATTGGTTTTGCCAATGCTTTTTATCAAATGTTTGGGTTACAATGAAGAGATTACAGAAATTCTTCACCTACTTTCAAGATGAAATCCTGCCAAACATCAAGTATATCACTTTAGAAAAAAGTAGTAAATGAGAGCTGCAAAATTGCTGTAAATGCTAGAATTTATAGAAGGGAGTCAAAAGTCAAATTGCCAGAGGCCTATAGATCACATTTTGCTCACAGGCATGTTTTTGCTTATAGCTGGTACCTTCCTTGTTATCTGGGTGTACAGCAAAATGTAAAAAGTCAGGCCATAACTGAGATTTATTTCATGTCGGTTATCTGTGGTATTTTTTTAACATTACGTTTATTTGTAAAGCACACATTCACCCAAGTCTGTTGGTGCTGAAATAACCGATGTTCATTGTAACCCAACTTAATAATACCCTGTTTATGGACTTCAGAAGGATGAAAGGCTGAGTGGATCTGCTAGATTCGAACCTGTGACAACGAGGTCAATCACAGATCCTTGGAGTGGACGCATTAGTTCACTGAGCCACTTCAGTGCCCATTCTCTCTGATTTTATGAATAATTTACTTAGGGTTTTGGTTTTTGGAAATAGGTGGTACAGGGTGCTCTACTTTTTCTTGCTTCAATTCATATTGTTTGTGATTCTTCAAATTGATGGCTGTGCTGCACACACTAATTTTACATTTACAGTGTCTCATAATTCACGATTCTAATAAAATTGTAAGCTGCACAAAAAATGCTAATTGCAAAAAACATAAGAGCTCCAGTAACAACCTGTGCTTTCCAATTCATGGCCCATATGCAAACTGTTTTTTCCCCATTAAGGTACCACTTCCAATACTGCCTCCTCCCCCTCTCCGAATTTTCCCGCATTAAAGGCTCTGTATGACATTAAAAAATGCAGAAGGAACCTTTTAAATCAGAGAAATGTGTGTTCACCATTGGAAAATATGCTTTTGGCACATAATACTGATTCAGCAGCTGGCTACACAGCCTGAAGCGAGCAGGCCGCTTCTACTCCCCACGGCCTCGGAAATTTCAAGAAGTTATGACATGAAGCAATGAATGAAAACTGAATCAACAAAACCGTAAAATTTTCATTTTATGTTTTACTTTTGGTTCGGTTGTCCTTCAGTTTGAAAGAAAACGACTTTAAACGTGTTTCAAAACATACATTGAAAAATGATCTTACTTGCAAAGAAATAGGACGCTTTCCCCCATTTTCGAGAAAATTAAATCACAACTTTGGCTGATCAGCCGTTGATTGATGTACCCTCCTCACATCAGGCTAATGGAGCCTTGTTTCCTAACAGTAGCGTAATGAGTCACCTCGAGTGCGTATTGTTTTGCTGAGAGCTTTTTCTTGCTCTGCTTAGCCTACCAGCACCCCAAGGAAATTAGGGCCTGTGCTGGTCTTTTTTTCAGAAAACCTCATTTCTTTCATGGTTTTCTCTTAAAGAATTTGATACAGGGATAGAAGCGAACCAGGGAGAGTAAATTAAATATTGATCCATGCTCCTCTGGCCTTGCCTTCACCTTGTCCCAGGGCTGTGAGTTACTGACTTTTCCGTTTTGGCTCTAATAGGAATTATTACAACAGGCCTGTGCGAGTAATTACTTGGCTTGGCGAAAAGGAGGGCCCATCATATATTTCTGTAGAGACGTTATTTTCCATCAGCCCGGCAGTCTGCTTTTTTGGCCCTGTCCCTCTTGCTCTTGATTCAATTCTTTTAACCGTCATTAATCAAGTTCCTTGTCAGTAGAAGTTTATCAAAAGCATTAAGTGCGCAAGGTTGCATGGCCTCCTTCAACAAAAAAAAAATGCCCGTACAGGGCAGTAAATTTCAAAATATGGAAGGTTGTTTCTGTGATATATACTGGTGTCTTCTTGGTTCGGATGGGCAGTTTGTTTCTGTGATAGATACCGTAGTTTAAGCGGTGATAGAACACCACGCGCTACTGCACGTACATGTTGCGTGCTGATTAAAAGACCGCGTGATTTCTAAACGGTGAAGGTCACTTATGACGGCAAATGTGAAAACATTTGTGGTTCATTTGAATGGTAAAAGATTAAAAATAGGGCCTTGTACATTGTAATGTCTTTGTGTATAGCTGCGGCATCCAGCTGCCCGACGATTGTGAGTTGCAAGCAGATATATGCGCTATCGTT
Source organism: Calotriton arnoldi (assembly GCA_963921515.1). Lineage (NCBI taxonomy): Eukaryota > Metazoa > Chordata > Amphibia > Caudata > Salamandridae > Calotriton > Calotriton arnoldi. The sequence continues at coordinate 571,817 of CAWUFW010005371.1, read as the reverse complement.
CCCATGGTGATAGTAACAGATGTAAGTTGTGCTTCTAGTTTGAGCGTTCTAGCCCTCTGCCGCGGTAGACCCAGGTACTTTATTCCTTGTTGTCTGTGTGTTGTTTTAACTATGAAATATCTAAACCCTGGAGGCAGAAAAAGAATTGCCAAGGCCCTGACGGCGTCTGCATGTAACTAGAAAATGGCTTCCTTTTTCGTGCTTCTGGCTTAACTCGTCTCTCGGAGCGGCCGTGTGAGAAGTGTTGTTTGTGGGTTGGAGATGCTTCCTGCATAATTCCTATCAAATGCCAGCATGATTGGTTGTGTGGCTCCTTAAACAATTAATGTCTCCTGGCTTGGTACTAACTCATATAAGTGCATGGTATTTTTACCGAGAAGGAAACTAGCACAAAAATTGTGGCTATCAATTCATTCCAACTTCAAGCAGATTCAAACTCTTTTTGGTCACCTTTCTGGTTGGAATCATGCAGTGCTGCAAACAACACTGTGTGACTGGAAACAAAGGCAGGCTAGCCCAGGCTAAGTGTGGAGGCATGCACTTTGAAAAGGTCTGCTCTGCTCACTGCATGGTTAAGTGGCCTGGAGGCTCTGAATCTTCTTCCGAGATACTAATCCTGTAGCGGCCAAAGTTTGTACTGACCACAGGGTCTTTCTTCTCACAGATTTCACTGAGCCTTTTGAAATTTGTGAGGAAAAACTCATTATGGTGCGAGCTGGGAAGGCAGAGCCTAATCCATGGAAGGCCCGCGAAGAATGTCTCCCAAGCACGGGGCCTTCTGGAGCAAGGAGAAATGCCTGCAAAAGAGATCCTGGTGCCCGGGAAAAAAGGGGCAGGCGATTGGCCGGTGGTGTTTGAACCCCCCAATCAGAGCAAAGGGCTCTGCCAAGGCAAGGGGATAAGGAACTCTTCCCCATCATCGTTGCATTCACGATTTTTAAGGACAAACTCACCAACAAGCAAATCACGCTGTGGGTTGACAACCATGCAGTAGTGCAGGCATTGAAATTAGGGACCGCAAAATGTCCAGGGGTAGTGAGGCTGTTAAGCCATCTGGTCGGTTGCCAGTTGAGTGCTAATAAAGCGATTAAAGATAGCATGTGCTGGGTTGTGATAATTCCATAGATGATGCGGTTTTTCAATAGCAGAGATTTCGAGAGCTGGCACCACACGCAGATCAGAATATGGAGCTCATGCCTGAGCAGATGTGGGGCTGGTGGAGCTGACCTAAGGATGTTGGTGGAGAACGCACTGGCCCTCAAGAAAGCAAAAAGATATGGTAAGTGATGGGAAGTCTTCCAACAGGTCACGGGCACAGAAGAACACAGTTCAGTGATGACTAAGGAAGTAACTGCTTTCATGCAGTGGGCTTTTAAAGAGGTTAAAAGTAGGGCGTGGGCAGAGGCCCACCTCAGTGCGATGTCACATTTTGCAAAACTGGCAACAGGGGTGGATCCGGTGAATTCATTCTACTGCAGGGCAGCAAAAAATGGGTGGGGAAGTGTGCAACCGAGACAGTGGCATAACGAAACTTGAGGGATCCCCACTGCAAAGTGCATGGAGGGGCCCCCTTCCGGACTTACTCAGGAGATCTCAGGCCAGGGTACTGTGCTAAGGGAGCTCCCTGGAGCTCGGGCTCCCCCGCTCTGCGGAGGCCTTTGTTACGCCACTGAACCCTGGCGCAGAGATCACAGATGGGCAATTGAATTTTCAGTGCTGACAAAACTGCTTGAGGCGCTCCCTGATATCTGCGGGCAGAACCTTGAGGTAGTGCTGTTCAGAGCAGCATACGCATTGGTATTCTTTGGGGCATACAGGCTGAGCAAGCTGGTAGCCCCTTCCAATAATAACCCAGAGTCAGCGTGCATGCCGGGAGAGGACATCCACATGGACAATGGGCATATGACAGTAGCGGTCCGTGGTAGGAGTGCCGGCCGGGCGGTGACGTGGGGTGGGGGAAGGGCATGGTGGGGGGTAGTAAACCACGGATTTCGGCCGAATACAGGTAAGTAAACATTTAAATAAATAACACGAATTTCGTTGCGCGCACTGCATCGCATTTGGCGATGCAGCGCTCACAACGAAATTCGTTTTATTTATTTAAATGTTTACATACCTGTATTCGGCCGAAATCCGTGGTTTACTACCCCCACCCTGCCCCTCCCCCACCCCACGTCACCGCCCGGCCGGCACTCCTACCACAGACCGCTACTGGCATATGACAATATACTTACGTCGGTCCAAAACAGATCAAGAAGGGAAAGACAGGAGCTCCAGGCTGGATTGCCTGGAGGACAAGGTATGCTGCCTGATTTGACTCATGCAAGACTATTTGGCGCGGGGAATATGCAAAGGGAGACCTGTATACAGGCACCAAGATGGGTCGTATTTGAGCCGCTTCTAATTTTCAGCAGTATTGAGAATGGCAATAAGCAAAGCAGATGTGCCAGCCAAGGAGCTCACGTTGCATTGATTTCGCATATGGACAGCGACTGCAGCAGCGGTTAGTGGGCTAAGTAAGGAGCACATCAAACAGATAGGTCGCTGGGCGTCAGGGGTCTTTAAAGGCTACATTCGACCCACAACGAGTTATGACTTTGTTTCCCCCACAGCAGGGCCCCATGGAGACGGACGCAGAATGTGGACCCTGGGACATTTGTACATCACAAGGGCGCAAAGGTGGGCCGAGGCGCATAAGGACTGCAAGGTCATATGGCTGAGAAACACATCTGTGACATGGCTGGGGCAGTCAGGCTTGTGATGGGCTCAACTGCTACCCGCCGTCCAAGAAATAGTAGGGCAGGGAGAAAGGCTGGACACAGTCCTGGTGCACCTTGGGAGGAACGATCTAGCAACTCTGGGGAGGAAATACTTATTAGAAGCCATGATATCAGGGTTAACAGCGGTCGCAAGGCTGGTCCGTCCTGCGGACGTCATATGGTCTGAGGTCATAGCGTGGCACGAATGGCGGGGAGTACAGAACCATGCAGCACTAGAAAGGTCTAGAAGAAAGCTGAATATTTCAATGGCAAAAGTCTGCCAGGGGAAAAGGTGGGGTTTTGTGAGGCACAGCCTCATCAATCTTAAGACATCAGGGTACTACGAGTTGGACGGCGTTCATCTGATGGGGGTGGGGATGGATACGTTCCTGCTTAACCTGGTAGGGGGGCTGGAGCAGTTGGGATTTTCAGAAATAAAGTGGGGAGCAAGAGGGAGCTACCAGAGGTCAGGGAACCACAGGCAGCGTGGCGGAAACAGCACAAAGTAGGCAGACAAAAAATCACACTAGCCTAGGATGACGAGCCATGAGGATACCTTTCACCCAGGTGCACTGGGGGAGCAGGCGATTGGCTAGCTTGTGGTCAACTTGAGGCCGCAAGTGCTAGACATCAAAGGGGGGCTGTTGGACTTGGCCCTTTTTGCAGGGTTATCCCCAAACTTTTTGCTTCTTCCTCCTTATTTTTTCTGACCTGTTGTTGTTGGTTTTAGGACTCTGGGGACTTTACAACTGCTAATCAGTGCTAAAGTGCATATGCTCTCTGTGTAAATTGTGAACATGATTGGTTATCCATGATTGGCATATTTGACTTACTGGTCAGTCCCTAGTAAAGTGCACTAAGTGTGCCAGGGCTGGTAAATCAAATGCTACTAGAGGGCCTGCAGCACTGATTGTGCCACCCACATGAGTAGCTCTGAAAAGGTAACTCAGACCTGCCACTGCAGTGTCTGTGCGCACTTGTTAACTGCCATGTCGACTTGGCAAGTGCACCCACTTGCCAGGCCCTAACGTTCCCTTTTCTTACATGTCCGTCACCCCTAAGGTAGGCCCAAGGTACCCCTGTGGGCAGGGTGTGGTGTATGTGAAAGGTAGGGCATGCCCTGATGTGTGTGGCATGTCCTGATAGTGAAATACTGCCAATTTCGTTTTTCACTATTGTAAGGCGATCTGTCCCCATAGGAAAGCATGGTAGTTAATTTATAACATCTTATAAATATAACTTACCATTGGGACCAGATAGGAAAATAAAGTTTAGTATGCCTGAACTCAGAATCTAAAGATGCATCTTTTAGGAAAGGTGATTTGTACAGTCTGAGTTTGAAAATACCACTTTTAGAAAGTGACTATTTTCTTGTTCAACCATCCTGTGTCCCTCTGCCTGTTTGTGGATTGACTGTCTGGCTTTGGAGTGACAGGGGCTGGGGAGGTGCAGTGGCTCCAGGAGTCTGGATGAGTCAGCACTAGGTTGAATAGGCCTGATCTGCATTTGGAGTGGTGGGAGGAGTAGCACCTGTACCTGAATAGGGCTATGCCTGCCTTCCACAATGCTGGCTCCGCTCCCCTGTGGTGTGTCTGGAGCCAAGGCTCACACTGACAATGGATGTTGTTGTGCACTTGCAGAGTGCCCCCCAGAACTGGTTTAAACTGGGCTCAGAGCCCCTTGCACAAAGAGAACAAAGACATTTTGGGGTATAAGTATCAGACCCAAAACCCCGGACTTTTAGACTAATTCTGGAATCAAGAGGAACCTTTTGCCAAGGAGAAGAGCTGGAGAAACTGAGGAGAAGTACTGCCCTTGCTGTGTGTCTGGGGTTGGCCTGCAGTTGCTGTTTCTGCCAAGGAAAGGAGAAGGACTTTGCTGTGTGCTGTGTCCCCTGCTTGAGGAAAGTCTCCAAGGGCTTGAGTAGAGCTTGCCTCCAGTTTTGAAGTCTCAGGAACACAAAGACTTCACCCCCAGCACCCCTGAACTTCCTTGCTGGGAGTTCTGACCTGCCAGGAGTGCCTGTGACTGCGTGGGGCCTCTGGAGGTTGTTTCTGCTGCTGGGAGCTGGAAAGCAACGAAACAACAAGAAAATCGACGCATCGCTCTTCTTGCGACAGTTTTTCTGACGCAACGCCGTGGTGGGAGAAGAATCTCCCGCACCGCCGCGCCGCTGCTGAAACCGACGCAGCGCCTGTCGCCCCTGCAAGAATCGACGCATCGAGGGATCGCGGTTGAAGGAATCGACGCATCGAGGGATCGCGGTTGAAGAAACCGGCGCAGCACCGCTCGACGCCGCTGCATCGATCGTTGAAGCATCCCGTATTTCCACGCATTGTACCTGTGTGGCAAGTTTTCCCCGATGCATCCCCCGCGGATCGGAGTCATCTCAGAATCAAAGCATCGCATCCCCCTACAGACCGGACCCGAGGCACCGCTCCCCTGTGTCCAGCGGAACTGTTGCATCGCATCCACGAAGGTCTCAGGAATCAACGCATCTCTTTGTTTTTCGACGCTTCCCATCGCTGCGGCTGTTTGGCTTGGTGAATTTTGTCGCAACGACAGGTACTTTGCAAGAAATCACGCATCCATAGTTTTCTATGGGCTCAGTTGCTAAAACCTTTTGAAAGTCATTTTTCTTAATACTTGTATGTTGGATTTTTGTCGTTTTGGTCTTGTTAAGTTTAGATAAAGATACTTTATTTTTCTAAACCGGTGTGGTGTCCATTTGTGGTGTTATCACTGTGTTACTGTGAGTGTTGGTACAAATACTTTACACATTGCCTTTGGGATAAGCCTGTCTGCTCGTGCCAAGCTACCAAGGGGGTGAGCGGGGGTTATCTAGAGTGTGTATCCCCCTTACACTGACTAGAAGCAAGGGTCCCTATTTGGACAAAGGTAACTACCTCAGCCAACTAGAGACCCCCATTTCTAACAGGCGCCATCACTCAGGGGGCTGTGCTGGAAGTGCTGTAAGGAGTTTATGGACCAATGCATCAAAATGTGATAATTGTATAGATGTGATGCAGTGTTTAAATCATGGAGAGTATGAATGACCAAGAGAAATGTGATGTTTATGTTTCATGTCTTCAAATAAACTGCGGCCATTATGCTCCATCTAAGACTCCGACTCTGATTACCCAGTGGGGTAGGTAATGGAGCATGAGTAAGGCCGTGGGCGGAGGGGGTCACTCGCATGTCTGGGACGGGTTATGGCACGGGACCGGAAGGCAGAGCCTGATCCATGGAAGGCCTGCGAAGAACGTCTCCCGAGGGTGGGGCCTTCTGGAGCAAGGAGAAATGCCAGCGAAAAAGAGCCTGGTGCCTGGGAAAAAAGGGGCAGGTCATTGGCCGGTGGGGTTTGCACCCCCCAATCAGAGCAAAAGGCTCTGCCAAGGCAAGGGGATAAGGAATGGGGCAAGGTCAAGAAAGGCATACCATGAATGCTTGACGTTGACCCACCCACCCAGACCGAAGACCAGGGGTCGCAGCCTCAAGTTGGGGAAAGGGCAAAGAAGGCAGAAAGAGCATAAAGTAGACAGACAAGAAAGCACCCTAGCCTAGGATGATGAGGTGCAGAAAACAGTGTCCTTGTGATGACGGCCACCCACTCAGATATAAATAGCAAGGGAAGCCTGGAGGCCGCATGCACTAGACACCAAAGGGGGGGCAGTCTCTCAGGGGGCTGTGCTGGAAGTGCTGGAAGGAGTTTATGGACCAATGCATCAAAATGTGATAATTTTATAGATGTGATGCAGTGTTGAAATCATGGAGCGTACGAATGACCAAGAGAAATGTGATGTTTATGTTTCATGTCTTCAAATAAACTGCGGCCATTATGCTCCATCTAAGACTCTGACTCTGATTACCCGTGGGGTAGGTAATGCTGCACAAGTAAGGCCGTGAGTGGAGGGGAGTCACTCGCACGTCTGGGTGGGGTTATATTTTTTGTAGGTGACCAAGGGAGAAACGTGCAGTATCACATTTCTTTTATTCCAATCAGCAACACATGGAATGGGGAAGTAAAACCACAGCTGTGCAAAACCAAATTCTGCTGTAATGATATTTCTCTAGGTGGTTTTACCTCATGAGAATAATATGACACTTGTAATGAGGGCCTTGGTGTTGCTTTAAGAATTACTTAGTCTATAGCAACTTTGCGAAGGAGTCTCACAGGCTAGCATGGTAGCTCAGTGAATCAAGCATATCTTGCAGAGATGTTTGTGCGATTTGCAAGTCACAGATTTAAATACGAGCAGGGCAGACGTGTTGCATGAGAGCAGCACAAGTTATTTATAGCAGCTCCCTAATGCAAATCAATGCTAATGCACACTGTGTCAAAAAAATAATATTCTTCACTGGTCCAGCAACGGATAATCACTGTTGCCATAGGTAGCATCTATGTGAAAAAAAGCCACTCAATAAGTCTCTTTCAGTCAAGCAATCTCTTACTTCTAGCAACAAGTTTACTTACAAATCCTCTGCCAACAATAAAATTGTGTGTGACCTTGTAGTAACAACGGCACAGCCAAAACCATACAGAAGTGGGAATAAGCTTCAAGGATTATCAAATAGCTATAACGAGATGCACTGTAGCCATATGGTAGGCTCTGGTCTCACCTCAACTGAAGGTTCAGCAGCTTTCTAAGCTGCCCAAATAACTTCTTACTTGCATCTTGTTGGAAGCCGGAGTCCCAGTCCCGCACCACTGTCACCAAATGCGAGACCCGGGACTCCTCACTCAACGTTAGGCCAAGTAAGGACACCGTTTGAGATAGCCCTGCTCACCCCCTTAGTAGCTTGGCACGAGCAGCCAGGCCTATCTCCAAGGCACGAGTGTACAGTATGTGCAACCACACTCACAGCAACCCACTGGTGACACCACAAATGGACTCCACACGAGTTTGATAAAACGAGTATAAACTTTATATAGAAAGATATACGATCAGACCACACAATACAAAAGCCAGCATATAATAAAGGGTAATATTCGCTCCGGCTGGCTGGTAGGTTCAAATCCCAACCACCGCTTTCAAAATGCTATGCTGGTCACAATGCTAGAATCACACACGTTGCAATGGACAAACAATAGTGCGCTGCGTAACGATACAATCCTGTGCTGGGCAAAGGAGAAATAATACAATGCGTAACGATACACCCCGGTACCTTGCAATGGGAGAAATAATGCAATGCGTACCGCTACAATCATGTACTGCGCAATGAAGGAATAATGCAATGCGTCACACCCCAATCACGTACTTTGCAATGAAGAAATAATGCAATGCGCACCGCTACAATCATGTACTTTGCTATTAAGGAATAATGCAATGCGTACCTACAATCATGTACTTTGTAATGAAGAAATAATGCAATGCGGGCCGCTACAATCCTGTACTTTGCAATGGAGAAATAATGCAATGTGTAGCGCTACAATCGTGTACTTCGTTATGCAGAAATAATGTCAGGTGTCATAAGACAGTCCGGCAGTTCGTTAGCAGCAATATTGGCAATGTGTATTACGACAGTCAGCCTCTTCGATAACAGTTGCCCCCCACACGTATCAACGATGACAAAGTACAGCTTCTCACTTTGGCCGCAGTACTGCCACTCCTTTGGTCAGTACGGGCCCCAATTTGAGTCGAAGCAAAGGCTCACGTTGCCAGAAGGACTGAGAGGGAGAGAGAGTGTCCCTCCGAGCCCGCACCTGCCCAGGCAGTGATCCACGTTACCTGGGGGCGTGACCCCACTCTCCTCTCCTCCTTCAGCAAACTGGGCCTTCCATGCAGAACTTTCTTAATGGGCCTCAGCGGCTCGGCCTGGCAGCTCAGCTCCTCCGGGGCTGCCGGTCCGGGCCGCGACTGTTAGGAAGGTCTCAGGCGGCCGCAGGGCACACGTACCCCATGCCTCTGAGATTACGTTACTCCGGGTGCACGTTCACCACAGCACCCTCCGGGTCTCCTCCGGCACGAAGCCACACACACAATGCTGATGGGACTTCACGTCGACTCCGAGTGCACGTTCACCAGGCACTCCTTCCTGCGTTCTCAGTTGGCACCAAGACACGCACACCGCGCTGCAGAGACTCACTTTCTTCCGGTGCACACGATGATCAGCCGATCACCTCCACAGTCCCAGGTTGCACCAAAGCACGCACACTGCTTCACTGAGACTTACTCCAACTCCGGTGCCCCGATATCCAGGCGCTCTTCACCAACGCCTTCGGCCGCACCCCGACACGCTCACCGTGTCCGAGCCTCACTTCTCCTCCGGTGCACTCGATGACCTGGAGCTCTTCACGAGCGCCTCCGGTGCACCCCGGCACGCACCCTGCATGTCCGAGTCTCACTCCAGTTCCGATGCACACATTGACCAGGCGCTCCTCACCAACGCCTCCTGTGCACCATGACACGCACCCTGCATGTCCGAGACTCCCTTCACCTCCGATGCACCCGCTGACCAGGCGCTCTTCACCAACGCCTGCGGTGCACCACGACACGCAGCCAGCGCATCCGAGACTCACTTCACCTTCGATGCACACGTTGACCAGGCGCTCTTCACCAACGCCTCCTGTGCGCCACGACACGCACCCAGCGCGTCCGAGTCTCACTTCTCCTCCGTGTGTCCAAGATCACAGGGCACACCTTCCGAGGGTCTCAAGCTGCCACAACACGCGCCCACCGCGTTGCTTGAAACTTCTCCAGAAACTTTTATGTTCCTGTGTTTCCAAACAGGGAGCCAGCTCACCTCAGGCCCTTGGGGTAACAAGACACAGCACAAAGCATAGTCTTCTTCAAGCAGGGGGACCCAGCGCACAAAGCACAGTCCCAACAGCCTCTTCCTTGGTTAAAACAGCAAACTGCAGACCAGCCCCAGATCACGAAGCAAGGGTCGGTCCTTCCCAGCAGTCTCTTCAGTTGTTCCTTCCTTAGCAGAGGTTTCTCTTGACCACGAAATGGGTCCAAGCCTTTTCAGTCTCAATCCATTTCTATTCCAACGTTCAGGGGTCTCAGCTCTCATAGTTATACCCCTAAATGTCTTTGAAGTTCGTTGTGCTCAGGGGTCCCTGACCCCTGCCTAAATCAGTTCTGGGAGTCTCCCTCCCAGTGCCACCTTTCTCCCTTTGATACTGGGGGTCTGGATCCTTAATCACTCAGCCGGAGATGAGTCAATTGTTTTATAGCCACAACCCAGGCCTCTTCACCTCCCGGGGCTTCTCCTCCGCCTACTCTCCAGATGCAGGTCAGCCTGGTGGCATCTCAATCCCTCCTAGGGTCAAGACCTCCCCCAGCTCCTCTCCCCTCTCAGATCCAGACAGTCAGCAGAGACACACAGAAATGCTTAAAGCACAAAACTCAGCCACTTTCTAAAAGAGTAGTTTCTGAACACACAGTGACAAAACCACTTTCATAGAAAGATGTGTTATGACACTGTGAGTTCGTACATACTAAATTTCACCTCTCCATTTTAAACTTATGGGAAACTAGGCTAACAAACACAATACCCAGCCTCCCCCATTCTGTCCTATGGGCAGGATGGCCTTTCACCAGTGAAAAATGAAATGGAGTGTTTTTCACTGTCAGGACATAACACACACCTCAGTATATGTCCTGCCTTTTACTTACACTGCACCCTGCACATGGGTTATCCGGGACCTACCACAGGGGTGCCCACTGTGTACGTAAAAGGGAAAGTAAGGCCTGACAAGTGGTTGCGCTTGTCAGGACAACATGCTAACTTAGCAAACTGCGCTCAGGCCCTACACTGCAGGCCTGAGTTCCCTTCTCCGCGCACCTTTGCATTACTAGCCCTGGCACACACAGTGCACATCACTAGGGACTTTACTAGTAAGGCAAACATACCAATCATGGCCAACCAATTACCATTACACTTTACACAGGGAACCCTTGTACTTTGACACTGATCAGCAGTGGCAAAGTACCCAAAGCATCTAAATTGGCAACTCTATGTCAGGAAAACGGTCTAGGGGGAAAGCAAAAAGTTTAGGGAACTTTAGCCAAAAAGGCCAAGTCCTACACAACCTCCTCCCAGCCAAAAGCCAGGGTAGACCAATCATTACCTTGATGGACTTCCTGGCTTCGGGCGATAGAACCAGGACGCAGGCCCTCTACCACAGGGACACCCTCCTGTTCCATGCCTTCCTGACCCCAGGGGGTCTTCTTGATCCTGCTCCCTGAGCCAACAATGCTGTTCCATGGATCCCCCCGGCCAGGGGGACCCCTCCAGGGGTGCTGTTCCCATGCCAACCCCACCCTGGGGTGGTACCCTGGGAAGGCCCATCGGTCAGGATACTACCTCCAGTCATCCTGCCCTCCAGGTTAAAAGTGGGTTTACCCTGGTCACTTCTAGGGGACCCAGCCCCACTGGCTGGACACTGTCCCACGGGTGTTCCCACTGGGGAACACAACCCTCTTTTATCGTTCCATTTATTTTTCTGGGCCTGCCACTTAGGAATGGCACCCACAAACTTCAGGATGGCAGGAGCTCTGGCTACAGACTCCCCATGCCCTTCTGACGCTAGGTGTCCTTCCTCACACCTCTGGCAAGTAGGCACTAGGCCTCCACCCGGGGGCTCTCCTACGGCCCCCCCAGTTTTCTGGGTGGTGCTGCTGATCCCTGGGGGTGCTGCTTACTCTTCCTCCCCCTCTTTTGAGACAAGGGGCTAGCCAGTAACCCCTCCTCACTACTCTGGGATCTCCTTGCGCCACTTGGCCCTTCTTCCCTCTCTGGGGCCTTTTCAGGCCCCATGACCAGGGGTCCGGTTCTCGTGCAGGCTCCCGGGAATCAAAGAGTCCACACCTTAACCCGGGGTGGCGCAATCCTGGAAAATAATTTCTGAGCCTAGGCTCCCCTGGGGCCAATTTGGACAACCCCTCCAAATCATTTACCATGTTAACCACTACCCAATCTTCCAGTGCACACTTGTACTCATCCACACTTGGCACTGGCTGTGCGCTGCCACCATTCGAACTGGACTCTGCTTGTTTACCCTTAATGTCCAGTTCCCTCATGCTTAACTCATGAGCGAAGAGAATCCGTTTCTCTTCCAACGCAAGAGCGTTCCTGCTCTCCTCTGCTTGAGTTTTAAGTTTTAACACCTCCAACTCATGCAGTCTGACCCTTTGGTTTTCCTCCAACTCCTCTGGTGAAAAACACCTCCCTGAATGGCTACTACCAGCCCCTGCGGCTGGTCACTCCACTGGCAAATCCTGTGGACCAAATCCATTCCTTGGGTCATCCTCATCCACCTCAACATCACCCGTCTCCTGAGCCTCTTTGGCTTCCCACCAGGCCCTCAAGGCCACTTGCAGCCCCTCCTTCTTGGCGCTACCCTTCATGGGACATCCCAAAGCTCTGCAGAATTTCCTCAACTGATCAACCTTGTAGGTAAACAATGCCTCAATGTTAAACTCTAATTCTGCAGCCACAGCCTCACCGGCTATCTGGCTCTCCTCCTGAGACATGATGTGTGGTTTAAAGGTTACTCAACAATAGAACCAACAATTCAAAACAATATGTTGTTGCGTCGTGGTCTGTGATCAGTTTATGATGTACACCAATTACTGTGAGTGGTTTTGCACACACGCGTTTCAATTACGTTAGGATCGTATCCCACCTCTCTGCCGCCAAATGTTGGAAGCCGGAGTCTCAGTCCCATACCACTGTCACCAAATGCGAGACCTGGGACTCCTCACTCAACGTTAGGCCAAGTAAGGACACCGTTTGAGATAGCCCTGCTCACCCCTTAGTAGCTTGGCACGAGCAGCCAGGCCTATCTCCAAGGCACGAGTGTACAGTATGTGCAACCACACTCACAGCAACCCACTGGTGACACCACAAATGGACTCCACACGAGTTTGATAAAACGAGTATAAACTTTATATAGAAAGATATACGATCAGACCACACGATACAAAAGCCAACATATAATAAAGGGTAATATTCGCTCCGGCTGGCTAATAGGTTCAAATCCCAACCACCGCTTTCAAAATGCCATGCTGGTCGCAATGCTAGAATCACACACGTTGCAATGGACAAACAATAGTGCGCTGCGTAACGATACAATCCTGTGCTGGGCAAAGGAGAAATAATACAATGCGTAACGATACACCCCGGTACCTTGCAATGGGAGAAATAATGCAATGCGTACCGCTACAATCATGTACTTTGCAATTAAGGAATAATGCAATGCGTAGCTACAATCATGTACTTTGCATTGAAGGAATAATGCAATGCGTCACACCCCAATCACGTACTTTGCAATGAAGAAATAATGCAATGCGCACCGCTACAATCATGTACTTTGCAATTAAGGAATAATGCAGTGCGTAGCTACAATCATGTACTTTGCAATGAAGAAATAATGCAATGCGGGCCGCTACAATCCTGTACTTTGTAATGGAGAAATAATGCAATGCGTAGCGCTACAATCGTGTACTTCGTTATGCAGAAATAATGTCAGGTGTCATAAGACAGTCTGGCAGTTTGTTAGCAGCAATATTGGCAATGTGTATTACGACAGTCAGCCTCTTCGATAACAGTTGCCCCCCACACGTATCAACGATGACATAAAGTACAGCTTCTCACTCTGGCCCCAGTACTGCCACTCCTTTGGTCAGTACAGGCCCCAATCTGAGCCAAAGCAAAGGCTCACATTGCCAGAAGGACTGAGAGGGAGAGAGAGTGTCCCTCCGAGCACGCACCCCGCCCACGCAGTGATCCACGTTACCTGGGGGCGCGACCCCACTCTCCTCTCCTCCTTCAGCGAACTGGGCCTTCCTTGCAGAACTTTCTCAATGGGCCTCAGCGGCTCGGCCTGGCAGCTCAGCTCCTCCGGGGCTGCCGGTCTGGGCCGCGACTGTTAGGAAGGTCTCAGGTGGCTGCAGGGCACATGTACCCCACGCCTCTGAGATTACGTTACTCCGGGTGCACGTTCACCACAGCACCGTCCGGGTCTCCTCTGGCACGAAGCCACACACACAACGCTGATGGGACTTCACGTCGACTCCGAGTGCACGTTCACCAGGCACTCCTTCCTGCGGTCTCAGTTGGCACCAAGACACGCACACCGTGCTGCAGAGACTCACTTTCTTCCGGTGCACACGATGATCAGCCGATCACCTCCACAGTCCCAAGTTGCACCAAAGCACGCACGCTGCTTCACTGAGACTTACTCCAACTCCGGTGCCCCGATATCCAGGCGCTCTTCACCAATGCCTTCGGCCGCACCCCGACACGCTCACCGTGTCCGAGCCTCACTTCTCCTCCGGTACACTCGATGACCAGGCGCTCTTCACCAGCGCTTCCGGTGCACCCCGACATGCACCCTGCGCGTCCGAGACTCACTCCACTTCCAATGCACACTTTGACCAGGCGCTCCTCACCAACGCCTCCTGTGCACCACGACACGCACCCTGCGCGTCCGAGACTCCCTTCACCTCCGATGCACCCGCTGACCAGGCGCTCTTCACCAGCGCCTGCAGTGCAGCACGACACGCACCCTGCGCGTCCGAGTCTCACGTCACCTCCAATGCACACGCTGACCAGGCGCTCTTCACCAACGCCTGCGGTGCACCACGACACGCACCCAGCGCGTCTGAGACTCACTTCACCTTCGATGCACACGTTGACCAGGCGCTCTTCACCAACGCCTCCTGTGCACCACGACACGCACCCAGCGCGTCCGAGTCTCACTTCTCCGTGTGTCCAAGATCACAGGGCACACCTTCCGAGGGTCTCAAGCTGCCACAACACGCGCCCACCGCATCGCTTGAAACTTCTCCGGAAACTTTTATGTTCCTGTGTTTCCAAACAGGGAGCCAGCTCACCTCGGGCCCTTGGGGTAACAAGACACAGCACAAAGCACAGTCTTCTTCAAGCAGGGGGACCCAGCGCACAAAGCACAGTCCCAACAGCCTCTTCCTTGGTTAAAACAGCAAACTGCAGACCAGCCCCAGATCACGAAGCAAGGGTCGGTCCTTCCCAGCAGTCTCTTCAGTTGTTCCTTCCTTAGCAGAGGTTCCTCTTGACCACGAAATGGGTCCAAGCCTTTTCAGTCTCAATCCATTTCTATTCCAACGTTCAGGGGTTTCATCTCTCATAGTTATACCCCTAAATGTCTTTGAAGTTCGTTGTGCTCAGGGGTCCCTGACACCTGCCTAAATCAGTTCTGGGTGTCTCCCTCCCAGTGTCACCTTTCTCCCTTTGATACTGGGGGTCTGGATCCTTAATCACTCAGCCGGAGATGGGTCAGTTGTTTTATAGCCGCAACCCAGGCCTCTTCACCTCCCGGGGCTTCTCCTCCGCCTACTCTCCAGATGCAGGTCAGCCTGGTGCCATCTGAACCCCTCCCGGGGTCAAGACCTCCCCCAGCTCCTCTCCCCTCCCAGATCCAGTCAATCCACATTCAGCAGAGACACACAGAAATGCTTAAAGCACAAAACTCAGCCACTTTCTAAAAGAGTGGTTTCTGAACACACAGTGACAAAACTACTTTCATAGAAAGATGTGTTATGACACTGTGAGTTCACACATACTAAACTTCACCTCTCCATTTTAAACTTATGGGAAACTAGGCTAACAAACACAATACCCAGCCTCCCCCATTCTGTCCTATGGGCAGGATGGCCTTTCACCAGTGAAAAACGAAATGGAGTGTTTTTCACTGTCAGGACATAACACCCACCTCAGTATATGTCCTGCCTTTTACTTACACTGCACCCTGCCCAGGGGTTACCCGGGACCTACCACAGGGGTGCCCACTGTGTACGCAAAATGGAAAGTAAGGCCTGACAAGTGGTTGCACTTGTCAGGACAACATGCTAACTTAGCAAACTGCGCGCAGGCCCTACACTGCAGGCCTGAGTTCCCTTCTCCGCGCACCTTTGCATTACTAGCCCTGGCACACACAGTGCACATCACTAGGGACTTTACTAGTAAGGCAAACATAACAATCATGGCCAACCAATTACCATTACACTTTACACAGGGAACCCTTGTACTTTGACACTGATCAGCAGTGGCAAAGTACCCAAAGCATCTAAATTGGCAACTCTCTGTCAGGAAAACGGTCTAGGGGGAAAGCAAAAAGTTTAGGGAATTTTAGCCAAAAAGGCCAAGTCCTGCACATCTTTTTGTGACTCTTCAATTAACAGACAAAAAGTCAGGCAGGCTAAAGAAACACTTCGCTTAGGAGTCAATAACAGAACTTGGATAAATTTAACATCTCTGGTACTGGGCGAATGAACCCCAAAGACACACGTCGCCTCCATTTTGCAGAGATTTATAACTTATTGTACTTTCAAACTGTTTTATGCTGACGCCCAAGGGCATATTGTTTTGTCAAAACCAGTGGGTGAGGATATGTCCCTGCTGAATATTGTGCCCCTATTTTGACAAAGGACTAGGTTGAGGAAAGCACAAGAAAGGCTATGCATCTTTTTCTCATAAAGCTCTACTACTGGGAAATATGCTTATTCACTTACTGCTTTTTGTAGAGTTGTCATCCTTAGTCTTTTTACCGCTTCCATAGTAAATAAACTACCATCTGGTACTTAATTGTAGCAGATGGTAGTATGTTCACCGTGGACATGGTAAACAGACTATACCCATGATTCTGCTTGTGTTGGCATAGGTGAGAAAGGGTAACAAAGTCAGTCTAGTAATCGCGTTACTGGACATTTTTAGGTCTCAACTAATAGAAAGCTGTGGTGGCAAGCCTGTTGTTTCCAGGACATTACATATGCATTGAATGAACTTTGGGTCAGGCCTTTGCTAATGAATGGATAGCTTTATTATCTATTTCAGTTCCACGCCTCTGATTCAGTAGCTTTCCCCCCTGTTCTTGTGTTTGTCCCGCCACCCAGGAGCATTTTGACCTAGCAGTGACCTTGATTGGTTAGGCTATCCTTTCATTGCTGAAGTCAGGCCTTGCATTACAGTGCATGTAAGAGACTATTGTGTTACTCCCTTCTCTCCCTGCTACCCACTTCTCCCTCTCTTTTTCCCCATCCTTCTCTTATTCATCATCCCCTTCCCTTTCCCATTAGTCACTCAGGACACTCTTGCCCTTTCCCCGCCCACAAAGCTCCCATGCAAATTTTTGTGCATCCGCTATATTCTAGATGGGCAGCCATCTTAAAATGTTTTTGACCAATTCAAGAAGGTGGCCTGCACGTGCGTATGCGCACATGTACGTGGCAGGCATCTTTCACTGCTGATTTTCAAAAAACGTCTGATTCAGAGATGGCCACAACGTATGCACGCACATCTATAGCTGTGATCTTTTAATGGGGATTGATACAATTAAAATGAAATGCTTACAAAGATGCCTGCTGCTGATGCACACATATCCATGGAGGTTATCTTTGAACGGAATTTGCAAAACTAAAATAAAATGCATTCAAACATGGCCTTTGTGGATGTGCATGCATCTGCGGCAGCCACCTTTAGAATGCACTGTCTTTTCATAATCCCATTCAAAGATGGGCCGTAGAGATGCACGTGCATTTCTGGCAGCCATCATTCACAAACCAAAAAGCACTGGCAAAGCCAATAGGTTTTAGTGCTGAGACCTATCAATTTTGCCAATTCTTGTTTCTCATATGTACCACTACAAGATTTAGGGAAATTTAATGGAGGTGTGCCAATTGTATAGAACACCTACTGTTAATTTTCAAAAACAACTGATCTATCGCCATATATTACCTGTCAAATAATACCCCAAACTCTGTGATAAGATTAAAATACATTAAGTGGCTACTGATAATATTAATGCACGTCCTGTTACATTCAACATATTTCACACAATGTTCCCCACTGGGGTGATGTCGAAGCAGCGTAGTGCACCAGAGCATCTCTTATAGCAAACACAAAAATGTTCCAATCCTCAATAAGATGCATATCTTTATTCAGGTACAAAAAGTCTTGATTTGAAACCTGGAGCTTAATAACAAGCAAGCATGTGCAATGCAATAGGTCTCCCACTTGTGAGAGTTAGAGCTATTGGCATTGTAAATGACAATGTCATTCATCTATGTGTTTTTGTTTGGAGTGGAGTGGACAAAGTCAGGAGGAAATACAGAGGGGAAGGTTGAGATTGCATAGTGAGATGCAGTGGCAGAGGGCACTGTTAGAGGGGAAACGAGGGATATGGGAACAGAATAAATTAGCTCTGTGGCCTAGCCCCTTCCCAAGCTTGCTCTAAATAAAGTGTGGTGCCCCAGCCTTCCGCAGCCCCTCATGTCAGCACGATAGTGTTACATATATTTAATCTTTAACGTTTATAGCAATGTTGCGACAGTTGTTACAGTATTTCCAGTCGCTCTGTTTCATACATCTCTTATCGGTTATGTCAGCACAACAGACTATGAAGGGAGTGTCACAGTAATGCTCACACAGAGCATTAAGCGCTTCAGAGCCCCCTGCCCCTCCTCCGGCCATGATCGTCCTAACCCCCGAAGCTACCAGAGATGTAACGCTCAGGCATGGAGCTGCCTGGAGATAAGGGACACATGTCCAATGGTTGTCAAGGAGACTAATTAGATAGGAATTTAAAGAAGCCAGCTACAGAAGCTCCCAAATCTGATGTTCCATATTTACGTGTAATCTTGTGGACAGCACATCACAAAGTAAGCCTTAATGTGACTGCCCAACTCAGGAGACAAGCTAGTCATTCAATTAAATGCTGCGCACTGCCAAAAAAAAGAAAGGAAGCTGCCCGGCCGCTATAGCGTGCCGCACTGCCAACATAAAAAATAATGTGGATGAAAAGGTGCAACTTCTGAGGAAAAGAAAGGTGCGCAACCAATATAGTTAAAGCGTGCTGCGCTGCCAAAAAAAAGAAAGGAAGGCAAGCGGCTACTATTGATAAAGCGTGCCGCGCTGCCAAAATAAAACAAATAATGGGGATGAAAAGGTGAAAGATCCAAGGATAAGAAAGGTGTGCGGCCGCTATAGGTAAAGCGTGCTGTGCTGCCAAAAAAAAGAAAGGAAGGCACACGGCCGCTATAGTTAAAGCGTGCCGCGTTGCCAAAATAAAATAAAAATATAAAAGCGGGTGCCGCACTTTAGGTTTTAGCACGGCGATGAGGAGCAGACAGTCAGCAGTGAGTGGAAAAGCGGGTGCTGTTGCAGGAAAGCATGTCGTGCCTGCAATAGGAGAAAATCATTTAAGAAAATAGTGCTCACAGACTGTCAATAAAACATACCGAGTAACAAAACAAGTAAAAGGGCCAGTCCTTATGGGAGATTACAAATGTAGAAAAGGCGGTACTAAGGAGGGACTATTAAGCCTATTCATGAATCAAAAGCAACTGTTTAGAAAGGACAGTAACAGGAGCCAATTGAAAAGATGGGCGGAGCTTCAAGTCCATACCTGAAAACAGCATGTCTCGAAGAGACACCGCAAGTGCTGCTTAGGCGAGACCCAAAAACAGAGGATAAGAAACAGGGGTGGAAAATATTGTCCAAACAAATGGGGTTTTGAATTCGGTTTAAGTGTCTGTGAAGCGGGAAGGCCTAACAATCCTGCTGCTTTTGGCACCAGCTGATTTGATACTAATAAAATATGAAAGTATTTTAAACTCTTTAATTGATGAAATATTTCTTTCAAGTAGAATTAAGGTAAAGGAGTGTCCGTCGTGTTTCCACTTATCCTCACTGGCACACGTCAGTCAGGTGACATTTCAATAAATGTGAACATTGTAAAGAAACCTGGAAATTAAATGAAACAGTAGATACATAAACACCTGTGAGAAGTGTTGGCTGAGAAGGATATGGGCGAAGGGGAGAGATTCGGGTGGCTATAATTACGGTACCATTATGGGACAAAAAGGAAAAATGGCCCCTTTTATACACTATTGAGATCTGGAAATATTGTAGTAGTTAATTGTTAGACCTGGCTTTTTCAGCGGGTTTTTCCCCAGACTTTTTGCTTGTGGCCTCCTGCTTTTTACCCTGTTTTTGTTGGTTTTAGAACTCTGGGCACTTTACCACTGCTGATCAGTGCTAAAGTGCATATGCTCTCTGTGTAAATTGTTAATATGGATTGGGGTTTCCATGATTGGCTTGTTTGATTTATTACTAAGTCCCTAGTACAGTGCACTGTGTGTGCCCAGGGCCTGTAAATCAAATGCTGCTAGTGGGCCTTCAGCACTGATTGTGCCACCCACAAAGCAGCCTTGCAAAACATTCTCAGACCTGCCACCTCAGTGTCTGCGTGCAGTTTTTACTGCCATTGAGACCTGGCAAGAGGACCCACTTGCCAGGCCCTAACCTTCCCTTTTTTACATGTGAGTCACCCCTAAGGTAGGCTCAAGGTACCCCTGTGGTCAGGGTGCAGTATATGTGAAAGGTAGGACATGTCCTGGTGTGTGTGACATGTCCTGATCGTGAACTACAGTGTAATTCGTTTTTCACTATGGAAAGGCTATCTGTCTCATAGGATAGAATGGGAGTTTATTTATAACATCTTATATGTATAACTTTCCATTGGGACAAGGTAGGAAGATGGAGATTAGTATGCCTGAACTCAAAATATAAAAATACATCTTTTAGTAAAGATGATTTTTATATTGTGTGTTTGAAAATACCACTTTTAGAAAGTCAATATTTTCTTGCTTAGCCATCCTGTGTGCCTCTGCTGGTTTGTGGATTGACTGTCTGGCTTTGGAGTGACAGGGGCTGGGGATGTGCATTCACTGTAGACAGCCACTGGGGGGGTTGAGGTGTGTCCTGCCATTCCTGGATGAGTCAGGTCTGGGCTGAATTGACATGGGCTGCATTTAGAGTAGGGGGAGGAGATTTCTTTTCACCTGAATGGGCCTGGTCTGCCCTACACAATGCTGTCTCCACCTCCTGCCTGGAAGCTGGACCAGAGAGGACAGAACTGGTTTTGACCTAGCACAGAGCCTCTCTGTCACAAGAGAACAAAGAGACTTAGAATATAAATATTGGGGCCCAGACCACAGAACTTTAGATCCCTTCAGCTCTCAAGAGGAACCTTTGCTAAGGAGAAGAGTTGAAGAGCTGTGAGGAGGAGTACTGCCTCATTGCTGTGTGCTGTGCGGGGTTGGCCTGCAGTTGCTGTTTCTGCCAAGGAGAGGACAAAGACTGGAACTTTGCTTTGAACCTGCTTGAAGAAGATCCCCTAGGGCCTGTGTGTGGTGGCCCCCTGTTCTGAAGGCTCAGGGACACAAAGACTTCGCCCCCAGATCCCCTGAACACTGCGGCTGAGAGTTCTGACCTGCCAGGAGGTACCTGTTCCAGTTCTGGGCCTCTGGAGGTTGTTCCTGCTGTTGGGAGCTGGAAGAAACCTAAAGTAAATGAAGAAATCGATGCATCGCTCTTCTTGTGGCTGTTTTTCCAATGCAGCACTGCTGTGCAAGAAGAATCGCCACACATTGCCGCTCCGCTGCAAAACCGACACAGCCCCTGTCGCCGCTGCAAAAACCGATGCATTGAGGGATCGCGGCTGAAGAAACCGACGCAGTGCCACTCAACGCAGCTGCATCAATCGCCGAAGCATCCCGGATTTCCATGCATCGCACCTGTGAGGCAAGTTTTCCTGACGCACCACCCGCGGTCCAGAACCATCTTAGAGTCGACGCATCACTTCCCCCTACAGACAGGATTCGACGCATCACTTCTCCTGCATGCAGCAGAACTGTTGCATAGCCTCCCCATGGTCTCAGGAACTGACGCATCTTTTTGTTTCTCGACGCTTCCCATCTCTGCGACTGTTTGGCCTCGTGAATTTTGACACATCTACAGGTATTTTGTGTAGAATCATGCATCCATAGATTTCTATGGACCCAGTTACTTGAAACCTTTGAAAAGTCATATTCTTATTACATGTATGTTGGATTTTTGTCGTTTTTGGTCTTGTTGAGTTTAGATAAAGATACTTTATTTTTCTTAAACTGGTGTGGTGTCCATTTGTGGTGTTATCACTGTATTACTGTGTGTTTTGAGTATGAATACTTTACACATTGCCTTTGGGATAAGTCTGTCTGCTCGTTCCAAGCTACCCAAGGGGTGAGCAGGGGTTATCTAAAGTGTGTATCCCCCTTACTCTGACTAGAAGCAAGGGTCCCTATTTAGACAAAGGTACCTACCTCTGCCAACTGGAAACCCCAATTTCTAACATTAATATATACGCACATTACAGAAGTTTGAACAATTGGGAATTTTTTTACTTAACTGACCTAGCATGCTACAAAAGTGCAACTGAGTGTGCGGTGGCGATGGCCATAAACCAGAATACATTACAAAAAGTGCAAACATGAATACAGGAAGGGGCAAAAAAGTACACTATTTTTATACTTTTTATGGATTTGTTTCCAGAACCTACAATGCTTAATAAGAGTTGTTTCGGGAAATGGATATGTGCAATTTCTTATTTATTCGCCATTTTAAGTTCAATCCCTCAGGCTCTCTCAATGTATAATACTTTGCTTACTTCATTATAATAGATTGTGAAGAATGGAAGGACTACAATATTAAGGCCGTACCCAAAACTGAACCGTGCAATATACGGCTATGTAAAAAATGGGCAACAATATCGTTTTAACTCCTTTCCACAAAACACAATACTTTTCTTTAATGTCCATCATATCTCCTTCTGATTAATTGGCCATGAAACTAGTATTTTCCCTTGATTGAGATATCTTGAGCTTAATTTAAAATGACCAGGATTAGTTTCCATTTTTTATCTATCATGAAGTAGAGAACCTCAATGCATTCCACTAACAACCACATAGGCTATCAAAATATTTGTTAGTAATTTCCACGCAATTTGATCCTTGACCTGTATATAACTCAACCTCCTGGTTCGAACATGCCAACGTTGGCAATCAGCTAGTCTTTGTGGAATAAAAGGACTGGGAAATCTTAACCATGCATTGGTAATCTTAAACATGCAGTGGTATAAACAATGTGTACCTTATGGCAATTTAAGGCGAACTTTTGCCCAACAGCCATTCTCGTAGTAATGGGGAAAGCTACTGGGGAATTGTGTATGTCTAGAAACTGACATGAACTAAGAAACATCACATGCTGGACTGCAATATATCTGTGAGCTGAACTAAATAAGGCTGTGTGTCAGAATATTAATAAATGCAGTGTGTGACACATTTATCATGTCCTCAATATCCTTTACAAAAATATAGCGCCACTTGGTGTAGATTTTCAATTATAACTCCAAAGGGCAACATTTTGGCAAATTATATTTAGGTCACAACATTTTTGTAAGACAATATTTAGGCCTTGATATTCTGGTACTGTTAGAAATGGAGGTCTCTAGTTGGCAGTGGCTTGCACCCTGTACAAGTAGAGACCCTTCCTTATAATCAGGATAAGGGGGTTACACACCCAAGATAACCCCTGCTAACCCCCTTGGTAGCTTGGCACGTGCAGACAGGCTTATCTCAGAGGCAATGTGTAAAGTATTTGTACATAACACACACAATAACCCAGTGAAAACACTACAAATGGACACCATACCAGTTTAGAAAAATAAAGGATCTTTATCTAAACCAAACAAGACCAAAACGACCAAAATTCAACATACACAAATCAAAATATGACTTTTAAAAGGTATCAAGCAATTCTGTCCATAGAACTCTATGGATGTAGTGATTTTACACAAAGTACCTCAGATGTGTCAAAATCCACAAGGCAAAACAGCCACAGAGGAGGGAAGCGTCAGAAAACACAGCAATGTGTTGGTTCCTGAGTCCAAGAGGAGGTGATGTGTCAGTTCTGCTGCACGCAGTAGCAGTGTTGTGTTGAATCCGGACTGTATGGGGAAGAGATGCGTCGAAATCCAAGACGGTTCTGGTCTGTGGGTGATGCGTTGGACAAACTTGGCACACAGGTGCGATGCATAGAGGTACGGACACGCTGGATGCCGATGCGGCGGCCGCAAACAGGGCCTGCGTCAGAGTCAGTGCGGGAGTCTCGAACTTCGGAGACATGGTGCGCTGAACTTGGGCTGCAGCGGTTACTTCAGCCGCATGGAGGCAGTGTGTAGAAACTTCTCCTGCACGACAGTGCTGCGTCAGAAAAACAGGCGCTGGAAGGGCGATGGGTCAATTTTGATGGTTTCAAGCAGGTCTTTGCAGCAGGAGCAACCTCCAAGGGCCCATAACTGAATTTGGCACCACAAGGCAAGTCAGAACTCCCAGCAGTGGAGTTCAGGGATTCTGCACATGAATATTTTGATTACCCTGAGAATTCCAACAGGAGGCAAGCCCACACAAGCCCTTGGAGAAATGTCACAAGCAGGAAACAAAGCAAAGCCCACTCTGTTAGAAACGGGTAGCGTGGTGCAGAGCGGGCGGGCCAAACTCCGGAGGAAATGTGTAAAGCATCTGCGCAGCACACTCACAGGCGACACACCAGGCACACTACAAAAAGAGACCACACCAGGTGATGTGAAAATAACTTGTGTATTGTGACATAAACACGTCAGAATGTAATCACAGTTGCATATACATGGTGCCAACCGGCACTGGGTAGCAATTTGCACGGGGACTATTTACAAGGCAGGGCCAATCGGGCCGCTGCCGGAATCATCACAAGCACAAGTTGCAAAAGATAAATGAAAGTTCATAAGTATTAATAAATGTAATCAGTCCGTACCTCCTGGTAGAATAATGAACTTAGAATCCTCACATGAGCCTCGATCAGAGTGGGCATAAACCTGTGAACATTAGACATACTCCCTTCACATCACCGTAGTCATGGAAACAGTAGGCCTAAACAGGTGCATGGGGCATTTCCGTAGGCGTAAAAGCACATTAGGCATTTTATCAGCATACATGAAACATGAGGCAGGCCAACATGGTGCAGGAAACACATTATGCCCAAACATCAGTAGTGTGGGCATTAGGACAGAACATTAGACCACCTTATTGGCATAAAGACCTTAACATGCAGCATCTCGTTAGCATAACAGCAGTATCAGCCTAAACCACATTAGGCATGTATAAAGGCCCTTCTCAGCATGTTGGCAGTGCGCCTTATGTGAATACACCTGGGCATGAAATCATTAGGCATAGAATGAAGACATTCGGCATGAATTGGGAGGCAGAAAACTCCTTGTGCCTGAAACCAGCAGTGTGGCCACATTATACATAACCTTAACAGTGCATCCTAGAAACACCACCAGGGGGGAAAGAACCCATTAGCATAAACAGCATTGGAACATTAGAAAAGAGCATTAGGCACCATCATGTGGGCATGGAGGTGACACCATTAGGGTGAAAGCATGAACAACACATTAGCAATTTGGGGGAAAACATTACCAGCATAAATGCATTAGCGTAGACCCCTTAGCATAAATCACCTGTACATAAATCATAAGAGGCGCTAGGCCTCACAAGCATAAGCCCCAGTCGTCCCAATCGGGGGCACAACACTCTAAAACTGGGCCCAGGCCAACTGGCCTCTCTCAGGGGCTCAGAAGCCCTTTGTCCCGCAAAGTCAGGGCTGGCTGCAAGGGCAGCGAAAACAAAGGTGCGCAAAGCGCTAGGGCAGGAGGGTCTCTCACTCCCCTCTCTGTTCTCCTGGGTAATCCAATGCCCCCAATGCGTTGCAGCTGCCCCCTGTCCTGCGGGGCAGCTGGGTAAACCCAACAAGCACTGGCGCCAACAATGCAGCGATGGGAGCCCCACTCCGGGCTCTAACAGGAATCTGCCCACAAGAACACTGGCACTTACGGTGCCTCTGGGGCCCCACTCTGGGACCCCTAAACACAAAATGCCTCTTACGTCGCAGCTGCCCGCCGCCGTGGTGCAGCTGTAAGGGGAGACCAACACACACTAGGGTCCCCTCAGAGGGACCGAAAAGGGGAGGCGGGCACCGACAATGTGCCCCGATGCCCACTCCACTCCCAGCTCCCCAATGAGCCCCACTCACCGGCAGTCCTCTTGGGTTGCTTCAGGGCTCCTTCAGTCAAACAAGCAGGCAGGCAGGGGGGAATCCCACACACCGGGATTCCCTCATAGTGCTTTAGAATCTCGGCGCTGCAGACGTCAGCTCCTCTTCTCCTGGGTACAGTTGTAGCGCCTTGGCAGCACAGCGCTGCAGACGTCAGCTCCCCTTCTCCTGGGCACAGTTGTAGCGCCTTGGCAGCAAGCAGAGCACAGTCAATGCGAATATGGCACTCTGGCAGCAGAGCGCTGCAGGACCCACGCACCTTCTTCTCCTGGGCAGGGGCTGGAGGCAACGCTCACGAGGCGCTAGATGGCTCACAGTCCCAGGGTCCCACCCGAGGGAGCAGCGCCCACGCTCCTCACCTCCTTGGAGTGCAGGCAAACAGATGATAGCGCTCACGAGGCGCTAGGGGGACATGCAGGGGGATTCCCTCACCAGACGTCAGCTGCAGGATCCACGCTCCTCCTCTCTTTGGGGATGGAGATATAGCGCTTTGACAGCACCGCGCTGCAGGCGTCAGCTCCTCCTCTGGCAATCAGGAAAATAGTGCCTCCCAGGCGCTAGGGAGCTGGCGAGGATCCAGAGTCCCACACAAGGAAGTAGTGCCCACACTCCTCACCTCCTTGGAATACAGGCATTCAAAGTGTAGCGCTCACGGGGCGCTAGGGGCCAGGAGACAGTTAATGCAGGGCGAGATCAGCAGGCAGTAGGGCAGCTCACCAGACCTGAAGCAGCAGTTCCTAGGAACAGTCATCCTCCATTACGATGGCCATCCTGCTAGCGCAGCAGTCTCCACTCCAGCAGAGTCTCTCACTAGCCCTGTGGACAGCAGATGGGTACAGATGGGCTTTGGGGCCAGCACACAGGCCCTTGCGGCGGTACCTCCTGGCAGAGTGTCCCCTCTCAATCAAGTCCACGCTCAGTCTGAGCACATGGCATCCCAGCTCAGTTATTTATACACCCCTCACCCCACCTACCAGAAAGGGCTGGAAGCTTCTGGAAGGATCCCTGGGGAACCGGTCCCAACTGGTTTAGGGGGAGGTGTAGAGCACCCTGGGTGCCAGACTTCCCTCCAAAAGCTGGGGGTGCTGGGAAACAAACGACTAGACTGGTAACCCACCTCTGGCAGGCAGGCACAAGCACACAGCCATGGCGTCCATTTTAAAAGTAACATTTTACAAAGGTGCATTTCTACACTGGTGGAAATAAAGGTGCGTACACCATTGCACAGCATTCAACATTCGCATGTCAAATACATCAACATGACATGTTTATCCCCACAAAAGCGAAAAATTCAGGGAAAAAGGGGCAAGTCCAACAGACTCCCTTTCCTCTCCAAAGCAGAAGCAGCAACTGCAGGCCAACCCAGCAAAGCAACACACAGCAAAGGGGCAGTACTCCTCCTCCCAGCTCTTCAGCTCTTCTCCTTGACACAGGTTCCTCTTGATCCAGAAGTGTTCTACAAGTTTGGGGTTTTAGGTCAAATACTTCTACCCCTTTTGGCCTTTGAAGTAGGTATTCTTCAAAGGATTGTCTTTGTAGTGCACAGGCTCTTGTCCTGCCTGATCTTGGCTCCAGACACACTCCAGGGGGGGTGGAGACAGCAGTGTGAGAGGCCAGGCACAGCCCTATTCAGGTGTCAGTGACAACTCCTCCCACCATTCGAGCTCAGGAAGGCCTTTCAGCCTGGTGGTGGGCCATCAGGATATGCAAGGCACACCTCAACTCCCTTTGTGTGACTGTCTAGAGTGAATGCACAAGCAGTCCCCTGTCAGTCTAAACCAGACGTTGATTCCACAGGCAGGCAGAGGCACAAGATGGTTAAACAAGAAAATGCGCACTTTCTAAAACTGGCATTTTCAAACACACAATTTAAAAGTCACCTTCACTAAAATATGTGTTTTTAAATTCTGAGCTCCGAGAGCCTAATCTCCAATTTTCTAGCTTTTCCCAATTGAAAGTTCCACTTGTAAAATGTTACGAGGCAGCTTCAATGATAGCCAATGGGAGAGCTAGTCCTTGCAATAATGAAAAATGAAATTAGCAGTATTTCACTATCAGGACATGAAAAACACACCAGTGTTTTTCCTACCTTTCACATACACTGCATCCTGCCCATGGGGGTACCCTGGGCCTACCTTGGGGTGCCTTACATGTAGTAAAAGGGGAGGGTAGGGACTGGCAAGTGGTTGCACTTACCAGGTCTACATGGCAGTTTAAAATTGCACTCACAGACACTGCAATGGCAAGCCTGTGACAAATGTACAGGGCTACTGATGTAGGTGGCACAATCAGTGCTGCAGGCCCACTAGTAGCCTTTGATTTACAGGCCCTGGGCACACATAGTGCACTTTACTAGGGACTTATCAGTACATCAAATATGCCAATCATGGACAGCCAATCAGAATCACAATTTATACAGAGACCATGTGCACTTTATCACTGATTAGCCGTGGTAAACTGCCCAGAGTCCTAAAGCCAACAAAAACAGGTCAGAAAAATAGGAGGCAAAAGACAAAAAGTCAAGAGATAAACCTGCAAAAAGGGCCAGGTCCAACAGGTACCACACACTGCATACTAAAGGAGGGAATGACCACTGAAGCTAAACACTAGGCCTAGCATGCAGTTGTGATCTGAGTGCAATTGAACACGCTACCCTAATGAATCATTTCAAAGAGAAGAATGATATCTAAATATGTGTGGAATTGCATTTTTTTGCAAAAGTTTGCTGACATTTTGTGAAATTAGCTCTAGCACGAATGTGGTTTGCCAGTATCTTGTTTAACGTTTTGCTTTTGCGTATAAAAGTCATGCAAGATACCTGCAAGAGATTAGTCCAAACTGAAAATGTCTCTTGGTGAGACTTTCTGTACAAGTCAGTCTTCTGTGGTCATAAATTCACTGGCATAATTTAAATTTTACCTCGATTTCATCTCAAGCCAAAATGTGTAACCGCTTAAGTGAGATGTAAAAAATGCAATACATTTTTACATGTTATACAATTGTTTTAAGGACTCCTTCATGACTGGGCACTTCTCCTCTCAATCTAAAGGATCATTCTCAATGCGTATTTCCAGGTGGATGCAGACAATACAGAGCTAGAGGCAACACTAGAGACACAGACGTCCAAGCATTCGCAAGGATAAACATTTCAGCCTTTTTTGATATACAACATGGACGAAGCACAGCTGAAAGGCAATGCAAACAGTAACAAGCTTTGGCAAGTGCCTTTTGTTTAATTGATGGGTTTAACCACTCAAATAATAATATGCACCCTCTCACACTTATTTGCACTCATACATCCATTCAGCTTTCTACTTACTCATTCGTGCATTCACCCTCTGACACCACCACAGTAAATGGATTCATATTTATGTGTATATGGATGTATTTTTTATTGATTGTTTTATCACAAGATCCTAACAGAGAGCTATGAAGAGATTCTAGTAGGAGATTCTATCAAGAATTATTACAGTGCAAATCTTCTCCCTCTAGGGCTTGTCAGCCGCTGTAACCAAAACCAACACCTACAAAGGTAATCTGTGATATTTCATGCAACAAAATACCTATCTGTAGGCTTTAATACAGAGAAACAACAATCCATCCTTAAATACCTATTGTCAAGTCAACTCAAGAAATACTTAATTTGTTTATAAAAATAACCATAAAAGTAGCGAAACAATAAATATACACTTTGATAAACATATATAATAGAAATATAAAAAAATATACATTCAATACTAAATTAGAACTGACTTCTTTAGATGTATTGCTGATTTTAAAAAAAACTCAGAACCGATACACACACTTCATGAATTGTTTAACATTTAAAGGAAGTATAAGGGAAGTTTACGTCTCAAATAATTTTTCCTTAAAATAGGGATTACACATTTTTAGTAAAAAGAATATAAATATACAAAAAATGCAAAATGTGTTTGATCAGAATACTCATCACAGGGACAGGAACAAATGAATTCAGTGCTGTATTGATCCAGGGGAAAACAGAGTTGATGGATGGCCATACCAAACGAAAATCTTGACGAAAGGCCTCTCTTCCACACTCCAAAGTCCAGAGTTAAATATGGTTCAGCATACAAGGTTGACTGTATGACGGCATAACTCCTAATGAGCTTTTTATTAAGTTCATTCTCTTCCATCAGTACACAACTTCTCTCCAGTAAGGAGTTTTTGAGTCAAGGTTATCGACCTCGCATATAGCAGATTGATTTGTAAATATCTGGTGTAAAAAATTGGATTGTTGGTTGAGTGGCGTGTTAACCCAGCTCAAGCAACAGCCACAATCCTGTCATGGTAAACCACAAGGGTCACCAAATTAACCTGTTCTTAACCCTCTGGTACCTTGGCACAACAGCAGTCAGGCTTAATTTTAGAGGCAAAGTCTAAAGTATTTATGCAGCATACAAACAGTAACAAAGGGAAAGCGCAACACAAGAAAAATCCTGCACCAATTTAGCTAAATATAGTAAATTTTAATACATGATTTGACCAACAAAAATCCAATCAATAGAACCGGAGTTATGAACTTTTAACGTTTAAGGTAAAAACTAGTGCCTAAATGATCAAAGAGTCAACCGCAGACATCTAGGTGCACAAGACTGGGTCAAAGTTGAGAAATATGGCTGACCGCAATGGAGCGTGAATCAAATACAAAGAGTGGATTGGGCCCAGTTGGCACTTACCATCAGACTTAAAAGAAATTCGAAGAAAAGTTTCTGAAGTGTCCAAGGAAGAGGTGTCGTCGTACGGGAACCGCTGGGGTGAAGTTGTGGTGAAGATTTCAAAATTCGGACTTAGTCTCTTTTTTGGAAGTTGAAAATCTCCAGTGGGCGAGGATGTAGCTAACAAGAGTTCCATGAAGCCAGATACCCCTTTGGCATACACCTTTTAAAAGACCACTGCACAGGATTTTCTTGTGTAGAGAACATCATAGCAGCAGCTGCCACAAAATCAGGCCGACCAGTGATGCACCTTGTGTGGATAGACAAGCAGTTTAGCCCTGGTCTCCTCTAGGTTCTCAGAACAGATTTTAGCCCAAAAATTTCCAAGTCCCAATTTTGGGATTTTGGCTCCCTGGACATCTTTAACACCACCACTAACGGTCCAGGCCTAGAGGGGCACCACTTGGGGTATTAGGACACACTCAGGCTGGGTCCAGGTGTGGGGTCAAGATGGTTGGAGCCTTTTCTGTCCCTGAGGCTCTGATCAGGAGGATAGCCAACTAGCCCTTGGAGTCACTCTGGTAGTCCTGGGTTGAAGAAGTTGAACAGGGCTCAAACAGCAGGGCAGGCCTCTAAGGGTTCAAGACCGGCCTCAGGCAGCATAGCAGTCCTTACAGGTGCAGCAAAGCAGTCATCTGAAGGACACAGCAGGCCACAACAGCAGGCAGTCCTCAGAGTCCTTCTGAAGGTCCGGGAAGTGAAGCAAAGAGTGGGTCTCAGGATCCTATTTTCATACTTGGTGCCTTTTTTGAAGTAGCACTTTATAGAGAATTCCCTTTGAAGTGCTAGAAGTTTTCTGCTTCCCCTGCTCTGGTCCCTGGCTGTCTGCATGAACAAGTCCTTTGTGTGAAGGCAGAGCACAGCCTATTTAGTTGCAAGCGGGGCTAGGCCCAGCTAACACTGTACCCCCCATCCTACCAATGATGAGCCATCCAGGCACACCTAATCTCTCTATTGTGTGACTGTCTGGGAGAAATGTTTAACCCATTGTACAGAGAATCAGTACATTTGCCATTTATCCCAAATCTCACCTTAGTCAAAAGAATGGAGTGCAGTTGGGACAAAAAGTTAACTAAAGCTTCATCCAATCCAGTTCTTCTTAGGTGCGACCACAATTTAGATCTATTCACAAGATCGAATGTGCTTGAGAAATCCATGAACACTAGGTACAATGGGCAATCCTTAGCAAAAGAATACTATCTGACTAATCAATGTAAATTAAGGCATTGCTCCGTAGTGCTTGGCCCCTCACAATACCCATATTATGTTTTGCATATTATGTTATTTGTGTCCCATTCAATAATCCTTTTGTGAATAACCCTACCTATTATTTTGACCATGGACTTTAATAAAGACATTGCCCTATAACAACATCAATCCAGCCCATTTCATTTTTTTGAATGTGGAAACTATGGTGGACTCAGACCAAAGACTCAGCAATATAGACCTACTGGAGTGATTCAAGACATTGGTGATGAGTGGTGCCCATAGATCATGGCTGGATTTAAAATTTCCGGACCCGCCTTATAAGACGCAGTTTGCAAAATAGCTGACTCAACTTCTATGAGTTCAAAAATAAAAGGGTCAACTGATAATAGAGAGCCAGCTTGGGAGTATATCAGAAATCTTGTAAAGCAAGGGCATGGTGTGATAGATACTTGAGAAGTGGCTAAACCATTTAACTGCTGTGACATATGATCCTAATCAGTCAATTTGACTTTTGGAATTTTTAATGGTATATCAAAAAGATTTGAGATCATTGGCATTAGATGCCCTCATTAGAGACTCCCATTTATCCTTTTTGGTTCCGGCTTTCTTCTACTGAGTACTATTTTATAGTAAGTTCTGCAAGAAGCAACTTCTGAATTGTCTCTAGGTTTTTTGCACAGTGCACTCCGGAGTAGGTGATTAGCAGTAGAACATGATATGTCAAACCACCTTGGTTCCCTATCATCGCAATAGTCTATGGGTATAAGTAATATGCCATTAATTAATTTGGTCATTTAGACAAAATAATCTACAATATCCAAATCTGAGGCCTCAAGGTACAAACAATTTAAAAATAGTAAAGAATGATCTTTTATCAAATTGATCCCCAGTGTGAGACCAAGTGGGTAGTCTTACCACACTTTGCTACACCGCTGATACTGCCCAGGTTGTTCTCCACAGGATTAAACATATTAGAATCAGAATCCAAATGAATCAGATGCGTTTAAGGTAGATCAATATATTTCACTGATCACAGGTGCAACCCGTAGACCGAAAAAGGACCTGGTTGTGAGGTATTCAAATGCAACAATGTCCCATGAGGTATCATTTGAAATCATACTTCATAATTCTTACAATGACAAATTAATGTATTGTGTGATGCCAAAAGGTCAATAAGGAAAAAGAAAATAAAGGATATGACCAAAAAACACAGCATATGCAAAAGAATTATTGAAATCACTTGTAATTTAAATGCAGCACATATATTCATAAAACCAGTGAAATAAGTGACCTGTGTGATGTGCACACGAAGTCCCAATGTTTCCCAATGCGCCAATCAGGCATATAGCTTGTCACCATAACCTTCTCAGGTCTACTGCTTTGAGTGTAAGTTTACCGTAACCAACTCAGGTCTACTGCTTTAAGTGTAAGCTTTTCCACAAGGCAACCATCGGGCACACAGTCATAAAAAATTTAAAAGATGTACAAAATTACAGTTGGCTTAGCAAAATACTATTTATCCTAAGAAGGCCTAACAAAGATTCTCACAGAGCAAACCTGCATGTCACACGGGCTAACTAACACTAAAACCATTACCTATTATGTTAATGTCTAAGATTCCATATAAGAAAATACCTAACTCTAGGCTTTAATATAGAGTAATGACAATACACACTTAAATGCCTATGGATTTTAATATATGCTTTTCAAAATAAATACATCAGGCCTAGTGCTTTTATTATAGCATCTTATAATAAACAGATATGGCCTAAAACCATGATCATTGGCTTGCTACCGTAATCAACTCAATCCTGCAGTGCCAAGCATAAACTGTGACACAAGCCAAAAAGAGCAATACAACTATTTAGTGAAAGCACACACATTCAGCCCAATCTAAACCGGTACTCATGGGAAGCAATGTGTGAGCGGAGCCTAAGCCCCTCTTTTACTAGTACTCAGAAAGCTTATGTTTGCTGATCACATAAGCAACATTTGCACCATCAATAATGCACGTAAATTAGTGTAGCCCTTGTCAATCCATATTGCTTTTAAACACAAAACTGCACTCTGAAGTGTAAAGTTAACAATGAAAGGTGGGTGTGCCAGCACTCCAATACTTTCATCTGAAGGTTGGATAATGCACTCCTTAGTGAGTTAACGAGATTAACCTTCTTGTCCATTTAATTGTGTGCACAAGGGTATCACCTTCTGATCATTGGTGTTCGTAAATTGAAATTGTAGTGCCCTCTCTGCCTGGGAAGGGCATCCCTTTCGTGCACCACCAGGCATCCCAAATAAGGGCTTTGAGCTTCATGGCAATACTTAAATAAAGATCTGAGTGAGAAGACACGTGAGCGTCTTCCAAGTTGCGCTTTATAAAAAATGGGCAACACAACTAAAATCAAAGTGTGTGTGTATATGTCGCTACGTGAGGGTTTGAATAAAATTCATGAGAATTTCATCGCAGTTCAAGAGTGTTTATAGAAAATAAAGAGTTACCTTAAGTATGCAGTGAAGGGATACAACTCACAGAACAAGGTTAGACCGAAAAGCTCCTGGGTGGGACAAACACAAAACTAGGAAAGAAAATCATCGAATCAGGAGCATTGAAGAGAGGCAGACAACAAAGGTAATGGTCTGACCTAAAGCCCTCCAAATGTTTGTGTAATGCATTGGAAACACTAGATCTGGCCAACAGTCAGCTGAGACCCAATAACAGAGTGAGCATGGCTCCTTCTCCAAAGCTCAATCAATTTCTGCAGTGCAGCCACTTGGGCCATGACTCCACGCTAGTCACAGGTGCAAAATATCAAGGGGTTACGTATGATCACGAGCTTTCCGTTAAAGACCAAGCGACCTCTATTGGCACATCATGCAACTGAGCCAGAAACATTGATCTAGTTTTAACTACAGACTTCAGAACCTCCTTAAACTCTCCAGACGGGACCATTAGTATGTCCTATTCATTGGGCTTCTCGTTAGTCATATTAAAACGCTTCACCCAATTCAAGCAGAGCAACTGGGCCTCTTGTCAGCATATAAAAATGAGATGACATTAGACCTAGGCAGAACAGGCTCTACTGCTGCCCCTGGCTGTGCAAATCCAATTTAAATAGCGAGACATTGAGACATGGGGAAGAAATGCCTTCATCTCTCTCAGGAAGAACTTCTTGAGATACAAACCGAGGGCATCACACTAACATTCTGGAGATAATGATTGCTGCTCATTCAAAACTTATTTTCGTGCGGTTCACCTCTATGAAAAAACATACCGGAGGCACTGCAGGATGGGAGGGACCACCTGGAATCGCAGCAACTGCTAGACATTGTTTTGTTTCTGAACTAGTTTTTTTTTAGTCACATAGATCCTCCTGACCCAGTAAATACTTTGGGACATATTTACAAGGGCATTGCACCCCCAGAGCGTCACGTTTTACAACGCTCTGGCAGTGCTATGCCCTGCTCCATATTTACAATGACGCGCTAAGCCAATTTGATGTATTAACACCGCATTGTAAATATCATACCCTTTCAAGCAGTTTTCTGCATCATAGGGCGTGCAAAGGGTGTTGCTGTTGGCCCCAACACCAATTGCTTTTAGACACTGCCCCAGATTTACAAAGATGTGTAACTCTGAAGCAGCATGAAAAACTAGCGCCATTCAAAAGCAGGCACTAGAGTGGCGCAACGAGGAGAAATACTTTTATTTCTACTCATTTTTTGCTCTTTCTATGTAATGAACAAATCACCTTTAATGATTGTTTATGTGTAGGAAAGAGTCCCTTTATGCGCCACCGGTGCGTCACTTTTTTTGACGTACCGGTGGCGCAGTGTGCCTGCCCATATTTACAAGGCCATGCAAAGTCACCCTGCGTGACTTTTCATGAGCTTGTAAATATGGGCTTGTGGGAGACTGGGCCAGATGTATAGGCGAGGAGGCTTGATATGTTTCGCAATGGTGTCTATCAACAGGCGTAAGTGTAAATTAAAATATCTTCTGGAAACTATATTAATCTTTTTTTTTTGTCTTCTCTTCTCCCCTCTAGGTTTTCAGGCATGGCTGGGCTCCCCAGATTCTCGACGAAAAAAATGAGCAGTAAGTAACTATTTAAGGGTCAAAACAATAATATTCCGTCTCCAACACCTTTGGGGGGGGGTAAGTGGGGAAAAAGGATGTGTCCCAGTGAAAAGAAAATTAAGAGATACAGTGTGACTGAACTATCAGTCAATATTCTCTTGGTTTTGGTAAATAATTTCTCATCTTGGTTTCTCAGTTAAGTAGGTGAGAGATAAAGAGATACCCCTAATCCTTGGGATGTTGAGAGATTTAAACAAAGAAGGGTCTAAATCAGATACAAGATTCACACACTTGTCCTCCCCTTCGTTAGACAAATAATATGGATTCAACTATTCTTTTCTATATTTTGTCCCATTACCTTCTGGCATCTGTAATTCTATTATGCATGCATTCTTTTTGAGAAGTTTCCTTTTTATAAGTGGAATGCACGAGCTAAATCACTCGACCCTTCACTAACACCACCAGTGCCCCATGTTGCTCCCACACCCTCCTCCCTCTTCTCGCTAAAACCAACACTTTTGGCCTCGGGTAGTCACTCACTACGTTGCAACTCTCCAGAGTTGTGGCGGCTGATCAGCATCCTTCAGGGCAATCCACCACTCCTCCATACCGGACTCGTCTTCTTCGTCTCTCCTTCGTCTCCTCGAAGAAGTCCTTTGGGTTTCTCCTGTTCTTCCTTTGTGGTCTCCCATAGAGTCAGGCTCTTCCTCTTCCCGACAGTAATACTAACAGCAGTGCATCCTTCCTCCTCGGCCTCTGTCTTGATTCCCCAGACATTTGCGTCCTCGTTCCTCCTCTCTCCTTCCGGTGTTCGCGGTTCCATTTTCTCCCTGCAGTCTTCCTCTGATTGGTCAACTCTTCTGGCCTGTTTAAAGAGATAGCCCCTATTTACTGCTTTTGTGAC
Organism: Calotriton arnoldi; assembly: GCA_963921515.1. Lineage (NCBI taxonomy): Eukaryota > Metazoa > Chordata > Amphibia > Caudata > Salamandridae > Calotriton > Calotriton arnoldi. Next base: position 535,172 of record CAWUFW010005371.1, on the reverse strand, counting down.
CATGTTGCAAGCCTGGTTGACCTTTCTTTCTTTTCCTTCCAGGTCTCACAATGCTGAGGGAGTCCATTGGGAGGATGACAGGGGAAGGACAGGTAAGTGACGACTCCCAGGGATAAAACCCCTCATAGGGCCCCTTTCACTCATTACACTGCATGAAAGGGGCATTCCATGGGTGTTTCTGTGGGTGTTCCTCACAACATCCAGGGAGCCTGACACATTCCCAGATTTGCAAAGAGCTGTAAACCTGGGAATGCATCAGAATCCTACGTCTACCCAGGGGAGGCGTAGGAGTGGTCAAATGAGGAGAAATACCTTTATTTCTCCTCGTTTTTTGCTCTATGTACGCTGCATTTTTTAGCACACATAGAAGAAGACAATCGCCATTAATGATTGTTTTTGTGCAGGATGGTGTCCCTTCCTGCACAACAACAATCCTCCCTGCAACACAGACATCCTTGCTCCATGGCGCAAGGGTTTCTGCCTTGGGGCACGGCTGATGTTTGTGAGCTGGCGCAGGGGAGAAGGACAGGAATTGTAGATACAGCGCATTCTTGCCCTTTTATTTTGATGCATGGCAGCGCAGCAGGAAGGCTTGCTGTGCTGCTGTGTGTCAAAATAAAGTAAATGAGGCCCTTTGTACACCTCAAAAGACATTTGCGCTTGAATTGAGACAACCAACGCATGTTAAATGCGTTGCATTTAACATGACATACCAACCTACGAGATAACGTAAAATTACAAACCGTAACATAACAAAATATAGCATAATGTATCATATCACAGCAAGGTGTGATATGAAATGATAGTTCCTTATAGGAAGGATGTCATGAAAGGGCCCCATATAGTGAATGACATCAGATCAGGTTTTACATTCAACCAGGCTTCAACAAACAATGGGACATTCCAGAAACCTAAATGGTGATTTTTGAACATGGAAAATTGGGTCAGACAACAAGAATATTTTAGTTGCCATTACCTTCTCTGTATACTGGAACTGCCAGAAGAAGATTATATCCAAAATATATTTATTTATTCATTTCTTTGTTTTAGTTGTACGTATACATTACATAAACCTCACCAGCAATAGCAGCAGATTTCACGCTTAGCGAGAGAAGAAAGATCATCTTACTTTGCCAGACGAGTGCACCACGGATAAACTCCAAATGTATTCTGGGATAACATTCCAAATAAAGCGTCTATAAAGCAGAATGATTTCTTCAGATTCTTGGTTTTATTTGTGTTTAGAGGGTATCCAGAAGTCAGGAATTGCTTTCTTCTCAGGAAGAGACAGTGAGAGTGGTTAGAATATGTCAGGAGGTAAACATGCTAAGTTGAAAGTGATGTGAGCTTCAGCATCAGTGGAGGACAAAAGGGCTTAAATTGCTAGGCACAACTGACCAGGCGAGTGGCAGAGCTGAGAATGTTCTCATTATTATATTTCTCTAAAATGAGTACATCGCTGTTCGAAATTGGGTTGTAGGTTGGCTGGGATATGAACTGTTAGAAATGGGGGTCTGTCGTTGGCAGAGGTAGGTACCTTTGTCCAAGTAGGGGCCCTTCTTCCTAGTCAGGGTAAGGGGGATACACTTCTAAAATAACCCCTGCTCACCCCTTTGGTAGCTTGGCACGAGCAGACAGGCTTATCTCAGAGGCAGTGTGTAAAGCATTTGAGAACACATACAGTAATACAGTGAGAACACTGCAAATGGACACCACACCAGTTCAGAAAAATAAGTAATCTTTATCTAAACCAAACAAGACCAAAACAACAAAAATTCACAATACAGTTATCAAGGTATCCTTAAAAATAGGTTATTCACTCAAAGTTTGTAGCAACAAATAACTCCACCTGGAGTTATTACGACGTTGTGACAGATGAAAATCCCAAAGTACGGCACCGACCGCTAAGTGCGCGGTGTCAGGCACGAAGTCAAGCAGACCCCCAAAGAACAGTACCTTGGAAATGATGAAAGCAAAGACAGTGCACGGCAGCGGGGAGGTGATGCTTCATTGGCACCGGGCAGCGTTGGTTCCTTATGACCCCAGGGGAGGTGAAGCCTCAGTTCCTTACTGCGATGCAGGGGAGATGATACGTTGGTTCCTTACTGTGTCGGGGAGGTGACGTCACGGTGGCGGTGAGGTGTCGATTCCTTACGACGGTGGGATGTTGATGGATTCGGGATTCACCCACGTCGAGTATCGGCTCCGTGTTGATGAAGCAACAGTGTCGGTGAAGTCAGGGCTGCGGTGTGAGTTGGGATGGTGCATCGTGCTCTTCACAAGCGGTGTCCTCTGCTCCAGTGCCGGCAGCGACCTCGGTGGCGGTTTCAGAGTCAATTCGGCACGGCGTCAGCCCTATGGTACAAGTCGGGGTGGTGCGTTGGTTGTGCTCTTCACGAGCGGTGCCCAAGGCTTCGGTGCAGGTTATGGCATCACTCGCCGGTGTCGTTGTTGCAATTTCCTTCTGTGGCAGCTGAAACAGCAGTTCCAGATGTAGAAAGACAGAAGAAATGAAGTCTTTGAGTCCCTGAGACTTCAGAACAGGAGGCAAGCTCTATTTCAAGTCCTTGTAGATCTTCCTCAAGCAGGGGACACAGCAAATAGCAAAGTCCTTCTCCTTTCCTTGGCAGCAAGTAGCCACTGCAGGCCAACCCCAGACAGCAAAACAGCACAGGGGCAGTATTCCTCCTCAGCTTCTCCGGCTCTTCTCCTTGGCAAAGGTTCCTCTTGATTCCCAGAAGTGATCTAAAGTTCTGGGGTTTGGGCCCCAATATTTATACTACAAAATCCTTTGTTCTCTGGTGGCAGAGAAGCCCTGTACTTGATCAAAACCGGTTCTGTCCTCTCTGGTGCAGCTTCCTGGAAGGAGGTGGAGACAGCATTGTGGAAGGCAGACCAGGCCCATTCAGGTGAAAGGAAATCCCCCCTACTCTAAATGCAGCCCAGCCCTGACTCATCAGACTCTCTGGAGCCACTGCTCCTCTCCAGCTCCTGTCATCCAAAGCCAGACATGCAATACACAAGCCTAGCAGAGGCACACTGGATGGCTAAGCAAGAAAATACCTACTTTCTAAAAGTGGTATTTTCAAACACAGGATGTAAATATCACCCCCACTAAAAGATGCATCTTAACATTCTGACTTCAGGCATACTAAACTTTATTTTCCTAACTTGTTCCCTGGGGTAGTTATGTTTATAAGATGTTATAAGCAAAGTCCCCATTCTAACCTATGGGAACAGGTAGCCTAGCAATAGTGAAAAACGAAATTGGCAGTAATTCACTATCAGGACATGCCACAAACATAAGGGCATGTCCTACCTTTTACATACACTGCACCCTGCCCACAGGGTTACCTTGGGCCTACCTTAGGGGTGACTACCATGTAAGAAAAGGGAAGGTTAGGGCCTGGCAAGTGGGTGCACTTGCCAGGTCGACATGGCAGTACCAGACTGCACACAGGCTCTGCAATGGCAGGCCAGAGTTACATTTACAGGTCGCTTATGTGGGTGGCACAATCAGTGTTGCAGCCCACTAGCAGCATTTGATTTACAGGCCCTGGGCGCACACAGTGCACTGTACTAGGGACTGACTAGTAAATCATATCAGCCAATCATGGAAACACCAATCCATAACAACAATTTTCAAAGGGAGCACTTGCACTTTGGCACTGAACAGCAGTGGCAAAGTGCCAGAAGCATCTAGACCAGCAAAACAAAGTCCAACACACAGCAAAAACACAGGAAGCAAAAGCAAAAAAATGCAGGGGAGACCCACGCTAATGGTGCCAGGTGTAACATGAACTCCAGTCAAGCAGCAATTGCATGTAATCCTAGTCAGGGTAAGAAGCAGGCAAACCCTAAATTAACCTTTGATCATCCTCTGGTAGCTTGGCACAGAGCAGTCAGGCTTAACCTAGAGGCAATTTGTAAAGTTTTTGTACACCACTTCAAACAATAAAATAGTGAACACACCACACAAAAAGGTTCCACACCAGATTAGAAAAATAGCTCTTAATTTAATAAATAAAACAAGACCAAAATGAAAAAAATCCAATAAGTTGAACTTGAGATATTGAAATTCAACGTTTGCAGATAAATATAGCACCTAGAGGCAAACAATCAAAGACAATGCACCAGGTCCAATCCACACAGTAGCAGCGATGCATCGGTGCCAATCCACACAGCAGAGGCAATTGCGTTGGTTGTGATCTATGCTGCAGAGGCGATGCGGTGCTTCTGATCCACGCAGCAGCGGCAATGCATTGGTTCAACAGTGAATGCGTAGGTTCTGATGGAACATGCAACTTAGGTCCACTTCCAAGGGTCCAGGACTGAGGTGGCAGCACAGAATCACAGATGGCAGAGGCCAGGTGCAGATGCAGGGTGGTTGAAAGTCTTGTATGTTCCTGAGACTTCCTATCAGGAGGCCAGCCAGCTAGCCGTTGGAGTCACTCTGGGTTCAAGTGATGCATGTCCAGTCCTTCTCAGCCAGGCAGGGGAACAGCAGGGCAGCAAAGCTGCAGTCCAGCAGAGTGGCAGTCCTTCAGCAGCACTGCAGCCCTCCTTCCTGGCAGAGTCTTCACAGGTCCAGAAGAACTTTTTTGATTGAGTTCGGTGTGAGGTTAAGGGTCTTGATTTGTTTTCCCTCCTTTTCCTACATAAATTGCTGTTCCCCTTGATTAATATTGACAACATGCACAACTTCTGAATTCTTTTGTGAAACTAATTGTCGTCTTGTTGTGATATTGTGTAGTATTTTTTGTAGTGTTTTGCTAGTAGTGTTGTGTTTATAATTTGTATTCTTTTTATTATGTGAATAAGTCCATTGATTGTATGTTGTATTGTACAGAATCTTCTTAAAATGATAATGTGTCTTTTTCCTACTGGAATGTTTTGTTTGAAAACTAAATAATTTGTCTTAAAATAATAAAGGTTAATAAAAACCTGATCAAAAATAAATAAAGTTCTTTTTGATCACTACAGCTAAATATCTAGGTGCTGATAATTGACAGTAGGTTCAGGTCATTCTTTCTTCTTTCATTATATTAATGGCCCTACCTGTTCCTTGTCCATTTGGGCCTAACTCCTCTTTAGTCTATCTTAAGAAATGGGCAGACGTTATGGATTTGCTCTAACGTCGTGATGAAGTTTCTTTACATGCAGTTTGGCACGAAAGGGCTGTTTTCCAACTGCACAAAGAACCTCCTTCATATAAGGGACATCAAACAACAGGAAAGCATCATCAGAGGGAAAGATGGGGCAGAATATGGAGATTGGCAGGGGGGCTGACACGCCATAGGTGGAGAAAGAAGGCACTCTTAGACCTTCTAGGGCAGGAAAGGGAAGGCAGATGTGTTCTGGGATAATGCGTGCTGTCAAGATCGGACCTCTGATGGGAGACGGCGACCAAGCGGCTGCAAGCCACCCACTGCCATTTGCTGCAGCAGGAATGGTTTCCTGCTGCTGCAAAATGTAACAAACTCTCCCTCTTTTTTTTTTCTTTTTACAAAGCTTCACACCTCTTGATGCTCACAAGACTTTAAAAAATCTATGAAGTTGTGAGTCAACAAACTTTGCTACTTTGCCCTCATCTTGCTATCTCTGATTTTCTACATCAGGATTTGCCTTCATAAGAACCTATTTAATTTAATATGCAAATTGATATAAAAAGAATAATCTTATCAAACCGTCTTCAATAGCTTCTTTGATTGTGGCATTTTTCCCACAACCTGGAAGTACTTTTCTTACTCAGCTGCTTAAAAAGCTCAATCTGAGCCCAAAAGTTCTAGCACGAATCTGTCCCATGCCCTTATTTTATTTGGCAAATTTCTGGAGAAATCTGATCTGTTGTTCATATTACCCTACTTTGTGAAGGAAAATGGGCTGCTTCACTTACCGCCATCCAGGTTTTAGATTGAGAAGTAGCACTGAGCCTGTTTTCTTGTCTGACCTGGATTTCATACAATTATAGCTGAATGATGGCAGTGTTGGAGCACTTATCTTAATCTGTATGTGGCCTTCAACATCATCAGCCACCATGTTCTTAACAAAATGCAACATGATATCGACTGTTGGAGTATGGAACTTGTTCGGTTTCTGTCTTTCCTGATGGGCAAAACTCAGCCTGTTGTCATGCCTCCTTTTAATTTATTCTGAAAAGGAGCAGCTATAGGGTGTCCCTCAAGAGAAAATTATCCCCCCACTCTTGTCTAAAATTCATAGTCAAAGAATTCTTCTCATACACCTATCATAGTGTGAAAGTGTTTATCGACAAAAAGAAAGATATTAGCCTGTGAAATTACAGTTCAGCCGACCAGAGTTTCTCCTAGAAACTTGGAATGAAGTATGCTAAGCATACTGAGGCATGCCCACATTTTTAGAACAATAACAGTAATTTTATAATGAACAAAGCAAAGAGAGCATACATATGTCCAGAGACTGAGATTATGAGAAAAAACGAAGATGACCTTCAGTAGTAGTGAGAATGCAAACATTTTCAGCTGAGCAAGTTAATCAAGATTTCTCCTCTCATAAGCCTGCAGTTCACAACGTTTGCTACCCAAATATTTATTATTTGAAAATTAGGGAGCTGTTAAACAACTGAGAAGATGGACAAGGTGAGTAAACAGATGTAGAAAGGGGATGCTGTACTAATGCAAAAACTCTCTATAACTCTTTTTAGTCCCTTTAAAAATACATGAATCCATCAATTACTAACAACCCATAATTCCCAACACATTTTAATGCTGTAATTTCATACCTGCATTAGCATCTCAATGTTCATATACTTTTAAGGAAAGACTTTAAATGTAACAACTTCTGTTCCAACAAAATGGCATTCAGGCGTGCCTCACGTTTGTCTTCAATACAAAATGTTAGGGCTGTACTTGTTCATTAGACCTCTGTAGTAAAGTTGCAGTTGATCACTAGGAAGCTAACTGACAGACTGCTGCTCGTGTTGGAATTACAAGTTTTGCTTTGCATGTCAGAATGTTTTACTGACATGGATGGGGAAGATTTTTGAAAACTCATAGAAATTTTCATTCTCTCAAGATGGCGGTCAGATGTGCATCACTAATGTCATAAATACAGAATGTTAGCAATCAAGTTGCTCATTAGAACTCTTTGGTGAAGCTTCAGTAAGCACTGGGGAATCACCTGACAGGCTCCTGCTGGTGTTGGAAGATCGGGTTTCACTTTGCATACCAGATTTCTTTTTTACATTGATGGGGAAGATATTTGAAAATGTATAGAAAATGTGTCCTTATTTTAGATTCCCAGAGCACTTGCCATATTTTCTTTGACTAAATGCACCCTCTCATTTTGTTCCTTTACTGCAGTCTCCTCTGTAGGAAATGTATCAACTTTGGCGCCGTTTGACAAATTGTCACGAAACTTTCCCAAAAAAGTGTGCCCGTGATTCTTGTTGCGCATGGAAAGTTTTGGGGTGATCAGTCACGTGGGGGCTGATAAAAAAGGAGTGGGGTCACAAACCGTGCGTTTCCCATGTTCCATAGGAGCTTTGAACACAACTACAACCGGAACCGATGGACAGAATTACACTAAATTTGGCAGGAAGGTAGATTTGGTGTAAATACGTTCAGTAGTTGTTGAGAAATTTAAGGAAATCCAGCTTTGTTTATCTGAGATTGCGGCTAATTCATGAATAATAGCGAGATTGTGAAGGGAACTGCAGAGCTCTGATTGGCTGCCAACACTTCAAACAGGAAGTGTTGGCAGCCATCATGTGACTCCGAAAAAATACCATTAAAATAAAGAAAAGGGGGCAGGGTAGGAATACCCTGACCCCCTAAGTTTGGTTATGGGGTCCCAGAAGGACCCCACCAGGCCAAAAAAGGAATTAAAAATTAAAAATAATAGCTGAAAAATATGCAACAAAAACCCCCCAAAAAAGCAAGCGCTTGTTTTGACAGGAGTCCCCAGATGGGCCGAGTCCCGAGGGCATATTATAAAAAAGGAGGGGGTGCACAGGGCCCCCCTCCAGAGGCTTTTGAGCCCCAGGGACCAACACTTCCCCGGGGCTTTATTTAAATATTAGAGGGGGCCGCGTGGACCCCCTTCATAAGATCAAATGATCCCTGGGGAACACCACTTACCCGGGGCTTTAATTAATAAAGGGAGGGGGGGCCATGTGGACCTCCCTCGTGGGATGATTGAAGCCCTGGGGACACCCACCTCCCCAGAACTTTATGAAAAAAAAGGGAGGGATGCCGCGTGGACCTCCCTCCATTGCCTGCAAGAGCCCTGGGGACCACCACTTCCCCAGGGCTTGATTTATTTTTTACAAGGAGGGGAGCCATGCCTCCCCTGTCCAGGGCCTTTCTTGGGGACCACCACCTCCCCTGGGCAGGATATTGAATTTGAAAGAAGGGGGATCGTCACCCCCTAGGGCCACATCCTTCTATGTCACTGGGTGCCCACCCCGGGACATAGATGTTTGCTAAGTCAGAGTAAACACTCCACTTCCAGCAAGCAAGAGCTGACAAAATGCTCTCGCTTACTGGAAGCAGAGTTTTGTCTGTTTCCCTCCCTGCTGTCAAGCAGGCAGGAAAACAGACAAAACAATTGCTCTCACAGAGAGGGAGCTGCATGTTTAATCAAATTTTCTTTATTGACCTTAAACAGGGCACAGCATTATACAGTGTCACCAACTGGCAATGGGAGCATCAGCAGTATGCATTTAAACGTTAGTGAGACAGTTTTCAATGGGTTTTGACATTTACTATTATAATCAAATGCTTCAGTGATAACGCTGAAAAAAGTGTATCAGAGAGTCACAATTATGCCCAACAATAATCCTCCTTTCCTCCCAAAACCCCATGTAAACTATAAACCATGAGTGAGAATATCAATGTCATATGTTGTGAAATGGGTGCAGGTAAACCAGGTCCAAAGGGGCCCTCCCCGGTGGACCTCAAATAGGTTCAGATATCTCACCGGTCCTCTTATCGTATTATATTTGGAAAAGATAAAGCGCTCGTGTTCGAGTGGGACAAGCCATGAGCGGAAGGCCAAAGGACAAGAAGGCGACTAAAGGACCCCAAGTATATTCAAAGTTCTTAAAGTTATCTAGGAGTATGTCAGCCATTCGCTACATTGTCAATGCCTGCCACAATCAGGCATGCCACTGTGTAATTGAGGGAGGTGTTTAATTTTTTCCATGAGGCTGCCAACGCTATCTTGGCCACCCCTAGGTGCAACCATAAGATTGAGCAGTCGCATGAGGTTTTGCGTTTAAGAGATTTATCTCGCAATCCCAATAGGGCAAACGCCGGCATGGAGGGGATCGGATAACCCAGTATGTCTTTAATCTGTTCTAGAATTTCAGACCAGAATGGGCAGATTATAGGACAGTCCCACCAAATATGACGAAAGTCTCCAGCAATGCACACCCTCTCCAGCAAAGGTCAGATGTGCTGGGAAAGATTTTTTTGACTTTAGAAGGATATAAATACCAGTCATATAATAGTTTGTAATGAGCATCTCTCATCCCCATAGAATGATTGAACTGTGGTGTGTCACGCCATAACTTTCATCACTGTTCCTCTGGAATATCTTCCCCTAGTATAGTAGACCAGAAGGCTATGTGTTTTTCAAAAATAGCTAGTTCTTGTTCTAGGACCGCCAAAGAGGTGGAAGTCAGGGAAAGGAGCACATCTCCTGCGAACAGTGGCATTTTGTAGTTGATAGATCCAAAGGGGAGGCCCTGAATTTCTTTCTCCTCTCTCACCTTAGCTGCAAGAGGCTCTTAGGGCAAACAAGCGCGGTGAGAGAGGGCATCCCTGATGAGTTCCCCGCTCTAATTTAAAGAGGTCGGATCCCACCCCATTCACTATAACTCGCGAGAATGGGTACGCATAATTAGCCTGGACCATGTTAATAAATCATTCGTACATTCCAGATATGCAGAGAGTGTGAAAAAGGAAGGACCTATACACCGGGTTGAAAGCTTTTTCGGCATCTAGCGCCAATAGGACTGCCTGTATGGGTATTCTAGAGGCTTTTTCGACCAGGTGGATTACCCTCCTCAGATTATCATGTGTTTGGCTCCCCTTAATAAATCGGGACTGATCTGGGTGAATCAGATCAGGCATAATGTCTTCTAATCGAGATGCCAAAATCTTAGTATGTAATTTAGAACTCCGTAAAGCGGTGTGCCTACATGAAGAGCAGTTGTATGGATCCTTCCCTGGCTTTGGAAGAATGGAAATTAGAGCTTCACTCATCGAGTGTATAACCCTCGAGAAGCAGTTATGTGGTTGAATGATACAGTCAAATGGGGTACCAAATCAGAACTAAGTTTTATAAAACTGAACCGTGAAGCTATCCGGCCCAGGTAATTTATGAAGTTTAAGAGCAGAGATGGCTGCCTGGACCTCGTCTTCAGTGAATGGGCTACCTAGATCCTCATTTTGAACCTCGGTCAGTTGGGGAAGAGTTACGTCATTTAGGTATTGTAATTGGGCCATTTTCGCAGGGAGCTCAGCTGTGTACAATTGTTTATAAAAGTCTCCAAATGCTGTAGCTTTGTCAGTTTCCGCCGTTGCCACTCTCCCACCTCCTAAGTTAATGTGACCAATGCATTCATTCTTGTGTTTAACCCGCAGTTGGCGAGCTAGGCGGGCCCCCACAGTATTTCCCTGATTGTAGGTCTTGAATTTAAGAAGCAGCAGAGTGAACTCCGCCCTATTCGTATATATTGCATTTAGTTTACCCCTCAGTGCGGTCACTTTCCATTGTAAGGACAGACAAGGGTTTGCTCTGTGAGCACGTTCTGCTTGTTGCAATTCCTCCTCTAGTGCTAACCTATCTCAGGTTTTTTGCTTAGTTAAAGTCACTAGGAGTGAAATGCATTTCCCCCTGATAACCGTGTTAAAGGCATCCCAATTATTAGAGAAGTCAGTATTCCAGGGGTCATTCGCACTAAAGAAGTCTCTAATAGTCTTACATAGTTCATCTCAAAAAGTCGGTCTCTTACTAGAGAACCAGGGAAGAACCACTTACAATATTTGTGTGGTTGGGAAGCCCACTCCAATGTTGAGCCCACAGGTGCGTGGTCTGAAAGGGCTATAGGATGGATTTCTGAGTATAAAATAGAGTGTTGTAGGGATTGGCTTACAAAGACATAATCAATGCGAGAATAGGTGAGGTGCGAGTGTGAAAAGAAGGTATAATCATGAGACTTTGGAGGTGTGGCCCTCCAAGCATCAATGAGGCCTTTGGAGTGGAGTGTTTGTTTTAGGGCCCTAGGAAAGCTCCCGGTGAAATTGCGGTGCAGATGAGTGCTGTCTAGGTCAGGGTGCCATATCAGGTTAAAATCTCCCAATAAGATGATCTCCCCTTCGGTGAACTGCCCCAGAAGAGTGAGGCAGGATTATAGAAAGGCAGTCTGGGCAGTATTAGGGGCATGGACGGTAGTTATTGTGGACATTCGAACCGCTATGTTCCTCTTCACCATCAATATTCTCCCCTCTTTGTCCGATTTATAGCCGGTAGGTTGGAATTGGAGAGATGAATGGCTACCCCATTACGCTTAGTGAGCGCCAAAGATTGATATATCAAAGGATATGTCTTATTACGTAGTCTATGGTCTTCCCTTCTTTGAAGATGCGTCTCTTGCAAAGCTATTATATGATGCCTCTTATCAAGGATCTATTTCCACACTTTGTGACGTTTGGCGGGAGAGTTCAGACCCTTAACGTTCCAGTTCAATGTTGTCAACACCATAATGATATATTACAGGTATATTGGAATAACCATCTAGTTTCAAGGCCCCTTTACCCATCGCCCCAGCAATAGCCCACCTCTGCGAGCAGAGGACCACCCATCACCAAATCCCGGGCCCTGTCCCCAGACACAAATAAAACAAGCATTTGCAATGCAATAGGTCTCGCATTTGCGAGAGTTTGAGCTATTGGCATTGTAAATGACAATGCTTTTTATTTATGTGTTTTGAAAACCTGCAAGCGGTGCGTAAACACGCACTTTCTACTTATAGCTGTTGCTTACGAGAAGCAAAGCTGGCATTAACTGCACCTCTTTTACTGCCAGCCTTGCTTCTAGTAAGCATGGACTATAAGTACAAAGTGTGTGTTAACATACCACTTGCAGGTTTTCAAAAGAGATAAATAAAAGGCATTGTCATTTACAATGCCAATAGCTCAAACTCTTGCGAATGCGAGACTTATTGCATTGCAAATGCTTGTTTGTATATGTCCTTCTTGCACAGTCCAGAGACAACCTCGTAGCGACTGAGATGAAAGGTACACACACGTGTGCACGCACAGTGTTGGGCACAATTGAAATAAACTCTGTAATGCTTTTATTTTTTTGGACTGCGAGTGAAATTCACGCATCGTAGTTGCGATGGAAATATGTCAATCAAGTCCTGTGGAAATAATGACTGGGATTTTTCCAGTAAATAAATGTTTTACCAAAACTTTATGAATATGTATTTCTTCATCAGTAAGTGATGGGTGTCACTTCCGCTGGAGATAAACATTTTCCTTTGATGGAGAAATCTGAACTTGCAAACAAAAGGAACAATGCTTACTATTTTACGCAGCGCCAACCATACAGGACATGTCTTTATCTAAAACAGCAGGCGACTCAGTAGTATCCAACTTTGGGGCCGATTCCGATCTGGGTCGGAAAGCTCTCCGACCGATCCGGATCCGGATTGTTTTCCAACCGAGCCGGCCCCCTGCAGTCCGACCGAACGAGTACGATGCGGCCGTATGCTGCCGGACTCGGTTCGGTCGGACTCCCATTGAAGTCAATGGGAGCCGGTCGTACGACGTGTACATGGGCTCCCATTGACTCAATGGGTACGTTGCGCACAATGGGGCCCCCTGTAGTGGGTACGCGTTGGTGCCATCCGCACCGTACACGCATGTATAGTGTCCCCCCTGTGTCCGACTCGTATGGCTACGGGTGAAGGGGGGTCCGGCACGGACCCTCGAAGTCCGCATCCGGGAGCTTTTTCGTGTCGGAGGCTCCGACTCGATCCGGCTGTCCAGATCGTGCATCGTACTGGCTCGGTCGTAAAACGTCTCCATTGCGCGCCACGAATCGAGTGCGAACGAGTCGGACCTAGCGGTTCGGACCCGGAAACGAGTTGGTCAGCGATTTCGCGTTCACTCGCATCGTACTTGCTCGCTCGGACGACTGTACGAATCGGTCGGAAACAAAGCCTCCGACTCGGATCCGGTAAAGCCGAATCTGATTCGGAGCCCTACCGACCGAGATCGGAATCGACCCCTTAGTGTGGTAATGACTGTATCGACCTCATAAGGATGACAGTCCCAGTCACTTCGGCGTGGGATGCTTGCACACAGATCTCCATGCCAGACATATTGACCATCCAAGCTACGTCAGCCCACATGATTTGCAGTTAGATGGTCAGAGAGCCTCGGAAGCTGAAACCGAACACGTCCGTGAGATGTTAAAGCTGGAAGCCCCATGGCTTTCTATGCCAAAACATTGCCACATATTAACAAACAAGCATATAGCCTATTTTTAACATTGTAGAGTCAAGCGAGTGCTGAGACGAATATCAAACTGCCCTTTTTTGTTTTCCATATGTCCCATGAATGTGTTCACAACAACCCTAAAAACAATAACCGTAAGCAATACAACAAATAAAAAGATAATTTAGCCATCGCATAGGATGCAACTTCACGGATTTCCTAACTGAGTAACTTTCTCGTCTGAGTTTATGTAATTATTAAACATAGACCATCAAGCACTGGAAGTAGACAGAAGGCGGGATATTGGTGTTTTACAAAATAATCAAATACACAGGTAAATTGTTTTATTAAAGGACAATTGTTTTATGTTGCGGTTTCAAACACATTGTATCAATAAGCATTATGCGAAAAAGCATTATTGCACGCCATCCTTGCTCAATGGCCCGCTCTTTAATGGCTGCAGAAAAAGGGAAGTTTCCCTGATCCCTCCGTGATTAAGTCACAAGACTTGAAAACTGTATTAACATTTAATTACTTTGCGGTACAGTCATATTGCACTGACTGGCCACTACCGAAGGCGAGAGCGGTAAAAAAGCCAGTGCTATAAATGACATATTCAGCAAGGACAGGGAAACAATCGACGACGGTGGAAGAGGAGCTTTAGTAATGCAATAGGTCTCGCATTTGCGAGAGTTTGATCTATTGGCATTGTAAATTATGCCTTTTATTTATGTTTTTTGAAAACCTGCAAGCGGTGTTTACGCACTGCGCTTGCAGGTTTTCTAAACACATATATAAAAGGCATTGTCATTTACAATGCCAATAGCTCAAACTCTTGAAAATGCAAGACCTTTGAGGCACTAGCACTTTAGCTGTCAACATCGCAAGCTAAAGCACTGGTGCCGTGATTGCTTAAAAAGTAAAGAAATAGGAAAAAACATTTTTTTCTATTTCTTTACTTTTGTTTCAATGGCATCACCCGCACTTAGGCTTTGAACATCTTAAGCTAAAGCGCAGGTGCCGCAATTGCTTAAAAAGTAAAGAAATAGAATAAAATGCACATTTTTGATCTATCTCTTTAATTTTCAAGCAATTGCGGCACTCACGTTTTAGCTTATGATGTTTGAAGCTAGAGCGTGGGTGCCGCCATTGTAAAAAAAAAAAGTAAGCAAATTTAAAAAAAGGCATGCAGCTGCATTCGGCAATCTAAAGGAACAAAAGGAAAGCGCGGCCGCCATTATTAGTGCTGAGGCGTGTTGCGCTAGTTAAATAAAAAAAAATGAACTGTTGCGGGAGAGCGTGTAGAGCGATCGGAGGATGTAATTAAAACCTACCTAGTAACAACATATTTAACAGGGGGTGTCCTCATGGGAGGTAACAACAGAAGAGAGGGAGGTCTAATAAGCCTATTAACAAATCAAAGGCCAACCTTTACAAAGGACAGTGACAGGAGCCAATTAAAAAGAGAGTGTGTGGAGCTTACAGTCCATACCTGAATACAGCATGTCTCGAAGAGACAGCGCAAGCGCTACCTAGGCGAAACCTAAAAAGCATCCACTCATGGATATCAAACAGGAAAAACAAACAAGAACAAACTGGAACCTAGTTCCAGATCTTTGATAAAGATCAATTTTAAATCTCATGGGTGTGAGCGTACCGGTCACACACCGCTATGGCATTCTAGCAACATGCAGCTGATTAAGAGGCAACTTAGCCTTGATGGACAATGCCTTTTTAAGGATAGGGAAGTCCTTTCACGGGAGGTCAGCAACCATTTTCAAATAAAGTTTATAGCAATCTTGAGTTAACAAGGAGTATTTTTGCAACAAGTGGAGTTACAAGGCTGGTGGGTCAAAAAGCAGAACAAGCAGTTCAAAGGATAGAACGAGCCGAGTCTTGTTGTGGCATTGCTGCGGTGATCAGTGCGGATGTCCCGCGTCGGTCCTAGCCAGGCACTTTCCTTGTCCTTTCAAATGTTTCTGTTGAGGCCATTGTCCTCTTCCAGTTCCCAATGTCGAACCTGTGGTGGGTCTCTCTCGGGGCCTCTCGGCATCTCTGCAATCTGTGGGTGGTAAACCCAACAGCTTTGCCGTATCCGCAACTTCCGTAAAGTGATAGGGCTTATTTTGGTATTTAAATGCAAGGCCAAAGGGGTATGTCCAAGTATATTTGATGTAATCATGGCACAGTTTATCTGTCACTGGTTGAAATTGGAGTCTGTAGGCCAGTGAGGCCAGAGCAATGTTTTTAAATACGGAGCACGGAAATTGATCAAGCCCTTTTTTCTTGACGCTTGTCAGATTGCAGCTTGGCAAGTACATTCCTGGGTCATTTACCATCAAAAGCCATGGGTGGGTGTGGGCCCACCTGGTGGACCTGCTCTATTTTGACTTAGGCCGGCTTCTCTTCTAGGGGTTTGTGGAATACGCCCACCACAAATGCTTCCAACTCCCGGCACTCCACCCCCTCCTCCCGATTCCATAGACAAATATTATCCCTTCGTGAACGGTTTTCAAAGTCTTCGCATTTTCAGAGCGTTGCCTGCAGCTGGTCCTGGCATTGTGCAGAAGAGCCTTCCAGTATTTCCACTTGTTGCTCTAGGGATTGACATTTATTTTCTAAGTCCATAGTGCATATGTCCACAGAGTCCACATCCTGTTGCAGTGTTGATGAGGGCCTTGAATTGAGGTCAGAGCAAAATCCGTCTAGAGAGGTGGACAGTTCCTCTATTAGTTCTTTCTTGAAATCTTGCAACAAAGCCAGGAGAACTTCCTTGGTTAACGCCATGGCGCTTTCTCCGGAGGCAGAAGGGTGCTCTTCTCTAGTCCAAGATGGCTGAACTTATTTTCTTTAATGAGTTACTTGTCCTTCCTCTATAAAATGGAACTCCATTGTTAGTCCAGTTGCATCACAACTCACAACTGTTTCTATATCTTGCATGCTCACTTGACTCTTTGAACTGCTCGTTTTCGCCAATCTCCTGCCAATATTCCTGGTCAACTCCTGTGCTTGGCCTGGTCAACTGGAAGGTTTCTTCTGGCCTCCTGGCTTTTCCAATTCCCGCTGGCTTATTTTTTGGAGCAGTTCCAGACTTTGTTTCAATCTGGCGTCTGGTTTTGCCTCTGGAAATAAACAGCCATATCTGCGAACGAAGAAGTCACTGCAAGCATCGCCTAGAAGACCAGCTTTAAACAATGTTAGCATAACCGAGAACCACTGCCTACAGTATCACGCCCTCTCCAAAAGAGAGATATTAACAGTTGTAGCTAGCTTAAACATAACTTCAATGCAATCAGCAGACAGGTGTATTTCCCCTCCTGAGATGTTAACACTTAAATATTGAACACAGGGAATACAAATTTGCAATTTCTCTTTAGAAGCTTGATGCCTTTTTTTAGCCAAATCAGTCAACAGATACACAGGGTCAACCTTGCATGGATCCAAGGAGCTAGAATCAACTAACAAATTATCAACATATTGAACTAGCTTAGATACGTCCAGAAAGTCAAGGGTGTTGAGATCTTTCACAAGGGCATATGAAAAGATACCCTTGAGGCAAACAAGATGAAAGGGGTTGGCTGCCCAAAAATGAAAAAGAATATTGGCTAATGGGAGGTATTGCAATGCAGAGCACTAAGCTGTGAACCAAGCAGCACTTACTAGGATACATGACCAAATGGTAGAGTTCAGCACAACAGAAAAACTGGCAATACAACAGCATATGAATCTTGCACCAGGCTTTTTTATCCAAAATAGTAGTTTTACAAAACCTTACACTGGGCACTAAACCCCTGTGTTTCAGCAGAGCTGCAAGACTTTGTGAACTCTGCCTCCGGTGAAGGACATAAGAGGTATTGTGGGATATGGCAGAACATTTTCATAGGGTTCAGTCTGATCTCAACATGTTCAGCTGTTGAAATACACCTTACATCATTAGCTTCTTCAGACCATACAGTGGAAGGAATGTGATCAAGGCCATCAGATATTGATGGAGGTAAAGGTTTTGCAGTTGCATTGGTTTCACATTACTCTTATACAGGTTCTCATTCTCAGCAGGTACTTTCAAATAGACACCATTACTAGTACAATACAGAGTGCAGATCAATTTACATATGAGCTTCTCCCCTTAGAGGTTTACAGATGGGGCAGGACTCAAGAGAAATACATTGTGGTCAGTGATGCGAATCAAATAGATAGATGCAGGATCAGTAATGGTGTGAGGAATACATATGTTAGATATGCCAACTGCATCATTAATTTCACCAATGTAAAAAGTGCAGGGAAATTCAAAGGTTTTCAATACAAACCTACTAGCACCAGTATCAATAAGTCACTAGGTGGGCTTTCCATTAATGACACATTGTATGTATGGCCCCTTCTGATCTATAGGGATCACAGCATTCATTGAGCAGTTGGTTACCCTTGGGTTGTCCTAAGAGGTAAGGTATTCATTTAGCGGAAAAGAGCTAAATTCAGATTGTTCAGGCTAATAATGCGAGTTCTGGTATGCATTTGGTCAATCTCATTTCCAATGTCTTAACTGCCCATAATTGAAACATGAGGACCCGCGTGATGTGCTGAATGTCCCCATTGTGAGGTTCTTCCGGACCTTTCTCCTGCCTCCCTGGGCACCGTACTGACTTTGGTCTCACATTGTCCCAAGTGTCTCCCTCTGGTTGTTTGTTGGAAAGACTGTATTTATAAAGATGTTAGGGCAGATTGGGGAAATTATTTTTGTTCTTGCAGAGCAACACAATGATCTACAACACCAGCAATTTCAGACGACCTTTAGCTTGCCATTCAACACCTATGGTATACAGCTGCTCGTGTAGCTTGGGCAATATCCCTTGAACAAACGTTATATGAACAGCATCTTAAGATGTTTCTGTAGCATTATCCATAGAAGAATAATGATCAAACACATATTTTAAATGATCAATGTAATCAAAAGGAGTTTCCAGTTTGTTTTGTTTACAATTATTAATCTTGGTCTAACCAGTTTTTACAAAACATACATCAATGACAGCATTCAATAGTGCATCTTTAGAAACAATAAAAGCTTCATCAATAGGTGCTTGTCTTGGCTAACTGGCCTTGTCTAACAAATGATTTTTCACTAGGTATAATGTGTAACAATTGATTAACATCAGCCCAGTTGTGTTTGGATTCAACTACAGTTTGCAGTTCTTCACAGAACTTTTGAGGGTTATCACGCATGGTATGGAATTGTTGTTTCATATTAGCTAGGTTGGAGAAACAAAGGGGCATTGATGGTAAACGACTTCAGGTCTTGGGTACGTCTTTAGGGTACTACAAGGCCAACTGATTGGACACAGAAATATCATTGTGAGTTGTCACTGTCCTCCTCGCTAGCCAAAGAATTATGTCAACTGTGTTGAGGCACTCTCTCAAGGTCTCTAACCCTTCATCCTGCAGTCATCCTTAGAATATCTTGAGTATTATTTGGAATTCAAGCCTGAACACTCTAATGTATCACTTCAGGGTGGTGGGATACTGAACAAGCTCACATTAGGGCAGCAACTGGCCAGTCATTATGCCAGTCTCTCATTCTGTCTTTGTGCGTGTTGTCGATTGTGGTTGTGCTTGCGATTTGCCTGTGTCCATCTGCTGGCCCATTGACCGGTGCTGCTTCTTCCCTAGGTGCACCTTGTGGTGTATCCCCAGCATCTCCCACTGGTATGGGGAAGCTCAGAACATCTAGTATATCTTCCTGCTTTTCTTCTACAGGTTCTGAGTTCTCAGTTTTGATTTTGGAAGACATATAAAGAGCACAGCCCCAACTCTGTCCCTCAAATGACTAATTCAGTATCTCAGTTTCACATGGATGTCTTTGAACCCCAGCACTTTAGATTATTGTTTCTGCTGTATGACTTCCTCATACTAATTTAGAAAGGCTTACTATTGTGCTGGACTGGACTTATTCAAGTATTCAAAGGTCAAAAGTATAACTTCAAGATTTAGGACTGGATTATGACTTTGGCGGTGCAGCACTAGGTCTGCCCCTCCACTGCATCCCCAAAGCCGTGGTCAGCCCGACCGCCAGATTAGGAGTTTTCTTCTGTCTGGCGGGCTGGTTTTTGGCGTTCACACAGCAATGCCTCAGAAAATGGGCACTGCAATGGGAACGCCAAAAAGAGTTCCTATACTGCATGGACTGAAAAGTCCATGCCATGCAGGAAGGCACATGTTGTGTCTCCCTGTGTGCATCCCTATGTGGAGGAGGCACAGGAGGCCTTCCTCTCTGCCACAGTGTTTATGGAGGAGGACCCTCCATGACACAGCTGGCGGAAAATAAACATGTAATATGCTTGGCAGGACCGGGCCGTCCTGTCAAGCATATTGCGGCATCCTGACCATTACAACACCACCAGGGAACAGCGATTCTCTGGTGGCTGTAGCTGGGCTTTGGGGGTCCCACTGCCATCGTTGTAATATGGTGATTGGGAGACTGCCACCGCCGTGCCCCCACGAGTCTGGCAGTCAGTGGAATGCCAGACTCATAATCGGGGCCACAATGTCAAAAGGTACCTTCTTCTGGAAAATACTTTTTAGCCACATTGTTAGTGCACTTAACCCAATCTTCAATACGCCTGCACATGATTTTTCCATGCTGGTGGTACCTTATATCGGAGGGAGTCCCTATTGCTGGGGCTTTTTCCAGTTTTAATTTTTTTGCCCCTGTTTTCTTCACTGTACTTTCGCTCATAACCAGATACACAGCTAGGTTTCCAACAGCCTTATGCTGCAGCTCATCCAGTGGAACGGTGGGTCTTGCAGTTCATCCTGTCTATATTCTGTGGAGAAAGGGAGGAAAGTGCCCGAGCTTTTAGGCTGATCCTCATGCATTTGGAGAACTATGGTCCCAGCCATTTTGGGTTTGCAGAGGTTCCTGGGTGGCTAGATCAGTGCACCCCTTTCTTTCACACATTTATTCACACATTTATCCTCTAATGTCTGAACTATGGGTCCTAAGCAACCCTTGCCTCTACATACTTTTCTTTCTAGATCCTCCTGCTCTTTGCATTTGTTTCACACACATTTCTAACTCCTAGACAACATTTCAACTTTCAACGCAGAGTATCCTTACATATTCAATAAACATGGCCAATCAGATTTTACATTTCAGAAGTTTGAACATGCACTATGACCTGACTGACCTGATTGATGAGCAGAGCGCTGGGCTGTTCTCCATCTAAATTCCTCAAAGAGAATTCTCCATCTTACTGCTGGGCCTGGGGTGGTTGTGTGGAGTCTAGTCTGACCTCGAGCACCACATCTGGTGATTTTTAGGCACTTCCTGGCCAGATGTGCCAGGCACTGTCTAAAATCTTTTCATTCTCCAATCGTAGTCTGAAAGCATTTATTGCCCAAAAAAATTAAAATGTGAAATTACAGTTCCTGCCCACAACAGCTTTACCTAGAAATGTGAGAGAGAAGTACTCTAAGCATACAGAGGCAGAACACGCATGTATAGGGCTATGAGAACAGTTCTGTAATAGATACATATGGTCAAAACCAAACTAAGGGAGCATACAGGTGTCCAGTGACTGAGAACATGAAAAAGGAAGAAGACAACCTTTAGTTGTAACAAGAATGCAAACATTTTCGGCTGTGCATGCTAATCAACACTTTCTTCTCTCAGAAGCCAAGATGTGAAAGGCAGGCTCAAAAATTTAGAGACTGCCACTTTCTTTGGTCATTTGTTAGTGTGAGAAATTGGGAGTTTGGTTGAGGGGGGTGTGAGACCTTCTCAAGCAAGCAACAGCCACAATCCCTGTCAGGATGAACCACAAACAGTCACTAAATGGTCCTGTGCTTATCCCTTTGGTAGCTTGGTGCAAAGGCAGTCAGGCATAAATTGTAGGCAATGTGTGAAGCATTTATGCAGCCCTCAAACAGCAATGAAGTTAAAACACAACACAAGAAAGAATCTGGAAAAATATAGGAAATTAAAAAAACAATTTGACATCAAAACAAAAACAATCCAAACAGTAGAACCAGAGTTATGAATTTTTAAAGTTTAAAGTGTAAAATAATGCCTAAAACATTATAGCACCAGTCCCAGACATCTAGTCATGCAAGACAGGGGCAAAGTTGAAAGTTATGGCTGACCGCAACAGAGCGAGGGTCAGATACATGAAGTGAAAGGGCCCGGTCTCCTCTTACCTTCAGACTTAAAAGTTCAGCAGGGAAAGGCATCTGGTGGTATCCAAGGAGGAGGAGGAGTCGCTGGGGAGCAGCCGGAAGAAGTAACAGTGAAGATTCCTTCATTCAGACTAAGGGGCCGATTCCGATTTCGGCCGGAAGGGCACCGAACGATGGTCAGAGCCCTTCCGACCGAATCGGAACCTGCCGCTCGGATTCCTTTCCGACCGAGCCATTCCGATGGGCTCGGTCGGAAAAGAATCCGACTCGGATTTCCGGATGGCTCACGACGGGTTCGGAGAGCCCGTCAGCCATCCGGAAATCCCTCTGTACTCCCCCAGCTGCCTCTTTGCGACCGAGGGAGTACGATGGCAGTTTTTCACTGCCTTTCCGGCACGAAAAGGCAGTCGGTCACTGTCTTTGGGGGCCCCCAGTGGGACCCCCATGGGTGCAAGGTCGCCGAATGGCGGCCTGGAGGCACCTATGGTGCCCCTCTGTTGAACCCTGCACCCGGTGGCAGGCACCTTGGGGTGCCGGCCACAGGGTGCAGGGTTGAACTGCACCCCTGCTTTCTCCAATGCCAGCATGCATTCCGTCCGGAATGCATGCTCCCATTGTGGGAGATACGAGTGCGACTGAACAGGGTTCGGTCGCATCGTACTGCCTGGGCCGTAACCGACGACAGCAGGTCGGTCGGTTACGGCTCCGGACCGATGTCGGACGGACCTGAGTCCGTCCGACATCGGAATCGGCCCCTTAGTCTTTTTTTGGAAGGCAAAGATCTCCAGTGGGACAAAGTTGCAGGCTGTAGCTGGCAAAGGCTCCACGAGGCCGGACACCCCTCCTGCAAGGAGCCACTGAACAGGATTTGGTAGTGTGGAAAAGAACATAGTGGGAGCTGCCGCGAAGTCAGGATGACCGCGATGCACCTTGGGCAGATCAAGGAGCAGATAGATCCCGGTATCCTCTTGGTTCTCTGAGCACATTTTGGTTGAAAATCTTCTAAGTCACAAGGTTTGGATTTGGGCTATATCTGGGCACCTGTAGCACCATGTTCAAGGGTCCAGGACTGGAGATGCACCACTTGGAGGGACAGGACACACTCACGCAGCATCCAGGTGCAGGTTCAAGATGGTTGGAGCCCTTTCTATCCCTGAGGCTCTGATGAGGAGGCTAGCCAACTAGCCCTTGGAGTCACTCTGGAAGTCCTGCGTTCAAGTAGAAGAGCGGGGCTCAAGCAGCAGTGCACACCTCTGGGGTCTCAGAGTTGGTTTCAGGGAGCAGAGCAGGTATTTGTGGTACAGCAAAACAGTCTTCTGAAGTACACAGCAGGTCACAGCAGCAGGCAGTCCTCTGATAATCCTTCTGCAGATCCAAAAAGTGAACTGAAGAGTGGGTCTGAGGGTCACCTTTTATACCTGGTGCCCACTTTGTAGTGGGCGAAACTTCTGGAGGATTCCCCCCACAGAAGCATCTGGAATGTTCTGTCTTCCTTCCCTGGTCTCAGTCTGTCTGCAGGCAGAATAGGCTAGTGTAAAGTTCTTTATGTGTGTGTGAGGCAGAGTCTTTTGAAGTTATCACATCTCCACCCCTCCTACCTCCCTGTGATGACCCATTCAGGCACACCTATGCCTCTATTGTGTGGCTTTTAGAAAGGAATATACAAAGGCCAACAGCCAAAACACACCTAGTAATGTGACCCATGAACAGGCTTGAAGGTACCAAATGGTTAGGACCAACTTCCTAAATGTGGGATTTTCAGAATTGAGACTTAAAATAAGGCTTTACCATTTAAGGAGGATTTTAAATTAAAATTCCTCAGACACCAAACATGACTTTTCTACCTGCTTCCAATCAAAGGTTATCACTTATTAAATGTAATCAGGCAACCCAATGCTATCCTATTGGAGGTGTAGGCCTCACAGTAGTAAAAAGTGAATTTGGGAGTTTTCCCACTACCAGGACATGTAAAACTTAAAAGTACATGTCCAACTTTTTAAATACAGTGCAGCCTGCCATATGGGCTGTTTAGGGCCTACTTTAGGGGTGACTTACATGCTCTAAAAAGGGAGTTTTAGGCTTGGGAAAGGGGTTATTTTGTCAAGTAAAATTGGTAGTTCAAAAGAATATATGACGTTACAACGCACACCATTACAACGCATGCTTTTACAACACAGTTTTTACAACGCAACTACCATTACTTCGCATGTTTTTACAACGCATGCCATTACAACGCATGTAGATAGGGATACATTGAAACTACCATTGCAACGCATACCATCACCACACATACTAGCACAATGCATGCCATTACAATGCTTAATGGAAAGTAATTTACAATATTAACATCATTTTTTCTTTTGTCGCCCACCCTCTGGGACGGGATGCAAGGAAAACAGGGGTTTTGGGTGGGGGGAGTGTATTAATAACTGGGTATTAATTTTAATACTCGTGTATTAATCTTAATACCTGGATGTTAATTATTATATATTTTTTTTAATTAAACAGTTACCTAAAAAAAATCACATTGACATAGATATAAACACACATTTTTAGAAAAAAAACACAACAATCATTTTTAAAAGCAGCATCCAAATACAAGGCATACACAGCATGCAAAGCAAGAGAAAATTGGTGTCCTTCGACTATTTCCACTACAGAAGCCAAGCCATCCTCTACTCAAAATGGCTGCCATTCTAAGACGGAATGTAAAAACCAAACCTTCACACACAACATTATAAATATACATTCTGTCAGGTTGTGAATCACAAGGAAAAATCACTTTGGAAGCATATTTTCTTTAAAATTTTCGTTTACCACTATTAAGCCGACCCCCATTTTGTCCTCAGTAGTGCTCAGACTTTCCTGGTAACCACACGCATCTGGAGTTGGAGGAGAAAATAGTCACTTTCGAACTAAAACACTGCCATCTATTGACTAAAGTAAGTGTACGTCAAACATGATGCGCAATTAGTTAGAAAACAATTTTCTATATTTTCGCAGATCGTGGAAAACATCCAGCGATATTTTTCCCCTTAACTAACTAAAGTAAGTGAATATTTCAAATAAATCTGATTGTACATTAAATGAAAAAAAAGTAAAGTCTAATTTAAGATTTATAAATTCTTAACCGATTTTTAATATATTATATTTTTGAAAATGTTGTATTTTAAGAAAAATCATATTTTTAACATTTTTAACAAAAAAAAACGAATAGGCGGATGAAAATTAAGAAAACATGGAGAGGCAGCTGGTCAGTGTTGGGGGGCAAAACTACTATTCTAACTCCACAGGGTGCTTTCCTCAGGGAAGGTACTGGTCAAAGGTGGGGGGGCAAAATTACTATTCTAGCTCCGCAAGGTCCATGCCTCAGGGAAGCTACTGGTAGGTGGTGGGGGGCAAAATTACTATTCCAACTCCGTAGGGTGTTTTGCTAACAGAAGGTGCTGGTCAGTTGCTCTACGAATTGTAATCCATTAAAAGAAACACATAAAGTCTGCATACTTTTTTTTCATAGGTTAATTTAATATATCAGCGAAAAACATTGCGTTCAGCAAACCATCATCCAAACAGAGGTTAAACAAACACAAGGCCTATCACAGGTATAATAGCTCCAAAAACTTATGTTATAACCAAAACTAAGCAAAAGATTTCTTCTAACCAAGCAGGAAGCCAAATAAACAACAATCTGTTACTGAAATCCAAATAAAATTTGTCAAACAGAAGCAAAAGTGATAATGATTTTAAAAACATCTGTGTTAAAATCAACTTTACTTTTAGACCTACCCAACCTCACACAGAAGAGAAGGAAGTAAAACAGCAGAATCAGTTGACGAAAAAAATCAAAACCAGCAAAAGAACAAGCAAGCAAACCAAGCACGTTTACTAAGGTGAGGCAAACTACATTTACAATTTAAAATGCCTATTTCTCTTTTCCAAGGAACCAACTCCAAACCATAGTAGACAATCAACCCTGGAAAACTCAAAATCAAGGCAAAAAATAATCAGCATGTGCTTAGTGGACTCAATAGGCAACCTTAAAAAATATTAACCAGTTTTTTACAGGTTGTAATCAATAAACAATGGCAAACTTGATAAGCACAAAACAACAGCAATAGAGTTTAAAACATGATTTCAGAAATGTGAACAAACATGAAAAAATAACATTTTCTTTGCAGGTTAAAAATTCATTTAAAAAGCAATAACACAGAAACTCTTTTTCAATCTTCTTTTACAGAAAACAACATAATGGCTTCAAGAAGACAAGCCAGCTATCTTATGTCCCAAAGAGGAAATCATCTCCTAAAATATAGTGGCTATCTTTATTGTAAGGAGAGACTAACTGAGCCCAGGAGTCATTAGAGATGTGTGCAATATTACTTATCCCATTGCACAGGCAGAGCGGTTACTCTTGGAGATACTGTTGAAAGGACCACAGAGCATAACCACTCTGCCTCTGCAATGGAGATAGAGGTTAGAGAAAACATTAATCAAATGAAAGACCTTGCATGCACCTCCAGTGAACCCTGTGGCTCAGTTTTGATGGAGGTATCCCAAAACATTCCTATGCATGTAGCTAGTTCTATGCCCACAATCCCTAATTTAAGAAGAATTATTCAAAGGAAAAGCAGGCAAGTAACCCCCAATGTGTAACAAGTCGAACATACTCTGATATTAACATTCCTCCTGAACTAACTGTCACTGTTACAAATGAAACATTTCTATTGCACAACAACAAAAACCCTCAAAAAAGAATACTAATCTTTAGCACACCCCGTAACCTTCTGACATTGGAGAGTAGTGATATTTGGATGATGGATGGGATGTTTAAATCCACACCCCATCCATTTAGCCAAATATACACTATTCATGCCTACATTGATAACACTGTAGTTCCCTTAGTGTACAGTTTACTCCCTGATAAGCAAACCTATACATACACTGAACTTTTAACAGTGCTAAAATCTAACACACAGAACAAAGGTCCTAGAAAAGTAATAATTGATTTTGAATTATCAATCATTAACACCATTACTAAAATGTATCCAGAAACCCAAATTCAAGTATGTTTTTTTCACTTTTCACAGGAATATTGGCGAAAAATTCAAAAAACGTCCTTAGGTGAGGATTACATATCAGACAGTAAACTGCAATTTGAGTTAAAAAAACTAACAGCATTGTGTTTTGTTCCTCCTGACTGTGGATGAATACTACACATCAATTACTGAATCAGACTATTTTACTACAAATGAAGACAAATTGGGCATCCTATTAAATTACTTCGAAGACACTTGGATTGGCCATCTAACCAAGTCGGGTCGCAGAAGGAATCTGAGGTTTCTTGTCAAGTGGTGGAACTGTTACACGACCTGCTTAGAGGTAGGTGCAAAGACCAATAATGCCATAAATGGATGGCACAACTCCTTCAATAAATCAATTGGAAAACCACACCTTAACTTTGATCATTTTTTGGAAATTTTGAAGAAGGAGCAAAGTTTCCAAGAAATGAGAATAGCGTAGTCATTGACTGGTAGTCTGAACCCACGAACTACAAAAAGAACAAAAGAAATGTGAGAGAGACAATTGGGACAAATCCAACAATTTTCATTGATGGTGGCTTCAGACTACCAAGAAAATATTGCACACATACTACATTTCTAACTATCACTAACACTTATTCAATCTTACTTGCCTGTTCTGCGTTTTTTTAAATTAAATGAAATTGGATTTTTTTCAATTTATTTTTTTTACAAACATTAGAAAAATGGGGTCCTACCTTCACTTGTCTTCCTTCTTCGACTCCTGTTCTCTATAAAAATCCAAAGTCCAGCAAGAGTCTGCAGCTCCCCAAATATCCATACTGTGTAACCATAATCCACAATTCGATTCAAAGTATGTGCATAACTATCAAAAAAGTCACAGATTGGCATAGCCATTTTATTTGCAAATCAAATGCTGCAAACAAATCTGTGTTAACTAAAAAAAACGCATCCCCAAAAAAATCCAGATAAAGTAAAAATGATTGCCAAAAACCGCGACAACAAATCCAGCATTGCAATCCTCTTTCCATCGATTTTCTTTCCGCTGTGTAAGAAATAAAAATCCAAACATTTAAATGCTTCAAAAACAGTCACATAGCAAAACAAAATGTACAAAAATACTCCAAAATGACCATAAGTTTCGTTCTGACGAACCATCCCATCTGCATAGCCCAAAATCCACGTGGTTGAAGATCCATGAATACGCTTGTCCTTTACGCACCAAAAAATGTTTAAAAAAAAATATTGCTTCTTTTTCACTTTGGTTTAAAAGAAATAGAAATTCCTCGGTCCACAGAGTTACCTTTTTTTAAAACCAACAGTGTAAAAAAAAAACAATCACCCCAACGTGAGCGCACAACTGCTACCAGCATAGGAATAAAATTGTTTTAAAACCATAAAAACACACTACTAAATACTTACATCTAACTAACTACCTCCCTCCTCTCTCCTTACAATAAAGTATGCCTGCCACAATGTCTATTAAATAAATAAAGTTTCTCTTCGCTGACCGCAGCTCTTCTTTGCTTCCGATCTTGACCACGACCCTCCACCAACTGTAGAAACAAACACTCAACCGCGTACGTCATCTGTAAAAGTAAAAATGAAAAAAGTACAATTTCACCCATTGAATACAATTGGAAACTGAGGGAAAAATGCAAAAAAAGTGTTTTGAAAATGTAAATGTACATCTTTGTAATACTTTTTATTTCTGTAAATTAATATACAAATATACGTGTGTAAGATTATTAAAAAAAATAGCCATAACTTTACTTTTTTTAAATAAAAGATTTATAAAAAAATCTTGTAAGTGTCCTATTTATTTTATTTTAATACAAAATTTACTAACAATAATTTTTAATTGTTATTTGTCAAACTACTTTATTTTTAAATGTTACTGTGTACATACAACCTGTTTTAGCTATTTATTTTTTCAAATGTTTGATTTATCAAATATTTTATATTAGATAAAAAAATTAAAACTACTGTCCCTTTTTAAAAAAATAATCTTTTTCTTTAATAAAAAAAGGACTGCTTTTTAAAAAATAATAATTTTTTTAACTACATAACATTTAAATGTTATATTAATTCGATTTTTTTAGATCATTTTAACATTAGAAATAATTGCTAAAAAATCAATACCTGGGTATTAATATTAACACCCCAGTATTAATACTATTTCCCTGGCATCCCGTGCCAGAGAAAAGGTGTCGAAACCCTTTTAAAATTACAATATCTGTTTATTGAAATATGTTTAAAATTAGTAATTGAGCTAAAAATTATAATACTCTGGTATTAAAAGTAATACCCGAATATTAATACATTTCCCCACCCAAAGCCCCTATTTCCTTGGCATCTCATGCCAGAAAAAAGGTGTTAAACCCTCATAAAATTATTGTAAATTATTTTTAAAATTAGTTTAAAATTAGTAGCAAAGCTTAAAAAATTAATACCCGAGTATTAAAATTAATACCCATGTATTAATACACCTTCCCACCCAAAATCCCTATTTCCCTGGCATCCTGTGCCAGAGAAAAGGTGTCAAACCCTTTAAAGTTTTAATACATTTTTATTGAAATTAGTCTAAAATTTGTAATAGAGTTTAAAAATATAATACTCGGGTATTAAAATTAATACCCGAATATTAAAACTCCTCCCCAGCAAAAACCCCCATTTCACTGGCATCCCATGCAGAAAAAAGGTGTCAATCCTCTTTATATATTTTTTTTTAATTTATTGTAGAATTAGTTTAAAATTAGTAAACTTTCAAAATTAATACCCGGGTATTAAAATTAATACCCACATATTAATACACTCCCCCACCAAAAAACCCTCTTTCCCTTGCATCCTGTGCCAGAGAAAAGGGGTCAACCCTTTAAAATAAATTTGACATATATTTAACGATTTGTTGTAAATTATTATTTTACAATTAAACAATTAGACATAACTGTAAAAAAATGAATACTTGGGTATTAAAATTAATACCAAAGTATTAATACACTACCCACTCAAAACAAACATTTACCTGGCATACAATAGCAGAAAAAAAGTGTCACAAGCTATCATTAAAAAAAATATATATACAAATTAAAAATCAAAACAAAAAAATAAGTAAACTTTAAAAAGTAAGTACTTATCTAAACACTTACCTAAATTCGTTGTAATGTTTCGTTGTGATAGCATGCGTTGTAATGGTATGAGTTGTAATGGTAATTTTGTTGTAATGGCATGCATTGTAATGGTTGTTTCCCATTTAAAACTGTTGCCAGGCTGAAATGGCCAGCCTGAGACAGGTTGTAAAAGGCTACTTAAGTAGGTGCTGCAGGCCCACTTGTAGCATTTAATTTAGAGGCACTGGGTACATAGTATACCACTTTACTTGGAACTTATAAGTAAATTAGATGTGCCAATCAGAAATAATCCAATGTTACCATGCATTATGGTATGAGCACAAGCACTTTAACACTTCAACTGACCAACTGACCTGCTGCACCAAACCTAACTGGACCTGCTTGAACCCTGCTGGCCTCTGCTGGAGTGTATTCCTGATCCACATGAGTTCCTGAAACCTTGGCTAGCATCAGTCTGAGCTCCTCCAAAGAAGAAGAGGTGAAATCCCCAAATTTGGGCTCATTGTGACCGCTAACAGGCCCTTTCACACTGAGACTCTGTCACCCACAATGACTGCTAATGCGAAGCTCCAGTGAGACCTGCTCTTTGCTTTACAGCACCGACCAGCAATGCGAGATCTGCACTCCGTGCTACAGCAACAACCGCTTACGGTGACTGTCAGCGCAAAGCTCCAGCAATGACCGTCAACCACACCCAACCAGCTCTTCATGCTACAGTAATGACACCCTGTGATGCCAGTGCTGCTCTTTGCGCTACAGTGCCAACCATAATCGACGCTCCCCCTGCTCCTTGTGGCCTTCTCCACTGCACCCAGAAGGTACATTTTCAGCAGGACTAGCCTGGTCCATGTATCCAACCCACGCTCCTTCAAGGTCGGCCTGAACTTGTGACTTCCCCCAGTCTAGCGCACCCAGATAACCATGAATGGCTCTTTGTGATTTTAGGCACCATTTTCACTAAAAACTTTGAAATTGCATATCTCCATTCTACTGATTGGACATTTGTCATTCTGGTATCATTTTATTTATTAAAATGTACTTTATTTTTCTAAATTGGTTTGGGATTATTCTTGTGTTTTGTTTTCACTTTATTACTGTTTGTGTGGTGCATAAATAATTTACACATTGCCTTAAGTTAAGCTTGACTGCTTTCGTGCCAAGCTACCAGAGGGTTAAGCACAGGTTAATTTGGTGACTTTTGTGGTTCACCCTGACAAGGATTGTGGTTGTTGCCTGAGTGGGGCTTTCACCACCCCTCAACCTATTACCCAATTTCTTACAGTGTGCAATTTACTACCACTTTTTTGAGCAGTGTGTTAGTGCATCTGGCCCATGGATTTTAACTTTGGAAATCTATGCAATTTGTTCTGAGCCATGCCGATTTGGTATCTGTAGCTCCAAGAAGTCTCAGCAACAGCTCTCTGTAAAACAGAATTTAACATAACATACATCACTTTGAATTTTTTGGGTATGGCTTCACATGTGTTTTTTTCCTCTAAAGTTCTGAGTCAACTTCAGTATTTGTTTCAAGATGGCTTTCTTGCACTAGGCCTCCGAACTGGCTCAGAGTGTGTTGCCTTCGAAACTCCTTCGATACAGTGCCCCAACAATCAATGCGAACATTTTAGACTCATACTTCTTGGCATGGCCACCATCAGTTTCTCACCCTGGATATGAAATATACTTGAAAACATGCAACATGCTTGTGTGCATCACTCTATCTTGGAAAATGTGCTATTACCAGTTCGAACACTTTTTCAGCCCTGCTGTGTTATGATTGACTGCTCATGTATTTCTTTTTATTGATTTCTGGAACTCATTAGCACATGCTTTGGCGTTTTCATTTGCAGCTTCAAAAGGCAGATGGGACTTTCACTCAGTGTGAGCTTCAAGCTTCAACATTTGAAAAAGAAAAACACTGCAGAAACAAAATATGTAAAATTAAAATTATAATAAATTAACCCTTCAACTATATAACTCAAGTATCAGAAGTTAAGTCACACCTAAGAATAAGTTAGAAACAAAAGGTTCCGTATCCACAACACAAATCTGGTAAGGTTGTATGATGTTACAACGCATGACATTACAACGCATGCCATTACAACACATACCTTTACCCCGATTTGCTGTCGGGGTGCGCTGGAAGTTGGAATAGTATAATTTACTATTCCAACTCCAGTGTGTGCAACAGTATGGAAGGTGTTGGAGTTAACTCCAACACCTTCTACCCTCTGCAACAAGCCTTTCGCGTTGTAACGACATGCATTGTAATGGCATGCGTTGTACCGCTTCCGTTGTAAAGGCTGTTTCCCATCTGGTAAATCCCCAATAAGTACTCATGTAGCTTTGGTGTACAAACAAGGGTATCTATTACCTCCTCCTCGTCTCCGTCATTACTTAGTGAGTGGTCCCGCCCCCAGACAGGCATATCTACACACTAGTCCTTTTATTACCTTTATTTGTTTTAAAAGCTCCTCCCTCCCTCTTTGCTGTTTCCTGTCTGCGACAGGTAGGAGACACACTTGTTTTTATTTGCTAATTTCATAGTAATGTTTTTTCTGTTACTTATTCCTACCGTTTGCAGGGCAATGGTTTTTGTTTGCACCGATCACGGCCACTCACTGTTTATGTGCTAGGCTGGAATGGAGAGCAAGGCATGCGGCCCGTGTGTACGCCGATCAGCATTCTGGCCCCACAGCAGTGTCGGTTGGACGCGAGCTGCGGGGAGGTAGCATAGCGTTTCTTATGCAACCAAGGGGCATATGTACAAGAACTTAAAGCCACCGTAGCGTCAATATTTTGATGTAACGGCAGCTTTTTTTTATCGCCGTATTTACAAGTGGACGCTAACCGCAGTTAGGGGCAGTTTTTCCGGCGTAAACAAGAATTTTTGGGATCGCCACTTCTGTTAGCGGGAGTTAACAAAAATGAGGTGGGCGTTCCCATGAAAAATTGCCACTAACCCCACTTTGCAATATTTACAATGATTTCTCGGTCCGGCAATAATTTAAAAAAAGTGCTGCGAAGGTCAGTTAGCGGCTGGTTTTTAAGACCAGAAAAAAGCTGGTCTAAATAATGGTGCAAACACAACTGTATATAAGGGAGACTAACCCAGACCATAATTTGCCTACTTATTGACGCCATGGAGGTACTCCTCTTCCAGCTTGGGGCTCCAAGAAGACCACAACCACCACCGCCACTGCCAACAGCACCACCACAGAGGCAGTGCCGCAGAAGAGAGCAGGTCTACCGACAATGGATCACCCTGATAGATCTCCGGCCAGAGGATGTGATAGCCCACTACAGGCTAAAATGTACCTCCATTCTACGCATACTCGCCCAGATAGGGCCAAGGCTGCAGGCATTATCACAGCGCTGCACTAACATACCTCCGCAGACAAAGCTACTAGCAGTGCTTCACATGTTGGACTCTGGTACTTTCCAACCAACCACTACCAGAGTGGGTGGAGTCTCACAGTCAGCCTTCTCCAGGTTCCTCCCAACTGTCCTGGATGCCATTATCAGCCTGACACCACAGCACCTACACTTCCCCAATAGGAACAGCTTGACAAGCAAGGCTTCTATGACATTGCTGGGTTTCCACATGTGTTGGGGGCAATTGACTGCACCCATGTGCAACGTGTGCCTCCTGCGGACACTGCACATATATACAAGAACAAGAAGCACACACACTCAATGAACGTTCAGGCAATTGTGGACCACCTGGGCTTGTTATCCATGTTGTCGCAAAGTTTCCTGGGAGTGTGCATGACTCCTACATCTTCCGCAATTCAATCATCAACCAGCGGTTTGAGAATGGCACATATGGAAATGGACTGCTTGTTGGTAAGTACAAACTGAACACACTGCACACCTCAAGTACAGAAGCATGTAGCTCAAATATGGTAGAATGCACAGGTAGCAAATGTAATACAACAGACCTTGTAACAGGTCCAAACAATATACACAAGTCCACAATGCAAAATAATCAAGACATATGTAAGACAGCCCAACAAGGGAGTAGCCTACAAAATCTCTCACAAACCACTATTGCACCCATTGAATATACCTTTTGCAGAACTCATTAGTCAAAAATTGAAATTAAACAATCCAGCACATGACACAGAACATATGTGTCTGCTGCGCTGCATCCATCCTGAAATAAACACATGTGCCATATGTACAACAAGATGACAGATCACCCTGCTCTCACTTGTGATGGTGCACAATTAGCAAAAACACAGTCAGCTATGCACCATGCAGCATTGGTTCTGCATCATAGGTTTGCAAGTATTGCTGCATGAAGTTAGTACCCACTGCACACAAACAATCACCAAAGTTGATTAAACATCAGTCTGTGTTGTTGCAGTATGGAGCATGCATAGGAAGAGCATACAAACAATTGAAATCACAATCTCACTACATGTTGTACATCCATATGACTCCCCTGGTGAGGTGATGCACCAATTTAGGCAAATAAATGTGTGTTGATTGGGAACAGACACACACACAGCAATATTGATGGGTATTACCCCAACATGCATACATGCAGAGTCAAAGTTAACTCATGCACAAGGACATCAATGCATGTGTACATTGTCTCCACATGTCCCAGTAACTCAAGTGCACCAGGTAGCAGTGCCAATGTCACTCAAACACTGACCCACCTTGGGGGCAAGCTGGATGTAAATAACCCACAATTATTTCAATGTTTAGCAGATAAGGAATTTTGCTCTCAGCTATCCTCAGCACAATCACTCCCAATGAGGTATCTAGATGATGTTCCAACATAATATTCTTTAAAAGGTCAAGGTGGATGCTTCATTAGGCACATGTGCCAAGGGTGCAC
The DNA here is from genome assembly GCA_963921515.1 of Calotriton arnoldi. Classification (NCBI taxonomy): domain Eukaryota; kingdom Metazoa; phylum Chordata; class Amphibia; order Caudata; family Salamandridae; genus Calotriton; species Calotriton arnoldi. Next base: position 500,497 of record CAWUFW010005371.1, on the reverse strand, counting down.
CATACAAAATATGTGCACATGTGATGTTCAGGTGGTGCAACGGGCCTGTAAAGAAGCGCAAATCTCTTTATGAGTAACCCATACATCCTGACAGTCAAAACATGGAGGTAACACACAGGTCCTGGCCAATGACAACATGTTGATGTGTAGGCTCTCATATATAGGCAAGTTAGTTTCAGTGATGCAGGTTAATTTGCAGAAGCTCCACATGACAAAGCAGAAATGCCCACACACCAAAAAAGCCACTCTGCAAACACAGCAGGAACAAATACTAATGGACACATCTCTCTATTATCTGTTTCAGGTAATCAAGGATATGCACTATCGCCATGGCTGATTATGCCCATCAAAGTGAGAATGAATCACAGTTTCTGTTATTAACAGGGTCTCAAGTTCTAGTATAGCGAAGACCCTCATTCACATGTGGCAACAAAGCTGTAAAACTTGATTCTCCGCCCTGCCAACTATGTGAGAAGCCTCATCATCAGGTCTTTTATCACTCGAACACTGGGTTCTCCAAGTGATCTCCTTCTTCCACCCGGAGGTGGACCGTCTGGTTATATGATAGTTGTGACAAGAGGTGCAGAAGTGTTCTGGTGAGGTGTAAGTTAAAATTACCTCCTCTCCTCAGTTTGATTCTTTAATTACTGTGGATGGGATAAGGTTAAAAAAATGTGTGGTGGTGCTGTGGTGGAAGTGCTGCTGTGGTGGAAGTGCTACTGTTCCACTGCACCTAGTGGTAGATCATGGATGGTCAACATGTTTCGGCCCCCGGTAGCCCTCACGGGTCTGTGGGCCTTCTTCAGGACCAGATCAGGGTTGGCTACTATTGAAGATAGCCTGTGACAGGTAAGCACATTACTCACCACTCTTCGCCGAGCTAATTCGCTCATCTTCGTTATAGAGTGATAGTTGCTGATTTAGCCTATAACTCTTTAAAGGAGAATGATTAGACTCCCTCGGAGAATAAAGATATACTACTTTGTTGCCACATGTGAATGAGGGTCTTCACTACACTAGAACCTGAGACCCTGGTAATAACAGAAACTGTGATTCATTCTCCTCTGATTTTTTCCATACCTAACAGAAGCTGGATGAATCTCTGTTTCTCCCTCCCTCCTTTAATTGAACAAGCCCATCAAAGTGACCCACACACAGGCCCAGAGAGACTACAATGTTGCACTGGGACGCACAAGGGGCATTGTTGAATGGACAATTGGAGTCCTTACATCCAGATTCCGGTGCCTAGAATATCGGAGGGAGACTCCTGTACAGTCCTGAACTTGTTTGCAAGATCATAATGGCATGTTGCATTCTGCACAATATTTGTGTGCGCACAAACACGCCATTGTATGAAGACCAGGAGGAGCAGAGGATGGCCAGCACGAAGAGGCTAATGCTAGACACACCACAGCTTCTGCAGCTGGAACAGCCAGGAGGGATGCCATCATCCATAAAAAAAATTATAGTCACTATCCAAAAATGTCCTGTCTGGTCACAACCCTTATCAAAAATAAAGTACACAGATTGTCAAAATCATAAATAAAACACCACTACAACCATGACTCATATTTGCTTTGTTTTTTAATTCAGAACGTGAGCATTCATGTAAAGTCATGTTAACAAAACAACAGTGCCACACCAATCTCTCACCTAGCAGGGTATATGACAACAATTAAAGGAAGAGTGGGAATGGGACAATGTATTGAGCATGGCCCCTCATTGAGATTCAATTACTGTGTGTTGTGACTTCACATGAGCACCATCAGGTCTGTTTACCCACAAAAGCATAGTACAACATACAATGTGTGTCTGATGCATCATTGTAGCTGGGGACACATAGCTATAAACCTTCCCAATAGTTGAAACACAACATATCTGTGAATTCCATGCCACAGTCAAAAAGTTAACTGACAACAGTCACAAACATACATGACTAATTTAGACTGGATCCACTTGTGGGTGTGGAGTAGGAAGTCAGAGAGGATATTACAGGTCAAATTACGGATGTTTCAATACAGTGCAGTGAATGCTTCACACACCAAGCAGACACATTCACCCAACATTTGAAAGTAACACTACTACCCTAGATAACACATGCGTCACTGGAATGACCAATAAGCACAGGTCATGCATCACTGACATTGTGCATGAATCTTCCAGCAGCACTGTACTGATCTTACAAGGCTATATTTCCATAAGCACAACTAATGACACATAGGTCTGCCAAGGGACAACTCGCAAGGCATCAACACTCCTCAACGTGTATGCAGGACTATGGATATGGCAATGCATTGGCAAGAAAGTGTAGAAGTGACATGCACAACAACATTGGTGTGGCATGGCAGTGAAGGTTGAGAATGTACTAAATCCTCATCAAACAACACTTACACGGTGTTGATACCCCCAAGACAGAGGACAGACGCACATGAGTGAAGTGCAACAGGAAAACAAATAAGTACAGCCAAAATGTGCCAGCGACATACTAACAATTACATCATGAATGGACAATGTATTGGGTGAGACGGACATGACTAGAAATAGTAGCACCATGACATTTGAAATATTTTGGGGGGATGGTCACTACAAGTTTACTAATGTCAATTGCATGATGTGTGTAATTTAGTAATTTATCATAACTACACAAATATACACACACACACCTGCAGTCACAGTTAAACACATAGACAAACATGCAACTTAAAAAATGTTGCAATGTCACATTTCGTTGTATCTCTCAAGGAATGTGCCACATACTCTGTAAAATACATTGTTGTGCAAGATGGCCAGAAAACATGCATGTGTTGTAGCCCTGTATGGCCAACCAGTACCTCAAATCCAGTCATGTGTATGCTACCCCAAAACCTATCTCCAGCCTGAACCAAGGGAAATCCACCATACACACAAGATAATCATAACATGTGATGATGAAAAGCAGACCCACATGGTTGTCTCCTGGATGACAACTTAAGAAAGCAAATTGCATGTGAGATACATCCCATGTAAGTCAGGGTTGTACAAGCAGTGTGAACATGTTTTTGGTGAAGATAACATTGCTGTGCCTCATCTGCTTCTAATAAAACCATCTCACAACCATGGACAATGACTCAAGGCCTCTAAACACAACACACTTTCATAATCAGTGACTCGTCCAGCTCAATCCTTGGTCAGCCGTGAGTACGCAAGCATGGGTACAGCTGGACACTCTGAGTATGCCGGGGAAACCACAGTTGCTGGATATGCAAATGGCCTCTCTAAGTTACCCAGTCACAGGTACCCTGCCAGACAAGATTACTCAAGGTCAGGTGCCTCACCTTCACGAGCTAATGCTCTGCACAAAAACATGATGCATGATGATGTGAAAAGGGGAAGGACAAAATAGGATGTCTCCCCTGTCAACCCACTGTTGTATTGGTGAGTGCCATGCAATACAGAGTACCCTTTGTACATGATCAGGCTCACCTTGATTGTTCACTCCTACACGATGCACCATTTGTGCTTCTCCTGTCCGCAATGGGTCTATATCTGGCATGCCAGAATTTGCTGCATCAATGTCCACTGCTAGTGCCCACAGGCTTGTGGATGACGCAGGCCTAGCCTTCAAAGACATTTTGAAGAAACACTGCAGTACCTGTATCTGACACTATGGGTCAAATACAAAAACAACAGTGTTGAGTCAATTCAATGGGGACTGTATGTGCTTACTGCCATTGTACGTCATGCTGTTGTAAGTAATGCACTATGTAAAGTGCTGCTTTGTTGTGGCCAGCCAACAAGGTCCTGTCCACCTTGGACTGTGGCTCTACAACATGTTTCCACATTGCTTCGTGTGCTTTGTTGACCTCTGCATATTTTGCACCAGGCTGACACATTCTGCATTCTGGTGCATAGATTTCTGCAAACATCAGCGGTGCTACCACAGCCTTCTTTCGCCTACAGAGGCTAAAACATGATGTACTGCATACTCACATAAAATGGTTGGTGTTTTACCTGTCCAGCCATCATATTGTTATCCACCTAGCTTCAAGCTGTGTAGCGCTGTCACACTAGACTGATGTGTAATTGTGCCGGACACAAACTGTTCAGTATGACATGTAATAATGTATTGCACCTATGTTGCAGAAATGACAAATCAAATACCAGATCTACACAGTTTGCTAACATCATCAGGTTATGTAAATCCCCATCGCGTCCCACTACCACCTTGATTCATGCACATGACTGACTTTGCAGCTGCGCATAGAAATTGTTCACATCTGCAATTCTAGGTAAAGAATAACCAAATGCGAATCTGTGGTCAAGCCTTCACATTGTTTGCAGCATCCAAAATATGTTTTACAAGTACTGGATACCTGATGTTCATTTACATGTGTGTTGCAAGCGTGTCAAACAGTTGCAGACATCACAGCAATGCATAATTTGACAGTCACATATGTTGTCACACATACAAACTATGCCAAACATAATGACTACCACTGATGCATGCATGTCTTATCACACATGACTCAATGTGGATAAGCTGCAATGTGTGGTCCAAGGGCATGTTAACAGCTATGTATAACTGTAATCTTGACATATCAGAATGACTGAAGTCACATACACAACACAGATCAAATCACATAGACAAATGGTGTCAGCAGTCATGCTATTTCATGAAATCTAGTGCATCTGATGAACAACTTGCACTTTGCTTTAAAAAATTTGCAGCTTAAACACGAAAGCAATAGTTTTTCATAACCGCCATTGAAAATAATCGCAATATACATGTTACAACACTGAAAATTACTGCAAATGCCAATAGCGTGCAAAATATTATCACAGAGTCAAAAAACGGGCTGCGAACACACAGGATGTGATGTCAGCATGCATCCTGTGTAATAGAGGAGTACTAAACACTTTCACTTTCTCTTTGAAGCACACTGTCAGTGCCTATGGATAGTGTTGGAGGTGGATTGAGTTGTGTGCTGGTTTGTTTGGAGTAGAGAGTGGCGTTGTGTCCTGTGAACTGTCCCTAGTGTCTCTGTGTAGTCCTGTGCACTTCTCTTTACGTGTATTTTGCTTCTTGTAGTAAATCTTGTCGGGTGTCTGTCTAAGGGGTACTTTTAGCATAATAACTGTTGCAGGGTGATAATTTGGGGCTTTTCTTTTTCGATAGTGGGTTTAGGGGTGTTTTGGGAGTTTTAGGCCCAGGTTGTGAGCTTTCCCCCTTTTCTACAGTCCCCGGATTCCTTTTATACAACTGTTTTGATATAAGTGTATGTTTTTAAGTGTTATTTAGTGTAGTTGTAGAGTATCATGTATGTAGGGAAATGTTGACTCCTTGCAAGAATGTTGTATTTTAGCTATGAGGGATTGGCTAGTTCACACATACCTGTCATCTCACTGCCTATCTGGGACACAGACTCAACATGACCATTTATCAAATGTCCCTCTGGGTAAGTTTTGATGGATAGACTGATCATGCATTTTTTGACACGTCTATACTTGAATGGTCATAGGTAACACACATCTGTGTGACTTTAGTGATTTTATTAACATGTGCATTCACATAGGTAGCAGACTAGTCCAGTTCTTGGGAAAACAACCCCCACATTGTGTAAATGCCCAGTGGAGGGCCAGACAGAGTCCTTGGGGGGGAACATGTCCAGAGACATGTTGAGGCAGAGGCAGAGTTTAGTCAGAAGGCTGATTGAAGTGTCATTGGGAACAATGGCAAAATTGGCAGTCCTTATTAAAGTCCAAGGTGAGTGTAGCAGAGTCATTCAGAGAACAGTGGAAGCTGATGTTCTGAGGCATGATAGTAAGCACAGGTCCCAGCAGAAACTGTCCATTTGGCCCTGATGAATGCTACCGCTGACTTTTTCGCATGAATGTTGATTCATCACAGCTTCCTCCTCTGATGTGTCATGTGTCTCACGTGTGCCTGATGGTGCACTGTGAGGCTGTGACACATCAGGGGGGTAAGAGGCAGGGGCGGCTCCTCTATATGGGCGTCGGGGCTCCGCCCCCTTAATTGTTCCACCGAATTTAAAAATGTTAATATTTTACAAAAAATATTATCAATAATAAAATAAACAAGTTCACCCACGCTGGATGAGAACTGCCCTCGACCTCAGCCACGCTTGCTTTTCTGTGAACACTGGGCTGTTATGCATGAAAGTGCATGTGCATTAATTAAGCTGTAATACATTTGCGGGGTCAATGCTTCACACAGCCCTTACGCCTGTGATGTCATCAGCCCGGCAAAGCTATTGCCTCGTGGGCTGAACTCCACCCCCTGAGGCGTTTGCAATAAAGTTAGCCCCGGGCGTCTCAGCCGGAAGCCCTGCAGCGCCAGGGGTTTTCTGTCAATCAGGGACCGGAATTTCATCCACCATTTCACAGCTCATTACAGGGTGGGGTGGGGTTAGCTAGCCTCACTGCCCTGGCCCCACCCCACCCTGTGATGAATTGTGTAGGGGTGGGGTTGATGATGAAGGCAGGAAGTTTAACGCTGAAGTCTGCGTAGTAGGGAAAAAGCAGCCGGCGCTGCTGTGACTAAGTCTGCGTAGTAGGGAAAAGGCAGCCGGCGCTGCCGTGACCCTCAGAGCTGAGGACATAAGACCAGCCGCCCAGAAAAATCATGAATGGCCGGGCATTTCCATTCGTGCCACCCCGGCCGGCCGGTGGTTCTAGTCCGAGCTGTAACGTTGAGGAAAGCCGAGCCGGCCTCCCCAAATTGCTCCGCTCGTCTCGCTGCTAAGAAGTAAGTGGCTCGCGAGTGTCGAGGACTTTTAGTATCAGTTGCTGCTTTTTAATGAATGCATTAATTTGCGCCCGTCACTAAAGTTTAGCAGAGGTGAGCGAGTGGCTGCTGGCGGCACGGTGCAGGGCCACAGAAGGCCAGACGGGGCACATGGTTTACCATCCAACTGTTTGTGAAGATATAACAATAAAACGCCTGCGCACACAGTGCAAAATTAGCTGCACAAACATATTTTTTTTGTCAGAAATTTAAAAAGAGAAAATGACTTCGTAATCCTTAGTGTTAACAAAAAATGTTGTGTAAGACACAAGATGCACAGTGCAACCGCTTCTGTGGAGTTTACTCGCGCTGTGTATACTGCTTCCTTTTCAGAGGATCACAATCACTGAGCTCGTGAGGGTGACCCTGGCATTAGCCCTGGGAGGAATACTACTACATTATTTGCACAAACAAACCACAGATGCAAAGCCTGGGCTCGAAAACAGAAGCAAGTGTCTGTCTCCCACGGGGCAGATCCCCCCCTCCCCCTACAAACACACACCAAACAAAAGTATATAAATAAGTCTGTCATCGACGTGTGCAGTTGCAGTGTCCAAACATTTTTTCCAGGGCATAAAAACAAGGCACAACATTGCACAAAGCATTTTTTTTCAGAAAGTCGATGGAAAAAATGTCAGCGTGAACAAGTGACCTTTCGACAAATAATAATGCGATTCAGTTAGCGGATACTAGAAAAGTGATGGCCCGGAAGGGGGAAAAAAGCACCTTTTCCCCTTTATGCATCCATGAAAGAAAAAAAATGAAAAGATAGCAATCTTCAGCAGACAACGACCAGCCATCCAGCGTGTGCGGCCCTGCAGCTTGTGTGATCTGGTGCAGTTACGGCCGGCCCTCAGTGTCTGGCTGACTGCCTGAGCCGTGCAGCCGTGAGCTGTAAAACAGGAAACAACTTCGGAGTTTTTGAAATACAGCCAGCCTGAGGTCGCCTGGCTGTGACCTATAATGTAACTTAGTGACGGTGTGGATCAGTGTGTCTTAACCTCGTCGACACTGACTCTCTGATGCTTAATGTCCGGTGCCTTATGCAGCGCTGGTCGGCTCGAGTAAGTCTGCTGACTTAGTCTGACTCTAATTAGACAGCAGCTGATGATGAGATCAGACCGTGACCGTGTTCATAGTTGCCAAGGTTTCAGATTGCTCTGTGACATTCTCATAATTTCAGTGTAGTTGGGGCCTTTAACATCGTCTTGGAGTGGAGACTCGATTGTCAGAGAGCGGCCTGGAGTTCAAAGTGCTGTAATGCATTATCATGCCATTATTATTGATTGCCAATGCCAGGGTAGGAGCCAGGGGGCCCAGTTGGCGCAGGCTGGCTTAAAGGAAGGATGGTCTGATGCACCGTCATGAATGATCAGATGAATTAGATCATATTTAGACCAGCTGCAGTGCCAGCCTGCCCTCTTTAACTTAGAACAGCAGTCTGTCTCCAGGCAGTGTAAGGCCCCCATAATGGATGATGACAGAACCAAAAACAAAACATGCCACCTGCTACTTACTCCTCTTGAAAGGCAATCAAGATGCAAACTCAATCAGGGTTGCATCTGTTTAACCCATAGAAGTCTGTTAACCTGCTACAGACACGAGTTGATATAACCCATGATACACTGTTAGAACATGCCGTGAAGAGGCATAGACCTCATATTTTAGTGCTACAGTATGAGGCATGACAATTATTTATAGCTATGTAAGTGGCCCTGAGAAAATGTAGAGACTTTATTCCCTTACATGCGTTTTTCTTTCTGTAGAGTTATTTCTAAGGGGCACATTCATAAAATGTTATGTATTTAAAATGATCCAACCTAATATTCAAGGTGCTTCTCTTTTAACTCTTGTAACTACTTGGGATAAGCATCTGCAGCAGTTCCGAACCCCCCGTAGGTTGTTCGGGGTCACTTGCTACGCTCGCTCGCCGTGGTGCAATACGACAAGCATTTAACGCCTCACCACTTTCAAATGCCACCAGCTGCCACTGGTAAGAGGTGAATGTAGAAGGTGCAGCAGCATTCATCTGTGCCAAATGATGAGGCATCACTGCAGTGATGATAAGCTGGAGGGCTTGCAAGACTTCAGCAACGTCTCTGTGGTAGGCAGCCATAGCAGCCAAGTGGGAAGCCTGCATCCGCTCCATCCTCTCCATGATCTTCCGCATTTCACGCAACTCCTTGCTGACATTGCTGGAGCCACTTTGACTGGACAGTTGTTCTTGTCTCTGAGTCAGTACTCCTGCGATGTCAACCATGGAATGCTGGAGAGCATGGAGCAGACTGTGGGTGTCTCTGATGGACTCTAGGTGGTGCACAATGGGACTGAGACACCCACGTATCCCCTCCATTTTGGCTGCCAGGCCATCAACCCCCACCCGCACCTGACCAGCCATCTCACGCTGGACTTCTAACGCACTAAGTTGAAATCTTAAGAGTGGGTCCTCAAAGTCCTGGGAAACAGCTGTGTTGATAGGTGCTTGCTGCTGGGTGTTTTGTGCAGCTGGTGGAGCAACCACAACGCTGCAGGATGCCCCTGCTTCCGGAGATGGGCTGCCAATTGAGTTGAGCAGCTCTTTGAGAGTATCTTGGTCGATGGTTGAGATGTCTTCTTCCATTTCATCATTGAATAGTGGGACAGGCTGCTGAACAGGTGGTGATGTTTCTCCCTCTGCAATGTAAAGGGGAGATGCTGTTGTATGTGTATCTCAACTCTGGTCAGGCATTTAAGCAGTTTACAGGCAGACTGCATGACAATGTCCCATCACTATTTTCAAAAGCTACACCTATTACACGCAGGTTTGTAAATCATCGTACAACATCACTGATGTGACATTTATGTTGGATATGGTTTTTGACAGTTCCCCTGTATGCCAACTGAGAGGGGCATTTTATTACACACATGCTGCACCTGTTATATCCTCTGTTCAGTAGTGACAGTGGTGCAGGTTGTGTCACCTTCTTGACAATGCTGGTTTGATCGGATTCATGTGTCTGTACACTGCATTGTGGTTGAGTCACCCCTACTCATTCAAGTTTACATGTAGTTTTTATTATCTAGTTTTAGAGGTGTATATTGGATGGCACCCCACCTTGATGTTGTCACTGCCACATGATTGTTATTGTGGCATGAGGAGGGCAATCATACACTTAAGATCAGGGTTGCTGTGATGTACCCCATGATATGACTACTAGATGTTCTTGATTTGCCATGCTCCGACAAGTGTCTATGTATTTGAAGGTGGCTAAATGATATTGACACATGTCATTCACATTGATGTATGTTGATATACAGGGAGGGGACAGATTCTTGTTTATTGCCCCGTATTCACTTCACCCACTCACCCTTGCACCTTGGTGCATTGTCAATGGTGATATGTTGCAATCCGGAGGACATATGACTCTTAGTCAGGCTTATGAACTTGTGCATTGTTGTAGAGCAGATGTTTTTCTTGCCTCACGGGGGGCATAGTTACTATGAAGTGACAGAGTGAGGCCTTCTCCTTATGGGATTAACACTGCCCTCCTCCACTTCAGTGACACAGGACTGCACCATAGTTACAAGTTTGAGGTTCAGCCCTGCGTTTCACCCTGCACTGGCGCTTAAATTGTCAGCGTGGCGCAAACACAGGCACCTTTGCAAGATAGTGCAAGTGTGTCTGGGTTCAGGGAAGTAATGTTTATGTGCAGGGAGGGACCCCTTCATGCATATTAACAGTGATTGACAACTTGCTGTTTCTATGTGTGCTGCACAATGCAGTACACATGGAAACAGCAAAAACAATGAGAAATGAAGAGTTTCTCTTTGTTTGCATGCTTGAGATCATGTTTTTTCTAGCCTTAACTTTTGTGATAGCCTCCTATTGACTTCGCCTTCGTGAATATAGGGCAGTGTGTTTTGCAATGGGTGTTGCGTGGGGACACCCAACACAACACCCACTGCACTCCCCTTTCACGCCAAGTGAAGTGTGTAAGTTGTGTATGTGTGCCTGCATCGGTGGTGGCCTGCTAACTGTTGACCCGAGCAGGGTGGTTCATGGGGATGCATCACATTGTTGTCAATGCGATGCAGCCCTGTGTTCCCAATTTGGCTGAGTGTGGTGTTGAGCCAAGGAGGCCAACGCAACACACTGCCACCTCTCCACTCAATATGCCCCTTTGCTTGTTCATGTAGGCCTTAGTTTGTAGACTCATGAATGATAAATCTTCTATATATTTGGATATTTGGATGTGCTGAATTCAAAGTCACTAACACCACCATTATGTGTCTTTATATGTATTCAACAGCTAAAGTGACATGTGTATATACCCACAGGTTCATATGCATCTGGAATTTGATCTACACACAGTGTGGGTGTGCACTGATGAATATTGGGTTGGACAGGAGCAACATTAGTCCCCAAAGTCCCTGGTTGTTACTTTACCTGTTGCTGATGTAGCTGGTCATGTTCGGTGCTATCCTGTCCCTGGACTACAACCACCAACTCCTCGCAGATGACTGCTGATACGTGTTCCTCCAAGGCATTCAGCTCCTCCTGTGGCGCAGGACTCCCACTTCCAGTCTGCAGTGCTGCCTGCCGATTGTTGGACAGTTTCTGCTTGGTCTTGCGCTTAGCATCATGCCAGCACTTCTTGCAGTCATTCACTGTCCTCTTGACCTCTGCTACTGCATTCACCTTGGCTACGATGGACTGCCATATTGCATTTTTGATCCCCAATGACACAGTGGAGCTGACAAAGAGCTGGTGTTGTTTGTCTGTCACCTCCGCAATCAGGATCTCATTTTCCTGCTGGCTGAACCTGGTTTTCCTCTTCCTCTTCCACTGGGTCTCTGGCTGGTCCTCCTGGCTATTAGGGGGTTAGGGGAGTTATTGTCTCCTGCAGTACTGGTTCCAGGTTGCTTCATTTTGCTTTCAGGGTAGTCAATTTTTGTGATTTTTTTTTTGGGTGCTTCGCTGGCTTTTTGCAGTTTATTTTTCACGCGAAGCGTGAAAAAAGTGCGGTCACGCTGATTAACGTGCATTTTCTGGCCGCTGAATGGCCAGCCGTCACTTTTTTCACATTAGCGGCAAGATTTGTATCGCCGTAACGTTAGTCTTTACATCGACAATTCCCACTGTGATGAAAAACTATCGCCATATATCGACGGATTGTATATAAGTCGGTAGCATGGTGATAGTTTTAATCGGTACGCGGCGGTAAGAAAACTGCTGGTAACTAATGCTAACGCTAGTTAGCAACAGTTCTTGTAAATATAACCCCAAATCTCGTGAATCCTGAGATTTTGTTGCTGGTAAATGCAGATACATAGGAAGTGGATGACTTTTGCCTAGCTTGTTTCCTCTGTTCCCGGAGGGAAAGTTGCGCAGAAGCAAAAATATGTGCAAGATTTAGGTGAGTATGATCTGTTCTACAGGAGCTAATTAATCAAGCAGTAGAAGCTGCAATGGCTGACCGTCAAGCTAAGAAACAGAAGGGTGGCCCTGAGGATGATCAGGATAATTTATCTAAAGGAAAATACGTCTAAGGGAAGATATTCTCAGACATGCTGGCACATATGCGAGAAGTCTATGGCCTTGAACCAAAAACCCTAGACGAGGAGGGGTTTTATTCTCAGTACCATACCTCTTTTGTTGATAACCTTCATCTTCATGATGTCATCAAGGATATAATTACAAAAGAATGGAAAGACATTGATAAGGAAAATATTCTGTGTATTTTGTCTAACAGTTATCTGATTGTGCAATTTGAGGATGAATATCCTCAGATCCCCAAAATGTATTCTATTTTAGCACCCATGGCCTCCTCCTCTTCCCTTTCTTCAGAGGAATCTACTTTGTCTTTTCCTGTTGAAAAGAAAGTAGAATCAGCCCTAAAGCAGACATACTCAGCTTCCAGTTTTGGTTTGTGTGCTAGTACATATTTTGCGTATGCACAAGTCTTATTGAGAGACTTTGAAAGACTATCTGAGTGTCTCTAAGATGAATGTGATCCACTCCAATTTTGGCCCAAATGCAAATATTGGTGCAGTTCTTTTCGGATGTGACTTTTGATAGCTTATGGGCATTTGCATCTGCAGCAGGGGCAGGAATTGTAGTACATCAATCTCTGTGGATGAAACCGTGGAAGTTGGAGGCCAACCAAAAGACCATGGTGCATAAACATCCATTTGTGTATCCCAAAAGTTTTGGTGAAGAGTTGAATACCATGGTTCAATGATCCGCTGATGAAAAGAAGATGTTGAAACCCTTTAAACTCTTCCAAGGAAAGCAATCCTTCTTTCTGAAATGGAGTTTTCAGAGTCTCCAGGATAACTCTCATCCCTTTCGAGGCCGGGTTCGAGGTTGGGGCCCCTCATTTGCTCATAAAACCCCACTACAAGGACAAAGCATGTAGGCTAAAAGTCAGAAATGACTATTCCAGGTTTGGAACAAGGCTCCGTTATTTTCTTCCTCCATGGATTTTACAGATCACGGATCAGTGGGTCATCTCCATCATTCACCCCAGACATCAAATTCCATTTGTTCAAGAACCACCAGCAGAAGTGCTCTGACTTACACCATTGTCAAAAGACTTGCACAAGAAGGAAGCAATGTTAATGGGTGTGGACAAGTTAGTCCTAAAGAAAGCAATAGTCAGGGTTCCTCCTTCGTAAGAGAGAGAAGGTTTTTATTCAATTCTCTTCTTGGTTTGCAAACCGCACGGGTTGTTTTGTCCAATCTTGGATCCAAAAGTATTTAACAAATATCTAAGGTTGGAACGTTTTCAAAAAATAAATCTACAGTCCATCATTCCCTTCATCCGGAGGGGCGACTTTTTGGAAATGTTGGATTTCGAAGATGCATATATTCATATGCCAGTTCATGCTGAGTGTCAGAAGTTCCTGAGGTTCACAGTGGAGGGAGACCATTATCAATTTAAACCTCTGCCATTCGGCTTGTCAATGTCTCTTCGGACCTTCACCTAGGTATTGGCTCCTGTGGTGGAAGTTTTGTAACTTAAGGAAATCTCAATCTTTCCTTACCTTGATGATTGGACTAATTTGTGCTCCTTTTCTCCCTAAGTCTCAAACGTTTTTGTCTAAGAAAAACAGTCTCATGAGTTATCATCCCTTCCTGGGATTACCTACAGTCCTTCAAGGTTTACAATTACCCCCGTTTGAACCTGTTGAGAAGGCAGATATGATCTGGTGTCAGCTGAAATGGCTTTTCTTTCCTAGCTATTTCATCAGCTAGGAGGTTGGACACATTGGGGGCATTGGTGGTGTCTTAGTCCTACTTGCAAAGGTGTTACAAATTGATCCCAAATTTATTCCAAAGGTGTAATCTTAAATTTCATTTACAACACAAGGCAGCCCTGCCAATTTTTCAAGAACAGGATGATATCCAGGTCCCTTCCTCTTTGGATGTTAAAAGAGTCTTGATGATTTCTTTACAATGCACAAAAGACTTTTGATTGGTTTAATTCACATTTTGTCTCTTTCAGAAGTGTTAATAAAGGGAAAAAAGTTTCCACCACAAATCTCAGCAGATGGATTTGGCAGGCTACTTGTCAAGCCTATAATTTCCTGGGTGAAAAAATCAGGAACTCAACTAGGTCAATTTCTGCCTCATAGGCAGAATCAACAGGGGTGTCAATCCAAGAAATCTGCAGGGCAGCCACATGGAAATCTCATCATACATTTGCCAAACACTATCGACTTGATGTTTTACATTCTTCCTCTAATAACTATACTTTTGGTGTGGTACATGCAGCAATGAAGTCGTTTTTGTTTTTCTATAAAGACAAGCATTGCAACTACGGTGTAAAACCGTTTTTCTTGGTTGCTTGTGAAATCATCACTAAGGGGCCGATTACGATGGCGTCGTGGTGGTGACCGGGACCGTCCGCAATACATGCGGCGGTCCCGCACACCAAATCAGGATGAGACCACCACCATGCCGGTCACATTTTGCATATTAACATTGCAGCGGGTGCTGCTGACAGCAGCACCCGCCACGATGATAAAATGACACGTTGTGCATTTCACTGCAAAAAGTGGCAGGCACGACACGGTGCCTGCTACTTGGTGTGGTGAAATGTAGGGGGGGACCATGGGTACCCCCCCAGTGCACCCACACCTCCCTCCAACACAAGGGGGGCCCGCAACAGGCCCCCGAAACCAATCTCCACCAGCCTTTCTATGGCGGTTTACCCACCACGGAAAGGCTGGCTGGAGATATCATCGTGATTTGGCGGACGGTGCATGCTAGGCACCGCCACCATTTCATGGATGCAGACCGCTCCGCCAGGCAATCGCAACGATTGCCTGTGGCGGTTCCGTGGCGGACGGTCTTTGCGTCCACCGCGGTCCGAACACGATTCGCACCGCCATCGTAATGTGGCGGGGGGAAAATCGCGATCCAATTGCGGAAGGACCGCCACCGCATGGCTGGTGGTGACGGTCCTTCCGCAATCGTAATCGCCCCTAAGTAAAGACTGGGACGAGGAGGTCCTATGAGGACTTAATGAATCCATTACTTACTGGTAACCTTCATTTCCCCGATTAAGGTCCTCCTAGTCCCAGTCACCGACCCTCCCTGATGGTTTTACACATCCTTGTCTAGACTTGTTCTTGCAGGCATGGCCAGGGAGGGAGGAGCTTTTAAAACCAGTAAAAATAATAAAAAAGCTAGCGTGAAGATATGCCTGTCTGGGGGGCAGGACCGCCTCACTAAGTATTGGCTGGAACAAGGAAGACTTTCATCAGGGTAATGAAGGTTACGGTAAGTAATGGATTCATTTACACATTTTAATAACTACGAGTGTCATTTTTCCCATTCCGAAACGGACTAGAAAAGTGAATTTGTACTAAGGGATTTTTTTGGGGTTTTCACCAGGAAACATGTTTCCTAATTAACAGACCATGCTCAAACTACCCCATGAATTTTGAGCGTGTGTCTTTTCCATTAACACCCTGAAAACAGAATTACACCTTCCAATGTGGAAAAAAATGAATTGCCGCATTTGATATGAGGAAACTATTTGCAAAGTGTTTGTGAATGCTTATAAGTGTATGGGTGTTTCCAAACTTTTAGATACAGCACCACCACAGAGGCCTACACAACCACCCGTACGAGTAAGTTTTCTCTAATGGAAATTCCACCATACTAGCGTAGTATCTGTGTGAGCAAATCACATTTACAAAGGCAGTCTCCCACAATTCCTTATTCCCTGACTCTGTAACACTATTTTGTGTTCATAAATCCATATTTTTTGAGCACCTAACTTTTCATTGTGAGTCGGGTCTCTCTCTGAAAAGGGTTATACATTTTATCATCACATCTAAAGAAAAAAACACAGTACATTTCTTGAGGGTGTAGGTTAACTCCCTCTCTCTACGCTCCCAAGTTCTCCTATAATACATATTTAGACAAACTAAATGATGACAATTTTCCTTTGACTTCATGTAATGTTAAGCTAAGTCTGAGAACGTCGCAACCCTCTTCATGACTTGCAAACTTTCCAACTCTTGGCAAAGTTTAATCTTCACACAGATCTTTCTTGGAGGCAGAGTGAAACAAAATGTTTTATTTCTGTTTAATATTTGACATGGTCAGATTTGCATTATAAATCCAGTGTAACCTGAGAATCAAACGGTGAATCCGCTGATCTGGCAGAATTTTTTTATTGTTCAAAGAGATACCCCCAAAGCAGTGATCTAACCTCACAAAATGAAAAACTAATGCCCCTGATGTGTGGGGGGCATTTTTGCAATTTTCTTTTCAGGGACCACTATGGTACACACAAAATCCCAAACAGGAAAAAAGCTAGCAGGTAATTCCACTGGAATATCTGCCCTGTGTAGGGTTGAATTTTCAGCATCATCTGCAGCAGTGGTTGCCCTCTGAAATGGTTGTTCCAAAAGTGGAGCCAGTGGTGGTTGTACTAGGGGAAAAAAATCATCCACAGAATCTAAATGAGAGAGATGGGAGAGCAGGGCTAGTGGGACAGTTGCCAATTGTTGGTGGCAGTTCCTGTACCAGTACCTCTAAATCAAGATCTATGGGAGAAAAGCAGATAGCTTCATTGTCCAGTCTCCCTGTAATGTCTGCAAGAATTTCTAGAGCACAGGAAAAAGAGGAAAGGGGCACTGGAATAGAGAAAAGTATACAGAGCCTCTGTCCTTCTACTCCAGGCACCCTTTATTTAATTCTCTTGTAAACAACTAAATGATGTTCTGTTCTAAGCAAATGTGCACGGAGAAAAAGTACTATGGTTACCAAACATATTGAATATTTATAATGTTAATATCCAGTGTCATTGTTCACCTCCCATTTGCTTGAAGCACATAAGTGCTGTTTTTTCTTTTATGTTTGACAGTTCAACACTACATGCAGTCACAAGGCGAGACGAAGCAAAGCAGGGTGGACCGGGTGGTGCAGGCCGGCAAGCCTGGGCCGGTGAGTCTGGAGTGCCTGTGATGAGTTTGGAGAGCTGGGGCCTGGGGCCGGAGTGCCAGGGTCGCAGTGTAATCAGAGAGCAACCCATCAGAGCAAACCCAGACTTTGGTCCGGCATCAGTGTGCTAGTGTGCCCGGCTGCCCTCAGCCAAACCCACCACCCCTGTTGCTCCATTCCCTTACTCCTCCACTGCTTCCTCAACAACTGCTGCCATGGTCACCAACCCCTGCTGCCAGCCACTAGCCGCCACACTCCCTTCCCCTCCCCTGCCGAAGGGACAGCCAGGAGGAGGAGCAGGAGGACAAAGAACAGGAGGGCAGCTCTTTCTGAAAGCAGGTAAGGCTAGAGCTGCGGCACCCCTCGCTGGGGTGGAAGCAGTCAGCGTTAGGCCGCGGAGGCTTGCTCCATCAGCGAGACTGCTCTCCCGCATCCTCTGTACCCTGTGTTCTTACTACCCTGCAGCAGAGGACAAAGGGGGAAATGTTAATTTTAAAGATCCTTTCTCATTTGTTGCCCCTTTGGAGGAATTTAAGGGGTACAATTGCCCTTTCCGGCACATACCTGCGCTTACCTGATTCCAGACAACACTTGTACCTCAGAAGCACTTTGTCCAGCTGAAAAACCAAAAGCGTGCTCGTGCACCCTCCATACAGGAAGGATGTGGCGGCGCAAAGAGAACACGCCAAACCGACAACAAGGATGGTATGCCGCTGGTACTGTGATTAGTGCTGTGTAGTAAACTGTAATATGTAGGGTGGGTCTGCCCTGCCAACGTACATGCTCGTGCCCCCCTCCATCAAGTCTCTACCTCTATGGGTGGGGGAGGGGTGGCACTGTCCAACAAAAGGGAACAGAAAGGCAACAAAAGACCCACGGAAAAGTTACCATCCCAAACTACGAACCTCAGGAAGAGGGTTGCCACTTCCTCCATGGGACGTGCGTGCTTGTGCCCCCCCCATCACAAGGCATACCCAATGGGCAGGGTGAGGCGGTGCGATCCACTGGAAGGCCGTATCTACAAGCCCTAGTGCCAAGCAAGGGAACATAAGTTACGGCTTGACAACCTTGGCCAGCACAGTCTCAGAATGAGAGCCGGGCGAACAAGGGGGGTGGCCCTTGCTAAAAACACAGAGGAAAAAGAGCTGCAATCAACCCAACCTCCCATGCTAACGCAACCAGACACCCCCGCTCATTGAAATTGAGTATGACAAAGAAGACATAATAAGCAGCACTGTAGGAAAGGGAAATTGTAATGCTAAGAAATGTTGCACCGCCCTCTTTCAACCGAAAATATACACCAAATTCTGCTTTTTGAAAGACGCTGGCTCGACTCGATTTTCAAACAGCACTGGGGTTCAAGGCTTGCAATCTCCTCTCCAGTGCCTAGAAGGGGGCAGTGAAACCAAAGAAGATAACCTTCAGTCAACTGCTGTAAAATCCAGGGAACCGGACAGGTCTCTGTTACGGGTCTGGCACTGCCAGGCCGTACTGCACCAACACTACGGCACACAGGGCGCACGGCCTAAGTGGTCCTGGTGGATGTCATTGCAGCTCACAAGCATGATCCGGGATCAGACTCAGCCCACCCTTCACAGTGGGCCCAAAACCATAGCACAGAACCACCTAACATGCAGGCCAGCAATGACACCAATGCAAGGAGGAAGAACTGCGAAATAAATGAGCTACTAAACATATCTCAGCTGGAAAGCTCGATCTCTCCGATCACTGACTACAACCCTTCCAAAGACTCTAAGTCTAAAGCTCTTCAAACCACATTACATTATCTGCCCTCAAACCGAGACGCCCCTCTGCCCCTCCTTCCCCAGGAAGGAGCTCAACGGCACCAACCAGTAGAGCATGGGCAGCCCTTGAATCTCAGCACTCAAGAATGGGAAGACATGCTAGCAGCTTACACACAGAAGGCATGCTCAGATATCAATCCTGTAGCTGTAAAACAGGACAGGGCAGTGGCCTCCGTCTCGCCAGGCACCGGAAAAAACAACTCGGGCAGAAGCGCCTGGTCCAATACAGACAGTGCTTGGGCATCTCTCTTAAAAACAATGCAACTCTTGGTGGAGGCTCTGCAATACCAAGCAGACAAAATGGATGTGCAGTTGATCCTTCTTAACACCATGGCAGTCTTTGTCGCAGGCATTGATGGGGAACTAGGGGACTTGAACTCAAAAACTGGGCTGTACAAAGCACAACTTAGTTGCAGGTGTGGTCCAATAGTGGATAAACTATCCTTTCTCCCCTCAATGCTGAGCAATCTATGCAAGGACCTTGAAAAAGAAGTTCAGGGCGCCCGCAGTCCACTATCTAAGGAGCAGCCTACTCCGTAGAGCAGGAGCTCATGGTGATCCGCCCATCCAATGGCCTGCACCATACCCTCAGTAAGCCTATGGCGGAACTCAGCCTCAGCCTAAAAGTGGCAGCCAGATCATGAGGCCCCAGGACAGAAAGAGTCTCACCTCCTGATTCCCTGGAAACAAAGACTAATGCAAGGCAAAGACGGGCCCAAAGGACGAAGGGCCGTAATAGAAAGCTCGCTCCAAACCAGTTATATGTTTACCCCTCTTTAGGTCTGTATCAGGTCAAACAATGACCATGCTCCTAGAGTGGGTAGGCCAATCATCGGAGTCCATAGTCGCCATCAACCACCAACCCTTTTGAAGGAGCTTCTCATCAAGCTGAACCTGCGACCACAG
Source organism: Calotriton arnoldi (assembly GCA_963921515.1). Taxonomy (NCBI): domain Eukaryota; kingdom Metazoa; phylum Chordata; class Amphibia; order Caudata; family Salamandridae; genus Calotriton; species Calotriton arnoldi. Next base: position 480,561 of record CAWUFW010005371.1, on the reverse strand, counting down.
AGGAGGGGGTCCAGATACCCGGCCAGTGCTCCTTCTCAGCCAGAAAGTGAAGAAATCAAAAAGGCAGGAACGACCTCGGAGACAAGTGGTATAAGGACCGGAGCCTAGACGTATAACAACCAACAAATTCCTGGTCCAGCTCTACAGGTAATTAACACAGGCCCGCCGGCATCACCAGCCAGGGGTCGCAGGTCAGTGGCCATGGCCCCCGCAGATATTAGTGGAAGTGGGCCAGCAAGTAATAAGAACCCCACTAAGCCACCACCACACCAGCAAAGGTCAGGTGAGGTGGTCCAAACCCTGCCCGTAGGGCATGAAACCAGCACCAAACCTCTGGGTGTTACAGCCCAGTTGACACAGGCAGCATTTAACGCCCCTGCCCGAATAGACAAAGGAAGAAGGGCTGGAGAAAGGGCCCAAATACCGACTGAGGGCTAAAATCCAGCTTGCTCCCTTTCTGGAACCACGACACACCTGTCCGAAGTGGCATAAAACTCAGAGTGAGACACAAACACTCATCTTCAGACCAGAATGCAAATCCAGAGGAATTCACAACGTCCTGAATCGAGGCAATACACTTCTGCTGTTGACAAATATTCCATCCCTGGCAGGTTTATCTTCAGCAGACTTGGTGTGGATAGAATTAATCTGTCCTGAAACCCTGCTGATGGAAGATGTCAATAAGACAACCTGGAGATCGCCCAACACTGCACAGAAAGTCCTTGCGGAGAGCTACACTTTCGGGTACTGCGGGATAAATATCACCCCCTTTTATGAACCTGGCTATCCAGCTCCCTTGCTTCACAGGGCAGGGGCAAACCCGCAGCTGGCTCGAATAACACCACTATCTGCGTGCTTAGAGGAGTGAAGGGGCACTCACCGATTAAGAGACCTCTCAGGACACAAACAGATATTGTCAGGAGATAGTTGATCCTTACCATCCGTACAATGATCTCAGGTGGATTTTGAGAACAATCAACAGTCAATCTGGCAGCCAATGACAAGACCGGGAAAAATCAGCAATCGCCACACTGAAGGAAGTAACCCGTTTATGGCCACCCGGGTCACTAATGACCACCTCTCAGCCTACCGTACTAAATGAAGAGTCGGTCAGACAGTAGAGAATACAAACTAATAACTGTTTATTCATATACACTCAGAGCGGAGCCCCATCTGCAAGGTGCTGCAGAGGGAACTGAAATCGACAAGCATAAAGATACATTATGTACGTTTCGTAACCGGGCGAAAACACGCCCACAGTGGAATTTTCCAGGCAGGTGCAGTCAAAGAGCGAAATACAGAAAAAACGGTTCAGCGCTCATATCTTACACAAAGTAACATAGCCCAAGGTCGTTCCATCCGGAGCCCTCCACCAGACAAGATGGAGAGGGCCTCTATCTAGTGAGAAAGCTATGTGCTGACATGAACGATGTGCTTCTTACTAAAACAAAAACAAAAGTGAAGAAACAGAACTCACAGGGGAGCATTTCTCGGAATTGAACTAGATCAGTTTCAAACAGCCTAAAATGGCGCCCAAATAGAAAATGGTGCAGCGAATGCTAACTTACATGGAGCACCGCGTAAGCATAAACAATTTCTATTCTAACAACACTAAGCAACAATCAACTTCGTCTGTGATCTTGGAATATTAATGGCCTTGCCAGCAAGCTGTCAGACCGGGATTTTCTCAATTACCTAAACACTTTTGACATCATTGCGTTGCATCTGGTTGGCAGAACCATTACATCTCCAAGGATATTTGTGTTATTCTACACCAGTTATCAGGGGGGCAAAATACGGTCATCTACAAGGTGGACTGGCAAACTATGTCTCCATCGCTTGCACAGCCTCGGCTCACTTCCTTCACTCTGCCTCACCCGCAATCAGTGCAATAAAGATAACCACCGTATCACAGAACAGGACTTTTGAAACAATAATCCTCAATGCTTATATTCACCCAAAACACTAAACCAAGGCAGCACGGCAACTGACAGACCAGCTTACGGCATACATAAGCGAGGTGGAAACAGCAGCCAACATCCTCACCGGTGACTTGAATCTATTTCTTCTAGGCACCTCTTCAGAAGATGCAGTGGTAGCTCAAACTTCATTCTGAGACATACTTACCCAAGGAATAAATACACAGGGCTGCTTAACTAGAACTGGTTTGCGCCTATTGGATGACCTTGAGCACCTCAATTTAATGGTAGGTTCCCAGAATACAACCGTCCGGCAGCAACATGCACGATAATAGATTATACCTTTGCCTCCCTTTCACTGTTCAAACAGGTTATTTCATTCTGTCTAGGAGACAAAGGTGATAGTGACCACTGGCCTCAAGAGATCTCTATAAAAACAACCAAGCCCATCTTTGAACGGTCACAGGTTAGACCTGAGTTGATCTCTACTATCAATTACAACAGGATCAAATTCGTCAACAATTGGGCACCTCTTGCAGTCCGCTATAACCCTTTTTCAAGCACGGAAGGATCAGCAGCAAATAAAATAGAGAGCTAGGTGGGGACCTTTGCAGTACCAATCAAACCTAAGACACTCCAAACTACAGACGGGATGGGAAGCATCATGAAAACAAAGTGAATCCAAATTAAGCGTACCAAAATCATATCTAAGGTCTCTCCGCCACAACCCGGAGGAGAACGCTTTGCAGATACTTCTACGGCAGCATAAAGTCCAACTAAAGAGGCTGAAGTGGGCTTTCAACAGATCAAGAGAAGAAGAGGTTTGGGTAAAGCTCTTTGCCGACATCAAGCACAGTGACAGTGCTGGATTATGGGGGATGATTAACAGGCTCACACGTGTTCCCAATGGGGGTGTTACCTCTCACATTTCCAAAGAAGCATGGGTAAGGCACCTTGGGGACCACTTTCGTCAGGAATGTACGCCACAAACTACCAGACTAGAAACAGCAAAGTATCCAACAGACAGCCTCTATGCCATTTCATTAGAAGAAGGAAATTCTTTAGCTCCTCTTTCACGAGAAGTAAGCGAGACATGCAGTCTGCCTCCAGTAGCCCACATTACATCAATCAGATGGCAAATTGGCAAAGGTAGGAGGGAGGGGGCCACAGGCCCAACGGGAATCCCCCCAGCAATATTCAAACAGAATTTGGAATTTTGGGCAGAAGCATTAGAGCCACTCTTCTCTGAAATAAGGTAATTCGGTGCAATTTCACCCTCCTGGAGGGGCTAAATAATTTCTCCGATATTTAAAAGCAGTGACAAGTCCCTGCCAAAAAATTACCGCCTAGTCGCCCTCATAGAAAATGAGGCGAAATACTTCGCAGGAACACTATTAGAGGAACTCTTGATGTGGGCCACAGAAAGATCGATAATACTACTCAATCAAACAAAGTTTTCAAAGTCCTCCGGCACAATAACAAATATCTTGGCTATTTCAATGCTAATTGATAAGGCAAAAGCATGAACGCTGCTGTTACTTCTATGCTTTATTGACTTCAGAGCAGATTTTGACAATGTGAATCGGAGCAGGCTTCGGAGCAAATTGGCACGTTGGGGGATCCCTCAGACTCCGTTGGACCTGCTAATCACCCTCCATACAGACACATGTGTACAGGTAAAGCTAGGTGATGGCTTGTTCTTATCAAGACATATACCAACAAGTAAGGGGCTCAAGCTGGGGTGCGTTTTGGCTCCAACCCTATTCAACCTCTTCTTGGCCGACTTGATGCAGGCACTCAATGCCTGCAATTCTCATGTCCCAAGGCTAGGAGGCCTATTGCTGTTGAGTTTCTGCTATGCGGACGATGTAGTTCTGGTCAGCCACACACAGGTCGGCTTACAGCATCTCCTGACTACAACACAAGAATGAGGCAAACGTCCTAAAGATCACTTTCAAGGGGGGCGTGGTCAAGCCGCCGACCAAGATGGCCGCGCGGCATTGAAGCTCCGCCAGCCGTTGCCAGCGCCGTAGCAATTTCCCCCACACATATGGTATGATCTGATCAAAGCCCGACACCACCGGATCGCTCAGCAAGTGCCGCGCACGGCGATCCCGGCTGATCGCGGATCAGTGCCTCCGAAATTGGTTTCCCGGTGCCCGGAGAGGTCTGGGGCAGAGCGAGTGTCTGCTGCGGCTGGATCCCCGCTCCACGTAACGCAGCTGAGGGGCGAATGCGGCCGGAGACTGATGCCTGACTGGAGCGCCTGAACTACACGGCGGTGAGTGCATCGTGCGCGGGTCCACTTTTGTGCTCTCCTCCCCCGCCTAATCTTCAACTTCACCGGGACGCGGTCACGTTTGGCTGCGCTTGGTCCATCCCGCTCATTCCTGCCTCCTCCCTGAGGCCCCGTGGGGACAGGGCCCGCGGGCGGGTCTGGGAGGCAATCACCCGGTCGCTTGCAGGTGTGGAACTGGGGGGGAGGCGAGAGTGGTACCAACGCTCCCTGCGCCCGGTTGCCCCCCATGCGCGACTGATCCTCCACCCGGCTCACTAAGTGCGCAGCCTACAGACGCCTGGCTCATCGCCTTGGTTATTTGACACGACAAGAGGCCCATGACCGCTGCTGACACAACATACCCTTTCGTGGCGATGGCGGACATCTGATCCCCGTGCCTGGGCCTCCACGCAATTGCCTGCACCACATGAAGCACCTACCTCCGGTTCTCTGCTTTCTCCCATAAGGACCTCATCATTCCTCAGTGCTGGGATTAAAGCCTGGACGTATTTACACACCTCAGCATGCCAGTCAGCGTGCTCCCCCCTCCAAAGCGCCCACCACTCCCCATATCAGACTGCACAGGAGAACAGCTCGCCTGATCTATCTGTGCTCTGGGCCCTGCCTTCGTTTTTCCCTCTTCGCCCGCTAGTTGAGGGTCCTGGCTGATCTTCTGCCTGCAATCAGTATGGGGATCGTTTTTGCCACCGCCCCTCTCGTGGTACCGCACAGCGGCATGGGCCGCAAAGACCCTAAGCAAAGGACTCTCCCTTTCGAAAAGCTTGTTGAGAAAATTCCAGAGGGCAGCTCCAGCATGGTGGAGGGTGAACAGGGCGCAGATCACATCGACGAACCCTCCGCTCAATCCACGTCACTACTGCAGGCGATGAGAGCGGGTTTTAGGGCATTGGATGGGCGATTTGACACCCTGGACAAGAGTCTAGAGAGCATGGGGGCTAAAATTCAAGTTCACGATCGGTGCCTGGACGTGGCTGAGGCGCGCATTTCCGACATTGAGGATGGCACTGCGCAGTCCCTCAAAAGATTAGAGCATGTGGAACGCATCCTCAAAGACGTGGCGATTAAGAACGAGGACCTCGAGGTGCGCAGCAGACGGAACAACATCCGTATTTTAGGGGTGCCGGAGACCACCGCCACTGGCCGCCTTGACCTCTTTGTCGAGACCTTGCTTGCGAACATCTTCGGGAGAGAGTCCTTTACCCCTGGGTTTGTGGTGGAGCGCGCTCATCGCACACTGGGACCACGGCCCAATCCGGGCTGCCCTCCAAGACCTATCATCGCATGTATCATGAACTTTCGGGACCGTGACACTGCACTACGCCTAGCCAGAGAACGTGGAGACACCACATGGCAGGGCTCTAAGCTAGCGTTATACCCGGATTTCACACTCATGGTGCAAGAGGCCAGTCGAAAATACAATGGGGTTAAGGCTACCCTAAGGAACTTGGGTCTGAGGTATGGCATGCTCTACCCTGCCAGATTGCGAGTCGATGTCAATGGCCGGGCCCGCATTTTCGACACTCCCACAGAGGTGCAAGAATTCTGCCAAGCGCACAAGAAAAACAACAACCAGACGTTTGCTGATGGGGCCAGATCCTCTCCCACGTGCAGCGGCTCCAACGCAAGCATGGACCTTTTTTCAAATGCAGGCACTGGCTGACTTTACCACATTGTTAATTGTTCTTTTGTTAATTTAGCTAGATGGGGATAATAACACTTGTCAATACGAAATGTTTCAGATGGATGGTCGACTGGCGTGGCGTTGCCACCCCTCATGGTGTACACCTTTGGTCTGTTTCTAGTGATACGGATATGCCGATTCAGGGATTTCTCATTACTGCTTAAAGTTGCTTGGTATATCATGTCTTGTTGTATGCAGGGGTTTACGCCTCGCCTTTTTTGTGGTGAGGGTGGGGAGAGATTTCCTCGCACAGACATTTTGAGTCATTTACTGTTATGCTCACTGTCCAATTCCACATTTATCAACGATTGACTATTCTGGCCATAGCTGTCAAGACCATTAGATGGCCCAGCTAGGTAATGTTAGTGGTCCCTCTGGTTTGTCCCTGCTGTCTTGGAATGTCAGAGGACTTAATGACAACCGCAAGAGGAGGCATGTCGCTCACTATCTGCTACGCCACAAAATTGACATTGTTTTTTTACAGGAGACACACTTGTCCAAATCTGACCCCGCAAGTTTCGCCTCAAGCTTGGGTACACCCAGATATTTTTCCAACTTCAGCAATTACTCCCGTGGCACAGCAATTATTATCCATAAAAGGGTGCCTTTCAGTCTTCACTCCACCATTGGGGATAGCGAGGGTAGATACACAATTGTCACAGGATCATTAATGGGTCACAGCGTCGCCCTGGTATGTGTCTATGCCCCGAACACTGACTCTCCGGAATTCTTTCATTCCTTACATGCCCAGCTTATTAAGTTGGACTCCGACCTATTGCTGGTAGGTGGCGATTTCAATTTGCTCCTTAACCCCGCCTTAGACAGCACTGCTACATCTCCGGGCACTAAACCGCGTGCTCACCGAGCGCTACTAGATCTTTGCGAACAATTGCCGCTTCTTGATATATGGCGCAAGCGAAACCCTTCCACCACTGAATACACGCACTATGCCGGCCAACATAACACTTGGACCAGGATAGATTATTGGCTCATTTCCCCTGGTATATCCTGCTGGTACCAATCGATTGAGACCCTTCCGAGAACATATTCCGACCATTCCCCAGTTAAACTTCTCCTTGGCGTGCCCAGACCAGATGGGTACGAGCGACAGTTGCGATTTCCTAGTCGAGCCCTCATCGACGACCTCTTCTACTCAGAGGAACACAAAGCCATTGAAGAATACTTTGCCATCAATACTGGCTCGGTCGACTCCTGGGCAGTTCTGTGGGAAGGGTTCAAGGCATACATAAGGGGCGTCTGCATTTCCAAGCATGCCGGGGTACTAAAAGATCTGCGAGCAACACTCTCTCGACTGGAACGAGACCTGAGGGCCATTGATAGCGACATAACACACAGCTCCAACCCGGAAGCAACCAAGCGCCGGCTTGCTCTCCTTGCTAAATATAGGGAGTCTGCAGACCGCGAGATACTCTTTTTAGGTAAATATTGCACCGCACGTCGCTATGGCGAAGGGGAGCGGCCAGGCCGGGTGCTAGCGCAGATGCTTCGTCCCCCATACAGCAAAGCCTATATCACTGAGTTGAGATCTTCCACTGACCAGACGCTCACAGACACCTCGGAGATCCGTAACGAACTCCTCGACTATTATACCTCACTGAACACTTCTAGAGAAGGACGCGACCCCACTGCGCAGGAAGCATACCTGTCTGAGATCGCTTTGGTCTATCTAGAGAAGAATATGCAGGAATTCTTGGCCGAACCGATCTCAGAGGACGAGGTCATTAGTGCCATCACGGCCCTTAGAGGCTCCTCGGCCCCTGGTCTGGACGGCTTTACAGGAGATTTTTATAAGTCATATAAAGACTTACTGGCACCTCAACTGATTGAGGTATATGCAGAAACCCTCGAAAGGCAAATCCTACCTCCCACCCTTCGTGAGGCTGTCATTATACTCCTTCCCAAACCTGGCAGGGACCCATCTCTATGTGGGTCATATCGACCCCTGTCCTTATTAAATTTAGACTATCAAATTCTAGCCAAGGTTCTCGCTATGCGCTTGTCTCTGCTGATGGAATCCATTATCTCGCCGGCCAAATCCGGCTTTGTCCCTCATCGATCCACTTCACTGAATCTTAGGATGCTATTTTCGATTCTACACAGGATTAATCCTGAGGTCCCGGCAGCCGCCATTTTGTTGGACACTGAAAAAGCGTTCGACTCCCTAGAGTGGCCCTTTTTTGTGTCCGTCATGCGCCGCATGGGAATGCCTAAGGGATTTATTGCCACCACTGAATTATTGTACAGCCGCCCCACAGCGAGACTTCGTCTGAATGGTACACTCTCCCGACCCTTTTCTCTATCCGGCGGTACTCGGCAAGGCTGCCCCTGTCTCCATTATTATTTATTCTCGCCATGGACCCCTTAATCCGACATTTTCAGGAGAAGCACCTACAGAGGGGCCTCCAATTCAACACTGGCCCTCTTTTGGTCTCACTCTACGCAGACGACACTATTCTTTATGTAAGGGAACCTCATGTTAACTTGGAACCACTTATTAGGGAAATAATCAGATTTGGACAGCATTCTGGCCTGGGCATCAAGTGGCGCAAGTCAGTTATTTTCCCCTTAACCTCGAGCACGCTGTAGTGGGAGTGTGAATTCCCCCTTGAATGGTGCACTGACTCCGTTAAGTATTTGGGCATTCATATCCATTTGGACACAGCTCATATTCTCCGCCTCAATTATGGTCAAGCAATCAGCGCACTCAAGGCTCCGGTGGAGAGGTGGCTGCGATTGCCGCTATCCATCGCTGGCAGAGTAGCAATTATCAAGATGATTGTGCTCCCCACATTTTTATATCTTTTTAACAACATCCCCATACCCCTCCCGAACAGTTTCTTTTTAACATTACGCTCACATCTTATCAGATTGGTCTGGGGGGGGCAAACAGCCCCGCGTGCATTGGCAAGTGCTGACACTGCCGTATGAAAGAGGGGGGTTCGGTGTGCCCGATTTTCAGTTATACTATTTAGTGGCCCAATGTAGTTACGCCTTTGCTTGGTTCCACCCAGATGCTAGGATCCCATTTCTCCGTCCCGAAGCTGATTTCGTACTACCTGAGAAGCTCTCCACAGTGTTACCCAAGGGCATTCCCAGAGACCCTACCGACATACAGACGGTCTCTACCACCAGTTGGGCTTGGGAACAACTGAGGCGAATCATAGGCACTCCTACGCTATATTCATCGGATTTACCCATCCCCAATTCCCTCTGTCTGCCGATCACGGGGAGAGACTGGTGCAGCGCACATTGGTCAAATTTGACATCACTAAAATGGGGGACTTGTTCCCTAATGGGCATGTCTTCTCTGTGGTGGACGAGGAACGCTTCTGCCACGCCACGTTCATGGATCGCTTCGTGATGGGACGAACCCGTTCAGCACTGCGGGCCTCTCTGCCTGGTTTTTCCATCGAACCAGACTCGTTCACCCCACTCTCCATGGTTATCGAGAGTAAGGGAGGGATTCACCTCGTATCTAAGCTATACAAGGCGAGCTCAGACATCATTCCGGTCACTGACGACAAGAGCCGCAAAGACTGGGAAGATGACCTAGGGCACACCATCACAGACGACCAATGGGTCAAATGTTGTACAGTAACGAAAGAAGTCTCTTTAAACAGCCGACATAAAGTGCTCCATTTTAAATTTCTGCGTAGAATGTACGTCACCCCGGCCAGATCTCATAGGCTTGACCCGTCCAGACTGCACAATTGTCGTAAATGTAATGTTCCATACGCTGACTTCGCCCATCTCACATGGAAATGTCCCAAAATACAGTCATATTGGAGGGCTGTACAAGAGACACTGGGAAACATGACTGAATTGACTCTTGTCCCCACGCCTGAGATTGCATTACTAGGCTATGTGGTTAACTTCCCCAAAGGAATTCGTAGGTTCGCCTCCCTTAGTTTGCTGCTGGCCAAAAGAGAAATCGCGCTACACTGGGGCTGCAAAACAGTTCCCACATTACAAAGTTGGCTGAACAGCCTAGCATTCTGCAACACTAATAGCGAAGTTTACTCTACCACATTGCCATGCTCCTCACGTCCCAAAGACATCTGGGGGTCGTTCAGGGCATATACGGGGGATACACACCAAACCACTGGCTCCCAACTCAAACAAGGTATAGTCCCGACCGGAGTGGGATGATGGGCTTGTGCACCACAATAACCTGTTTCCGGATGTCTCTATGCAATCTGCTGATGCTGTCCGTCTTGATTATGTGCATTTGTTGGGAATTGTGCTTTCTATGCAGGGGGCTAGGGGTTGGGCTGTTGGAGGCGAACATTCTCCTCTTGATGGCGTGGACATTCCACCGGGACTGTATTCACAAATGTCAATTTATTTCTTTGTTTTCTTTTGCTTCTCGCCACATTGGCTTGTATATGGTCGACATCATTGCATGATCCAGTTAAATGCAACAATGACAGGGAGCGCTCATGTTTGTATCGTTGTAACGCACTAAAATGGTAAATAAAGTTTAAGAAAAGATCACTTTCGAGAAGACATTAACTATGACGATTGGCAGAAATTACAGGAAACTACTGGTTTGGTTCTGGGGCAAAACACGTGTCCAATCTGCAACAGAATATAAATACCTAAGGGTGATCATTGACAAGGAAGGCCAATTTGCTCGCCAGATCGAAACAATCAGGAGAAGAGGTCTAGCATTGACTATCACATTAAAGAATCTCAAGTCAAAACTGAAGGTGCCAACACTATCCCCCCTAGTCGAGATAATACAAGCCAAACTTATACCAACTATAGCATATGGCAGCAAACTCCAAAGGGGCAGGGATGCCAACATTTTGAACAGCACTATAGTAAGAGCTTATAGAATCATCTTTAGCCTGCCAAATTACACCTCGCCAGCACAGATCAGGCTGGAGTTCAGACTACAAAGGCAGACCTTAGCAAGGCAAGGAGCCTTCATAATCTGCTGGGACAAAATCCGGAAGACTCCCTCAGATACTGTTAATCATTACCTTTGACAAGAGCTGCAACAGAGAGATTCTTCACCAGCCACGACCTTCTTCAAGGAATGCTTGCACAACACTGGGCTGTGCCAGCTCTGGGATTCAACCATCTGCCACGCTGTATTTAAAAAGCTAGTGTGGAAATCAATACAGTCCTTGTTGCTGGTGGAAGACAAAGGGGCCGATTCCGATCTCGGTCGGAGGCGTACCCAACACCATTCGGTCGGGAAAAAAGCCATGCGAAAGCCTGTTTCCCGACCGATCCGTACAGCACACCGAACGAGTAAGTACGATGCGCACAACAGCAAAGAATCCGGCCGAGCTGTACTCACCCAAACCAGGTCCTGTTCCCCGACCGAGGCGAATCCGGAAACGCTGAATCGAGTCGCACGGAAGCCAAAATGCAGCTCCGTCCGGCCGAACGAGTCCGATGCGCTTTCCGTACGCGCCGAACCCGTCGCTACGCACGGCACGTCAAAGCATCCGGGAGAGGCGCACATAAGCTCCGATTCGCGCCACAACACGATCCACGGCTCCGAGACGAACACGGCAGCGACGAGGACGACGCGAAGCGACGAGGACGAGGCGAAGCGACGAGGACGACGCGAAGCAACGAGAAGGACGAACGACACGAACCAACCATGAATCCCTTAATCCCGATCATACCAATATTCTACATTTACTACCGGAACAGGCACGGACGCGTACGGCGCAGAAGGTAAGCCAGACACCAACCACAAAACACATACAACACGTACACGACACATCACACACACACACAGAGGGATGCAGAATATACTTACACCAGCAACAGCAGCACCATAGGGGCGGGATGCCCATCACCAATGCCACATATGCACACAGGGGCCTGAATGCGCACCACCACCCCTACCCAGGGGGGCAGGATGCCTACCACTACTACCACCCTTAGCCAGGGGGCAGGATGCCTACCACCACCCTTAGCCAGGGGGGCAGGATGCCTACCACTACTACCACCCTCAGCCAGGGGGGGCAGGATGCCCACCACTACTACCACCCTCAGCCAGGGGGCTGGATGCCTACCACTACTACCACCCTCAGCCAGGGGGCAGGATGCCTACCACTACTACCACCCTCACCCAGGGGGGCTGGATGCCTACCACCACCCTTAGCCAGGGGGCAGGATGCCTACCACTACTACCACCCTCAGCCAGGGGGGCTGGATGCCTACCACTACTACCACCCTCAGCCAGGGGGGCAGGATGCCTACCACTACTACCACCCTCACCCAGGGGGGCTGGATGCCTACCACCACCCTTAGCCAGGGGGGCAGGATGCCTACCACTACTACCACCCTCACCCAGGGGGCAGGATGCCTACCACTACTACCACCCTTACCCAGGGGGGGGCAGGATGCCTACCACTACTACCACCCTCACCCAGGGGGGGCAGGATGCCTACCACTACTACCACTACTACCACCCTCAGCCAGGGGGGGCTGGATGCCTACCACTACTACCACCCTCACCCAGGGGGGGCAGGATGCCTACCACTACTACCACCTTCAGCCAGGGGGGGCAGGATGCCTACCACTACTACCACCCTCACCCAAGGGGGCTGGATGCCTACCACTACTACCACCCCCACTCATAGGATGGACAATGCATGACACAACCAGCACACCACAACCTAGGGAATGCAAGAAGAAGACATCCCCCAACACCATGACAAGCGTGTGTAGACTGTGTCAAATGCCTACAACACCGAACATGACTTTGAACATACAATGTGACCCCCTAGCACATGTGCCACACATATATGTGTGTGGCACCCACAATGCAAGCAGGCCATGACCATTGTGGCAATGGGGTACAAACCCCCATCATCACAGTGACCAAAATGTAAGTGTGGGGTCCATAGCTGAAGCACATTTTGAACAATGTGGCAATGGGGTCCAAACCCCCATCATCACAGTGACCAAAATGTAAGTGTGGGGTCCATAGCTGAAGCACACTTTGAACAATGTGGCAATGGGGTCCAAACCCCCATCATCACAGTGACCAAAATGTAAGTGTGGGGTCCATAGCTGAAGCACACTTTGAACAATGTGGCAATGGGGTCCAAACCCCATCATCACAGTGACCAAAAGGTAAGTGTGGGGTCCATAGCTGAAGCACATTTTGAACATTGTGGCAATGGGGTCCAAACCCCCATCATCACAGTGACCAAAAGGTAAGTGTGGGGTCCATAGCTGAAGCACATTTCGAACATTGTGGCAATGGGGTCCAAACCCCCATCATCACAGTGACCAAAAGGTAAGTGTTGACAAAGAAAGAGGTGCAACTGCCAAACTGCATGGATGATTCCTGGTCACAGAACAACAAACACATCAGTGGCAAAGTAGTGTATGTGTCCCATTGCAACATAAATTGGGGGAGCCAAATCCTGCAGTGCAAATAAGACATACCTTTGGCCATGTGCAGACAAACAACACCCATGGGGGCTGACACCGTCAACAATCATCAATGACACAATGACAGAAGTGACCATCAGAATGCAGACCCACATATTTGCACCAATGGGCACACACATGCAGATACCCTGTGGAGACTGCAGATGTGAGGTGAACAGATACCATACCATGGCAGCAATGGGACACACAAACCATGATCATTGTGCTGACCGATGACCTAGGAGTCCCAGGGACAGCAGGGGAAACCCACCAAACTGCATACAGCCAATGGCACACCCAAGATATGCCAATGCAGTGGTGCAGATGCACAAACACAAACAGGCAGACCCACACTGCACATCATACACAACAGGTGAGGGGGGTGCCAGTGTCCCCAGGCAACCACACAACACATGAGGAGACCTGAATACCAATCATACAGATGTGCATACAGTGCCACACAAAGGTAACTCATGGATCCAAATCCCCTATGTGGGCAAGCAGGCATTGTCAGATGAGAGGGAGCACAAATCACACATGTCACACAGGCACGTAGGGACAGCAACTGACACAGCAAGACACAGACACCACAGCACCACCCCCAGGGCCCCCACAATGTGGTGACCCTGGGCTGCATTACAATCCCACTGTAATGACAAAGCTAAATGTGGTTCACACTGTGAACCACAGTCATGTGTAGTGAGCAACTAACTACCATCACACCTACACAAGCACAAATCAAACAGCATGGCCAGTAAGCCAAGGCCAACATGGAGGCAGGGGCCTAGCCGGGCAACAACTCTCATCTGCACACACTCAACACCACACCCCTCGACCTCCAACAATGTGCAGCAGTGAAGCACACATGCACTGGTGACATTGCACATGCACCCATGACTATTCCAGGGTGGTGGGTGGGAACCAAGGTGCAGAAACACATCACACATGGACACTCAACAAGACTCCTGAATGTCTGACACACTGCACACTACGCCGTACATGGACATGACGGCAATACCACACCAACCAATGGGATCACAGCCACAGTCACACACCAATGAAGAAGCCAAGGTCACCCACAAAGAACACACATAGACAACAACCAACATTGCAGCCCGGACCCTGAGAAGTGCCAGCAGTCACACACACAACGTGTCACAATCACTGAAAGATAACACAAACTGGAAATCACATGACAGGGGCAAACAACAAGTGCCAAGGGGAAACCTGACTGTGACCCAACTGCGTCTGCACACAAACTCAGCCCTGACAGCAAGCACACCTATGGGTGACACCCTGATGACCAGTAATGTGCCATGCACCCACATCACAGAGAACCCAGGGAGAAGACTTTGGGGGAACATAGCTCAACTCAGCTAGCATCACAAACAGGCACAACACTAGGGATCACAGCATGCACAGCTAAACGGAAGTGAACACACAGACATGCACATACAACACACACCTTGGGCGCAGGCAATGTCATAGGAGTACACACTGCCATGAGGGGACTCCACTCCTGTGTGAGGAAAGCTGTGCCATATGTTGCCTCAGTAGGGGCCCACCATGTCAGCTGAGCACTTGGTCACACAATCAACAATTAGCACCAAATGAGGGCCCCCGTCACATCAGCCTGGTCATGGAAGTGCCAACGGAATCATCAGCACAGATCCAACACACTTGTATAGCAATGTTGCACTGACAACACAGATGAGTCCTTCCCCATTGATGCCCAAACCTGCATGTCCAGTGGAGATGGCCACACGGTCAGGGAAGTAGACGAATTGAACAATGGCAGGCACAACAGATGTGCAGGGGTGGAAGCCACAGATGTGAAATAGCCAATCTAAGTAGGAAATCCCATTGCCAAATACTGAACACATGACACCCTCAGATGCTGCTATGGATGACATGGATACACCACAGGATAGGACACATTCCCCCTGGACCACATGGGTTCCTGCACAGTAACACTTCATTATCATGAGACCAAATATCACCATCACTGCAGCAAGGGCATGGTTAGCATCATCAACATCATGTACATCAGAAGCAAAAGCACTAGAGAACAGAAAGTTGCTTTATTCAGCATTTGTGGCATTACAAGTAGAAGTCCGGTAGAACAGAAACAAAGGCCAATGGCCAGTCCATCAACAAAGTCACAAATGGGTGACAGTGGCAGATGCCACCCTACACATGCCTGCACAAAACCAGGGACAATCCACTAGGAGGGGCAACCAGGGGGGGTAGGCCAGGCACCGCAGGGACAGGATCAGGGCTCACCAGGAGGAAGCAGGGAAGGGGTGGTGGGTGCTGGAGAGCCACTGACAACTGCAGTGGAGGTGTCTGACATGGTGTGTGCCGGCACAACTGGGGGGCATGGCTCAGATGTTGTGGGTGCCGGCACGACTGCAGTGGACCCTGCAGATGGAGTGGACAGGTCCGCCACTGCAGTGCCCAAGTCAGACAGGGTGGTAGTGGACTCCACTGCAGTGCCTACCACCAGGGGAGGAGAATGGGGAACAGGCAAGGTGGGCTGGACAGAGGGGAGGACACCCTCACCACATCAGTGGCACAGACAAGCGCAGCGGGGGGTGTGGTGCCGGGAGAGCAAGTGGCAGGCGGAGAAGGCCGGAGCCTCTTGGGGATGGTATATCTGTGGGTGGGGGAACCTGGGGCAGGGTGTGGTGGGGGCACCTGTGGAGTGGGGGCCTGAGGGATGGAGGAAGGAGACCTGGTGCTTGAGCTGCAGGGCGGCGGCGGGGTCTTGCTCTTAGCACTCCGGGGGACTTGCGGGTGGGGGCCTCAGTCTGTCTGCGCCTGGGGGAGGGTGTCCGGGGGCGAGGGGCACTCTGCTCCGTGTGGGGGCTTCCTCTTCCCCCTGGATGCTGGGGCAGCTGGATCGGAGGGGAAGAGGCCGAGGTCACTGAGGAAGAGGCGCTGGGTCTTTGGGGTTGCAGGTGAGGCAAGGGAGGGTGCTTTGGAGGGAGAGGCAACTGAGGACTGCGCAGTGCCCGTGGATGCGTGTGTGTGTACCAGGGCCCCATCCCCTATGAGTCTGGTTTCAGTCCCCTGACTGTGCGAGCGTGTGCGTTTAGTTTGTGGCGTGTGTGTCTGTGTGCTGGACGTGTGTGTGCTGGTGTGTGCCTGTGCCGGTGTGTGTGTGCTTGGGACGGGTAAGGTGCTGGGGAGTGTGGATGGAGCAGAGGCAGGAGGGGTGAGGGACTGTCTGAGGAGGGACACTGCTGCCGTCAGGGAGGAGTCCATGGACCTGTTGCCCCTCTGTAGGTCAGACATGCCCGATGAGATGCCCTCCATGAACGACACCAGCTGAGTCAACAGTGCGGTGTGCGCATGGAGGACACTCAGCATGGCTGTCTGCCCTACATGGAGCTGGCGAAGGAGGTACACAGACTCCTCACTCAGGGCAGCAGGGGACACAGGGGCAGGGGTGCGGTGCCTGGCCCAAAGGAGACACGCTCCCGAACATGGGAGCCTCCACGGACCTGGGGAATGGGAGCCGATGGGAGGGCGGTGGTGGTGCTGGTGGTGGCGGGGACAGCAACACTAGCTGGGGTGTGGTGGCTGCTGACACCCGCCTCCACAAGGGAGTCATCCTCCGAGTTGCTCTGGTCCTCAGCTGAGGTGGATGGTGCGGAGGACTCCTCGGTGTGGCTCCCCTCGCCCTCCGTGCCACTGGGTCCCTCCGACCACTCCTCGGCTGCTGACCCAGTCTGGCTCTCTGGCTCCTCCTGGTCCGTGGAGCTGTCCCCTTCCGTGGCCGTGGATGTATCTGCAAACAATGGGGAAACAGACAGACATCAGTCACCTGCACCAAACGCACACACCACTGTGAGCACAGCACATTACAGAGCAAGCCCTGGCATCATTAGTTGTACATTGCTAAAAGTGCCCTAACTGAACAGGAGAAGCCAATTGTCAGTCTGATGCCAAGCATGGCACTCACATCCCACATGGCCTTGCACCCATCTGTCTGGTGTCTGTTTGATTGCAACACCCCAGTGTGGACACATGCACCAAGTACACAGTAGTTGGACAGTGCAGAGGAAACGGTGTGGCATGTGGACATGCACACATCACAGCTCTTGCCACTGAGTCAGTACAGGTTTCCGGATGAAAGGGATGCCCAGAGTCAAATAGGAAATGCATGTGATGCATACCAGCGACAGACACCATGATGCACCCATGTCCTGATAGCCATCGCCACAATGGTGTGCATGTAGCACATGTCACTCCCCTGCAGGACCACCAATAAGTTGACACATGCCATGGCAGAGGCATGACTGCTAAGTCATACATCACTGTCTCAGTGATGTATGACTTGGCAGCCAGACAACAACACTATGCACTGTGTCACAATAGTAGGTCATGGGGAATGCAAGTCCTGGAGCTGCACAAGTGCACCTGTACATCCCCACACAACACATCATCTTAACCCTCATCTGTCCAGGTCATACCTATTGGACATATGGGAGACCTGTGACACTACCCTCTGAACCTGAGCCCCTCACAATTTACTGTGAATGGGGAACAGCTGCCTGAACTTCACATTCGCATACCCCAGTCTGCACGGGCAGCTGATCAAACACCTATGTGACACACAAGTATCGTCTCCTATGGTCACATCTCCAGGGGCATGCTGAGCCCCTACCAAGAAACACCCCAGCAGTCCTGGCAACTAATCCACAGCACACTGACACAGAGGCAGACACCTGAGGGGTCAAATCACTGTGCACAATGTGTCAGCTGATACACGGGAGTGGGAGTACAGAGTGCATTGCATGGCTAGGAGTAGGCATGACTGTCCTGCTCCACATGAATGAGGGATGTGCCCTGGACAGTGGATAGCTGGCTATGTATGTGTGACACACGTAATCTGCACACTCCTGGGGCCCAAACATTGTTCCCACCCGCTGCACGGGCGTGTGCGACATACCCCAGGCACATGTGGTGGCTCAGATGTTGCCTGGGGTATGTGGACCGCATATCAAAGCAACACGCAGATCACATGTCCAAACACAGGCGTTGTGTGAACAATGGACCCACCCATGATGCCCACAACAGAGTTAGGGAAACAGATGCTGTCCCCCACCTTTAGTGAAGCAAACTGCAAGGACACAGTCCCAAGTGACACAATTCCCTGAATGTAAGGGCCACACCTGGGTATCAGATGAGCAGTGGGCAGTGCACAATAGAGGGACATGGCTCCTGGACAACATGACTGCTGCACTGTGGCAGTTGAACCAGGCCAGAGGAGGGCACAAAGCATGTAATACAGAGTTCACAGTGCAGTCTTTGACTCACCCCCTCCTTGCTACTGTCTGGCCTTCAGCTGCCCATCCAGGTCTGGAAACACCACCGCCAGGATCTGGAGCATGTGGGGGTCAGGGTCCGTGTTCCGCCCCTCCTGCGAGGAGGCGACAGCTTCAGCTGGACCCGTGCAATCCTCCGGGTCCAGCCCCGAAGGTCCTGCCACCTCTTCTGGCAGTTGCGGATCCGGCGCTTGTAGACCCCCACGGACCGGACGGACCAGGACGATGTCCTTCCAGATCTCCTGCTTCCGATGGGCATTAACCTGTCAGGATGACAAAGTGAAAAGGCCATTACCACACATGCAACATATCCGTGCATGACACAGTTGTATATACATGTCTCAATCACAGGGGCACATGATGTACACAGGCAGTGCAAAGCTGCCCATGGACAGTTTGCCAGACGTCACTACATGGTATCATTGCATGGGAAGTAAAACCATGTTCAAATGCACTGTCACTGCACCATACCTGTCCAGTGCAAGTCACTACACACTATGGGGGTGACAACTACTCAGTGAGCCTGCTAGCCAGTGGCGTGCAGACTTCCAGCCTTGCTAGTCACACAAAATGCACATTCAGAAAGGCAGTGCACAGAACACTCACCTGCTCCCCTGGTGTCCCATACAGCTTGCTGTACTGTGGAAGTAGGCTGTCCAGCAGGGCCTGGTTCTCTTCAAGGCTGAAGGCTGGGGCTCTCTCCACAGTACGTGCCATTGCAGGGTCCAGAGGGGCAGAGACAGCAGCAGTGCAGTGGCAGATGTCGTCCTGGAGCATGTAGTGCAGGCAAGTGAGCTCTCAGGGGAACAGCCAGCAATATATATGTGCTGGAGAGGCAGATACTGTCCCTTGTGTCCAAAGTGATAGGTCCAAGTCGTTTGCACCTTCTGAATCTGGCCAATCCATGGAATAGCAGCACCAAAACACGCCCACAGCATCCTTCAAAACTTCAACTTCATGACATACATGATTTTGCAACATTGTTGTGGGTGACCAACTGATTTTCCAGCAACCGACTCGTTCGAAATTCGAAAACGCGTCCGTTGCCAGGCAAGCCCATTGTCAATGGGTGCGCACCGATCGGTCCATTGCGGTACAATGCGTACAGGGTATAACGCGTACCCGCACACATTGAATGCAATGGGCCGGCCGGAGGCACCGATCGGTCCATTGCAGTACAACAGCGTACAGGGGTACAACGCGTACCCGCACACATTGAATGCAATGGGCCGGCCGGAGGCACCGATCGGTCCATTGCAGTTCAACGCGCACAGGGGTACAACGCGTACCCGCACACATTGAATGCAATGGGCCGGCCGGAGGCACCGATCGGTCCATTGCAGTTCAACGCGCACAGGGGTACAACGCGTACCCGCACACATTGAATGCAATGGGCCGGCCGGAGGTACCGATCGGTCCATTGCAGTACAACGCGCACAGGGGTACAACGCGTACCGCGCACATTGAATGCAATGGGCCGGCCGGAGGCACCGATCGGTCCATTGCAGTTCAACGCACACAGGGGTACAACGCGTACCGCGCACATTGAATGCAATGGGCCGGCCGGAGGCACCGATCGGTCCATTGCAGTACAACGCGCACAGGGTACAACGCGTACCCGCACACATTGAATGCAATGGGCCGGCCGGAGGCACCGATCGGTCCATTGCAGTTCAACGCGCACAGGGGTACAACGCGTACCCGCACACATTGAATGCAATGGGCCGGCCGGAGGCACCGATCGGTCCATTGCAGTACAACGCGCACAGGGGTACAACGCGTACCCGCACACATTGAATGCAATGGGCCGGCCGGAGGCACCGATCGGTCCATTGCAGTTCAACGCGCACAGGGGTACAACGCGTACCCGCACACATTGAATGCAATGGGCCGGCCGGAGGCACCGATCGGTCCATTGCAGTACAACGCATCACTGTACATGTGACTGGCATATGTCAGCATGCCTGTCTCAGATGGACATATGCCAGCCACAGATAGCTCCCAGGGAGTGAGGGGCACACCTACATCACGACAGCCTGTCCAAACTTTATCATAAGGCATGTAAGGCTGCATTTCCTATTGTGTGTATGTTGGTGTACATGTTGTCCTGTGGGTGTCACCTGTGGGCAGCCACCCCAGGCTGTGCACGTGTTCATGGGGACAGGATCCTGGGTGTTACGTGTACATGACCACTGTGATGTGCAACTGTTCATATCTGTGCATGTGCCATGGTCACATTTCACGGTGGTGTATGTGTATGTCATGTCACATACCCCGTGAGTCCCATGTGGGACGGTATGTTTGAGCCAGGGTGTCCCAGTGGCACAATAGTGATGGTCCTCCACAGTCTTTGTGCATGTAGTGTTTACAATGTCTCTGATTACATGTGCACAATGGGAGACAGTCTCCACATCCACGTTGTGTGTGCATGGACTTTGATGTTGTGTGTGTGTGTCACAGATGTCCATGTCTGTCCTGCCGTGGCAAGTGGGGCCACTACCTGTGGGGGTCATGGTTGTTTTGCTGTGGTGTATACATGATACTCCATGTAATGCCAGTGTCCATGTGGCAATACAGGGTCCCTGGGAATGTACCTGTCGTTGAGCTGTGGTGCCTGGGGCACATCTGTCCTCACATGTCACTGTGGGGGGTTATTGTGACACGGCAGCAGGAGATGGGAACTGTGACACGGCCTCATGATATCCAATGGGCCAACCTGGGACTAATTGATGCCACCTGTTGGACCGTGTTGACAGATGTTGGCCATGTATGTACCATACATGTCCTTCCGGAACTGCACACTTCATGTAGTTGTGCCTCATAATGATGTATGTTGGGATCTTGAGTGTTCTCAATGCCGCATATGTGGGGTGACTGACAATCTTGCTTACTTCTCCTCTGCACTGCAGGGCTCCTGCTGTCCATCGACCATTCCCAGACCTGGCAACGATGGTGGAACGGGACAGCATCCGACGGTACCGCTTCACCAGGCAGCTGATTGAGGATTTGGCAGTGCAGTTGTCCCCACATTTGCAGCCTGGCCGGCCGTATCCTACAGCGCTGACCCCCAAGGTGAAGGTGATGGCAGCCCTAAACTTCTTTGCCACCGGTACCTTCCAACATACTGTGGCGACTGCTGGTGGGATGTCACAGACCATGTTTAGCCGTGTGCTCCGCGATGTTTTGGCGGCAATGTTGCTCTTCCTGAACCGGTACATCTATTTCCCTAGACTGCGACGACTCACTGACGTGAAGAGTGACTTTTATGCCCTGGGGAGGATGCCGCATGTCATTGGCTCCATTGATGGGACACATGTGGCTTTGGTACCACCACAGGCCCAGGAGCAGGCCTACAGGAACCGCAAGCACTACCACTCGGTCAATGCACTGGTGGTGTGTCTTGCAGACATGACCATCACACACGTGTGTGCCCGTTTCCCTGGTTCAGCACACGATGCCTTTGTGATGAGGAGTAGTCGCATCCCCAGGATGATGGCACAGATGCAGAACCAGCGTGCCTGGCTTGTCGGTGTGTACTGACTTTGTGCCATTGTGTGTGATCTGATCTGTAGTATTCCGCCCACTTTTCCAAGTCAGCTAATGTGCACTTGTCTGTCCGTAGGTGACTCGGGATACCCCAACATGCCGTGGTTGCTGACACCCCTCAGGAACCCTGTGACACCAGCCCAGATGCGCTACAATGAGGCACATGGTCGGACCAGGAGAGTGATTGAGTGGACCTTTGGTCTCCTGAAGAGCCGCTTCCGCTGCCTGGACAAGACCGGAGGGTCCCTCCCATATGCCCCTGCGAAAGTGTGCAAGATTATCATCGTCTGCTGCATGCTCCACAACCTGGCAGTGCGGAAGGAGTTGCCTCTCATCCAGGATGACAATGACCAACATCCGCCATCCTGGCCTGGACCACGATGCCAGTGACGATGATGATGATGATGATGATGGTGATGTCCGCACACAGCTCATCACCAACTTCTTTAGCTGAATGTGAGTATCCTGAGGTGTCATGTCAATGATGTGAGTTGGCATGATGTGTGGGTGGTGCTCTGGTGCTGTTGGAGTGTGTCCATGGGCTACTTGACTGGATGTGTGTTGCGATGTGTGCTAACAGGTGGGCTGTACTCCCCAACAGTGTTGACATGCTGACTTGGTTCTGGGTGGGTATCTTGTAACATGTATTGTGCATGAGTTTTGCTGTTCTGTCCTGTACTCCATTGCTTTTGACTGTGTGTCATTTCTGTCCTTCACAGGGTACTTACAGATTCGTTTGGTCAACTGTGTCCACCGATGACGTGATTGCACATCCAGGCTGGTAGCTGTTGTGTCCCTACAGGTGATGTGCGCCACACCCATGGACTTCCTTCCGTCTACAGTTGATGACTGTGTGCCCGCTGCCAGGTGGGATTACCTTGCATCTGTAGTGGTTACGACATGTTGCAACTGTGTAATAAACCTGTGATTCACTTTGTGGTGTGCGTTGTCTGTGGTCACACATTTGACTGCCATTTGCTTACTGCACCTGTGGGCTACTTGACTACAACTGGGAATGGGTGTGGTGTCTGTGCATTGCACCGTCTTCCCTGGCAACATCAGTGTAGGCAATGAGTCAGATGGCCTAGGTGTGTATGTGTTGTGTAGCCCTGGTGGTGTGTCTCCCTCATGTGTGTCACGTTGCCTGTACTCACATGCCTGTGTTGTCCTTGCTGTTGCAGTTCGCATACACAGTGTAATTTTGCAGTTCATCATCCCCATAACAGCACCCACGTTGGAATCACGACAGAGGCAAGTATGGTGTATTAGTGTGTTTATTGTGATACATTTGTGTTAATAGTGCATAGGATGGGTAGTGCTGTACATAAATCTTGCAATCCGAAGTTCCTAGGTGAATTGAAAGTCCTGGTAGACAGGATCCCCAGTATCGGGGCCACAGTTGTCTGACACATTGGTCCAACTTGTACTCCCCATGCAATGTGTGGGAGTAGTGTTGCCGTCAACAGGGTGAACAGTCTGTGCACAAAGGCGAACATCCAGAACAGGTTCAGGCTTCCTGGGAGTTGTGCTTGGCCATCGGCCTCTCACTTTTCCCTCCTCGGACGACCCCTCTTCTTGGGGGGCCCTCAAGTACAGGCTGCTGCGGTGCAGGGGACTCTCCGCCAGAGTCCTCCTCCCTCCCTGTGTCAGTTGCAGTTTGTTCGGCACCAGATGTTGTTGGCACACAGGGAGGTGTGGACTGGTTGCTGTTCATCTGGCGGAGGCATTGTAAAATGTCCCTGTGCACCGCCGTCATCTCATGCAGTGCATCCCACTTGGACTCCACGCGGGACATGTGTGACTCCACGTGGGACATGTGGGAGTCCAAGCGGGCATGATGGGCAGCCTGCTGCTGTTTCATGTCTCTGAGGAGCCCCACTACCTGGCTGAGGTCTCCGGTGCTGGACTGGTACGCATCAGCTATGCGTACCAGTTGTGGGTCATCATGCACACCAGCAACGTCTGCAAGCAGCGACCTCTGTCTCCCACCACCCCTGCTGACATGTGCAGTGTGTGCAGTGGCACACACAGATAACCCTGGTCCACCTTGGGGGTTGGTGGTGGTGGTGGTGTCCATGGCCCCACGTTGGTCCAGGGTCCCTGTGCTGGTGTTGCTCCTTGTTCTGTCCATGTCGGCAGGGATGGTATTTGTGGTGACAGTCGTTGGAGGGGTGGGTGCAGGGGGTGCAGCTGGTGGTCCTGCTGGTGCTGCAGCTGGTGGTCCTGCTGGTGCTGCATGTTGACTTGCACCGGATGTGCCAGGTTGGTCTTCATCGTCCGAGGAGGACAGAGGCTGTACGACGCCAGTGAGCTCCGCATCCTCTTGAGCCTGGGACTGGGACTCCTCAGCGTCTGCTGCTGTGTCCCCATCATCACCTGTTTTTGGGAGACACAAACAATGTATGTTATGTTTCTGCAGGCATCAATGGTTGACACACATGACAGTTGTGACTGTGCCTCTGGGTGCGGGCCTGTACATTGCATTGTCCTAAGTCGTCACAGTCAGGGGTTGATATTGGTGTGGCACATTGTCCTGCATTATTTGGGCATTTCTATGTTTTTTCTGGGGTGTGAACATGGTCTGCATTGGTTGTGTTTGGTTGACAGCCGGACCTCCTTCCCACCCACCCACCCAGCCAGTCAGTGATCCCACCATGGAACGTGCTTGCGTTGCAGGGAGTGTAAGTTGTCTCTCAGGATGTCACTCAGTGGTGTCCTGCTGTTTGTTGGTGCACATTTGCCAGCAGGGCCTTGTGCTCCCCACAGCAGTAGCCAGTGTCAGCCATCTTGTGAGTCCTTCTCCACTTCCTGTGATGTGAGCATGGTTCAGGGTGGTGTTGATGGGACAGTTGTGGGGGGGCAATATGTGTGACTGCGACTCCCATGATGCTATTGGCTACACTGACTTGGCCAGCATACACAGAATTCCTTCCTTTGAGTGGTCTTCACTGTGTGTTGGTGTTGTTGTGGTGGCTACATGTGTGGATGTGTTTGTTAGTTCTATTTGTGCCACTGCCTAGCTGTAGTTGTAGTTGTAGTTGTACATGTGTTGGCACAGTTGGATGTGACTTTTTTGATGGCATGTGTTGTGTTTATCTGACTGACATACACATTTTGGGATGATTCTGTTCTGGTTGCTGTGTAATTGCTATGAGTGCATGGTTTGACTCTCCCTTGACAGTGATGTGTGTGTTTTGTGGCAGTATATTGTGTACATTTGTTGTGTACTCACCAGGCTCTGGGATGTCCTCTAGTCCATATACGCTCACTGGCGGAAGGATGGCCCGCACCTTCTCCTCCCAGGGCCTGAGGTATATTGGCTTGGCAGGAGGGCCACTGCCGGTGTATTGGCTGTTGATGTAGTCTTTCTTCAGCATGTCCCGTACCCTCCTGCGCACGTCATACCACCTGTTCTGGATGTCGGTCTTTGTGCGCCGACATGGTGATTGTGCGTTCACCCTGTTGATGATCCTCTCCCACATCTTGCTTTTCTGGGAGATGGGGGTCTGTTGGACCAGTGTGCCAAACAGCTGTGGCTCCACCCTGAGGATCTCATCTACCATGACTTCCAATTCACTATCTAGGAACTTGGGATTCTTCTTGGGGGGCATGGTGATGGGTGGTGATGGTGGGTGATGTGTGTGTTGGTGTGCAGGTGAGGGTGTGTGAGTGTGTGTTTTGCTGGGTGTATGTGAGGTAGGTATTTGTTGGTGTGCTGATGGTGTGTGGCTTGTGTGAGGGATGAGCTGTGGGTGTGTGGTTGCTTTCTCTTGGGTGCTGGCAGTGGAATGGCATTTGCAAAGGCTCATGGTTGTGATTTGTGTCCTTTATATAGGTGGAGTTGTGGGTGTGTCTTTGTTCTCTGTCCCCACCCCCCAGTATTTATTGGTTTGGTAATTGCTTGTTTGGCCTTTTTTGGGGTGATTTTTCCTTTGTGCTGTTTGTGTATGTTGGAAACGTTCTTGTGACCGAGTCGGACCCTGCATTTGTCTCGTACGGTGTTCTCCGTTTCGTTCGCGCTGTGTTTGTGCAGTTTCCTATGCTGCGTACGCGTCGGTCGCGGTGTTTTGTGTTGCTTCGGCTCGGTTTTGTATGCGTGTCGGTCGTACGGCTTGGCCTCCGTCCGACTCGCTCGTGGTTTCCGCGCCTTGCATCGTACTTTGCGGTTTGGAGTTCGCGTGTACGTTTCGGTCGGATTTGTTCCGGGTGCGTGTCGGTCGGTTGGATTCGCGTGTTTTTCCGGCCGGATTGCTGTTTTCCGTGCAGCTCGGTCGGTCGACTTGGTTTCGGTCGGATTTTTCACGCCTTGCATCGTACTTGGCGTGTCGGGCGCCACGGGTACGTGTCGGTCGGTTTTATTTCCGGATCCGAGTCGGTCGGTGCTTTTTCCGGCCCGAATCGGAATCGACCCCAAAGCCGCATTAGCAAAAGGAGCCCACGGCTGGATGATACTGAGCACTTATAACGCACCAGCACTCCACAAATATTTCAGCTCAGATTACTCAAGAACCATTAAGGAAAAACTCCTGAAACCAGCGGCGTCACTAGGGTTGGTGTCACCCAGTGCGGTAACTCATGGTGTCACCCCCTCACGACTTACCCCATGACACCATCACATGGGGTGACACCTTTCCCAAATGAGACTATTTAGTAAATAGTCTCATTTGGGAAAGGTGTCACCCCATGTGATGGTGTCACCCGGTGTGGTCCGCACCTCCCGCACCCCTCTAGTGACGCCACTGCCTGAAACATCATTTGGATATGTTACTGTGTGCCCACCACCTCTGCACTGGCAAAGAGACTGCGCAAAAATGGCCTGCCGCTTATGCGGCATGGCCACAGAAGATCTGCTGCACCTTCTTTGCACCTGCAAAGAGCTTCTGGTGGAACGGAGGCAGCTGGTAAAAGATTATTTTAACCAAAGAGGAATTCTCACTCAGAGACAGGCCTTGTTGGCCTGTTTTGCCCCTGAGGACCCGCAGCTGAACTGCTGATTGGTATGATTCTTTACACTGGTAGCCAAGAAGATGCCAGAAAGTGACTTTGTGTGATTTCAACCAAGTCCCTTTGGAGCTGAACTAGTGTATTTTGCTGACTCTACTGATGATAGGAGCTGTGATTCTAGTCGCAGGGCAGGTCTCCCTGCACTTCGCTCGTGGAGAGCAAACCCTAAGGGCTGGTTGCCGGACTCAATTTTGTACTAATTTTAAATCCTTTGGCTGATCAATCTTGCTCCCAGGGGGCATAATCAATGGGGGTCTTCTTTTTAATGTCACAAAACCGGCACTACTGCACACTACACGTAGTTAAAGTTCTACTATCTGTTTCATTATCCTGAAAGGTTTCTATAGACTTCTTTTAAGGCCAAGCAATGTTTTTCTACTTTTACAGATTTTATGGATCGTTTTTGTTGCTATGCAATGGGCAATTAATCTTGCTCCTAGGGGGCGTCATGCTTTTAATGTTGTTCAACCTGCACTATTGCACACCACACGTATTTCAGGGTTTACTACCTGTTTTATTGCAATGTTTTATTATTTTATAAGGATTTTATGAATTGTTTTCACTTTTATGCGAGGATTTTAAGTAACTATGCTAATAAACTAAACGTGAAAACTTGAGCACTACATGCAGTCTTTTTACTTTTGCAACTATAGGTAAAATAATTAGTAAACAGATTACCTCAATTTGACCTTTTTTTAATGTATTCATGTGTTGGAAGAAAATGAGAAAGCATGGGAATCTGCAGCCATAAAGGTGCTTAGAAGCAGATGAGAGTCATTGTGATGCTGAAGGAACATTGACTGCACTAAGCACTTGGCTACTGAGACATGCAAGAATCTTTTAAGGGTGCTCAAGTTGAGCAACTGCAAATGACCAAAAAACCACAACAGTCTTCCCTAGAAACTGTGTTGAAGTGTGCAGATCTGACGTGGTAGAAATCCAATATTTCACTATGTTTTTGTGTGAGGGAGTTATCATCACAGACGTTTTTCTGTAGATGGGACTTCAATTTAAGAACCTTCATCCATCTGAGCAGTGCCATTCTCCTAGAACCAACACCAAATGGGCAGGTGCTTTTGCTCCTTCTCTTAGAAGGCATGGAACATTTTGTCACCAGAAATTGGTGAAGCATTCTGCACTGCTTTGACATTGCTCCCCTCATGCATAGAATTAAAGAGATGTCCCTGACAGCAGGCTGGGAGATATGGTAGTATATATATTGAGAAGTGTATAGTTATTTTGTTTACTATAATTATATACGTTGTTGTATTTAATTAGCCTCCATGTGAATTAGACGAGAGATTTGGTGTATTGGCTTTGTATATATTTTGGATCTATTGTTTATTTATTGCTTATTGATTGTGGTGATCTTTTGTTTGTATTGCTTGTTAATTTAACCAATAGCTATAGATTTATTGAGCACTTTTGGTAAAGATAGTATGCCAAATAAATACATAAAAAATAAAAATTTGGTGATGGACATGCCTTTAATGTGGAACCTGCTTTAGAACATATCGGTAACCATAAATATCATATCTCTTGCTTTGTGGGGTTTGCCCTGTTATCATCGCGGAAAGAGACATTTCCACTAACAAGACAAGATTTTCATATCTGGGCCCATCACTTTTTAGCTTTCTTCTTGAGTGCATCTAAGAAATGCTTGTTATTATCTGTATCTTTGAAATTAGCTACCACACTTTGACAAGATGCCTTCAAATCAATAAGCAATCACAGCCGTAATGTTTTTTAAACGATTCTTGAAAACTTGTCTGTAGTTTGCTCCTCC
The DNA here is from genome assembly GCA_963921515.1 of Calotriton arnoldi. Lineage (NCBI taxonomy): Eukaryota > Metazoa > Chordata > Amphibia > Caudata > Salamandridae > Calotriton > Calotriton arnoldi. Next base: position 451,565 of record CAWUFW010005371.1, on the reverse strand, counting down.
TGTAAGACTCGTTCATATCTCACTCTTCTCTTCTGCAGCCAATCTTCCTTCCCAGCATTGTTGTGTTTTTTTGTTACCTATTTACATTCAATTATTCTTCTTGCTCCGATTTTCCTCCTGTCCCTTTCAATATGTCCCTTTTCTCTGTCTTTGACACAATACATAATAGTTCACTACATATATCCCTTCTTTGTGTTTTCTGAGAAACCCTCTACCACAGTGGATGTGTTACTAAGATTCATCAAGTTCTTGCTCATTAACATGTGACACTTGCTTATTCACTTTATTTGCAGGTAGTATGACACCCACTACTGTTCTATTACACAATGTCACTGCAGTGAGATTGTGTGTTTTAGGTTTAGCTATTTAATTCTTAATTTTCAGTTACGTTTTTCCTACAGGTGACACACTTGAACATCTCCGTTATCTGTTAGATGATAGTTATAAACAATGAAGGTCTTGCCCTAAGTCTCTATTTTCGGACTTCTCTGGAAAGAATTGTAAATGTTATTTTGTTTTCCAGTTCCATTTCTTTTAGTTCCTTTCATCACTCTGATTTTCGTAAAGGAGGGGGAGTTTTGAGTTCCAAAAAAATCATTGAGTACAACAAAAGTTCGATATTACTACAATGTAACAAATTACAGGAAGAGATATTAGGAGAGGAGCAGTGTATCATATTAACAATCACGTGTTACATTTGACATGTCAAAAGAATCCAAAGAGGAATTAGAGAACCCAAGAGACATAAAATAATAGCATGTTGTGAGGAGCAAAAGCGTCCATGTGCATATCAAGTGGTGACGTAGGGACATGCTCTCATTTCTTGTGTTGTTCTGGATAAAAATAGAGAAGGAGAGTGCTGGTGTCCCAGGATCTGGGAAGGAGTGATTTGCCTATCAACCAGAGGTACGGTGCCAGCTTATTTTCTCCTTACCTGGGGCTGCCTTAATCCTAAAGATAAAGTCATAAGCACGAGTCACTAGATAGGGACTGCTAGATTTCCCAATAAATTTGCCAGGCATGAAATTGCTCTAGTGCTTTCCTTCCACAGACTTTTTAGTTCAGTATCTTTGAAAGACTTTCTAAGTATTTAGCAGTTTCCTCATTGTAGACTTAACAGGAGTACACGACTGTAACTATAAAGAACTGTCCAGTAGCTGTGGTCTGTATATGGATCACACATATGTACATAAAACAGGATAACAAGTATGTTTTTCCCTTTTCTTCCGTTTCACTTCAGAGCAAAGATTGAATATGAGTGCTATCTAGTCAGGGTAAAGTTGAGTTAAAGGTGGCATGAGTTTGAACATTGGCACAACCCTCCCCTCTACATTGTGTAATGTAACCAGAATGAAAAAGAATAGTGCTGGTAGGAAATAGTGGCTGTTTGAATCAAAAATCCTCAACAGGTACGCCAGAATTATTGGTGTTGCATGCAGTCACAAAGCATACATTGCAGCATATCAACACTGACAGGCCTTATGTTCGAATAAATATGAGCCATGAAGAATCCAGTAATAAAGGGCTGGAACGTATTTTTAAGACCTACAGTTAGTTTTGGGAATTCTTCACCAATAGCAGCTGTAAACGCAATCAAAATAGATGAAATGTTCAACTCTACTAAGGAAATATATTAGTCCTAATTGTTATTGCCAAGTAGGCTGTGTGCATTTAGGCCAAAAACATGGAAAATATTTGGCCATACAAAGTTTCTTCCCCATGGAACGGGGAAAAGTAGTCCCTAATGAAGGACTTCTATGCATTTAAAAGGCTTGTGCTGAATTACGATCTTGCTAATTGCTATCTTCTCCATGGTGAGCTCCATACTAAAGTGACTGAACTTTATCCTTTGACTAAGCATCTGTGTAGTTTGATAAGGTTTTGGGACATGAATGTCCCCCTTGCGGAAGTTAGGGCATGCACACCAGCTCTGAACTGCCCAACTAACTGCACATGAATCTAGTTCCCTGGCTTTCTTCAAACCAAATATCTGAAATGCAAGCCCATGCATTGAAAGATGCACTTCCCTCAAAACAGCAGCTCACATCTGATGAATCTAGAGTGGAGCAACCAGCCTGAAGTAGAACGGAACGTAAGGGGGCCTATTACGATGGCGGTTGGTGGTGCCCGCCGGACCGGCGGTGGACATCCGCCCGCAATCGCAAGCCAGAAAACTGCCGGTCAAATTAGGATGGCGGTGGTAACCGCGGCGGTGGGAAATTCCGACTGCCGCTTTTCCGCCGGTTGCCATCCGCACTCCTGCCTGGCGGATGGAGCAGGACCGGGATAATGGTGGCGGTGCAGAGCAGGCTCCGCCGGCACGATTATGATGCCGGCGGTAGCCAGCCTTTCCTCAGCGGTCAGACCGCCATGGAAAGGCATGCAGAGATTGTCTTCCGGGGGCCCGTTGCGGGCCCCCAATGTTTTGGGGGTGTGTGGGTGCACAGGGGGGGTACCCATGGTCCCCCCCTGCATTTCCCGGCATTTCTCTGAACCAGGTGGCAGGCACTGTCCAGTGCCTGCCACGCAGTGCAGGGGAATGCAGGACATGCTCCTTTCGGCATCGCGGCGGTGCTGCGGGCAGCAGCAACCGCCGCAATGTTAAGGCCCGCGATCAGACCGCCGCGGTCGTATTTCGACCGCGGGTCATCATAATTCGACCGGCGGTGATGTCGCGGGCCATGCGGGCGGTCTTTTCCCGCTACCATGGCGGTCGGGGAGGTTTTCCAACCGCCATCGCAATAGGCCCCTATGATCGTATCTGTCACAGCCATTCTGGAGTGTCAGTGAGCCATTTAATTGAATATTTCACTACAATAATACAGCTTCAAAACAGTCCAATCAAGGGTACCGGCCGTATCACAGTGGGATTACTGGAACTGCTAATTTAAGATAGGTCTCTGCCACAGTTTTGGACTAACTGGCGTCTTAAAAAGCAGAAAAACTGCAGGGTTGGACAGGAACAAAAAGTTGGCCAAGGCACCAAAATGAAAGTGGACCTCATTAGCGAATCAGATAGCTAAAAAAGTGGCCCACATTTGCAAATAGTGTAGTTTTGCACTTGTAAACACATGTTTTATATGTGTTTTACAAGGTATGGAAGTCTGTATGAATTTGTGCTTTCTACAGTCAATGTTCGTGGTAATATCAAGGAAATCAACAGTAAAAACAGGGCAACCAGACCATAAAGCAGGCCGGCAAACCTTTAAAAACTGGCTTACAATGACCTATCAGACCAGTCCCTTGGGCCCTCCCTGATTACCCGATAGGCCAGTCCTACCCTGATGATCTGTAGCAGCAGTGTTTTACCACTTAAAGCAGTGGAAAATAGTAGTTTGTGACTGGAAATTTAAAGGAATGTGCACTATTTGGCTGGAAATGTAGCAACATATCTTGAGAATGCAGAGTTGTATATCTCGACTGAGATAAAGCAGGCTCATTCAGATCTTCCTAGGTGCAACCTCAACACCCAGAAGCTAAGAAGAATGAAAATTAATGTTGCTTACACCCAAACTGAAACAAGATAGCTTCTTTTGAAAACACACCTTGGTATCAAATTAGTACTTCCATTATCAGATTTGACCTGACATCTCACAGGCAACCTATCACAGAAGATGGGAGTGCATAACTTTTATAAATATGGTTAAACAATTGCTTTTTCTGTTTCATTTTTTCGTGGGACAAGTGTCTGCCTCTGTGATTTTTCTCAGATGAATCTTGGCATAACCCTAAGGGTAATAGCAAGATAACACCAGGTTGCAATTTCTGGACAGGGTGCTCACATAGTCAACTTGTATGTAATTTACCATCCTAAGCAATGTAACTCAGAATCAGGCGTAAATTGTGTGCCTGATCATTTCCACACACCTCACAAATTATATCTAGCTGGTGTGCAATTTATCCCCACAAGTTGTGCATTATTTGTGTACAAACCAAACCTCAAATAATAAGTGCCTGTACAATAGTAAATCTTTTTTTAGAGATTCTGAATCATAATTTAGAAAGCCAATAGAAAAAAACCCAGTAAAAACAAGGTCAAGTCACTGTTTAGGGAAAACAACCTCAGAATTAAACTCTGCTCCATACATTACTTTCAAGCTGTCTGAAATAATATTCATCCGCTCATACACAATTAGAAAAGGGAGCAAAGGGAGCTTTATCGGAGAGGACAGATTACAAAGAGAGAAAGGAGGAAATGTAAAGAAACAATAGCGCCTAATTATTCCTTCTACTAATGCAAAGAGAAAATGGCAGTGTTGGACTTGGCCCTCTCTGAATGGTCACCCCGAAGGTTTTGCCTTCACCCCTCCTATTTTTGTGAAATTAGGTTTTGTTGGCCATAGGACAATCTGTACGTTCCCACTGATAATCAGAGCTAATGTACTTGTGCTAAGCTCCCTAAACATGAGACAATTGGCTTAGACTTGATTGACACATTTAATTTACTTATAAGTCCCTTGTAGAGTGGTATACCATATACCCAGCGCCTGTAAATTAAATGCTACTAGTGAGCCTGCAGCACTTAGGGTCCTATTATGACGACGGTCGGAGGCTTTCTGACCAACATCTCCGGTTTCACTTTCGACCGCGTATTACAAAGGCGGCGGTCGGAAGTGAAACTGGCCGGTCATATCCGGCTGGCTTCCGACAGGCTCAAGGAGCCTGTCGGCTAGTCGGAACCGGCACATATTCCCTTAAAGACTGCGTTTCTGCCCTTGGGATTCCGATGTCGGTTTCCCACATGGAAAGCCTGTTGGAAAGTGACTTTGAGGGACCCTAGCAGGGCCTCCTTCTCCTTGCGGCCTCCAGTTGGGGGCTGAGGCGACATAATCCCTGTACCGTGTGGCAGGCACCACGCGGTGCAGCGATTAACAGATACTCCCATTTCTCTATGGGAGCTTGTGCTGCAGCACAAGCTCCTATAGAGAAATGGGGGTTTATGACCGCAGCAAAAGCTCCCATAGAGAAATGGGAGTATGCGACCACACCATGTGCAGTAGCATTGTAATAGCAGTGTTGGGACGGCCAACCGGAGGTCGGTCAGTCCGGAGACCGCGACGGTGTCAGGCGGACATGAGTCTGCCCGACATTGTAATGAGGCCCTTAATGTGCAACACGCTTAAACAGCCCCTGAAAACGTGTCCCAGCTCTGCCATTGCAGCCTGAACACATTTTTAGCGGCCAACTCAACTTGGCACTATATCCCCCTTGCCAAGCCTTAAGCTCCCCTTTTATTCGATATGTCACCCCCAAGATCACGCTTTCCAGGGAGCACGCAAATGGATGACAGTTGATAAAAATGGCAAAATTACGGAAGATGTTTAAGCGGTGTGCACTGCAATTTTTAGAAAGTTGTATGAAATATCTGCCCTACTGCAAGTTGCACCAACAGAGGAGAAAAAAATGGCAAATTAACTTCAAAGGATATAATCACACTCGTGTGACACACATTTCAGGAATGGAAGTAAATTGTGATTGGACTGTTGGTTTCACTCGGTTTATGGACTTAAACAACATGAGAAATAGAGACATTATATAAATTTTCATATTGTGTATTTCAACCAGATGCACATAAATTAATAATATTTCATGATGAAGTGTAACACTTTAGCTTCAGCACAGCAAATATCAATAATAGGGTGGGCGGGGTATAGTATCGAATCGCTTGAGGAAGTAAGGGTAATGATAAAACCTCGAATGACGACTTTGTGATACATTATAGAGGTGTATTATGGGCTATGTAGTTACTAGTGTTAAAATGGTGATTGGAGGGTGGCTGCGATAGGTCAAATTTAAAATCTGAGGGTGTGACTATGTTGCACGAGCTAATTAAGGGGTAGTTTGCACTGCTTCGCAAAGGGAATCATTTGGAAAAGAAAGACATGGGCAGAGGCTGCGAAGGTATGAGATAATGGAGTTACGATTAGAGGGTTATAGAACGGGTAACAGACAAGGAAATTTGAGGGTATTAAGGTGGGTGATTAGTCGCGGGATGTGTAGTTAACGGAAGGGAAGGTTCAAATGAGTGGAAGGAGGTTGATCTGAAGGGGGTTTGTTTAAGCGAGACGGCGGTAGCATAGTGCTCCGCGTTTAGAGGGAAGTGCTGTGTAAGGGTCAATCTGAGAACATGGTATTGATGTGTTTGTGTAAAAATATTTAATGTTGAACATAGCGGTTTGAGGCCACATTTTAATAGCAATATTCTCTCATTTGTAGTGAACCCCTGAAGAAGGGTCAATCCAAGGCCCAAAATGCATTGGGTAACATCAATTTCGCAACTGAGGATGGTTTATGTTTTTTGGCGTGCCCAGACAAAGTCTCGATGGGCATATCTGTGGCATGAGAAACTGTTGAAATATAAGTGTCACACGAGTGAACAAAACAATGAAAATAAATGAAGTTATAAAAAGATTTTGGAGTACATGGAATAATCATCGTTGAAATCGCAAAAGTAGTTGGAATAACTTGGTGATAATCACTAGAGATGGTGTGCACCTGGAATTGGAGGGAAACTCCGCTCCATTCTAAAAGACCCCTAAGGTAGGCCATAAGTAGCCCATAGGGCAGAGTGCATTGCAATTGAAAAGATGGGCATGTACTTTTAAGTTTTATATGTCCTGTTCGTGAAAACTCCTAAATTCATTTTTCACTATTGTGAGGCCTACCTGTCCCATAGGATAACAGTGAGTTGCCTTATGACATTTAATAAGAGCTAACTTTTGATTGGGGATAGGTGAGCATTTCATGTTTGGTGTCTATGAAATTAAAATAAAAAATCCTCTTTAATTGTAAGATCGGATTTAAAAATATCGTGTAGCATAAATATCATGTCAAGAATATCATGACACATAAATATCGTCTTTAATATCGTTGGCTAAAATATCATTTTAGGTGTTGTATTTAATATCGATGCAGTTAATATCGTTGTTTGTAATATCTTTTTTAATGATAATTAATGTGTAATATATTGTATTTTGTTTTTATATTATGTTTATTTATAGTAATTGTTTATAATATTTTAATAAGAATTTTTTATTGTAACGTAATTTTTTTTATTTAGTTAAATTATATATTTTTGGAGCGGGATGTTGGGTTTATAGGGGATAAGAGTGGTAAACATTTTATAAAATTAAGTATTATTGTTCATTTTTTATGTTAATTTAAAAATTAATTTAGAATTATTTTTTAAAATGTCAGGAGCAGGAGTCAGGGATGTTGGCTTTATAGGATATAAGGGTGGGGAGAATTAAAAAAAAGTATTAGTGTTTATATTCGGATGAGTATTTATTAAACTTAATAAATTAAATTTAAAAAAATTAAAGTGGGATGTAGAATTAGTATTGGATAAGGGAGTGGATTTTTTTTAATAATTCAAGTAATTTAAATAAATTATTGTAGAAGAAGAGCTTTAGATTATTTATACAAAAGTTAATTTAAAAAAATCATTTTTTTCTATATGTGTAGGAAAATATTTAAAAAAATTATTACGACATTGCTATTTTTTATGTAAATGTAATGATTGTTTAAAAAAGTTATGTATTTACAAAAAGTTTTTTTTAAATATATTATTCATAATTATGACTATAATTGTAATTACATTTTAATTATGTGTCTAAATATTGTACTGTGTTAAATATGTTCATATATAAATATTTTATCCAATTTTTGTAGGAAATATATTTAAAAAGTTGTATGGAAAATAAACATTTAAAATTGAGGTTTATTTTAATTTTGAATAATATATTTATTTTTTTAGCTGTTTACTTGCATGTTTGTTCAGCTTGTTGATATTGTGGTGGATATAGTAACCTATATAGTGTAGTGCTTTATAGTGTACCATATTTTGGTTTTCTTCTTCTGTAATAGTGGGGGTATTGTAATTTCTGTCTATTTAGGACTTGATTATGACTTTGAGGGTGCTGCACCGGGTCCGCCCCGCCGCCGCACCACCAAAGCCGTTTTCGGGCCACCTGCCAGAATAGGTGTTTCCTCCTGTCTGGTGGGCTTTCTTTTTGATGTTCCCACGGCAGTGCCCTGAAAATGGGCTCTGCAATGGGAATGCCAAAAACAGCCCCTGAATGGCATGGACTGTTAAGCTCATGCTGTGCAGGAACTGGGGTGCATCATACAGGGGGCACATGTTGTGCACCCCTGCAGGGCCCCCTTTAATTCATCTCCATCACAGTGTTCATGGAATAGGAACTTCCATGACACCGCCGGCGGAGAGGAAACTCGTAATATGCTTGGCCAACCATATTGCGGCCTCCTGACCGCCGCAACACTGCCAGGGAATGGCAGTTCCCTGGCGGCTGCAGCGGGGCAATGGTGGTCCCTGGGTTAAGTTAGATTGGAGTGGGAATAGTCAATGGTGCCCCTTTAGTGTCCAAAACTTTCCCTGAATTATTTTATATTGGAGTGGTAATAGCATATATAAATATAACCCTTTTACTGCCCAAAACCTTCCCTGAGATACGTCTTAGCATCGTGGGAATGGACAATGTTGCCTCCTTAGTGTCCAGCACTTTCCCTGAGTTAAGTTAGATTGGAGTAGGAATAGTAAATGTTGCCCTTTTAGTGTTCAACAGCTTCCCTGACTTATTTTATCTTGGAATGGGAATAGTATATTTAGCCCTTTTAGTGTCCAAAACCTTCCCTGAGATACGTTTTATTGCAGTGTAAAAGGTCAATCTTGCCTCTTTTGGGCCTTATCATGACTTTGGCGGTCTTCCTGTAGGACAAAGACCGCCAAGCCGTTGTCATTCTCATCAGCCCAATTGCAATCTTGTAGCTGGGCTGGCGGTGCCGTGGTTCCATGGCGGCGGCATGCTTTGGCCGAGGATTACAGCCAGCAGTTATGCTGCCACCGTGGGACCTCTGCCGCGTCAAGTGCATTGTGTGGCATGCACAATGTCATGAATGTCACACAGTACACGCACATTGGTGCAATTCAAGGTGGGCACAACATGTGCTCCCAAACGCACCCCCAGGAGTAGGTTCGCCCGGTTGCCTTGTTTGGGCCTTCTTCCCTGTCTTTCCACCAGCCTTTTCATTGCGGGGTCCTAGCCATGAAATGGGTGGTAGAAATGCAGGTTGTAATCTGCTTGGCGGTGCTGGCATTGCCATTGCCAGAATTTTCAGCCCCTCTCGCCACCGCAGGATCCTTCATCCTAGCGGAGGTCTGGTGGTGGTCCCACCGCCACCACAGTAATTGGGCAATTTTCAGCCCCTTTCGCCACCGAAGGATCCTTCATCCTAGCGGAGGTCTGGTGGTGGTCACACCGCCACCACAGTAATTGGGCAGGAGTTCTGATGCAATGGCGGTGTTCAGAACGCCGTTCTCGTAATTAGACCCTTGGGGGTCGATTCCGATCTCGGCCGGAAGCGCACCTAAGAGTATTCGTCCAGCAAAAAACCAAGCCGAACGCGTGTTTCCCGACCGATTCGAACAGTCGTCCGAACGAACAAGTATGATGCGCATAACAGCCCAGATTCCGAGCGAGCCGTACTCACCCATTTCAGCTCCTGTTCCCCGCCCGAGCCGGATCCGTAAACGTCGAATCGAGTCGCACGGAACCAAATACACAGCACCTTCCGGCCGGACTAGTACGATGCGCACTCCGTACGCGCCGAACCCGTCGCTACGTCCGGCACGTCAGAGCATCCGGGAGAGCTGCACATAAGCTCCGATTCGCGCCACAAGACGATCCATGGCTACGAGACGAACAAGCCAGCGACGAGTACGAGTCCAAGCCACGAGAAACCCGAACGAGACGAACAAACCATGAATCCCATCGCGCAGGTCCTACCAATACTCTACATCTATTACCGGGACTGGTACGGACGCGTATGGCGAAGACGGTAAGTCAAACACCCACTACACAAACAAACGACACGTTCCCAACATATGTCACACACACATAGGGATGCAGAAATGACGTACACTAGCAACAGCAGAACCATAGGGGCGGGATGGCTACCACCAATGCCATACACACCCATAGGGGGATGGATGCCTACCACTACCACCACCCCTACTCAGGGTGGCCTGGATGCCTGTCACTACTACCACCCCTACTCAGGAGTGCCTGGATGCCTACCACTACCACCACCCCTACTCATGGGGGCCTGGATGCCTGTCACTACTACCATCCCCACTCATAGGGGGATGGATGCCGACCACTACCACCACCCCTACTCAGGGGGGCCTGGATGCCTACCACTACCACCACCCCTACTCAGGGGTGCCTGGATGCCTACCACTACCACCACCCCTACTCAGGGGGGCCTGGATGCCTGTCACTACTACCATCCCCACTCATAGGGGGATGGATGCCTACCACTACCACCATCCCTACTCATAGGGGGATTGATGCCTACCACTACCACCACCCCTACTCAGGGGGGCCTGGATGCCTGTCACTACTACCATCCCTACTCATAGGGGGATTGATGCCTACCACTACCACCACCCCTACTCAGGGGGGCCTGGATGCCTACCACTACCACCACCCCTACTCAGGGGGGCCTGGATGCCTGGCACTACTACCATCCCCACTCATAGGGGGATGGATGCCTACCAGTACCACCATCCCCACTCATAGGGGGATGGATGCCTACCACCCACACCACCCCTACTCAGGGGGGCCTGGATGCCTGTCACTACTACCATCCCCACTCATAGGGGGATGGATGCCTACCACTACCACCATCCCCACTCATGGGGGATTGATGCCTACCACTACCACCACCCCTACTCAGGGGGCCTGGATGCCTGTCACTACTACCATCCCCACTCATAGGGGGATGGATGCCTACCACTACCACCATCCCCACTCATAGGGGGATTGATGCCTACCACTACCACCACCCCTACTCAGGGGGGCCTGGATGCCTGTCACTACTACCATCCCCACTCATAGGGGGATTGATGCCTACCACTACCACCACCCCTACTCAGGGGGCCTGGATGCCTACCACTACCACCACCCCTACTCAGGGGTGCCTGGATGCCTACCACTACCACCACCCCTACTCATGGGGGCCTGGATGCCTGTCACTACTACCATCCCCATTCATAGGGGGATGGATGCCTACCACTACCACCATCCCCACTCATAGGGGGATTGATGCCTACCACTACCACCACCCCTACTCAGGGGGGCCTGGATGCCTGTCACCACTGCCATCCCCACTCATAGGGGGATTGATGCCTACCACTACCACCACCCCTAGTCAGGGGGGCCTGGATGCCTACCACTACCACCACCCCTACTCAGGGGAGCCTGGATGCCTGTCACTACTACCATCCCCACTCATAGGGGGATGGATGCCTACCACTACCACCATCCCCACTCATAGGGGGATGGATGCCTACCACCCACACCACCCCTGCTCAGGGGGGCCTGGATGCCTGTCACTACTACCATCCCCACTCATAGGGGGATGGATGCCTACCACTACCACCATCCCCACTCATAGGGGGATTGATGCCTACCACTACCACCACCCCTACTCAGGGGGGCCTGGATGCCTGTCACTACTACCATCCCCACTCATAGGGGGATGGATGCCTGTCACTACCACCATCCCCACTCATAGGGGGATTGATGCCTACCACTACCACCACCCCTACTCAGGGGGGCCTGGATGCCTGTCACTACTACCATTCCCACTCATAGGGGATTGATGCCTACCACTACCACCACCCCTACTCGGGGGGCCTGGATGCCTACCACTACCACCACCCCTACTCAGGGGTGCCTGGATGCCTACCACTACCACCACCCCTACTCATGGGGGCCTGGATGCCTGTCACTACTACCATCCCCACTCATAGGGGGATGGATGCCTACCACTACCACCACCCCTACTCAGGGGGCCTGGATGCCTGTCACTACTACCATCCCCACTCATAGGGGGATTGATGCCTACCACTACCACCACCCCTACTCAGGGGGGCCTGGATGCCTACCACTACCACCACCCCTACTCAGGGGTGCCTGGATGCCTACCACTACCACCACCCCTACTCAGGGGTGCCTCGATGCCTACCACTACCACCACCCCTACTCATGGGGGCCTGGATGCCTGTCACTAGTACCATCCCCACTCATAGGGGGATGGATGCCTACCACAACAACCACCCCTACTCAGGGGTGCCTGGATGCCTACCACTAACACCATCCCTACTCAGGGGGGCCTGGATGCCTGTCACTACTACCATCCCCACTCATAGGGGGATGGATGCCTACCACTACCACCATCCCCACTCATAGGAGAATTGATGCCTACCACTACCACCACCCCTACTCAGGGGGGCCTGGATGCCTGTCACTACTACCATCCCCACTCATAGGGGGATGGATGCCTACCACTACCACCATCCCCACTCATAGGGGGATTGATGCCTACCACTACCACCACCCCTACTCAGGGGGGCCTGGATGCCTACCACTACCACCACCCCTACTCAGGGGGGCCTGGATGCCTACCACTTCCACCATCCCCACTCATAGGGGGATGGATGCCTACCACTACCACCACCCCTACTCAGGGGGGCCTGGTGCCTACCAGTACCACCACCCCTACTCATGTGGGCCTGGATGCCTGTCACTACTACCATCCCCACTCATAGGGGGATGGATGCCTACCACCCACACCACCCCTACTCAGGGGGGCCTGGATGCCTGTCGCTACTACCATCCCCACTCATAGGGGGATGGATGCCTACCACTACCACCATCCCCACTCATAGGGGGATTGATGCCTACTGCTACCACCACCCCTACTCAGGGGGGCCTGGATGCCTGTCACTACTACCATCCCCACTCATAGGGGGATGGATGCCTACCACCCACACCACCCCTACACATAGGACGGGAAATGCATGACACAACCAGCATACTCCAACAAAAGGAATGTCTGAAAATACATCCCACCAACACCATGACAAGCGTGTGTAGTCTGTGTCAAATGCCTACAACACTGAACATGACATTGAGCATACAATGTGACCCCCTATCACATGTGTCACACATAAATGTGTGTGGCCTCCACAATGCAAGCAGACCATGACCACTGTGGCAATGGGGTATAACACCCCATCATCACAGTGACCAAAAGGGAAGTGTGGGGTCCATAGCTGAAGCACATTTTGTACATTGTGGCAATGGGGTCTAAACCCCCATCATCACAGTGACCAAAATGTAAGTGTGGGATCCATAGCTGAAGCACATTTTGAATATTGTGGCAATGGGGTCTAAACCCCCATCACCACTGTGACCAAAAGGTAAGTGTTGGCTCCATAGCTGAAGCACATTTTGAACATTGTGGCAATGGGATCTAAACCCCCATCATCACAGTGACCAAAATGTAAGTGTGGGGTCCATAGTTGAAGCACATTTTGAACATTGTGGCAATGGGGTCTAAACCCCCATCACCACAGTGACCAAAAGGTAAGTGTGGGGTCCATAGCTGAAGCACATTTTGAACATTGTGGCAATGGGGTTTAAACCCCCATCACCACAGTGACCAAAAGGTAAGTGTTGTAATGGGAAAAGCTGCAAATGCCAAACAGCATGGATGATTCCTGGTCACAGAACAACAAACACATCTGTGGCATAGTAGTGCTTGTGTCCCATAGCAACATACATTGGGTGAGGCAAACAGTGCAGTGCAAATAAGATATACCTTTGGCCATGTGCAGACAAACATCACCCATGGGGGCTGACATTGTCAACATTCGTCAATAACACAATGACAGAAGTGACCATCATAATGCAGCCCCACATATCTGCACCAATGGACACACAAATGTAGATATCCTGTGGAGACTGTAGATGTCAGGTGAACAAATACCATACCATGGCAGCACTGGGACATACAAACCATGATCATTGTGCTGACTGATGACCTAGGAGTCCCAGGGACAGCAGGGGAAACCCACCAAACAACATACAGCCAATGGCACACAAAGATATGTCAATGCAGTGGTGCAGATGCACAAACACAAACAGGCAGCCTCACACTGCATATCAAACACAACAGGTGATGGGGGGGTGCCAGTGTCCCCAGGCAACCACACAACACATGAGGAGGCCTGAATCACAATTACACAGATGTGTATACAGTGCCACACAAAAGTAACTCATGGATCGGATTCCCCTATGTGGGCAATCAGGCATTGTTAGATGAGAGGGAGCCCAAATTACACATGTCACACAAGCTTGTAGGAACAGCAAATAACACAGCAAGAGACAGACCCACCACAGCACTACCCCCAGGGACATCACATTGTGGTGACCCTGGCCTGCATGATAATCCCACTGTGATGACAAAGCTAGATGTCGTTCACACTGTGAACCACAGTCATGTGTCCTGAACTACAAACTACCATCACACCTACACAAGCACAAATCAATCAGCACGGCCTGTCAGCCAAGGCCAACATGGAGGTAGGGGTCTAGCCGTGCAACAACTCTCATTAGCACACACTCAACACCACACACCTTGATCTACATCAATGTGCAGCTGTGAAGCTCACATGGACTGGTGACACTGCACATGCACCCATGACAATCCCAGGGGTGGTGGTGGGAACTAAGGTGCAGAAACCCATCACACATGGCCAGTAAACAAGACTCGTGAATGTCTGACACACTGCACAGTACGCCGTACATGGGCATGACGTGAAATCCACCACAATCAATGTGATCCCGGACACAGTCACACACCAATGAAGAAGTCAAGGTCACCCACAAAGAACACACATAGACAACTTCCAACATTGCAGCTCTGACCCAGAGGAGTGGCAGCAGTCACACACACAACGTGTCACAATCACTGAAAGCTAACACAAACTGTAAATTACATGACTTGTGTAACCAACAAGTGCCAAGGGGAATCCTGACTGTGTCTCATCTGCGTTTGCCCACAAACTCAGCCCTGACAGCAAACACACCTATGGATGACACCCTGATGACCAGTAATGTGCCATGCACCCACATCCCAGAGAACCCAGTGCGAAGATTTGGGGGAACATAGGTCAACTCAGCAAGCATCACAAACAGGAACATCACTAGGGATCCCAGCCTGTGTTGCAAAATGGAAGTGAACACACACAGACATGCTCACACAACACACACCTTGGGCTCAGGCAATGTCACGGAATTACACACTGCCATGAGGGGACTCCACTCCTGTGTAAGGAAAGCTGTGCCATACGTTGTCTCTGCAGGGCTCTATCATGTCAGCAGTACACTTGGTCACTCAGTCAACAATTAGCACAAAATGAAGGCTCTCGTCACATCAGCCTGGTCATGGGAGTGTCACCGAAATCATCTGCACAGATCCAATACACATGTATATCAAGTTGCACTGATAACACAGATGAGTCCTTCCCCATTGATGCCCAAACTTGCATGTCCAGTGTAGATGGTCACACGGTCAGGGAAACAGACAAATTGAACAATGGCAAGCACAACTGATGTGCAGGGGTGTAAGCCACAGATGTGATATTGCAAATAAATGTAGGAAATCCCATTGGCAAATATTGAAAACATGACACCCTCATATTGCTGCAAAGGATGACATGGCTACACACCAGGATAGGACACATTCCCCCTGGACCACATGGGGTCCTGCACAGTAACACTTCATTTTCATGATATCAAATATCCCCATCACTGCAGCAAGGGCATGGTTAGCATCATCAACATCATGTACATCTGAAGCTAAACCACCAGAGAACAGAAAGGAGCTTTATTCAGCATATGTGTCTGAAAAATGAAAGTCCTGCAAAAATACAAAGGCCAATGGCCAGTCCAACAGTTCAGTCCGAACAGGGTGACAGTGGCAGATGTCACCCTCTGCTTGCCTGCACTGATATGGAGCAGGGACATTCCCCTCGGAGGGACATACGGGGGGGCAGGCCAGGCACCGCAGGGACAGGATCAGGGCTCACCAGAAGGAGGCAGGGAAGGGGTGGCTGGTGCTGGAGAGTCACTGACAACTGCAGTGGAGGTGTCTGACATGGTGTGTGCCGGCACAACTGGGGGGCATGAGTCAGATGGTGTGGGTGCCGGCACGACTGCAGTGGTCCGGCCAGATGGAGTGGACAGGTTCCCCACTGCAGTGCCCAAGTCAGACGGGGTGGTAGTGGACTCCACTGCAGTGCCTATCTCCAGGGGAGTAGAATGGGGTTCAGGTAAGGTGGGCAGGACAGAGGGGGAGGACACGGTCTCCACACCAGTGGCACAAACATGTGCAGCGGGGGTGTGAGGCTGGAAGAGCAAGTGGTAGGTGGAGAAGGCCGGATCATTTTGGGGATGGTGTATCTGTGGGTGGGGGAACCTGGGGCAGGGTGTGGTGGGGGAACCAGTGTTGTGGGGGCCTGAGGGATGGAGGAAGGAGACTGTGTGGTTGAGCTGCAGGGCGGTGGCGGGGTCTTGCTCTTCCGGGACCGGGGGCACTTGCGTGTGGGGGCCTCAGTCTGTCCGTGCCTGGGGGAGGGTGTCCAGGGGTGAGGGGCACTCCCCTCTGTGTGGGTGGACTTCTTCTTCCCCCTGTATGCTGGATCAGCTGGATCGGAGGGGAAGAGGCCGAGGTCACAGAGGAAGAGCTGCTGTTTAGGTGGGGTTGCAGGTGAGGCAAGGGAAGGGGTCTTGGAGGGAGAGGATTTGGAGGACTGCGGCGTGACTGTGGATGCCTGTGTGTGTGTCTGTTCCCCATCCCCTGTGGGTGTGGTATCAGTCCCCTGAGGATGCTTGCGTGCATGTTTTGCCTTTGTTTTGGGTGTTTCTGTGCTGCTTGTGTCTGTGTGTTTGTGCAGGTGTGCATGTGCTTGGGACAGGTAGGGTGCCAGGAAGTGTGGATGGGGCAGAGGTAGGAGGGGTGAGGGACTGTTGGAGGAGGGACACTGCTGCCATCAGGGAGGAGTCCATGGACTTATTGCTCCTCTGTAGGGCAGACATGCCAGATGAGATGCCCTCCATGAACGACACCAGCTGTGTCAACAGAGTGGTGTGTGCATGGAGGACACTCAGCATAGCTGTCTGCCCTACATGGAGCTGGCGAAGTAAGTACACAGACTCCTCACTCAGGGCAGCAGGGGACACAGGGGCAGGGGGTGCGGTGCCTGGCACGAAGGAGACACGCTCCCGAACACGGGAGCCTCCACGGACCTCTGGAATGGGAGCCAATGGTAGGGCGGTGGTGGTGGAGGTGGTGGTGGCGGGGCCAGCCATACTAGCTGGGGTGTGGTGGCTGCTGACACCCGCCTCCACAAGGGAGTCATCCTCCGAGCTGCTGTGGTCCTCAGCTGAGGTGGATGGTGCTGAGGACTCCTCGGTGTGGCTCCCCTCGCCCTCCGTGCCACTGTGTCCCTCCGACCACTCATCGGCTGCTGACCCAGCCTGGCTCTGCAGCTCCTCCTGGTCCGTGGAGCTGTCCCCTCCTGTGGCCGTGGATGTATCTGCAAACAATTAGGGAAACAGACAAACATCAGTCACCTGCACTGACCGCACACACCACAGTAAGTACAGCACATTACAGAGCAAGCCCTGGCATCCTTAGTTGAACATTGCCAAAAGTGCTCACACAGTTTAGGAGAAGCCAATTGTCAGTCTGATGGTCAACCATGGCACTCACACCCCTCCTGGCCTTTGTAGTAGGGTTCTGTTCTACCATATAACACAGACCTATGTACCTTTCTGCTCTGCCCATGAAACATGGCACTCCCATATAGGCCCCACCAGTCAGGCCCTGATAGATGACCTAAGCTGTCCATTTTTCTTTTAGCCTTTTAGTACCTGTCACAGTGGTCCACACCCCTTAGATACATACACTTAGGCCCAAACCCACCTCCTTAGATGCACACACACATGTAGGCCCAAGAGGCCACTGCCTCATGCTATCATTTTTCTAATACAACAAATCTTGTAGGCCTTTCTGACCTGACAGCAGGGACCTGTGCCATCCACGGCGGCACCAGCCCCCCCCCTTGTAAATGTCCACAGTCACAAGAATAAGGTTAGCCCACACGTATGTGACACTCTGCTGGTACATCTTGCTCTTTCACAAGCAATGTTTGCAAAATTTTAACTTATGAAACTTTCAACGCTTGCTCCACTGAAACTGAAAAGGCGGCTCCGTGACAGAGAAATAATATATAAAATTCTCAAATTCTGAGCATCTTACGGTAAAAGTTATCTATTTTCTTATTTTTGCGGTCAAGAGCACCGACCACCTGCTAAAAGCCCCTGTTTTCACCATGATACCACTTCTCTGTTCTTCAAAAACTTTCCACAATTACTGTAAGCGTGTGGTCAAGGACCCACGTCAGGGCCCACGTCAACTGTGGGTAGGAGTTCTGCATCAAGCCATATAAAAGCTTTGCACCCATGTCCACACCCTGAACTCTTCATACCAGTGCATTGCATGGGGAGGGGTCACGGTCGGCCGTTCTCCTGATCTTGGGCCTCGAAATTCTACTATCAAGGTGGTAATGCTCTTTTCTGATTGCTAGCCTTTTGCCTTTGTCAGCCTCTCTAATTTAGCTCATCCACACCCAATTCATTGCATTTATTCTAGCTTAAACTGTGTAGCCTTGGATGGTTCTTGCTCTCTTATTTAAGATTTGCCTTCTAGGCGCTTGCCTATTCATGATCCCTCTTTTAAAACTTGCCCCATAGGCTGTAGCTCACAGATAGATAGTTACATAGATCTTTGTGCTTCACTTAAAATATGATTTGTAATATTGTTGATGCTTTCATGTTCATCCTGCTCATGTGTTGACGAGCAGCATCAAATGAACAGTTCTCGGTGTTACTGAATTGCTTAACAAAGTGCCACTGTATTTCACACCGTTGTTCCTTCTTTTCAAGTGAACGAGCAGAGTGCGGGTCATGCTCTCATGAGCCGGTAAGCAGAAGGGTGTGACCACCCATTTACCCTCAAACAGCCTGCACCCATCTGTCTGGTGCCTGCCGGATGGTAATACCCCAGTGTGGACACATGCACCACCTACCCAGTTGTTGGACATTGCAGGGAACACGGTGAAGTATGTGAACATGCACACATCACATCTCTTGCCCCTGAGTCAGTACAGGTGTCCAGATGAAGGGATGGCCAGAGTCTAATTTGAAATGCATGTGATGCATACCAGCACCAGACACCATGATGCACCCATGTCCTCATAGTCAATGCCACAATGGGGTGCATGTTGCACATGTCACACCCCTGCAGGATCACGCTTAGGAAGTTTAATGCCATGCATGCCTGCAAAGTCATACATCACTGTCTCCAGTCACATGGGCAGGGCAGCCAGCCAACAACAGTCTGCACTGTGTCACAATCCTAGGTCATGGGGAATGCAAGTTCTGTAGCTGACAAGTGCACATGTCCATCCCCTCCCACCACATCATCTGAACACGTATTTGTCCACGTCATACCAATTGGACATATGGGAGACATGAAACACAACTCTCTGAACCTGAGCACCTCACAGTCTGCTGTGAATGAAAAACAGCTGCCTGAACGTCTCAGTCGCATGCACCAGTCTGCACAGTCAAGTGATCAAACACCTATATGTCACCCAAGTATCGTCTCTCATGGTCACATCTCAGATGGCATGCTGAGCCATAACCGATAAACAGCCCAGTAGTCCTGACAACAAAGCCACAGCACAATGACACAGAGGCAGACACCTGAGGGAACATTTCACTGAGCACAACGTGTCAGCTGATACACGGGAGTGGGAGTACAGAGTGTATTGTATGCCCTGGAGTAGGCATGACTATCCTGCTCCACGTGAAAGAGGGATGAGCCCTGGACAGTAGGCATGTGGCTAAGCATGTGTGACACACTTGATATACATACTCCTGAGGCCCAAACATTGTTCCCACCCACAGCATGGGGGTGTGCCAAATACCCCAGGCACATGTGGTGAGTCAGATCAGCAATTGGAACACATATCAAAGTTACACGCAGATTACATGTCAGGACTCAGGCATTGTGTAAGCAATTGACCCACCCATGAAGCCCACCACAAAGGTACGGTAACAAATGCTGGCCCCCACCCTGAGCTAAGCAAAATGCAAGGACACAGTACCCAAGTGACACAATTTCCAGACTGTAAGGGCCACACCTGGGTATCAGATGAGGAGTGGGCATGTCACAATTGAGGGACATGGGTCCTGGACCACAAGACTGATGTACTGTGGAGGTTTAACCAGGCCAGAGGAGGGCACATAGCATGTCAGACAAAGTTCACAGTGCAGTCATGGACTCACCCCCTCCTTGCTGCTATCTGGCCTTCAGCTGCCCATCCAGGTCAGGGAAGACCACCGCCAGGATCCAGAGCATGTGGGAGGTCAGGGTCCGGTGTCCACCCCTCCTGCGAGGAGGCGACAGCTTCAGCTGGACCCTTGCGATCCTCCGGGTCCAGCCCCGAAGGTCCTGCCACCTCTTCTGGCAGTTGTGGATCCGGCGCTTGTAGTCCCCCACGGATCTTACTGCCCGGACGATGGTTAGCCAGATCTCCTGCTTCTGGTGGGCATCAACCTGTGAGGATGACAAAGTGAAAAAGGCCATTACTACACATGCAACATATCCGTGCATCACACAGTTGGATATACATGTCTCAATCACAGGGGCACATGATGTACACAGGCAGTGCAACTATGGCTATGAACAGTTTACCAGCAGTTACTAAATGGTATCATTGCCTGGGAAGTAAAACCTTGTTGGAATGCACAGTTACTGCACTATACCTGTTCAGTGCATGTAACTACACACTTTGGGGGGTGAGAACTACTCAGTGAGCATGCTAGCCAGTGGTGTGCACACTGGAAGTCTTGCTAGTCAGACAACATGCACATTTAGTAAGGCAGTGGACAGCACACTCACCTGCTTCCCTGGTTTCCCATACAGCTTGCTGTACTGTCGAAGGAGGCTGTCCAGCAGGGCCTGGTTCTCCTCAGTGCTGAAGGCTGGGGCTCTCTCCACAGTACGTGCCATTGCAGTAGCCAGAGGATGCAGAGACAGCAGCAGTGTTGGTGGCAGATGTCGTCCTGGAGCATGTAGTGCAGGCAAGTAAGCTCTCAGGGGAACAGCCAGCATTATATGTGTGCGTGTGCTGCAGAGGCAGATACTGTCCATGTGTCCAAAGTGATAGGTCCAACTCGTTTGCATCTTCTGAATCTGGCCAATCCATGGAATTGCACCACTTATACACGCCCACAGCATCATTCAAAAGTTAAACTTCATGACACCCATGAATTTGCAACATTGTTGTGGCTGGCCAACTGAATTCACTGCATCAGACTCGTTACAGATTCGAAAACGCGTCCGTTGCAATGCCAGGCCCTAGCCAATGCGTGCGCACCGATCGGACCATTGCTGTACAACACGTATTTCAAATTACAACGCGTACCCGTTGACATCAAATGCAATGGCCAATGCGTGCGCACCGATCGGTACATTGCTGTACAACGCGTATTCCGGGAAACAACGTGTACCCGCTCACATCATATGCAATGGCCAATGCGTGCGCACCGATCGGTCCATTGCTGTACAACGCGTACCCGCTCACATCATATGCAATGGCCAATGCGTGCGCACCGGTCGGTCCATTGCTGTACAACGCGTACCCGCTCACATCATATGCAATGGCCAATGCGTGCGCACCGATCGGTCCATTGCTGTACAACGCGTACCCGCTCACATCATATGCAATGGCCAATGCGTGCGCACCGATCGGTCCATTGCTGTACAACGCGTACCCGCTCACATCATATTCAATGGCCAATGCGTGCGCACCGATCGGTTCATTGCTGCACGACGCGTACCCGCTCACATCATATGCAATGGCCAGTGCGTGCGCACCGATCGGTCCATTGCTGTACAACGCGTACCCGCTCACATCATATGCAATGGGCAATGCGTGCGCACCGATTGGTCCATTGCCGTACGACGCGTATTCCGGGAAACAACGCGTACCCGCTCACATCATATGCAATGGCCAATGCGTGCGCACCGATCGGTCCATTGTTGTACGACGCGTATTCCGGGAAACAACGCGTACCCGCTCACATCATATGCAATGGCCAATGCGTGCGCACCGATCAGTCCATTGCTGTACAACGCATACCCACTCACATCATATGCAATGGCCAATGCGTGCGCACCGATCGGTCTATTGCTGTACGACGCGTATTCCGGGAAACAACGCGTACCCGCTCACATCATATGCAATGGCCAAAGCGTGCGCACCGATCGGTCCATTGCTGTACGACGCATACCCGCTCACATCATATGCAATGGCCGATGGGTGCGCACCGATCGGTCCATTGCTGTACAACGCGTCCCTGTACAAGTCACTCGCATATGTCATTATGCTTGTCACTGGTGAACGTATGCCAGCCACATATACTTGCCAGGGCCTCAGGGGCACACCTACAACACCACAGCCTGTCCACACTGTATCCTAAGGCATGTAAGGCTGCATTACCTTTTCTGGGTATGGGGGTCAACATGTGGTTTTTTGGGTGTCACTTGGGGGCAGCGACTCCCAGGCTGTGCACGTGTTCATGGGGACAGAATCCTTTGTGTGTTGTGCACATGACCACTGTGATGTGCAACTGTTCATTTCATAGCATGTGGCATGGTCACATTTCCAGGTTGTGTATGTGTATGTCATGTCACATACCCCCTGAGTCCCATGTGGGAAGGTATGTATGTCACAGGGTGACCCATTGCCACAATAGTGATGGCCCTCCACAGTCTGTGTGCATGTTGTGTTTCCGATGTCTCTGATTCCATGTGCACAATGGGAGACAGTCTCCACATCCATGTTGTTTGTGCATGGACTTTGATGTTGTGCATGTGTGTGTCACAGATGTCCATGTCTGTCCTGCAGAGGCAACAGGGGCCACTACCTGTGGGAGTCATGGTTGTTTTGCTGACGTGTACATGATACGCCATGTCATGCCAGTGTCCATGTGGCAATACAGGGTCCCTGGGAATCTACCTGTCAATGAGCTGTGATGCCTGTGGCACATCTGTCCTGACATGTCACTGTGGTGTGTGTTTGGAACGTGACAGCAGTAAATGGGTACTGTGACACAGCATAATGATTTCCCATAGCACAACCTGGAACTTGTTGTCAACACATGTTGAACTGTGATGTTAGATGTTGGCCATGCAGGTGCCATATATGTCCATTCAGAACGGCACACACATCAGGTACTTGTGTCTCGTAATGATGTATCATGTGATATTGAGTATGGTCAATGGCACATATGTGGGGTGACTGACAATCTTTCTTTCTTCACCTATGCACTGCAGGGCACCAGCTGTCCATAGACCATTCCCTGACCTTGCAACGATGGTAGAACGTGACTGCATCCGACGGTACAGCTTCAACAGGGCGCAGATTGAGGAATTGGCGGTGCAGTTGGCCCTACATTTGCAACCTGGCCGGCCATACCCTACAGCGCTGACCCCCAAGGTGAAGGTGATGGCAGCCCTACACTTCTTTGCCACCGGTACCTTCCAACACACTGTGGCGTCTGCTGGTGGGATGTCACAGACTATGTTCAGCCATGTGCTACGCGATGTTTTGGAGGCTATGTTGAGAAACCTGAACCAGTACATCTATTTCCCCAAACGTCGACAACTCACTGACGTCAAGAGTGACTTCTATGCCCTGGGGAGGATGCCACATGTAATTGGCTCCATTGATGGGACACATGTGGCTTTGGTACCACCACAGGCACATGAGCAGGCATACAGGAACAGGAAACATTATCATTCAATCAATGCTCTGGTGGTATGTCTTGCAGATATGAGCATCACACATGTGTGTGCCCTTTTCGCCGGTTCGGCACACGATGCCTACATGATGAGGAGTAGTCGCATCCCGAGGATGATGTCACAGATGCAGAACCAGCGTGCCTGGCTTGTCGGTGTGTACTGACTTTGTACCATTGTGTGTGTTCTGCTATATTGTATTCCGCCCTCTTTTCCAACTCAGCTAATGTGCAATTGTCTGTCTGTAGGTGACTCCGGATACCCCAACATGCCGTGGTTGCTGACACCCCTCAGGAACCCTGTGACACCAGCCCAGATGCGCTACAATGAGGCACATGGTCGGACCAGGAGAGTGATCGAGCGGACATTTGGTCTCCTGAAGAGCCGCTTCTGCTGCCTGGACAAGACAGGAGGGGCCCTCCCATATGCCCCAGCAAAGGTGTGCAAGATTGTCATCGTCTGCTGCATGCTCCACAACCTGGCAGTGCGGAAGGAGTTGCCTCTCATCCTGGATGACGATGACCAACATCCGCCACCTGTGGAGGATCCTGGCCTGGGCCGCGATGCCAGTGATGATGATGATGATGAGGGTGATGTCCGCACACAGCTCATCACCAACTTCTTCAGCTGAATGTGAGTATCCAGAGAGTTGTCATGTCAATGATGTGAGTTTGCATGATATGTTTGGGTGGTGCTCTGGTGCTGTTTGAGTGTGGCCATGTGCTACTTGTCTGGATGCGTGCAGCGATGTGTCCTTACAGGTAGTCTGTACTCCCCATCAGTGTTGACATGCTAACTTGGTTTTGTGTAGGTATCTTGTGACATGTATTGGGCATGAGTATTGCAGTTCTGTCCTGTTCTTCAGTGCTTTTGACTGTGTGTCATGTCGGTCCTTCACAGGGTGCTTACAGAGTTGTTTGATCAACTTGGATCCACCGACACCATGATTCAGCTTTCAGGGTGGCAGCAGTCGTTTCCCTACAGGTGATGTGCCACACACCCCTGGACTTTATTTCTTCTACACTTTTTGACTGTGTGGCCACTGCCACGTGGGATTACCTTGCATTTGTAGTGGATACAACATGTTGCAAATGTGTAATAAACCTGTGCTTCACTTTGGGATGTGCGTTGTCTGTGGTCACACATCTGACTGACATTTGCTTACTGCACCTGTGGGCTAGTTAACACAGACTCTGAATAGGTGTGGTGTCTATGCATTCCACTGTATTTCCTGGCAACATCAGTGTAGGCGATGAGTCCGATGGCCCTGGTGTCTATGTGTTGTGTAGCCCTAGTGGTGTGTCTCCCTCATATGTGTCACGTCGCCATGACTCACATGATGGTGTTGAACTTGCTGTGGCAGTTAGCATGCACGGTGTCATTTAGCAGATCATCATCTCCGTGACAAAAACAACGTTGGAATCACAACAGAGGCAAGTATGGTGTATTAGTGAGTTTATTACATACATGTGTGAGGATAGTGCACAGGATGGTGGGTGCTGTACATTGGTATTGTAATCCAAAGTTCCCAGATGAGTTGGAAGTCTTGGTAGCAGAAATGTCCAGAGTAAAGTCCACAGTCATCTGATACATTAGTCCCACTTAAACTCCCCATGTTCATGTGGGAGAGTTGTGTTGCATTCGACAGGGTGAACAGTTTGCACACAAAGGAGAATTTCCAGAACAGGTGTTGGGTTCCTGGGGGATGTACATGGCCATCGGCCTCTCAGTTGTCCTTCCTCAGACGACCCCTCTTCTTTCTGGGGGGACCCTCACGTGCAGGCCGCTGCGGTGCAGAGGACTCTCCACCAGAGTCATCCTCCCTCCCTGTGGCAGTTGCAGTTGTTGGGGCACCAGATGTTGTGGGCACACAGGGAGGTGTGGACATGTTGGTGCTAATCTGGCGGAGGCATGTCAATATGTCCCTCTGCACCGCTGTCAGTTCTTCCAATGTGTCCCACTTGGACTCCATGCCAGACATGTGTGTCTCCACACGGGACATGTGTGTCTCCACACGGGACAGGTGGGAGTCCAAGCGGGCATGATGGGCAGCCTGCTGCTGTTGAATGTCCTTGAGGATCCCCACTACCTGGCTGACCTCTCCTGCTATTCTGGTACGCCTCAGCAATGCGTGCCAGTTGTGGGTCATCATGCAGTCCAGACCCCTCTGCAAACGGCGACCTCTGCCTACCACCCCTACCACCACCCCTGGACACACGTGCGGGAGCTGCCGTGGCACGCACAGGTGATCCTCGGCCCCCCTTGGGGGTTGGTACTGGGGTTGTTGTCCGTTGCTTCACGGTGGGCTGTGGTCCCTGTGCTGTTGTCATTGAGTGTCCTTGGTCTGTCTGTGTCGGCGGGGGTGGTCTGTGTGTTGGCAGATGTTGGAGGAATGGGTGCAGGGGGTGCAGATGGTGGTCCTGCTGGTGCTGCATGATGACTCCCACCGGAGGTGCCAGGTTGGTCTTCGCCATCCGATGAGGGCAGAGGCTGTTCCACACCAGAGAGCTCAGGGTCCCCCGGAGCCTGGGACAGGGACTCCTCCTCATCTGCTGCTGTGTCCCCATCATCACCTGTTTTTGGAAGAGACACACAATGTATGTTATGTTTCTGCAGGCATCACTGGTTCAAACACATGACAGTTGTGACTGTACCTCTGGATGCGGGCCTGTACATTGCATTGTCCTAAGTTGTCACAGTCAGAGGTTGATATTGGTGTGGCTCATTGTCGTGCCAACCTGATGCATTTCTATGTGGATGTTGAGGTGTGTGCATGACCAGCATTGGTGGTATTTGGTTGACATCCGGACCTCCTTCTCCCCCAGCCCAGTTGTCCCACCATGAAGCATGCCACACTTGCAGTGGGTGCAGGTTGACTCTCAGGATGTAAGTCAGTGGTGTCCTGCTGTTGGTTGTTGCACAGTTCCCAGCAGGGCCTTGTGCTCCCCACAGCAGTACCCAGTGTCAGTCATCTTGTCAGTTCTTTTCCACTCCCTGTGATGTGAGCATGGTTCAGAGTGGTGTTGATGGGCCAATTGTGAGGGTGAGCAATATCTGTGACTACAACTCCCATCATGCTATTGCCTACACCCCCCTTCCCAGCATGCCCATACTTCCTTCCTTTTGAGTGGACTTCACTGTGTGTGAGTGTGACAGCAATGGCAAGATGGCTGACAGTGTGATCCTGTTGTTTGTTGGTGCCCAGTTCCCAGCAGGGCCTTGTGCTCCACTCAGCAGTACCCAGTTTCAGCCATCTTGTCAGTTCTTTTCCACTCCCTGTGAGGTGTGCATGCTTCAGTGTGAGCTAGCTGGGCCATGTGGGCGGGGGATGTTGAGCTGTGACTACCACTCCCATCATGCTATTGCCTACACCCCCCTTCCCAGCATGCCCATACTTCCTTCCTTTTGACTCTGCTTCCCTGTGGGGTAGTGTGCCTGTGCTGACAGGATGGCTGACAGTGTTGTCCTGGCGTTTGTTTGGCTACAAGTCCCAAAAGTGTCCCTGTGCTTCACACAGCATAACCCAGTGTGGTAGTTCTTTGTTGGCTATTTAATTAGAGTGTGAGGCAATGCATTCTCCCAGGTGAGTTGTGTGGAGTTTGTGTTAAGGGGGTGTGTGAGTAAAGCTGCTGGTAACTATGGTCAGAGCTGTCAGTCCTCCTTCCCACCCAGCCAGATATCCCACCATGGAACGTGCTTCCATTGTGTGGAGCACAGCAGGGTCTTGTGCTCCACACAGCAGTACCTAGTTTCAGCCATCTTGTCAGTTCTTTTCCACTCCCTGTGATGTGAGCATGGTTCAGGGTGGTGTTGATGGGCCAATTGTGAGGGTGACCAATATCTGTGACTACAACTCCCATCATGCTATTGGCTACACTGACTTCACCAGCATACACAGAATTCCTTCCTTTCAGTGAGCTTCCCTGTGAGGTGGTGTTCTAGTGGTGGCAAAATATCTAACTGTGTTTGTTGGTTATATTTGTGCCACTGCCTTGCTGTATTTGTAGTTAGGTTTGTACATATCATGACACAGTTACATATCACTATGAGATGGCATGTATTGTGTTTATCTGACTGACAGACAAATCTTGGGGTGATTATCTTTTGGTTGCTGTGGATTTGCTAAGGGTGCATGTTTTGACTATCCCCTTGACAGTGATGTGTGTGTATTGTCACACAATATTGGGTATATTAGTTGTGTACTCACCAGGCTCTGGGATGTTTGATAGTCCATATACGCTCACTGGTGGTAGGATGGCCCGCACCTTCTCCTCCCAGGGCCTGAGGTATAGTGGTTTGGCAGGAGGGCCACTGCCGGTGCGCTGACTCACAATGTAATCCTTCTTTAGTAGGTCCCTGACCCTCCTGCGCACATCATACCACCTGTTCTGGATGTCTTCCTTTGTGCGCAAACATGGTGATTGTGCGTTCACCCTGTCGACGATCCTCTCCCACATCTTGGTTTTCTGCGACATGGGGGTCTGTTGGACCAATGTACCAAACAACTGTGGCTCTACCCTGAGGATCTCATCTACCATGACTTCCAATTCACTGTCTAGGAACTTTGGATTCTTCTTTGGGGGCATGGTGATGGGTGGTGGTGGTGGTGATTGATGTGTGTGTGTGTGCAAGTGAGGGTGTGTGAGTGTAGGTTTTGCTGGGTGTATGTGAGGGTGCTATGTGTTGAGGTGGTAATGGTGTGTGGCTTGTGTGATGGATGAGTTGTGAGTGTGTCTGTGGTTGCTGTGTGATGGTGTTCTGTGCTGGCAGGTCAGTTGAATTTGCAAAGGATCATGGTAGGGATTTGTGGCCTTTATATAGGTGGAGTTGGGGGTGTGTCCTTGTTCATGTTTTTTTTCCCCTGTATTTATTGACTTTGTCATTGCTTGTTTGGCCCTTTTTTTTGTATTTTTTACTTTGTATTTTTTGTGCATGTAGGAGACGTTCTTCTGACCGAGTAGGACGCTGCAGTTGTCTCGTGCGAGCTTCTCCGAGTCGTTCACGCTGTGTTTCTGCTAGGTTTATTGTGCGGCGTACGCGTCGGTCGCCGAGTATTGGCTTCCTTCGGCTGGCTTTTGTATGCGTGTCGGTCGTACGGCTTGAGCTCCGTGCGACTCGGTCTGGTTTTCCACGCATTACATCGTACTGCGCGGGTCGGAGTTCGCGGGTACGTTTCGTTCGGGTTCATTCCTGGTGTGTGTCGGTCGGTTCGATTCACGTGGTTTCCCGGCCGGATAGCTTGTTTCCGGCCGGTTCGGTCATTCGGCTTGTGTTCCTTACGAGTCGGTCGTGATTCACATACATTTCATCGAACTACCCAGGTCGGGCAGCGCCGGTACGTGTCGGTCGGACTATATTCCCGTACCGAGTCGGTCGGTATGTTTTCCGGCCCGAATCAGAATCGGCCCCTTAGTGTCCATCACCTTCTCTGAGTTAAGTTAGATTGGAGTGGGGATAGTAAATGCTGCCCCTTTAGCGTCCAACACCTTCCCTGACTTAATTTATCTTGGAGTGGGAATAGTATATTTAACCGTTTTAGTGTCCAAAACCTTTCCTGAGGTAAGTTGTATTGTCGTGGGAATAGAGATATTTAGTGCTATAGATATGTGTTTATTTTGTAGTGAAGTAAGACTAGTATGTGTTATGTTTGTTAAAGTAGATTTCGCATTGGTATGGTAAAAAAAGAATAGCGTTTGCAATTCATTATTATTTTAGCATTAATATGTATTAGAAGAACACAATACACCTATAATGTTTTATTATTTTTAGTTTGAAGAAAAAACACTTAGGGGCCGATTACGATACGGCCTGTAAAGTGTGCGACCTGCGGTCAGAGCCTTTAGGGCTGCATCATAATTGGCCGGTTGGTTTACTTTCTGACTGCCTCATTAAGTTGGAGGCGGTCAGAAAGTAAACCGGCCGGTCATTCCGGCTGGCTTCCGACAGCCCGTCCATCAGTCGGAAGCCGGCAAGTAATTACGATCACGGTTTCCGACATGGTTTCCATGCCGGCCTGTCCGACATGGAACCATGTCGTAAAGCATGTTTGGGGGCCCCCAGCAGGGCCCCCTTTGCTGCACAGCCTCCGGTTGGAGGTCGAGGATCGAGGAGGCACCTATGGGCCCCCCTGTTGATCCCTGCACCTTGTGGCAGGCACCTTGAGGTGCTTGCCACGGGGTGCAGGGAAGAACTGCACCACCCTTTCCTCAATGGGAGCTTGTGCTACGGCCGGTTTAGGGTCGTAACATGAGCTCCCATTGAAGAAAGGGACCATGCGACTGAACTGTGTTCTGTCGCATTGAAATCAGTCCGGTCGCATTGAAATCAGTCGGTCGGGAACGCCGACCGGGTGTTGGTCGGTCCCATGACCGAGTCGGTGTCGCGCAGAAGTGATTCATAATAAGCCCCTTTTTGTAGCTTTGTCATATTTTTTATATATATCTTTATTGGAAAGAAAATGTGTCAGTTTTTTATTTAATATAGAACACATTTTTTAATAGCTGTTAACAAATTCAGAACAAATGTTTTTGAATACCTTTTCAGTGATATATATTTTGATATTTTTTTTAAACACTGTACATTTTCAAATATGTTTCACAAACATACTTTACATACAATATCATACTGTTATTTAACATAAATATTTTTATATATATTATATAATTTTATATATGTTATATTGCTTAATGTAGAACAGTGTTTTAATGGATGTTAAATACAGAACAAATGTTTCTAATACATTTTTAGTAATATACATTTTTATATGTTTTTAAACATTTTACATTGTTATATATTTTTCACAAATAAATGTTATATACATTTTCATACTGTTATTTAACATACATAATTTTAATATATATTAAATAAGTGTATATATGTAATAATATTAAATATATGTTTTACAATTTTGAGTTAATTTTTGCAACATTTTTGTACATGTGCTATATGTTTTAACATTTATTAACATTTTTATAATATTTCAGCTAATTTTCCCATTGATTCCTATGGGGAGTTAGTTTTTGTTTCACCTTCATTAGGCAGCCATTTGTTTCTACCAGTAACTAAATTTAGTATTCCATTGGCATTATTTTGGGTTATTTGTGGAAGAAAGAAGTCGTGGTTGGGTGCAGCTGTTCATCGGTAAAGGTAAGTTAATTTTTACCATGTTTGTAAGGTAGGGGGAGGTAGGCCAGATGTGTATATGATATGTGTGGTGTTATTGTTGAGTTTATTGTGTTTTATTTTTTTGGGTGCTATTTGTTGTTGTGTAGTTTTATTATGTGTCTTAGTAAGTAAAATGTTTTTGGATATAAGTTATGTGTAGTGTAAGTATTGCTGACTAGTTTTGTGTAGAGTAATATTATATATGTATATATTTGGAAATGTAGGTTCTGATTACAATGACTTGGAGACTGCCACCGACAGCCTGTCGGTGGCAGTCTCCCCGCCATTTTCACCAACTTCACCGCCCGCCACATTTAGATGGCGGGCGGCTGTGTGCCAGTCGGTCCATCGGAGGCAGAGGAATGCCTACAATTGTGGCTGTGCCTACCAGGCACTGCCGTAGGCATTATGATGTTACTTTCCGCCGGGCCTTTAATGGCGGTGAACCTGCCATGAAAAGGCTGGCGGAAAGGGACGTTGGGGGCCCCTAGTGGGCCCCCCTTAGCCCCTGGCCCATGGACACGGGACCTGGGGGGCTCCTATGGTGCCCCCCTACATATCCCTGCACCATCTATGCAGGCACCGCATGGTGCCTGCCACGTAGTTCAGGGATATGTGTGTGGTGTCTGTTTTGTATTGCGGCAGGTGATGCAGAGTGCAGCACCCACCGCAATTCAAAACATGAGCAATGCAACCGCCATGGTGGCGGTTGCATCATAATTAGCCCTGTGGACCGCCAACTTGTAGGAGGGCGGTCCCAAATGAGAAACGATGGCGGACGGACTGAAGTCCATTTGCCATCATAATCGGGCCCGTAGTGTTTTGTGCGGGTGGGTGTTTTATCTATTTTTAGCAGGTTTTATTTTCCTGGACGTTTCCAACGGAAGTTGGACGTCCCTTTTTTATTTGATGGGAATCTGAATTAGTCTTTTTATAAACAAATTTTTTAACAATGGATTCCCTTTTTTTGTGTTTTCTGGAGTGGTTCTTTTTTTTTAAATAAATTCGGGTTTTGAATGGAACGGACAGACTATGGATTGCTTCGTGGGATTGTTTCTTTTTTAAACTACATTTTTGCATTTTGGGGGGGCTTTTTACTATTGTTTAAACCACTTTTTGGTGGATTACTTTTGGAACTATGCAGATTTGGAGAGAGATCTGCAGCAACAAAATCTTAAGTTAATTTTCTTAGTTTACTGTGGGTGGGAATTGTTATATATTTATAATTATGTTATGTTGATATACTTATGTTGTGTTGTTGAAACTATGTGATGTATTTTTAAAATTATGTGCAGGTAGTTTGTTAATTTGTTTTATGTATTGAATAATGTAAAATATTTTTTAAAAAATAGTTTTATCTCACTGAGTAATGCAAAAGCGTGAATTATTTTTTCACTGATATAATAATAATATTTGACTAGTTTTGAAAATATATGTTTACATTATTTTGTGGTATTATGTTGTAGTTTCTTAGATGCCTAAGAGGATAGATTTAGCTATACTTCTCAGTACTCTAGTCCTTTTTTGTTTACAAATAGTCTAACTTTGAATTTCGAGCCATGGGCGGGCTACCCTATGTGAATCATCAAGAGAGTAGCCTTGGAGTAAGTGTGACTACAGGCATCCCTTCCCCCCATTTGGACTCATGATGCCAGAATTAGGCATCTTACATTTCATCCAGATATAACACCAGAACGGTTGTGTATGTATATTTTCTTTGTTTAGAGTGTTGACAGGAGTGGTATCAGGGGGTAGTAATCCTTGGTCCGGATGAAAAGCCTTGGGGTGGGGCTTGAAACATGTTGACCTCTGAAACTCAGGAACATAATTCCATTGAGTTCAATTTCTTTCCCCATTTTTAACCATATCGACTAGAGGCGCTAATAAAAATATTTTCCTTTGGACAGGAATTTTTAATTTCAACATAAACAAGCTCCCCACTCCTATTCCTTACATTATTATTCATCTACTACAAAACACCCAAAAGTGCTCCCACATAACACGTACGTTGCAGCACGCCCCGTTCCGCAGCAGAACGGCAAGGACCCAACGATGAAGCATGAGATCAAGGGGAAACCCTGGTGGGTGGGGGGTATCTAAAGAAAATATTCTGTTTTCCAAAACGGGAAGTGGAAGTCAAATTTATGAATGACAGGCTCTCTTTGTTTTTTGATAACTTTGAATTGTAGAATTTTGTAAATTGTTCTTGTTTGTTTTGTTTGTTTAGGACAGATTTCTGTAACAGATTGTTCTATTCTAACTTCTTGGTAGGTTTGCTCTTTTTGTAAGGCATCTTGTAATTTGTGTAGCAGAGGTTGAGTTCTGCCTAGTGTGGATTGGAAGACATTTTGCCATCCTTCAACTGCGTTGTTTGTTTTCACCGCCTGTGCCAAGGTGCTGTCGTAGACATTCCATCATGGTATCTGGAATTTTGGCTGGTGTCTGTGTCCTGAACTATGCAGTCTGCCTACCCATGTGACTTCGAAGTAGTCCATTAGGGGAGCAAGTTTATTTTCATTATTTTGGTAATAGTGACTTTCTATTAGGATGTTGTAATGATTGTCTACTTCTGTCACAGGGACATAGGCTAGTGCAAACCTTTTTTTAATTTCAAAGGCAAAATGGCTGTTGGTGGCGTATTCCACACTAAGGGCCCTATTATGATAGCGGGTGGTCGGACCACCGCCCGCTATCACGGTGGTCAGGAGACCACCTGACAAGCAGGCGGCTGTCCAGTTACGATGCGACCACCGCTTGTTGGTAGCTTTGCTCTTTTTGTAAGGCTTGTTGTAATTTGTGTAGCAGAGGTTGAGTTCTGCTTAGTGTGGATTGGAAGACATTTTGCCATCCTTCCACTGTGCTGTTTGTTTTTACCGCCTGTGCCAAGGTGCTGTCGTAGACATTCCATCATGGTATCTGGAATTTTGGCTGGTGTCTGTGTCCTGACCTATGCAGTTTGCCTACCCATGTGACTTCGAAGTAGTCCATTAGGGGAGCAAGTTTATTTTCATTATTTTGGTAATAGTGACTTTCTATTAGGATGTTGTAATGATTGTCTACTTCTGTCACAAGGACATAGGCTAGTGCAAACCTTTTTTTTATTTCAAAGGCAAAATGGCTGTTGGTGGCGTATTCCACACTAAGGGCCCTATTATGATAGCAGGCGGTCAGACCACTGCCCGCTATCACAATGGTCAGGAGACCACCTGACAAGCAGGCGGCTGTCCAGTTACGATGTGACCACCGGGCTGGCGGTCGGCCGCATAGTGCTCATTTTCATGGCGGCTTGTGCTGCGGCTCAGGAAAATGTCCACAGCACAAGCCACCATGAACAGAGCACTTTCTGCACATCCATGGACCATGTGCCATGCACCACTGTGCATGGAAGTGAGTGAGGGCACTACATGTGCCCCCAGGGCCACTTTGCCGTGGCCCACGTGGGAGGGGGGCCTTTTAGGCGCCCCCAAAGTCCGTTTCCTACAGCCTGTGCATGGCAGTGTTCCCGCCATGAACAGGCTGTCTGAAAGGGATATCATAATCCCGACACCGCCTCCCTTTGGGTCTACGTTTCTGACCACCACCCCGTCAGGATCTGAGATCCTGTCTGAGGCGGCAGTCTGTCCCCCAACAGAATACGGTCAGACCGCCAGCACTGTAATGCGGCGGTCGGACCGAAGGGCTGTTGGCAGTGGGACCACCACTGACGTCCTGGCAGTGGCGGTCCCACCGCCATTGTAATGAGGCCCTTAGTGCAGATTTCTGTAGGTGACGCTGTATACTCTGATTAAAATGATAGTAACATCCCTGTATGGCTGTGTGGGGTATATTTTTAGCACACATTGGATCATAGCTTGCTCATAGTTGATAACACTTTTTTGGGGATAGTTGTTTCTTAATGTGGTTTAGTAGTTCCAAATATGTACTGCCTTGTTTGTTTGGGAGTAATGAATACACAAAAGGTATATTAGTTTTTTTAAATTCACCATGTATGTTGATGGAATTGTAAATGTGCCATCCATCATCCATGTTTGACATTGGACTATTTTTAGTAAGTTGGGGTGGGTAGCAAATTTATGTATACGTTTGTCATGACTTTTGTTATCATATAAAAGGAATTGCTCATCTCTGTGGGTTATTGTAAGCTGCGGTGGGATGTCTATATCGCTGAATGTTTTAGGAGCATGTGGGTTGTCGCTGGTGGCCCTTTCAGTTCTTGTTATAAGGCGTTTTAAGGTGGGTATTGATGGTAACTGGCCTGTAATATTTTCTGGTGCATAGGGTAGTATATCTTTCAGTATTTGTGCTGTGGGTTCTTGGGAACTAGTGCTTGCTTCTTTTATATTTTCTAACACTTCCCTGACTTCTATTTCTGTAACATTGGGAGAATGGTTATGCTCTTTTACATTTATTACTACAATTTCTTTGGCAGTTGCTCTCCCATAACATGCATTAGAATAATATTTCGTACATTTCCAAGTAAACTGTTCAGCAGAAGCATTTTCTTGATTGTAAGTGTATCCAATATAGCACAATAAAAGATTCCCCCTCTGTGATGTTATAAATTTTGCACCTTCAGTCATTATGTCTTTATTTACTATAATAACATGAATATAGAAAAATAGTTATTAAATAAATGTTCTTTAAATATTTTTTATCTTTAAGGAGGTTTAGGTTATTCAGAGTTTTAACTGTTGCCGTTTTAGTCCGTTTAAAGCAATTTTTTATTTAGATATTCTTACTTTTGTGGTAGTCTTTGATGTGAACTTGTTGATGGAGTTTAGTTGAAGGTTGAATAATCTATAGAAAAGGATAAACGTTATAAAGTGTGTTAGTAATTGTTAAATAAGAATTGTTTCTTAAAGTTAAAATTATTTAACATCCTATTTTAAATAAACTTTTTACTTAGAGAAGTGGATGTACGGCTGTATATGTTGCAGGCTTCTCTGTTGCAGGGAAAATCCAGCACAGTTTCCTCCTCTTCAAATGTTTGCCGTTTTTTGAACTTTCTTTTGGCTAAATAACTATGGCTTTTGTATTGTTTCTTTAATTGATTAAGCTATTTTATTGGTTATAGTTTTGTATAGTTTAATATTACTGGTTGTTTCAGCTTCCTTTTAGTTCGTTTTTCAGTTTTGTCCTTATTTGGAAAATGACAATTAATGTATTTTTATGCTTGTATTAGAGATAACTTATTTTATCTAATATTATGTCTTTGAGTAAAAAACTAATATTTTTAAATATAAATATGAGTTGTATGTAAATGGGATGTAAATATGTGTAATATAGAATTTAAAGGAGTTGTATGTTGATATATTTTAAATATATTATTTTGGTTAAGTAAAATATTATATTTAATTTATAAATTGTAGTTATTAATGTTTGATATATTTTTTGTCTGTTTAAATGTGTTTTTCATATTTTTTACTGCTACTTATTACTTGTTTTAACAATATTTATGTAGTCGATATTCTTGATTTATATATTTTGCTTAGTTATAAGTTATGTTATGTTATGTTATAATACACTTATAACGCGCACAGATACTCAAGAGTGTCCCGGCGCGGGAAGTGACCGTAGCAGTGTGAAGCAGGGATTTAAATGGGCAGATTAAAAAGAAGGGTTTTTAATTGTTTTTTGAAGAGCCTAGGATCCTGAGTGTTCCGCAATTCCACAGGAAGGGAGTTCCATGCTAACGCTGCTTTAACGGAGAGGGAATGACCCCCAGACGCATCCTGCGAAAGCGGGGGACCACCGCCCGTCGATGGGTGACTGAGCGCAGAGATCGACTGGGAGCATAAAAGGCAAAACGCTTCCTGAGGTACATCGGCCCTAGTCCATACAGGGCTCTGTGAGCCAGAGTGAGAGCTTTGAATTGCACTCTATGGATCACAGGGAGCCAATGCAGATCACGCAGATGCTGTCTAACGCTAGACCTTCTTGAGATGTTCAACAGAAGTCTGGCGGCTGCATTCTGTATTATTTGTAGTTTTTTATCAGGTAGCCTGGTATGCCAATGTACAGGGCATTGGCATAGTCAATGCGAGACAAAATAAGGGCGCGGGCGACCATTTCTTTCGCTGACCTAGGTAACAGGCGAAAAAACTTTCTAAGTGATTTGAGAGTACCAAAACATACCCCCGCAAGTTTCTTAATTTGTGCGGAGAACCTGAGGTCCTCACCAAACCAGACCCCCAAGTTCTTCACTGGATTGCCCACTGAGTTGGGCTGAGGGTAGTCTGAAGGCCACAGGGTCTATCTGAAAGAGGGAGGGAAAGATCCATACAGGAGGACCTCCGACTTGTCCTCGTTGCACTTCAGTTGAGCACGTGCGAGCCATTTGAAGACAGTCGAGAGGCATTTCTGGGCAACTTCCGAGGACAGGTCATCATCCTTCCAGGTAAAGAGGAGCTGGGTATCATCAGCATACGCTATGATCTTGGCTCCCAGCTCCTCCGCAAGATAGATCAGGGGTGTTATATAGATGTTAAAAAGTAAAGGGCTCAAAGTAGAGCCCTGTGGTACTCCTGTGGGCATTTTCCTGGGAGCCGACAAAAAGGGTGGCATCCAGACCTGCTGGGTGCGATCATCTAAAAAGGATTTAAGCCAGTCCCAAGCAAGGCCTGTAACGCCAATGTTCGAAAGTCGAGCAAGTAATTGTCTATGGGGCACCGTATCGAAGGCGGCAGAGAGGTCCAACAAAATCAGGGCCGCTCTGCCACCTGCATCCAGGCACTCCCTTATTGCCTCTGCCATTTCGACAAGCGCAGTCTCTGTACTATATGTAGCCCTAAATCCGGATTGGGCAGGGTGGAGAACGCCAGATGACTCGACATAGGCGTCTAGCTGTCTAAAGACAGCTTTTTCACACACCTTTGCCAACGCCGGTAAGAGAGAGATAGGGCGGTAGCTTGCAAGTTTGGTGGGATCTAGAATGGGCTTTTTCAGAAGTGGCAGCAATTTAGCCTGTTTCCAATTCAATGGGACAGTGGCAGTCTGTAAAGATAGATTAATAATAGTATTTACTTCAGGGTCACTTTATTTTTGTTTTAATATATGTTAGATTAGATATTTTTGACCTCGATATCTTTTGTACGATATTAGTGACTTTTTAAATTAAGTATAGGGTCTTGATATTTTTGTTAACGATATTAAAGTTTCAATAATTCTGTAAATCGATATTTGTTGTCTCGATAATATGTCACTGAACCATCTGAACCTGACCTGCCTGGGGGCATATAGAGAGACCTCCAAGGGTCATTGGGGTTGAAGTAGCCAATTGTTTAGGTGGTCCTCTGGGTTGTTGTACTCTGCAGGAAAGGTTGGACTTGTTGGCCAGTGATATATGCAGTCAAAATCAGGGTTGTATTGTATCCCCAACTCCGCCTGTAGTGAGGGTAGGAGGGTGGCATTAGGTCTAAATGTAGAAAGGAGTCACCGCTGCGTAAAAGTCAAGCAGCAAATAAATCAAGCAGAGGGGCCAGAAGGAGGGCCCCAGCCAACCCAAGGTATCATCCTCGGACCATTATTCCAATCAGGATTTGTTTTTCAAGTTGGAGTCACGAATTTCCACTGCCTTTGAAATGTTTGCTAATTGAATTTTGTCATTTGGAGGAGGTGGTGGAAAAACTGGGAGACATGGCGGAGGTCATTCTTGTCCAGTCAACAAACATTCCAAGCATGATGTCTTGTTCACCAATTGTCTGTCATGACACCAACAGTTTACCTCAGGTGGTTGATTGTAACAGGCCGCCCCCTTCTTATGGGGCTGAAGGGAAAGCAAGGGGCTTTGCTAACTCAAAAACTAAGGGGCTGATTATGATGTCATGTGGAAACGTCCCGTCCAACACCGACTCGGAATCGGGACTGACCGACTCGCAGTCGGCAGTTCCGCCCCCCAGATTACGATGCGACTGAACACTGTTCATTCGGATTCCCATTGTTTCCTATGGGAGCTTGTGTTCCGCCCGACAACACAGGCTCCCATGGGGAAATGGGGTGTGTGTGTAAAACACTGCACCCTGTCGCAGGCAACCCATTGTGCCTGCCACACAGTGCAGGGTTTTACAGGGGGGGTCCCTTCGTACCCCTTTGGCCCCCAACCGGAGGCTGCAGGATGAAGGGGGCTAGGGTCCCCCAAAGTCACTTTGTGACAGCCTTTTCGTGTTGGAAGGCTCACGCAGAAAGGCTGTTGGAAATTGACATCGTAATCTCGGTGTCGGAAACGCTGTCCATTGGGGTGTACGATGCAGTTCTGACCGACAAGAATACTCCGAGTGCCGGTCGGAACCGATTCGGAATGACCGCGCTGTTTACCTTTCAACCGTGAACATCGTAATCGGTTGGGCGGATTATAAACCGACCGAGTCGGACGGAAGGGCTCTGACACGGTCGAGGAGATTACGACTGTTGGGAGGACGCCTTCCGCCCGACATCGTAATCGGCCCTTTAGTGCCCGATTACGAGTTCGGCAGTCTTATCGCCGTACCGCCAAGGCAGCAGTCCCAAGAAGACTGCTGTGGCAGCGGTCTCCGGCCCGCCATATTACGATGTTCCTGCTGGCCCAGCGGCGGGGTTTCTGACAACGGTGTATATTTTTTCATATATGTCGATGCTGGTTTGTCTACTTTGACTGCACAAGTGTTAAATGTACACACATGCAGGAGAAAAAATACCACCGACCCATTGCTGAAGTCTGTACCATATGTGCCCAGTCCAGTCAATGGGTAAATTGTGCAAAATGGACTTACCTGGATTTTGGCACAATGCTGCTGTGAAAGGGAGACAAATGCAAAATGAACAAATGATGGACAGAATGCAGAACAATGTCATACATTCACCCCAGTACAGAGATATGGGCCTAAATCCATTGTTTTTTTGCTCCCATGCCATTCCAGTTTGAGCCCAGCCATATGCAAATCAGTCTTGACCATGCGCCCAATGGGAACAGCCCAGTCCGAACTGCCAGGTCAGGTCCTCCCTGGACTGGAAACAAGCATCGTAGGACCGGTTACGGGGTTTCACCACTCATCAGCCAGGATAGCTTGACTCCAGTGGCATGGAGAGCACGGGGCCCACATCTGGGCATGCCCGTCCTACTCGGGGTGACAAATGCAAAAAGAACAAATGATGGACAGAATGCAGAACAATGTCATACATTCACCCCAGTACAGAGATCTGGACCTAAATTCAACGTTTTTTGCTCCCCATGCCATTCCAGTTTGAACCCAGCCATATGCAAATCAGTCTTGACCCTGCACCCAATGAGAACAGTCCAGCCAGAACTGGCAGGCCAGGTCCTCCCTGGACTGGAAATAAGCATCCTAGGACCAGTTTCGGAAAGGGATCCATGTGGGAGACTGAAGGGTAGAAAAGGAAAGGGCTAAGTATGCACCCCAAATCCTTTGA
The DNA here is from genome assembly GCA_963921515.1 of Calotriton arnoldi. Lineage (NCBI taxonomy): Eukaryota > Metazoa > Chordata > Amphibia > Caudata > Salamandridae > Calotriton > Calotriton arnoldi. Next base: position 411,188 of record CAWUFW010005371.1, on the reverse strand, counting down.
TTCCGCTGACTCAAAGCAGGCAGTCTTCCCGCCACAGTCGGCTTGTTGGAAAGCCAAGTCATAATTCGGACAGCGGTGACCTTCTCGGTATTGCCCTATGACAGCTACTTTTCCCCAACAGCCATCGAGGTGGTCTGCGAATGGCTGTCGGTGTCATGGTCTTTCGGTTTGCAAACCGCCAACATCGTAATACGGCAGGCGGACCGCCTAGTCGGCGGAGGTGAATCTGACGCCGACGTGACGGAGGGTCAAAAGACGCCGACGTGACGGAGGGTCAAAAGCCGCCAAAGTCTTTATCAGGCCCAAATTTTATAGGCACACCTACAGTACCTCCAGATCCACAAGGTGATCATGCAATCTCAAAGGGGCCCACTTTCATGAATTTGAGTGGCAGGACCCTTTGTGACAACTCGGGTCCGCCTATAGCAGAAGGTAGCTCGGAGAGGCGACTGCATTCTTCTGTGCTTAGTTCAAGTATGCCTCCACCGATAGATACCCCAAGTGAGGTGGCCATCTAGCTCCTCCCAGCATCCACTCCTTATGTTATTGTTTTGGCCAGCAGGGTTAAATCTAACCTTACCCAGTCTCTCTACAAGGAGATAATAATGATTTGGAGAGTAGGCTGGATAGGGCACTCACCCAAAATCTTTCAAGGGCATTGCATGGTTGTGAATTTTTGTTATGCAAGTAGGGCTGGTTTTTTATTGAATCATTTCCCACCCATCACAACTTCTAACATCAGAATCTCAGCATCAAGATGTTATCAGGGATTTGAGCAACTTTTTAAATGACTATTTTTTTCGTGCTCCTCAATACACAGGATTTCATTTACACCCATGTCTAGATTGTTATTTGTATGATACGCCCGATTTGGAGTGTGTTACTAGTGACCAAGTGCACTTTAAGCATACGGTGCAGGGGGATTTGCTAAATAGCTTGTTTTTAGGTTTTAATCTGGTTAATCTGCTCAACAAGAGAGATGCTATTGCCCAAGAGAGAACACCAACTTTTAAAGGTTTGGGGGCAGGATCCATAATTGATTACATTTTTGTTTCTTCTGGCTTATTTTCCTCACTGTTAAAATTTAACATTGATTGGGATATCTTTAGTGACCACAAACCCCTTTCGGCCACATTTACGTGGGGCTCGAAGTGGATGGATCCCAGCTATTTATATATTGACCCTGTCACTACCAAGGATCAAGGTCAAAGAGTGAAATTATCCTTAATATGTTGTCTTCCTGTCAGTCGGACTTCCAGACTTGTCTGAATGCTGATGCTTTGGATGTTTGTATTCTTTCAGGATTTGATTCACTGTGTGAATATATCAAGAATGCCCTTACTAAAACAATTAGTAGTTTCTTCACCTCCTCTTTGTAGGTGGTTTTATAAGGATTGTTCAAAAGCCCACAAAGAGCTGTTGGTAGCTCTTAAAAAGTAACCCCACAATAGATGTGTGGTAGCAAAGGCTAGGGAAAGGCACTGAGGGACAGGAAGAATAACTTAAAAAGGAAATTGTGGGCGAGCCTCCAGATGGCTAGCGATTGGTGGGATAGCACCACATTCTGGAGGGTTGTCAACCATGCATTGTTTAGCACAGAGCAAGCTGCAGTCCAGGCCTCGACAGTCCCTGCTCAAGCTTGGACTGACCATTTTTTAACCTTGCATGATTTTGAGGGTACTGATCATTCTACGACAGAGGTGCAGGCGGCTGCAAGGTTGGAAATACAGTGGGAAGAAGTCAGGGAAGCCATTATATCCCTACCATCAGGAAGGCGCCTGAACCGGACGGGGTTCTTCCGTGCAACCTGTTCAAGTCTCTGGTGGATCTCTGGGCAAATATCCTGACTCAGCATATAAACATAGCCATTCTTGGCTCTTAACCCACTGGCTGGTGCCATTCTGTGATCGTGCCTAAATTTAAAAAGGGGGATAGATCTGGCCCTGCCTGTTTTGGACCTAATTTCTTAGTGAACACAGAAGTCAAAATAATTGGTCAAGTGATTATGGAACGTCTCACTTATTAGGCAAATGAGCATAACATCTTGTCTGACATCCAGTATGGATTCAGACTGGGGCGGGGCACGGTGAATCAAAACCTTAATTTGCTTTTTCTTACCTCTAAATTCACTAAAGCAAAGGAGGGATCCGTGCATTTGGCCTTCATGGACCTCAGCTCAGCATTTGGCAGGATTAATAGATCTAAGCTCTGAGCCGAGCTGGGGTCCATGGGCATCGAACCTTCACTTGTTGTCTTTCTGAGAGATTTACACAATGGTTTAATGGGATCAGTAAGACATGGGGCCAATGGGGACTGCACCCAGCATTTTAATTCGAAAAGAGCAGTCTGTCAAGGATGTATTTTGGCTCCTTTTCTCTTTATTTTGTATATTAATCATCTTGAAAAGGTGCTGTCTGACCACGGGCTGGATGTCCCAAGAGTGGGCTGGTAGATCTGTACCTGCCCTCTTGAAAACAGATGATGCCATCCTAGGGGGCCTTCAGCGTCTTTTAGATGTTTTTTCTGATTTATGGATAATCTTGACCTATCAACTAATTTTAAAAATCTCATGTAATGGTGGTGGGCCCCAAAAATACCAAACACAAAAAATTTGTTGTGAAAGGCCAACACATAAATAGGGTGGAAAATGTCTCCTACCTGGGTGTTCTACTTGACACATGTTGCAGCTGGCAGCCATTGGTCAAGAAGAATGCAACAAGTTTTAAAAGGGCCACTTCTGGCATTAAGGACTTCTCCTGATGATTGGGCCAAAAGCCTATTAAGATTCTGTTAGATGTCCTCAAGGCCAAGTGAGTTCCTGTAGCCAGTTTTGGCAGTAATGTCTGGGGGTATGTGCCCACCGAACATATTCAGGTTGTGGAAAACATGTTGGTCTCCTGGGTGTTCCATACGGTATCCCCTCTCAGATTGTCCATGAAGAGCTAGTTCTGGGTTATGTATCAAAGAGATATAACTACGACCCCTTTTGCTTTAGCTAAATATCTGGCTGAAGGAGGAGCTAAAGTTAAACAAGTTAACCATCCAGGACTGTTTGGGTTTTGACAATATGCTGCACAGTCCCTGGTTGTACTATATTTTACATAATTTGAAAGAGCTCAGTAGACCAGATCTCTTTTACGATCCGGGCTGTCTAGACAAGGAAGATGTTGCATGGTCGAAGCAGGCTGTCTCTTCAAGGGCAGCAGCAAGTCGTAAGGCTTCTGCTTGTAGGAAGAGTTTCATCTGACAGTATATTATGGTCAAGTCAGTTAGTGGGTTGGAACCTTACCTCAATTTGGTAACGTCTAGTCATCATCAACGGCTGCTGACCTCTTTAAGACTGGGCATGTTGCATCAGTTGTTGCATTCAAATGCCAGTTGGTTTAAGAGATCTAATCCCCCCTCAATGTGTGTGACTACATCTCTGCTTGCTATATGTTGCGCATAAGTTTTATTTGCCCGAAATGTAGCATGCTCCTTCACAAATCTATTAGGCCGTTTCTGTTGCCCATGAATTTTAGACAGGCAACACCTGCTCTTTAATTTCTTCAGCTCCTATCGACACCCAATATTTGTTTTTATGTGTCAGGGTTTTTATCAGGAGTATTGAGAATGTGTGCATAAGTATTTGCCTTCTCAAGGTATCTGAGGGTCTCTGTGTAATTGTATTTGATAGAGCTTTTTATTATTCTGTGATTTTAGGTGATGTTTGTATTTAACTGTTTTTATTCTAAACATTTTGTCTGTTATTTATTTTTTAATTCAATATGTACTTTATGCTTACTTTTCATGATTTTTATTCCAAATCGCATAAAGTTGTTATTAAACATTGAACAGTATATTAGGATCAATATAACATCTGCAATTTTACTAAGAAAACTGCAAAACCCAGAACTTTTTACCTTTTAGCATTTGACTTAGATCCTAACATTCACAAATGTATATAATTTAACTATTTCCATTGGCATGGCCATTGAAGAGATGAGCACAGTGAGTTTAATAAGGCCTGATGACACGAAGATTTTTTTTCAGCATGTGAAATGAAAAAATATTTCAATAACTATAACCAAAAATTAATTATCTGCTAAATCTCATACTCAAAATCTAAGTTTTATATTTAGACACAGAAATCTAATTAATTCTTAACTGTTCTAGTAGTGAAATGTTTAGTATTTAGTGAGGAACCCAAAAGGGATGTTTCCAAAGCTCATTATTTGTATCCAGTGGCTAAAATGACCACATAAAATGGTGCTGTTCAAGACTTGAAGTAGAGCCCACATACATTTGCGTAGGTGGATGATCTAAATGAACAATGCTAACATATGGATTCAGCATCTAGAAGGACAAAAATAATGATAAAAGGAAGGGGGGCTTGGCCAACCGCCAAACATGGCGGGCGCACTGTAGCAGAGCTCCGAGACCGGACCCAGTTATCTGGCAGTTATCGGCGATGTTGGGGGACATCCAGGTCTACAGACTACCCCACTGCTTGCCAGTACTGAGCGTGGTGCTGCTGGTGTAGTGTATGCTCCACGTAGCGCCAGAAAATTGCTGTGGCAAAACTGACGGCAGCGGGAGACTGGAGTGGCGGACGAGCCTGGGCCTGCTTGGCTGGTAGGATGGCCTGGCGCGCCCTGTAGACTTCTGTGCAGCGGTCCCGTGGGGCCCTGCAACGGCTGCGGAAGCGGAAGGGACCAGTGACACAAGAAGGGGCTGAGTGACCGTCCGGGAGCGAGGACCTGGGAGTCGCGCTGAGATACTCCGTGGCCAAGCGTGTCATCACCGGTGAGTGCGGCCTCCCACCGTTTCTCCCCCCAGGCGGCAGTGACCCTGGGACTATACCGGCATCAGCTGCAGAGAATCCACAGCGGAGTGGCGGTTGGTGCTGCAAAAGCGGAGTGGACTGGCTGAGTGCACCGGGACTGGTGCAGGGGCCGCATGGTAGAGCCCCGCCCGCTGAGATCACAGTGGCGAAGTAATAATTAGAAGTGGGCGGCAATACCCTAACCGGTGGCGATACTGGGCCTACACCAACATCGGTCGCACGGGACCCACTGAGAAGTCACAGAGGGTGATGCCGAAACAGAGCGGTCCCGCGGGGTGAGTTGGGCCGGGGCGCGCATGGTGGAGACCGGCCCGCTGCGCCCGCTTGGACGAAATAAGGATTTTGAATAAGCGGCCATGCTCCGCCCCGCCTAGGAGCGCTTGACACAGATGTGGGCCCGACAAGTTTGATCTTCTCTGCAGCGGGACACACACTCTGGGATGCGTGCCACGCTGTGTGCTGCGGACTACCCTCATTATCCGGCCTCGACTGCGAAACATGAACGGGCCAGCAAGACATGCGGTCGTGGCTCCTACCTGACTGCTTGTGCTGAGTGTGGTGCCCTGGTGGTCCAGGCGTGGCCTGATCATGTGGGGCGGCAACCGCCAGCGGGAGGAGGCCACCAGCCGTGGGGACAGTGGAATGAGACTGGACAGGTGAAGGACTGCCCCGACACGGCGGGAGCGACCTCTCACCGACAGAGCAGTGCAATGTTCATCGGATGGGTCAGTGGTGGTGGCGCCGCCTCATAACTGTCCCGGCCCTGTGAGGGGGTTCCTGTAGCCCTACACATCTATACAGAGGTGAGCCCGGCTGCAACGCGCCCGGTCTCCATGACCCAGTCACACGAAGTTTCAAACCAGTAGCCCACCGTTTAACGTACCTTGAGCTGCTCTGTCTACCAGAGGAGGTGGTACCCCCTCGGCTGTGCCTTGGTTGGGTGGGACCCCCACTGGTGTGCCTATGTGTGGCGGCACTGTGAGCTCTGGGCTCCAACATATTGAGACGGTGGCTGGTCCTACCCAGCAGTGCACAATGGGACGCACGAAGGGAAAGCAGCTGGAGTTGGTCTACACGGGCATAACGCAGCAAAAAGACTCGGACAATGCTATCCAGATGCCTCCCATGAGCTGTATCCTACCAACCAATATGGAGACCGCCTGGACAAATTGGATCTCATTTTGCAAGAGGTCAGGGAATCACAGAAGGCAGTAGAGCAACAAATAGGCTCACTGACAACCGGCTTTACACTACTCAAGGAAGATCATGACAAGTTGGCCTCTGCAGTGAAAAGCAATAAACTACTCATAGCAGAAATACTCCCCAGCACAATGAACACTCGGGCCAGATTTCCCAGCTGCAGCGCCAAGTGTCCAGCCTACAGAACAGAGTCGAAGATGCGGAGGGCCAGGCACGAAGAAACAATGTCCGCATACTTGGCCTGCCGGAGCGCTGCGAGGCTCCCAATGCCACTCGGTTTGTGGAACAATGGCTGCGAGAGCAGGTGGCCCCGGAGGGCCTATCTGATCTCTTCTGTGTCGAGAGAGCTCACAGAATCCCCACAAGAAAGCCAGTTGTGGGTGCCCCCCCATGTCCCATGATCGCCCGGATACTCAATTATAAAGACTGGGATACATTGCTCCGTGTTGCCAGGGAGAAATCCCCTATCCAGTATGAAAACCACCGGATTTTGTTATACCCGGACTTCATGGTCCTGGTACAGCGCCAGAGGGCCTCCTACCAAATGATCAAGAAGAAACTCAGAGCTATGGACCTCAAGTACGCTTTGCTGTTTCCTGCCCGCTCAAAGATCATACACGAGCAAACGTCACACTTCTTTGACAGCCCGGAGGCGGTTGGGGATTGGCTGAACACTACCTTCCCCTCGCACACGCCAGACAGATTAATGCAAAGTACAAAACTGGAATCACAAGCAGCAACAAATGGGAGAACACGCTGCACCAGATCGACTCGCAAAACCAATGCTAAAAGCCCATCCCCGGAGCAGGCCTTGCGAGGCAAGGAGGCAGTGCATGTCACGGAGGCAGCCTTCAGAGACCATGACCCCCCTCTCCTCACCGGAATCATCAGATGACACTACTATGCATTTAGACTCTGAGAACAGCCTCGCTTTATTCCCTTCTATCACCCCACAAACTGTGAATGACTACCTGGGTTGAGGGCCCCCTCTCCTTGTCAGCCTAGAGGGCCAGGAATAATCTAAAAATATATGATCCACGGCCCCCGTAGCTTCCCCTTTACCCCCCAACTTCTCTACACCCTCAATAAATGACTATGGTCCGGTCACTCATAATGTAGCGCATAACCTAGAGTGTTCTGCAGAGTGTGAGCATCACCTCCCCCACAGCGAATGCAAATTGCACTCAGATGAATGTTAATGAAGTTGAGTCTCTTGTTTGGTCCAGCATAGTTATAGGGTTGGACCTAGTATTGGGTGTTAATGAAGGTTTTTGGGTTCCTGGCTTACCCCCTATCACACAGCACGCACCAATCAGCCCCATGAAATGACGATACCTGGGGTTGAACACGCATACTTTTGGCCACATTGGGAGCATATAATATGATTACTTGCATTGTTAGAGGGCTGGGGTCGGTGCACAAGCGCCATAGGATACACGCCCAGTTAAATAGGCGGGGGCGCAGCTTGCCTTGATGCAAGAAACACACCTCACGGACTCTGAGGCTACTAAGCTCCGTACGAAGTGGAAAGACCAAGTGTTTAACACATCATATTCCGCCTTCGATAGGGAGCAGCTATATGGGTCAGAAGTGTGGTCCCGTTTAAAGCCTTAGAGCAACGTATAGATACAAATGGCAGATATGTCATAATCCATGGCACACTAGATGGCACCCACATTGTTATAGGCAGAGTATATGCCCCGAACTATGATCAGGATAAATTCTTAACAAATCTCAACACAGTGCTAGAGGACTGGGTGGGGTATCCATGGGGGATGGGTGGGGACTATAATGCTGTCCTGGATGTGCATTAGATCACTCTCACCCACCTCTTCAGGGAGCGGTCTCTGTCAGGCAGGCAGACTCCCTCCATGGGTGGGCAGCTGATTAGTCACTGGGAGACGTTTGGCGCCTCAGGAACCCAAATAGCCGGGAATGCTCATTCTACTCACCCCCCCCACTTGCTTCACACAAGACTAGACAGGGTATTCTGTTCCCTCCCTACCACAACTCAGTTCACTCATGCCACATACCTGGGGAAGAACTTTTCTGATAATAACCCGCTGGAGGTCACGTTGTCATGGGGTAGAGTCCCTACACCAGTCCCTACTTGGAAGTTATGGCCACAGATGCTGGAAGACACCGTCTTCCGTACTACCATGGCCACGGCCATCACTAATTATTTCACTGAAAATGCTTACTCGGCGTCTTCTTGCCTCCCAGAGTGGGACGCATTCAAGACTGTAGTGAGGGGTGCTGCTATCAGTGCCACGATGGGGGCCCGACAAGAGATCCACAAACGCCTCAAGATAGTTAAGGATTCCCTGAATAAATTAGAACAAGAGGCGGTCACTGACCCTATTGAAGAGGGAGCACTGCAGGAGGCACGTATACAACATGCAGAATTATTAGAGTGCCTTCGAGTCATGGACTATCAATCCTACACCCAGATCAAACATGCCGAAGCTGATAGGTCAGAGGCGCTCTTAGCACAGTTGTTGCGCGACACACCGCCCCCCACCCCTATACACGAGATAGTCTTATCTGATGGCACCACAGTGAACACGCAACAGGACATAAACTCAGCCTTTTGTGAATACTATGAGGCGCTGTACAGAGCTCCGGGGGGGACAACAGTGGAGTCAATGGAGACCTTCCTACAGGACCTCAATTGTCCCCAACTCCGGCAGGCGGATCAAAAAGACCTGATTGGTCCCATCACTAAAACCGAAATCAGAGAGGCCATCCGGGAACTTCCACGCAACAAGGCTCCAGGCCTCGACGGCCTACCAGTAGAATTCTATGACACCTACTCGGACAAGCTAGTTCCCCACCTAGAGCGACTCTACCAATCGGCCCTGGACGCTGGGGGTCTACCTCCTACCACCATGCAGGCCTTGGTTGCCTCTCTTCCTAAACCGGGCAGGGACCCCTCGGACATGTCGGGCTACTATCCGCTGTCACTGTTAGCCACCGAATAAAAGATTCTAAGCAAAATTTTGGCCCACAGACTGCTCCCCTACCTGCCAAAACGAATCCACACGGACGAAAATGACTTCGTCCCAGCTGGTAGAACCTCACTGAACATTAGACGTTTCTATCATATTATGGAGGCCACTCCTAGGGACTCCTGGGGGCTGGGTGCATTGCCCTAGGTCTGTGTCAAGCCTTTGACACCCTAAATTGGGAATACATGTTAATTGCTCTTGGTAAATTTGGCATCCCACCGGGATATGTGAAATGGGTTAAGTTGCTCTATACTGCTCCCACGGCACGAGCCCGGTCTGGAGCACATGTCTTGCACCATGCAGAGGCACGCAACAGGGCTGCCCTCTGTCGCCACTGCTATTTGTTCTGGCACTTGAATCCCTCATGATCAGACTCCGGAGGGAGGATTGGGATCCGGATTGGCAACGCAGTACATATAGTGTCAGCGGACGATCTCATCCCATATACCAATGACCTAGTGGGCGATCTAGAGCCTATGCCTCATATTTTTAATCAATTCTAACGCATCATGGGTCTCACCATGAATGAGAATAAGTCCCACACGTTCTTTTTCCGCTCTGGAGAGCACCCAGAGAACATCAGGTTTGGGCTGCTTTCCCTTCCAGTAGAGCTGAATACTTTCAAATACCTGGGCATACAAATATATAGGACTCCACAAGACTTACTGGAGGGCAACCTGATGAGGGCAGCTAAGGCATTCCACACCCAGGTGGCTTTCTTGGTGTCCCTGCCCCTCTCAGTGGTGGGTAGAATAGCCATCTCCAAGATGGTCATGCTCCCACGCCTGTTGTACTTTTTTTTTTACAAATTTACCAGTACTGATCCCTGCCTTTTTTTTCAAAGCTCTGAACACGCTCTTGTTAGGCCTAATATGGGTACGGGCCGTTGGAGGGTGGGACTGGCCAAGTTGCACCTGGGGACGTCAAGAGGGGGCATGGGGGGCGCCAAACTACCACTCATACTGCTTTGCAAGCCAACTGCAATGGCTGTCGTACTGGCTGGCTGGACGCAACCTGCACGAACTGGGCTATATAACACAATCCCTGGCCCAAGGCGCTCTCCACACCCTGTTGCTCCCAAAGACTAGGATTCCCCCTGAGGCCCCCCTACTGCTGCAAAAAGCTCTCTCCTACTGGAAAAAAGCACTACACTATACAAAACAGAGACTCCCCTACGCCCCTAACACTCCACTGCTCGGAATCTCCACGCCCACCGGGCTGGTCACTAGGCGGAGAATACAGGTCTGGGCGCGGGACTGGGTCTCTACAGTTGGGGAACTATTTATGGATGGTGTATTGTTGGACCACGAGAATTTTGCCTGGGAGCAGGGTGTTCCAAACTCTCTTTTTTTAAAATTTTATAAACATGTTTTTATTTATTGAGGGTGCGAACCTTCCGGTTTCAGAAAGTCAATACAGAATCAGCGACCTCTCACTTCAGGTCAATTGTATAAAATAACAATAAATGTGCTACAAACATTTTTGGCATGTAGTTAAGATTGGAATGAGAGAAAAAAGAAAAAAAAAAAAACACAAAATATTTTTTATAAACTAGGAGCATATACTAATCATAAGCTTCTGTATCTCTACTCTGTACAATGCATATAGCAAGGTTAGCTTTCTCAACAAACAAATTGCAAAAACAAAATATCATAAACAATCCCATCCCCCTCCCCCTGGTCACATACATTAAGGAAACTCCGGTCATGCCATAGTTCATTTCACCCTTTCTCTCTATACAGCTGTGTGATTACTCTATGTTGATTACGGGAGTGTCTGTATGTTGCTCCTCTGAGTCGTCCTCAATGCGGACTGCTAGTGTGTCCTCCGATCGCTGTGTGTCAGGGGCAGTGTCCAAGGGGACCTCCAACATCAAAGCATACCAGGTCCTAGCATCCTCCTCCAACTTATCATCCCTCCTGACCCGTTTCATACGGATCCATTCCGCTGTTGCCCATTCCCTCAAATCTTTGGCCCAACTTTCCACCTTGGGGGGTTGGGAGCCCATCCAGTGGATCGCTATCCGTCTTTTTGCCAGCACTAGTCCCAGTTGGAGAAATCTACGTGTAAGCTTCCTACCCTTAGGACAGGGGAGTAAACCCAACAGTATCTCTTTAATAGACTGGGGTAGCGTCCATCCCGTTACTCGGCGCAATCTCTCTAGTATGGAGTCCCAAAAAGAACCCAGTCCCGGGCGCTCCCATACCATATGCAAAAATGAGGCAGCATCACAACCACATCTGGGACAACAGGAGGAACGTTCTGGATATATTTTATGCAGCACTCGTGGTGTTAAATAGGTTTGATGTACAATATTAAATTGGATGAGTTTAAATCTGGTATTGGAACTGATTTGTTTTACTCCTTCATGAACCCTCTTCCATTCAGAATCTGTAAGGGGCACCTCCCAACACTTCGTCCCATCTAGACTGAATCGGAAGCGGGTGCACAGCAAGGTCCGCTCGTAATGCTCTATAAATATGAGAGACCAGTCTACGGCCTCCAGCAAGACTCACTAGGGCCTGAAGGGTGGCAGCTATTGGAGGCTCCTCGGGGAACGTCGGCCAAATCTCCCGTGCCACCGCAGCCACTTTTTCATACTGCAGATATTGACCCCTGCCCAGATCAAACGCAGTCATTGCTTCCTCCCTGGTCAGAAAATGCTGATTTAAATACAGATCTCCCATCATTCTACAGCCGCCCTCCACCCATCTTGAGACGGACATAACTCGAACAATCTGTCCAAATGGGACAACCGCCCATAATGGGGCCTCAGGGGCATAAGGTGCCTTCCGTATTGCAACCTTAACTGCAGATTCCCATGTAGAGGCCACATGTCTAATAATATACGGGACATGATCAGGCACACGTGAGCCCAACATCAGCAGGTCCGGGAGTGAAGTATCCCCGTGAGTACCCCTCAGCAATTGTTTCTCCCAATTATCTTGGTCGTCGAGCCATTGTACAGCATGCTGGAGCTGCGCTGCCATATAATAAAATTCCAATTTTGGAACTTCCAGAACTCCACTTTCCCAAGTTCTCTGCAATGTTTGCAACCCCACTCGTTTCGTTTGTTTCCCCACAGCAGTTCTACCAGCAGGCGGTCTAATCGGAGAAAGCACTCCCATGGTATCCGGTAAAGGAGTTCTGCATTACATATAAACATCGGGGAGGACCACCATTTTTATCAGAGCCACACGCCCCATTAGTGATAAGGGTAAGGTACGCCAAAACTCTACTGACCTACAGACACCCTCTACACATCGTCCCATATTTTGTTCAAAGTAAGCCTCCTGCATGTGAGTTAAGCGGACCCCCAAGTAACGCACCGAGTCCGTGACCCAGCTAATCTCCACAGTGGGCAGATCCCCCTCCTTCTTGTCTCTCAGGCTCCCCATAGGAAATAGCTGAGACTTCCCCGGGTTAAGCAAAGCCCCGATACGGCCCCAAAAGCTGTGAATTCCTGAAGAAGCTCCGGGACCGACTCCCCGGGACTACGGAGATACACCAAGGTGTCGTCAGCATACATTGACACTACGTGCACTGCCGGGCCTACCGTCACCCCCCACCGTGCCATCCGGTGTCGCAGTGCCGTCGCCAGTGGCTCCATCGCCAGGGCGAAAAGGGAGCGGCGACAGGGGCACCCCTGACGAGTACCTCTCTGGAGCTCCAAACTGTCGGAGACTTGGTTGCGGAGACGGATTCGAGCTGTTGGTCGAATATAAAGGAGCTTCACCCAACTTATATATTTGTCGCCCACCCCCATTTTAGCGAGTACTGCCCAAACATAATTCCACTCGACTGTATCAAAGGCCTGTTTAATGTCTAAAAGACATAGGGCCCAATCTTCGCCTAGTAGATGCGGATCATGCCATATATGTGCAAGTCGCCGTAAGTTATACATAGTGTTCCGACCTGGAATGAACCCGGCCTGGTCATGATGGACCAGTCTGACCATATAAGGCTGAATTCTTGCTGCCAAAACTCCACTAAGTATCTTCTCATCCACATTTAAAAGAGATATGGGCCTATAAGAAGTCGGGAACAAGGGATCCTTTCCTGGTTTAGGAACCATCGCCACCAGAGCTTCCATCATGGTGGTAGGGAGTGCCCTCCTATCAAGAGCCTCGTTGTACACCTCTAAGAGATGATCTACCAACTGCGGGGCAAATTGTTTATAAAACTCGGTCGGGAGGCCATCACTACCAGGACATTTTGCGGATTGCATGTTCTTAATTACAGTTAACATCTCTTCTTTAGTAATCGGAGCTCCTAAGGACTCAGCGTCCGTCTCCTCCAGGGTACGGAGCGTCACTTTGCCTAAATAATCTGACAAGGCCTGCGAGCGGGCCGGGGGGACCGCTGTGCATGTCTGTTGTAAGTGATCTGCAAATGCTGCAAGTATTGCTGCTTGTGTGTGTAACACCACCCCTCTAGCATTCTGAAGTTGTAGCACCGGAGTCTGTTCATTTTCAGTGCGAATTAATCGCACCAGAAGTGCTCCTGACCTGTCACCCTCCATATAAAGTCGTTGTCTATAAGTGGTGTATCTATGCTTCTCCAATCGAGACCAAGCCTCAAGCAATTCTCCCTTAACACGTGTCCACCCGGCCATATTTGTTGGGGTCTTATAGAGTGTGGACTCTATGGTTTGTATTCGTGCTTCCAAGGAGTCAATATCTGCCTTAAGTTGGTGTTGAACCCCATAGGTAGTCCGCATACAGACTCCCCTGATCACAACTTTTAGCGCTTCCCATTCAGTGGCTCTAGAGGAGGTGGAGCCCCAATTTTCCACAAAATAATGTTGAATAGCCTCCTTTACTGTATACGCATACGGGGGTCCGTGAGGGCCTCCGCCCGAAGCTTCCAAAGCGGGATGGACGGTCGTCCCGGGCCGCTCGACACCGTCAATAACAGTGGAGCGTGATCGGATATATAACGTGTCAGATAAGAAATGCTTTCCGTTGCTGCAGAGAGGCCCGCGGAGAGACAACAATGATCAATTCGGGAAAATGTATTAGCCGCCGGAGTGAAACAAGAAAACTCCCTTTTAGTGGGGTTACGGGCTCTCCATTCGTCCCTTAAACACAGACCCTGGAGTATATCAGCTAGGGATGCCACCATACGGGGTTTAGTACGCTCCCTCCGGGGCTCCCTGTCCAAGGTCCCATCAAACACACAATTAAAATCTCCAAAGAGGAGAATTTCAGCTCCGATATAGGGAGTCGCCGCCTTCAAAACTGCCGGGTAGAAATCAGCACAGTCTAGGTTGGGGGCATAGACGTTAATAATGCAGATCTCTCTGCCCTCCCACCTACCAAACACAATGACATATCGCCCCTCTGGGTCAAGTACATGCTGGATATGGTGAAATGGAACTCCAGGCGCCACCCAGACAAGCGCCCCACGTGCGAAGCCTGAGTATGATGTGGCGTACCACTGTCCCCTCCACCGTTTACGAAGACTCGGTATTGAATTGCCCCAGACATGTGTTTCCTGCAGTCCTGCTATCGCTACATTATATCTCTTCAGAAATGCATATATTCTGCGGCGCTTATCTAGGGCAGCTAGCCCCCGGACATTCCAGCTAAGAAATCGCAATGTCTGTGCTGTCATAGTGTTGTTGTAAAAAGCAATTGACATCTACCACCTCCCTGAGCGAATAACCCCCTCGGGGCGGTCCATATCCATGTATCATGGCATAGTATGTCGTGACCAGTAAACTTCCCCAACAAATAAACCAACTTCCAAAAGTCAAACAATGCAATCCCGTCCCCCCACCCCCGGGCAGTAGTAAAAGTTCACATGTGCAATGAAGAATCCACATTAGAGACAGTACACACCGCCCCAAACCTCCACCCCCACCCCCCATTTCCCCCTATCTAGTAATGGCTGCACGATTTTCCCAGGGCCGAGGTCCTGGGCAGCCTTATTCAGCATAACAATATAAACAGTAAGTCAAATGCTGTGCAAGAGAACAGGTAACGTCGAGGCGCGAGATTGCTCTCAAGCTACCTCAGCGGACCTGGGCTCTAGAGGGGGCGTCACCATTCCAGCGGCCACTCATGTTATAAGCTTGCAAAATATTCACCTGAATAGGTCCCAACTCATGTATATTTAAAGGAAGTAAGAGGAGATCAAAATAAAGAAAAACATTGCAAAACCCTGCCTCATTGACATCGTAAATCAATGCACTTCCTAGGACCACATAATATCAGATACTGGAGGACAATTTATCTGCACAGTTCAATTGTCAATGCTCAGTTCAAGAAGAGGGTCATTTACAACCGCTGCCTGGCCCCCCATTGTCTCGTACAAGATCTGGTGTCGGCGCCACAGAGTCCGGATCCACCTCAGAATCTGAAGCGTGTAGGGTCCCATCTCAACAAACCGTGACCCGGCCCAAGCTCATTGTTCTTTGTTTTGGTTTCTGACGGGTGAACTGTCTACGACTTCCCTGTGTGGACCGTAAGGAGGGAGTCTCCCCAGAACTCGTAGAGGGCACCAACTGTCGTCCGTCCGGGGCCCTGGTATCCAACCAGTCTCTTGCCTCCTCTGCCGAGAAAAAAAACAAGACACGGCCCTCACTCACCACCCGAAGTTTCGCCGGGAACAGAAGACTATATTTCAAATTCCGATCTCGAAGGCGGCGCTTGATGGCCACGAAGGTCATTCCTCTGCTCCTGAACCCGTTGCGTATAATCTGGATACACTGAGATAGAGTGGCCTTCGAAGAAGAATCGTCGGCCGCTGCGAGAGAGCTGGAGCAAAAGGTCCCGATCCCTAAAATTAAACAACTTTGCAATGATAGCCCGAGGGGGCGCTCCAGGCCTCGGGGGGCCGCCAACGCTCGATGTGCTCTCTCCACATTGAAGAACTTTGATAACTGTGTAGGGGTCATCTCTCGGGTAATCCAATCCTCCAGGAACAGGTCAACTGCTGGACCCTCCGCCTTTTCCGGGAAACCCAGAAAGCGCAGATTTCCCCGTCGGGACCGCCCTTCAGCATTCTCGGCTCGATCATCGAGCTTAATCACCTGACGTTTTAACTCCACTACTGTGGCGCTAAGGCTTGTCACTTCTTCTTTCAGCGCATCGGTATCTTTCTCCGTGACCGTCACTCTGTCGGAAACCTTCCGAAGGTCACAGCGCAGGAGATTAACATCAATAGCCACTGCGTCAATCTTCCGAATCATCTCATCTCTAGTGGACTGGACGGCACGTAGTACATCCATCAGTGTCGGTGCCTCCTCAGTTCCACGCTCCGCAGTGCTTCTGTCCACTGCTGGGTCCCCAACAGCTTCGTCAGGGCCATGGGAGACTGGCTGGGCATAATTCAGTATTTTATTCGCTTGCGACTTCACTGGCTTGTCCTTCCCCATGGCTCACAGAAGACTATACAGGAACGCCCCACGAATAACACCCCCCACTGGGGGAACAGCTGAAATGCCTCTACAAGGGGGCAACAAGCTCAGCTCAACCACGAGTGGCCCACAAAACCAACCGGTTATACTCCCCGTGGAATCTCTATCGCACAGTGCTTCTCAGCCAGCCGTCCTGCGGGCTCGCAGTTTCACTTTCGCTCCCTAGGCCCCTCTCGGCCGCGCAGACACTCCCTGTTTTCACACAGGTTTAGGCCGGTGTGGGCTACAGCAGTGGGCTGTCCAGAACGCCGCAGACCTCCGACAATTGTATTTCCAATATTTAGAGCATTCACAGGTTATTGGTGCTGGATAGATGCAGGATTATCCGGTGGCCGAAGGAGCTCGCTCAGAAAGCGGTCATCTTCCGGCTCGGCTAGCTCCGCCGATCCAGTCCTTCTTGTTATATGGGCCGCTGTAGTCCTTTTTCAGCGTGTCCCCCGTGACTCATCCGGGGCCCCTGAACTCCGTCGCACCCCTGCACTCCGTCGCAGGCGCGGCCCTCCCGGACTATCTGGTCGCGATCCTTGCTGCGGAACCGCTACTGGAGGCCAAGCACTAGGGAGCACC
This sequence comes from Calotriton arnoldi, assembly GCA_963921515.1. NCBI lineage: Eukaryota > Metazoa > Chordata > Amphibia > Caudata > Salamandridae > Calotriton > Calotriton arnoldi. The sequence goes on along the minus strand of CAWUFW010005371.1, from coordinate 394,165 downwards.
CCTGATGCGCAAGGCCAATGTCAGTCCCGCAAGTGTCCCAGTGCACGTGATGCCTCGTAGCTGTTTAACCCCCCGGGGGTAAAGCGCAAGGCCCTCCGGTGGTCTCGAAAGCTCCCGTTGTTCACTTAAGCAAGAGTTCATCAGCCCGGAAACCTAGGCCCCCGCGTAGCCCAGCGCACTCACCGGGCCGTTGACTCTGCTACGTCCGACACAGGTATAATGTTAACCCGCGCGTGCTGACTCAGCTCACCTCTCCGGCTCCGCTCTTAGTCCCCGCAGCCGTGTGGGCCGACGATGCTCAGCTGTGTCTCTCACTGCCAGCTCGGCCAGTAACAATGCCTGCGCCACAGCTACGATGCGGCAGGGCGGACTGCTCTGTCCTGCTGGGTCACCGCTCTTCTGCGCTCATAGGGAGTCAGATTCTGCCTATCCGCCTCAAATATAGACTTCTTGGCCACGCACCTCGTACCGGAGACAGAAGTGCACCTCGATGGGGTACGCACTCTTCAGGCCGCCCGCCGCATCAGGGCCGATCGCAGCGCCGGTGGCGGGTCTCACTCCTCAGCTTCCGTTCAGCTCGTCGGTGCTCAGTCGAGCCAGCACAGCATGTCACTACTCCTCCCCCCCACGCCACAGCGAGGCAGGGGGGTCCCCAAACAGGACTTTTTGGTGGGAAAAGCCGCCGTTAACACAGGATTACTTAAGGGCCGGGACGGAGCTCCACGCTCACACGTCCGCCATGCTTGGAATCTTGTCCACGCCCCCTCCAAACTCTCTTTTTATCCTCATTGCAGCTGTAGTCAGATACATGAAAAGACATTGGGCGCCAGAAGGCGAGGAGCCCCCTACACATGAGCTGGTACATGCTCTATACTTGATGGGCAATGGCCGTCACCTGATAAGATGGCTCTACAGAGGTGCCCGTGCGCACGCCGAAAGACCCCTTACAACTCTTAGAGAGAAATGGGCTAGAGATCTGGGCAAGGAGCTAACGGACAAGGACTGGGCCTCCCTCCTGGAATACCCTAAAAAGGTGTCTCGTAATGGCAAATTCAAATTTATACAATACATGATCCTCCATAGGGCTTACCTCACCCGCACTGCTTAAACTGTATATATCCCACAGCACAGGTATGTTGCCCAAAATGCCATGCAGATGACGCTGATTACTACACATGTTGTGGACGTGCCCATGCCTAGTGGGATTGCACATGTCTTAGAAACTGTAACAGGGATCCCTGGATGGGACACAGCGGAGCGGTGCATATTGGGGCTATATCATCGTCGTAAGACACAGAAAGTACAACACAAATTTGCTGACCTAGCTCTAATCATTGCAAAGCGCTCAATCACCATGAGGTGGAAATCGGCCTTTCCCCCCACAATACATAACTGGCATGAGGAAGCAACCCGGTGGGGTAGGGCAGAGAGCACAGTCATCAGGAGGGAGGAATATAGGGGACTGAGGAAAACGCTGATCTCCATGGAATGGGATCTGATGTTGGAAGCATTCAAGGCAATTGATTCTCCAATGTCATAACGCACATTGGACATATACTTCCCCCCTAGTACGCAGTCGTGACCGGCGTCCATGCGCCCGCTCGATACGGGGCTCATTGTAGATGAGGTCCCACCAAGAAGATACCAAGCGGATTGAGATGCGATCCTAGCTCGATTGAACCTAATTGGGGGTGAGCCAGATGGGAGGGAGGGGGAGGGTTGACTGGGGTTGTTTAAGTGTTAAACTGAATTTGTTTGATATTAGCCTGCAATAGATTCATGGCAATGTGACGGTACTAAAATAACAATGGGTTCACATTGATCTACATTTCCGCTTTGACTAGAACCTACCCACACTGTGATGTTTGTGTTACTCCATCCCTGCGGAGTTGATTACGTACCGATTGTATTAAACCACGCGCGGCACATTAAAAAATCAATAAAGTATGTTTTAAAAAAAAGGGAAAATAAATCATCCGGATATACCTTTAATACAAGTAAAACTGAGATACTCCTCATAAAAAAGCGAAGAATATAAAGCTCAGAATTGTGCTTCAATTTACTAGGTATTTATTTATTTAACTCCCTAAAGAGTACAATGAAACAGAAACTAAACTTCGAGACTGAGGGCTGCATTACGAATCCGGTCAGCCCGACTGCTGTGGCCGCAATCCAATTCTGACTGCCGTGGCGGGGAAAGTTCCCCCCGCCGTATTATGCTGCTACCGCGGCTGTCTCATCTATGGAGGTGCACATACCCCTGAATATGTTGCTGCAAATACATACAAACTCACAGGAAACGTGCACAATTGCATGACATATGTGGGGATATGCCTTGTGCTGCATGTGCCCCATTGCTGAAGTGTGGCGATCTGTTCACAGTCCAGTCAATGGGATACCTGCCACCTGCGGACTACCTGCATTCCAGCGCCTACAGGGGGACCTGGAGAAAGGGATCCATGCCGGACATGGTCAGGGAGAAGCTGATTTGCGTGCTGCCTCGACTCGTCGGAAATATACATTGTAATCCAGACTGGAGTTGGAACTCTCTGTACAGCTCTATGACTGCTGATTTTCTCCGACCACCATCTCAGCAGTCGGAGAAAGACTGTCGGAGTTGGCTGTCTGTTGGAGTACATGATGCATGCATCATAATCTGGCGGTTGGACTGACCGATTCTGACGAGACCACGGTGGTCCAACCGCCTCGAACAGGACCACGGAAGCCAGTCCAACGGGCATAGTAATGAGGCCCTAAGTGTACAGAAAAGCAAAAGGAAATTGAAAGTCTACATGTTGAGATTGTCCTTATTTGAGTATATGAAATGCACTAAAATAGCTTTAACTCCACAGAAATTAACATCAATAATTTAAAAAAAATTAATTTGGAAAAACAGGACTTTCCAAATTTCAGACAATAAACGTTAGCACTTCAAAATGCAAGCAGTGAGAATTACAATTTTAATTGATATCAAAATGGATAAAGAATAAGTTGCTATGTTATGAGCTACCTTTATGAATGTAACTAAATTTGTAAAAATCACACATTTAGTTGATTCCTTTGAAGGTCTGCTAGGAAGAGGAATTTCACAACAACTATACATCTTTGGAGAGATCTTGGAATTGCGTGATGAATCTAATCATTGGGTTAAAATTGTGGTGCGCATGTGAGGAAACTTCATCTTCAAAACTAAACAAAAATGTAAAAATATATTAAAATTGGTCTATGGAGGAAATTTACAAATGCATTTCCATTTGTAAAATAAAAAACAACACCACTATTGAGGCAGCATAATCACTAATAGCCCAACATGAATATGTGATCACCATACTAGTCCATACATTGGAACTATTGGCCTAGACAAGGAGAAGTTGGTACATTAAAGAGATCTGATCTGGTTTGCAAAATATAAGGGCCTATTACTAAATAAATGTGAAATACTATTATCCCTTTCGCTGTGAAAAGAGATAACACTTGTATGTAGGTATGTATGCAAGAGGTATTTCTATGGCCTGAACTTAGATAGAAGGCAGTGAAGCACTATACAGGGTCAGAAACAAGTATAAAGTCAACGAGTAATAGTAGAAGTAACTGATTTGTGTATGGTAATAAATTGTCAAGTAGGTTTCTTTAAAGAGGTGCATCTTCATCTCTTTCTTGAAGTAGAGGAGGGTTGGGCCGGTCCTACTGGATATGTGGTTGTCGTTCCAGATCCTGTGTTTTCTTTTTAACACTACTTAGTCTTCAGTCTGATGGTGACTTGGCTGTGAGTGTGCCGAGAACAACTAGAGGTGGTGAATTTGTCTGCAAGATAAGTGGGGATGCTGGTCATGATGGCTTTGTAAATGATGCACCAGGATTTGAAGATGATGCAGGCCTGCAAGGGCAGCCAATGGAATTCAATTACGATGAGGGCGAGGTGATCATATTTCTTTAAGCCCTGGATGAGACATGCAGAGGCAAGTAGGATGCCCTTAAGGGGTGCCAGTGTGGAGTCTGGGAGGCCACAGAGCATGGTGTTACCACCATCAGAATGTGTGTGTACCGGGGCTAGAAGAGGAGTTATGAAGTCATTTTCTGAAGAAATGGTATCACTTTCAGGTGTAAGCCCAGTGTGTCACATTTGTGATGACTTGAAATGGGCAGCTTTGATGATTGCTAGTTGCATTGATGTTTTGTGATTGGTTAAATCATCTCCCATTCAGTCGCGGCCAGCATTAATCGCGGGTGGGGGGGGGTGAGGGCGCGGGGTGTCGCGTGGGAAGTGGGGTGGGTGTAAATGTAATAATTTTTAAAAAACGTACCTGTCCGCCAGCCGGGTCCTGCGTTTTATTTACAGCTCCGGCTCCTGCTCTCCTCTGCTGCCTCTAGCAGGAACAGGAAGCAGGCAGCCACCCTCCCCTCCCCTAAGCCAATCAATGCATTTTCTGAGCTTGGGGGCTACAGAAGTATTCATACAAAGTCAGAGGTGCTCCTATTCAATTGCTCGGTGCAAGTACTTCCGACTGGGATCCAGACCCAAGTATGCAGGTTGGGCTCGATTCGATATCTGGGCATTTTTGTACTGCACGATTTTACACAGCTCTTCCAGCTAAACTATGCTTCAATGCTCTCCAAGGCCCAGGAATTATTAAAAAAATGGGAGTCTCTCCTGCTTTCAATCATAGGCCAAGTAGCACTCGTAAAAATGATGATTATTCCCCTTTTCTCTTCATATTTTCAAACATAATAATTAAAGTTCCTCAGAGTTATTTTAACGAAATTATTCAGATTTTGTGTCAATTCATTTGGTCAGAAAAAAAACCTGTACAAAATTGGAGAACGTACAGCTGTGCATGAAGGATGGGGGTCTTGTGTTGCCCCATTTCAGGAAATACGATCAATCAGCTTTTTTCAATTGGTGTGTCCGGGCAGCTATACCCCAAGAAACGAAAGGTAATTTTTACCTTGGAATATTGCTCTCAGAAAGCAATGTCCAGCTGACTTCATTCCTAAAAATTCCTAAGCTCCTAAAACTAAGCAGATATAAGCTTCCACATACAAATCTTTTCAGGTTTTCTAAAATGAAGGAAGAATTTTGATTTGTTATTTTTCACCCTGACATATTGGTAGAACATTTTAACTCCCTAGGCCTCCATCTTGATAATAGGAGTATTAGAAATTAAAAAACAAAATAGAATCTGCCGGTTTGGGGATCTCCAGGTCGAAGGGAGGATGAAGACATGGGGCCAGCTAAGACTGGTTAACCTCGAACTTCCCTCCTCCCTATTTTTTACTTTTATTCAGCTTCGTAATTTTATGCGGAAGGTACAAATTCCAGAGGACTCCTTGGCCACCACGATTAGCCATGCTTATTATGCGAGCGCCATAAGAGTGGTGGGGTGTTGGTATAGAATATTCCAGCAACAACTCCATGATGAAATGATTCCGCAAGCCCCACATGACATTCAGACCTCCATAGGGTGCAAAATAGAAGCACATTCAAGGAAATCTTATAAGGAATGATCACACCAAGCCATTAGGGGGGCTAACCTAAAACGTATGGCCTTTTTTTTGTACCTGGGGACTATCTTACGCCTCCTCTGTCTTGCATAGAATGTTTCCGTCCACTTCAGGTGGAATCTAAGGAAAAGTTAGACTCCCAAAGAGTGGGGGCCATGGTGAAGTTCCATAAAATTTGGGGAGAAAATAAATAATAAGGATTATGGGTTTTTTCATTTTTTTGCTCTTTTGGGGATAAAAGTCTTAGGGGCACATTACGATACCCGGCGTAAAAAAATCCGCCAGGCATGGAAGCGGCAAAAATCCGCCCGCACACACCGCCTGAACACCGACCACGCCATTATGAGTACACAAACTGAAAACCGCCATCGGCGAAAAATCATACAAAATACCGCCCGCCATCGTCCGAGTCGGAGTCAAACCGCCCGCCACGGACGGAAACACGCACGACAACACAAAACCGCCCGCCCACACGGCCGACACACCGCACGTGAAATTACGATCGCACCGCCATGAGCGCGGAAAAACAACAAATATACCGCCCGCCAGCGCAAACAACGCCGATGAGAATCGACACGGCAGAAGCCATGGCGCCCACGTACCTGCACAGAAACCATCCGCACACAAAACCAATAGCACACAACATGGCCAACAAGTCCACACAGCAAGGCACGCACAAATACACAAGCACAGTACACATCCCGAAAACACCCCCCGGACAAACAAAAAATACAAAGGCCAGAACCCCAGACACAACACACCTGAAAACAACAGACCATGAGGACACACCCACATAGGTGAGTACAAAAGCAGCACTCCCACAGACCACAACCCCTTGCTACATTGCAAACCAGAGAGGAGAGGAGAGGACACAGTGACACAGCAAGGACAGCAGCACACCACAGAAACGCACACATCACAACCACCACCACCACCACCAAACACCGGCACCACAAACCCCCTGCACATTACACAACACACACCGCACCAGCACCACAAACACCATGGCACCACAAAGGATGCCCAAGTTCACGCCCATGGAGCTGACGGTCATGGTCGACGAGATCATCAAGGTGTACCCACAAATCTATGGGAACATGGTCCAGCACACACCACTAGCCACCAGAAACAGAATGTGGACCCGGATCGTAGACCAGGTCAATGCAGTCGGGACCCTGCCCAGGAACAGAACCGAGATAAACAAACGTTGGAATGACGTAAAGAGCCTGGTCAAGAAGAAGGAGGGCAAAAACAGAGAGCTGGCTGCCGTCACTGGCGGAGGGAATCCCGCGCTCTTTAAGACCTTCAAAGCGTGGGAGGAGAAGGTGCGAGTCGTAATCCATCCGGAGATCCTCGCCGGATTAGCAGGGGGAGTGGAGGCTGGTAAGTACAAACTAATGTATACCAGCACACCGCTATGTACACACATGCGCAACCACCATGCCACAGCTCCCAGGGACAAACACCCCCATGTCCAGCACACAATACACAACACATCACACGCACATGCAACAGACACTACCACACACAGGCCAAACCGAACAACTGTAAGATGCGTGGGGACATGTGTACACTAAGCCAGCCACGTAACCACCAACAGGTCCCCAAATATGCCAGAAGCGCCACAACGAGCACCCACCACACCCATGTGTCCGCCACAGCTGCACTAACCGACAAGTAACAGGTAAGTGGCAGGAACACGAAGTGCAGTGGGTCGGAGGGGGACAGCTGAAGTACAACACCCACCAGGCCCCCACTCCCACAGACCAGCAAGGTGGAGCACTCCCCACACCCATGTGTCCGCCACAGCTGCACTAACCGACAAGTAACAGGTAAGTGGCAGGAACACGAAGTGCAGTGGGTCGGAGGGGGACAGCTGAAGTACAACACCCACCAGGCCCCCACTCCCACAGCACAGCAAGGAGGAGCATCCCCCACACCCCACACCCACGTGTCAGCCACCGCAGTGCACAACGACAGCCGAAAGGCAGACATCACGGTCCACAGCAATCGGTGTCAGTGGGTGTACAGCCACCCCCACGACCCACTACACCCCCCACCCCCACAGACCTGCAACATGGAGCACCCCCCGCTAAGAGCCATGTGGCATCCAGTACAGTGCACGCACGAACAACTTGCAGGTGGGAAACTGGACAGGGCTGGATTACTGGAGGCATGAGGACCATAACACCACCAACACATGGGACATGTCACGTAGCACACGAACACGCAGCACCGCCCACCGTCACGAACAAGTGAACAATGTGCACACGGACATGAACAGCAGACTCACACCCACATGACCCATCACAGACATAGCAACACCCAAGGAGCCACGTCTGCATGCACAAGCCACACTGAATATAGTCCCACACGGCAGCCACTGTGCAACTCATCACACACAACCGAAACACCATTGAAGTCCTGTCCATGTAGCCCCTACTGCCTGTCAACCACACACCCCACAACTACGCCTATGTAAGACAAACAACACTAGACGCAACAGAGCGGAACAACAGAAATGCACACGAACACCACTGAACCCATCAAACACACAGACACACCATGCACATACAACATACCATCCATCCCATCCGTCAGCCCCAGTCTCATGAAAGGCATGTCATCCGCACAGCTGCCACACATACAGCAGTCACGCTAAGACACATGCCCATGACCAACCATGTGCCAGAAGTCAATTAAGCGCACGACACACTGTGAGCAACAACACACAACATGGGCCACACACCCCCGAGCACTGCAGTGATGCACATGGCACAGGCCAGCACGCACACCAAGGAGATGGGACAACTGCAATACGTTGGCTGGCACACAACTATCACTCACTCATAACGATGCGTCCAATGCCATGTCCAGTAACCACAACAGACAGCAAATATGCAGGGCATGTCAGGCATGCACACACCTCAGACCATGCACTGTCATGCTGCCACAACACATGTCACGTTCGGCACCCATGGCTCACAGCATGTACCCCAAAAGCATATACCCTCCCAAATGCGAATCTGGGGCATGGCCCCCATGTTGCCATATGCGTTCCTAAGCGTTCCATTTGAACTCCAAAAGCAAAGTACAAACCAGACCCAGGATGGGCCAGGAGCCCGCATACACCAGAGTCACAATGAGTAGGGGCAAAGCAACACACCCATCGGCATGGCCAATCCGTCCCATGCCACATGTGCACAGCACACAGTCCCATTGCCTAGCACACACACCTACAGATGCCACAGCCACACACTCGCCTCCGGGAAACCCATGTACGAGATTGCACGAACTGCCAATGTCAGACGACTAATACATACTTCGCCAGGTGCAACACAATAACAAATCTCATTCTCTCCACAGGTGACGAACTGCTGGACGCTGGGGATGGAGACAGCAGCCAGCACAGCCAGCCTACAAGCCCCCAATGAGGACACACGGATCTGGAGGATCTGTCCACCTCTTCGGACACGGACCACCAAGCTGGCCCATCTGGCGTGGCAGGGCCCAGCCGCTCCCCAGGACCCCTCCTACCCACCAACCCATCATCCAGGGATGCTGAACAGTCCCAGTCCCCTGCTGCCACTGTCGTTGCGGCCACACCCACGGTCATTGCGGCCACTACCACTGCCGCAACCGCCACCATCGCCGCACCGACCACCACCGCCTCCACCACCACCACGTCTTCGCTGGCACCAGCCCCAGCGCAGGTGGTGGCCCGGCCGACTGGATCCACCCTGGGAGCCACAGCGAGGACCGTGGTGAGCAATGTGGCTAGTGGGCAGGCCGGTGGCAGCAGGACTGGTAGGAGGAGCAGGGTCAGGGAAACGCCAGCCTCCCCTGGGAGCCATGCCCTGCCTCAAATGGCCAGAGTCCTTGGGGCCTATGAAGAGGCCCAAGGACAATGGGCCAGGTCTGCTACTGACACGCGGGAGGTGCTGGGGGTGCTGAGGTCCATGGACGCCCATATGGGCCAATTCGTGTCCCGTATGGACCAACTCGTGGACCTCATGGGCCAGCTGGTGGTGGCGGTGGGGTCACAGGCAAGGCCAGCAACACCACCTCCGCCACCACCTGCTAGGGCGCAGGCTCGGGCAGCAGTGTCCACTTCCCCTGCGTCCACAGCCAGTGAGCACACCTCACCCACCACCAGCAGGTCGCCACCACACACCCCCTCCCAAACGTGGAAGGTGCCGTCCGAAGAGGAAACAGATCTCCCGGGAGGACTTCGCACGCTCCAGTCGCAAGTGAGGCAGCCAGCCAGCCTTCCGCCAGCCTTCCTTGACCAGCCACTGCATTGACTTGCTCTACGATCCCACTCCACACAGCCATCTGGATGGCATGTGTGTGTTGGACTATGGACATAGAACCAGTGGGTACACCCTGATCATCACGCAGCCATGACCGACAGCTCATTGTCACTGCACGCACCACTTTTGTCATCACCTTACACACAATCACATGTCACAGTTTGTAATAAATGCACCTTTTTCACTAACTGCTGTTTGTGCCCTGTGTCTTTATTGTACGGAATACAACGGCCACCTTGGGCGGAAAGGCACCTGATGCGTGGCATGGAAATGGAATCCGGAGGGCCTGTAGGGACCTAGGGGTGGGAGACAGAACAGGAGCACATTCAATGAGTGTGTCACACACCCATCACACAGTACATGTCAACAACTACAAGCAATGTACACACATCGCACAGAGCAATAGGGCACAATGCCACAGTCACCAACAGTGGCATACTACCCTGGCCATGGAGCGTTGACACACTGCACGCAGTGAACATACGGCCACCCTGACACAGCACACACACACCTGCATAGATACAGACACATCATCCGTCGTACATGGACACTCACCGTCAAGTGAAGTAGCGGGCGATGAGCTGCTGGCGCACATTCCCAGCTTCCTCCTCTCCGCTGTCCACCTCACTCGAGCTGTCCTGGTCTGCGGGCTGGGGCCCTGGTTGATCTCCGTCATCCACAATGAGGGGGATCTGCTTCCGAATGGCCAGATTGTGCAGCATGCAGCACGCCACCACTATCTGGCACACCTTCTGTGGGGAGTACGCCAGTGCACCCCCGGTGCGGTCCAGGCACCTGAACCTGGACTTGAGGAGGCCAAAGGTACGCTCGACCACACGTCTGGTCCTCCCATGTGCCTCATTGTATCGATCGTCTGCTGGGGTGCGAGGATTCCTCAATGGACTGAGCAGCCATGCCCCATTCGGATACGCAGAGTCACCTGGGTGTGAGGGACACAGAGAACCGTTGCTATTCCAACTGGACAGGGGACAGCATCGCACAACCAGCACGCTACACCACTCCACATACTCACCGACAATACAGCCACGATCCTGTTGCAGATTGGCCATCAGTCGTGGCAAGATGCTGTTGCGCATTATGTGTGCGTCATGGGCCGAGCCTGGAAACTTTGCACACACGTGGGTGATCACCATGTCCGCAAGGCACACCACTTGCACATTCAGGGAGTGCGTGTGCTTCCTGTTGCGGTACAGGTGCTCAGTGGCCTGTGGTGGAACAAGGCCAACATGAGTGCAGTCAATGGCTCCCACGACGTGTGGGATTCTGCCAAGGGCATAGAATGCACCCTTCACTGCCGCCAATTCACGAGCCCTGGGGAAGCGGATGTACCTGTTCCGGTACAGCATCATGGCTGCCAGTACATCCCTCAGCACCTTGCTGAACATGGGCTGGGACATCCCTCCTCCAATGCCCACTGTGTGCTGGAATGACCCAGTGGCGAAGAAATGCATGGCGGCCATCACCTTAGCCGTGGGGGTGACAGCAGTCGGATACACCCTGCGGGGACGGAGATGGGGCTCTAACATGGCACACAGTCGATGCAGAGTTGGCCTGTCCAGCCGAAACTTCCTGATTACCTCTGTCTCGTCCATGTCCGCCAGCAATTGGTATGGGCGGTCAATGTTCGGTCTCCGCCTGGGTTAAATGGCAGAGGACACATGTCAAAGCAACACGGCACATAGCAATTTCGCATACACATCACTGACATGACTGAGCAAGCACATGGGCCACAGCCCAGCTGTCAAGCTGGGACGGCACGGCCACAATACACTTACACAGGTCTCCCAACAATGGCAATGGCAAGTGAGACATACCACTGCCATGTGCATGCACATGGGGATCTAGGCCCCAATGACTTGCGGGGCGTGCTGATGGGGACTGACTGCATATTCGTCAAGCGGCAACGCCACGGCAACATGAGTGTCTGCTGAGCATGGAACTGCTTCCGAGGCTGGATGAGTATGGCACACGACGACGACGATGTGGGCACGGGCTGAGCGGCCAATACAAGTGGGACCTGTGGCACGAGGGGATATGAGACAGTAGTAGGTGTCAGCACTGCACCCTATGTACAGCACTGTACGGATCACAGCTCCCGAAACATTGACTGGTGTCCACATTGACAGCCCCATGCCAAGACGGCTGTGTGCTTGCAGTCACACGTCACAGGTGAGAGGTTACATTGCACGTGCCAGGTGGCAGTCGTACATAGTGGGAGCTGGCATGTGTGTGCATGTGTCTCCTGTTCAGGATCCACCAGATGGGCGCTGACTCTGTACTGACCATTGGACACAGCATGTTCCGTGGAAGGCTTGTGTGTGTGGGATGGTGGCACTGGATGTGCCTCCGTTGGGTGGGGGGCCATGCACAGGGCGGGTACGTCGATGATTGCGCATTGTTGGTCACGGTGGGTGCACCAGCTAAGATGTGTTGCCCTGTGTTCAATTCCTATGTCCGCATGATGATGGACTGTGGATGTGGGCAGACTACACATTGGTCGATGTGCTGTCCATATGCATGTGCCTTCACACCAGGCACAGCTGCCCCTGCACATGTGACCCCTGCTGGACTCGCTGCTGGGTCTGTGGAGCTGATGCACCTTCTGCGCGTGGGGCGGACAGCTCTCCTCACTTCCCTCATTGCGCATGTCATGTCTTTGCCGCAGGTGACATGGATCATGGAGGGCCCACATGTACGCGTGGGTAGGCTACACATGATTGTTCACTGGTCGCCACCCCCAGTCAGTGTTTCGAATGGGAAGGTTGTCGTGCTGGTGGTATGTTCGATGTGGCGGATGGGCGGGCCTAGGTGCGGGCTTACATTCCGGACATGGGGGGGTAGTTGGATTGGCGACTAGTTGCAGTACACACGGGACACGTCTCTTCCTTTCCACATCTGGGTCATCCCTTGTACTAACTGACAGTGATACAGTCATCTTCGCCCCAGCCCTCATGTCCTCCCCTCGCCCCCAATATGCATGCTCACCTGCGAGGCTAGCGCTTGCACAGGCAGCCCCAAGCTCGCACCAGAGAGGGCAAGGAGTGCATGTGTGGGTCCAGTTGCACGAGTGGGCTGTCTCAGGGTATGATGTGTGGCGGGACGCCGTCCACCTGCGTGGTGCCCCAAATGGAGACCCGGCCTGCATGGACTATGCATCACAGTCTTCGCCTTCCGGATCCGCCACCTGCGACACCCAGTGGCTGTGGCTGCCCTTGCGGCCATGCCGCGTCCGTCTGTGGCTGATGGCCCACACATTCACTCTTTGGCCTCTCTGGGGAGGGCTCAGGGGTGGTGGCGCACGCGCTTGCACTTAGTCGCAATGGCATGTGGCGTGGTTGGTATGATGGGCAATGGATGGGATGGTGCGAGCCACCTCCCGTGACGTCAGTGCTGCTCGTGCTGTGGTGCGTCCCCCTACACTTCCATTTGACTTTTTGCCATGCTGGACGTTGAGGTTCTATTGCCTGCGTGATATGACCAGGAGGAGCGCGAGGAGACCTCTCACACACCATGCTCCACTGCCATCCCGTGCCCTGTATCGCCTGTGTGGATTGACTATGTTGGGGTTACACCTGGTCGACTGGGGCTGTGTGTGCCTTGTCAAGGGGCATGGCGGGCGCACAACAGGATCCAGCTTGTCCACAGAGGGTGGGCATTCGGTGCGCCTGGTACCGCTTTGTACGTGTGCCCGGCTGCTGTGCACACACGTGTTCACTCCCCCGACAGGTGTCCTCTCACAATGCCCAGGGAAGCGGTGGTGTACTGTTCATGACCCCTCCCAACACGGCGTGCTCCAACTTGGCATGTGCGCATCTACCCGTCGCACCCACCCACCTGAGCACTGCGTCCATACGACTTCACACGACACATGTGTGTCTTCCACAGTAGTGCTACTCATTTGCGTTGACATCCAATACCAGTGGACTACATGGTCATGTCACGACTGCCGTGTACTTCACATACTCTCATCCTCTCTCATTCGTACTTGTGAAATGAGTCAGCGGAGACAGTTCTGGTTTCAAACATTATATTGAGTCTTCTGTCCTCTGTGATGCAGTATAGTGGACACTACTGGCAGCGGGATACATGTTGAGGATATACTGAGCATGATTACAAATGGGATAGGGTGTGGGGTTACATCTGCTTGGCCAAGGCTGTGCTAATGTACATTTACGTATGGCTGCGGAGCTGCGGACTTTGACACAGACGGTATACATGTAGCCTACCAGACCGCTCGGCATCATGGGCACAGTCCATCTCAGTTCCATGTGACAGGTTTGCTGCGGTTGTTCCTCATGCACGCGTGCATGTGAGATGACATCAGGGCATGTGCTTGCGTGCATGCAGCGGCGTGCCACTTGTTGTTGCACTGTGGTGGTTACTGGACATGTCACAGTCACTGGGGTCGTGTTGTTGTTGTATGCACTTGTCGTCCATGCAAAGGTCCTGGTATGGGTTTCCCGGGGCGGGGGTGGGAGGGGTGCAGCACCCACAGACTCCAGGCGACCTATTCATGTCCACTGAGCGGTGTGTGTGTCCATGGGCGCTGGATCCATGTCGTGTCCTGGTTGTTCGTGCAGTTCCGTCCATGTGGGTGCGATGCACAGAGCCCATGCCACTGCCTCCCACGATGCATGCGGTGTTCCTGGATGTGATGGGGAACAGTGTGCATGTCCCGGTCATATCCGATGTCATGGCGATGTCGTTGATGGTGTGGTTACAGTTGCCGGTCGTTTGGTATGGCTGTTGTGGTGGTGACTGGCCAGTCCGTGCGGAAGCTGAGCATGGGTGCGGGGTTGGACTTCATAGGTCACTCGGGGAACCTGCGTTGTGGTCCGACGTATTTACAGGTTGTCAGGTATGCGATGCCGTCCAGCAGGGCTTCCATGTCATTGGTGGTGTACATGTTTGCCAGCCAATGAAGCGGATGGTGGCTGTCAAGGTGTTGTTCGTAGGTTGTCCCTTGGAGGACCATGATGGGGCATGCTGGGTGACATTCGATGTAGCTGTTCTCGATGATCCGTCGTGTGGAGGCACAGTGGTTCCATTTCAGTGCGCGTGCGATGTTGGCCACATACGCCATGCCCCCATAGGCAGAGCAGGCCCTGTCGTGTGCGTCCAGAGGGAGGAGTAGTGGTAGCAGGTCCGCCTTCAGACATGCCGGGTTGGAGAGGCATATCTCGACGGGATGCTGGTAGGGACACCTCCGACAGTAGAAGACGGGCATGACGCAGCTGAACAATGTGATGCGGTAAGTCAGTCGGTAACTTACGTTCAGCAGGGACAGGAGATCGCATCCCAATGTATGTATCGTGCTGGTTTGGTACAGCTTGAGCTCTTCGGCGTAGTTGGGTAGGTGTGTTGCGGTTGCCATTTCGCAGCGGTTCGTAGAGGTGGCGTGCTCCGGCTGTGTGTGCAGTCTGCAATGTGCACGCTCCGGGGTTGCTGTGAGCTCTGTGTAGTCGTGGGGAGACAGGACTTGTGTTCTGTTGGCTTGTTTGGAGGACACGGGCCCTCTTCCCACATGCTTCTCAGACAGTTCAAGGTCGGTGCTGTGTGACTCCTTCCAATTAACTTGCATGTGGCCGACATGGGGGAGTGTTTTCTTCTTTCTTCCCCGTCCGTTGTGTGCTTCTGTGATATGCGCTATCTGCCGTGTGGTCGGTCTCCTCGGCATGCCTGTGTTGGTCTATTCTTGGACAATGGCTGTATTCACCGGCTTCTGTCGTAGGGCTGTGGTTTCGGTGTTGGAATGGAAGGTCATTCAGTGCTGTCTGCTCTCCCTTGTGTGGGCGGCAGGCTGCCTTTCCGCTCTGCGTTGGGCCTTGTGTGTGGATGTAATTCTTGGGCCACCTGTTGTCGGTCCCCGGGCTCTTTGGTGTTCCGTTTCATGTGTCTTGTTCATATGTGCAGGGTGGTATGGGTTTTTCAGTGTGGTACTGGCGTTCCTCTTCCCGAAGGGGACCCTGCTTCTCCTAGTTGGTGTTGCCGCCGCTGTGTGCTTCGCCATGTTTGTTACACTGGGGTGTGTCCTGCTGTTGCGTGACTTCACTGACATGTGTGCGTCGGTTGTGTGGCGTTGGGTGTTGTCCGTGAATTGGGCGTTGGGGACATGTCTGTGGCCGGCCTGTCACGTGTCATGTGCGTTCGGGGTGGGGCTGGTGTGTGTGCTGCTTGGTTGTGTCCCTGTGTCTGTGTGCGACGCATGCATGGCGCTGCGGTTGGCCTCTGCGTTGTGCGCATGTGTGGCGGCGTCATCGGCGCTTTGGGGCCGTGACGGGGTGGTTGGTTCCTAGTCCCAGGTGGTGTGTACACATGTGTTCCGCGATGTTAGGATTTGGCCTGTGTGTCATATGTGGATGCAATGGTGGATGTGTAGTGTGCACGCGCTGGTGGGGGGTTGTCCGCTTTATCCGCCCTTGCACTGTGTGCGCTGTTTGCGTGCACTTGTTGTGTGTGTGCCTACCTGCGTCTCCGCGGTACGTTGCGTCCTTGGTGGTGCATCAGCAGAAGCATGGGAAGGGCCTGCAGTGCTGGATTCATGCCCGGGGTGCCGCTTCTTCGTTGTCCGTGCTCTGCGTCCGTGTTTCCGCCTCTCTTTCACGTGCGGTGTCTCTTTGCCGTGGGAGCCGTTTGTTTGCGGCATCGTAATTTATGCGCCGGGCGGGACGTGTTTGGTCGGACGGTGTGTGTCAGTTGTGCTGCGCCGCTACGTGTGCGGGCGCACTTTGATGGCGGACGGTGTTGCTGGCTTGCCGGCGGTGTTTGGCCTGCTTTTCGCATCGTAATTGGGCGGGCGTGTGGACTGCTGCGTGCCGGCGGTAACTGGTGGTTTTTGCATCCGCCAGCACGGCGGTAGTGCTTCCGCCCGCCATCGTAATGGGCCCCTTAGTGTTAAGTATTATCAATTATACCATGGAATGGCAAAGAAATCTGTGATTTTAGTGCAAGTTGTGACTAATTTAAGATTTCTATCTAAAAATTATGCAATTGTATGGACTATATTTAATGAATTATGCCTTTTCTGCCTTTCACTATGAATAAATAATCAAAAATAAAAAAGGTCATGTATATAATAACATTCAGTTGGAGCTGATCGATTAATACTGTTGAAATAAATACATTTGTTTTGAAATGATCTAGGATGATCAATAGGTGGGGTCATGCAATTCCTCCACTGTGTAAAGTTAAATGTTTCAGTTGACATGCGAATTAATTGATGCCCATAAGGATGTAAATAGAACAGCTCTTTATAATTGGTGCCATCTGGAAAAGAATCTGCATTGTCTAATGAGACATGATTTTAGATCGTTCATAAGTTGTTTAACAGCGTTAATGTCCTGTGAACTTGCTAAAGGACATCCTGTTACAATGTAATTCAATGAAATGATTAAAATGTATGGAATATGAATCATCTTAGTCGGGCCCAAGATCGAGTACAGAACTTTGTCCCAAAGCATACACTTTCCTGCAAAGGATACGCAGTGATGTTAACATAGCATCTCTCTTCACCCTGTGCGAAGAAGAAAGCGATTGCAATTCCTGAACCACAGTAAGTGATGTAAAACTTCCAGGAAGATAGTGCCCATGCGCCATCACCAAAATTCTTATTAACATGGTCACTCCCAAAAGGAATTAGGAAATTGCAGCAAATACCTCAATGTATGACCATGGTGGGCAGAAGTCTCTGTCACTGCCCCAGCAATTGGTAAGAATGCCTGGAGAACATCGATTCTGGACGATGCTTTTCCTGCTTTTCTTGAAGATTGTTGATCAGAACTGTCAGGGTTGTTCAGCTCATTATCCTCTGATAATGCAATTTCTAGCATTGGAATAATTTAAATTATAGCAAATTCTCTTTACAGCAGTGGTGTACACATAGCCGCACTAGTAGAAAATGTTGTTGAAGTTGCAACAGGTTCAGTTGTTGAAGATGTTGTTTGCACCAGAACAGAATCTGCATTTAATGGGTGTAAAGCTGTAGAGACCGCATACTCACCCATCTCAGAATCAGGGCTGATAACTTCAACTCTGCAGTATTGGTCTTGGGGAGACTTCAGGGTAGGAAAAGGCTCTGCAGGGTTTCTCTGGAAGCACTTTGGCACTGGAGGTGGGCCGCTGAACAGAACAATCACTGAAATAGGGTTATATTGATGTGGCATGGGGAAATGTGTAGTGTGGGTCCCAAGGAAAGGAGAGGCTCCTACATATAAAAAAGCATTTTCCTTGAATTGCTGATGAGTCCTTAGTATGAGTTGGAAGGACTCAGTGCTGTGGTACATGTTAGTTGTGGGCTGATAGATTCTCATCAGGGTTTGTGATTCCTTCTCCTCCACCTCTTAAGTTTTTGCCCAATGATTCTGGTGATACAAATCCTGCTTGGATATGTAATATTTCAAAGATGCTCCATTCCTTTTGCAGCCCAACTCCTTAGCCCAATAAACCACTCAAACGTCCATTTAGTTGAACCTTTACTTGCTGGAATTATCTTCTTAAAACAAACAAGGCAGCTCAGTGGATTGAGTGACTGTTTCTAAGGTCTGTGTGTAACTCACTGATCATTATCCTATCAGGACCGACTTTGCTGTTCCTCCCACTGAGGTTCACAAGTTTCGCACTCTTGAACTTATAATATTAAGCACATTCAATTCATGCTTATGTAGAGGGGGAGAGAGCATGTATGTGTTTGTGCATGTCTCAAAGGGTTTCCTAAATGAAGAAAACAGGGGGGGGACTGGGAGCTGGTTTCGAAGGTCCAGAGCCTGTGCTCCTTAGTATAAATCACACATTTACAAAATTAGGGCTGCTGTTCCTAGAGGAGGAGAAAAAGAATCTAGGCAGGTTGTGTGAGACTGGAGCAAGGGCACAGGGGCAGTCAATAAGACTGTCTAATGTTGCCCTCACACATCCCCAAGGGGATGTCATGCTTCATCATAAGGGGTTGCTCCTCGTTGGGCTGGCACTGCAATTGATTTATGATTTGATTTGATTTATAGACTTGTAAAGCACACGTATGCCTAAGGGCGTCTTGGCGCTGGAATTGGCAGGAGTGCTGAAATTTGGCAGGCCCTGGTAGTCATGACATTTCAGTTGACGAATAACCATGTTTTCAGCAGTCTTCTAAACGACATGAGCGACGTGCTGTTCTTTATCGAAATCGGTAGACGGTTCCAGGTCTTCGCTGTCCCTAATAGGAAGCTTCTGCCCCCCCCAGCGAGCCTGCTTATACCTGGGAATTGACAGTAGTTGTGAATGAGCTGACCTTAAATTTCTGGTTGGCATATATCCCAAAGGGTCCCCCGAAGGGACACTTTAGCGGAGATCTTTTGTTGAAAAAAGCTGTATGATGAGTGCAAGAAATATTGTAAGTAGGATGGTGTAATGAGTATGAAAAATGTGGAATAAAACTGATAGGGAAGTCACAAACTATTCTTTAATCACTGGACTGCCCTGTCAGACTAAAAGCCTTTTTAGAGGTGAATGCTACCAATAGGGTCATAAGGAACCCAGGAAGTCAGTACACTACAGTAGGGTTGAAAAGTACCCCGTAGTAGTACATGAGTAGCATCACTCAGGTCTCACTCTGAGTAGTACGTCAACATGTTTTGAGCCTTTTAGTGGTCATAAGGATCCGTGGCGCTTCGCCAGGACAGAAAAAGTGATCTACTCCACTAATATATCGAAGTGGTGCCCCTAAAGTGCTACTTACTGTAACTGTTAACTATTTTTATTAAGGACACTTTACTTTGGGTCCTGGGGTCACTCTGCACTGAAATATGAGAAAATTGACCTGGGACAGGTCTCTTTAATCCTATCGTGTTTCGGTGAGGATATTGTTGCCAAAATCTTAAGAACACCTTCACTATTGAATGAGGATGGCAGTACCCCTTCCAGTAACAGTCAAGGTGACTAGAATTCTATTGCATCCCTTAAAAAACAACAGATGAAGATAGCACTACATGGAGCTATAATGACCGAGTATCTGAGAGCAAATACAGCACCCAATGGCTTGATAGTAAACACAGGACCTCATCTAATCTTAGAAGATCTCATCTTTAGACACAAATGGAGTCAGATTGCGTGGAAATGCACACAAGACTGGCTAGTGCTGATAAGCAGCACTGCTAAAAGCCTCTCTGATGCCTTTATCATCAAAATTAACATTGCAGAGAAAGCACTGAAGGCCAGCATCAGCATCACAGCCTCCACGTCCCGCTTAGCAGAAATCAACACTGAGTTCAATGAACATAAGGATTGCCTGATGTATCAAAAGATACAGAAATTCCAGAAGGACATACGGAAATTTGATCAAGACAAAATATACCCATATATAAAGGAGGATTACCAACCATCTGGCAGCGACCAGTCTTCTGATGACGGTTCAACTACATCCAACAGGACATACCAGTCATCCCACAGCAATTCCAGCAATGAGAACCGCAATAGCAATAAAAGCCGTCAAAGATTACTTCCAACTCCCCCGATGTATGGGTTCCATGGACCATTATTTCCTGGTGCCAACCCAATGTGGTTCCCCGGCTTCCCAGGACAACAACAAGCATTCTTCCAAAACCCTGTTCCTCAACCTTTTTGGAACAGTGGCAGGGGCAGAGGCAGAGGAAGAAAGCGAGGCAACAGCAAACAGGTGCGATGGCAAAAAACAGACACCCAGCGCCAGACCAGAAGCCAAATAACAAAAAGAAATTAATCGTTAATCTATCAAAGAGGATGCTTGATGAAGATGAGACATCAGTATTTCAGCTTGGATTGGGATTTGTTCCCACCCCCGTGAAGATCCATTTCACCTCAACAGCGAATTACATCAATTCTTCCGAAAAATCAGGTTACACTCGTTTTTCCAAGATGAACCTAGCCCTACTCAAACAGATACAGGTTTAAGGCAAAAATCAACCTTCACACCAACAGCTGCAATGACTCCGAGTGAAGTATTGACATTTGAAAAAGCCATACTCAAAGACGTGGGAGGACTGAAGAGGACTAATCGTTATAACAATCTCCCTACTGAACTGAGGACAGCCCTTAACAACCTGATTCAAGATGACACCATCATCATAAAACCGCCTGACAAGGGTGGAGCCACTGTAATCATCAAGACGGATGATTACGACCATGAATGCCAAAGACAACTGGCCAACACACGGTATTATGAAAATTGGACACAGATCCCACTAGAAGTCTTTTGAAACGGATCAGAAACTTGGTAAACTCGGTGGAAAACCAGGGATGGATTTCAAAGAGGGAAGATGCCTTCTTGGTGAATGAAACTTCCTCCAACCACTGGTCCAAACTGTTCCTTCATTTTTAAAGGACACCAAGGATGTTTTCAATCTCATCACCAACATAGAGAACCCTGAAGACATTACCTTCCTGAAGACACTTGATGTGGAGGCGCTCTACACGAACATCCCTCAAGACACAACCATTGAAGTAATTGATATGCTCATGAGAGTTACCAACTTACCAACCTCTACCCCAGCGGATTTCATAATAGAGTGCGCTACCCTTGCACTAAAGAACAACTACTTTATGTACAATACACAGATCTACCACCAAGTACAGGGGACATCGATGAGGAGCACGTTCGCCCCATATCTGGCCTGTCTCTAGATGGCCGACTCTGAATCAAGACATATCTACTGCACCGCAAAATCCATTTGAGACAAATATCATTTTGTGGAGGCGCTACATAGACAACATTCTCATCTTTTAGAAAGGAAATAGGAACAGCTGTGAAGCATTTACAAACTGGATCAACACATTGAATCCCTTTTTACATTTCACAAGTTCGATCTCAGATTCTGAGCTCTCCTTTTTAGATCTCCTGATTAGCCTCACCCATGGCCAGAAACATACTAGGATGTACAAAAAGAACACAGACTGCAACAGCCTCTTATCCTCGAGAGCCATCACCCGAAGGCACTCAGAGAAAATTTGCCATATGGGCAGTTTTTACGCCTGCGACGTAACTGTAGCAACCTTTCCGATTACGACACCGATGCAAAAGAATTGAGTGGCAACCTTCTTGAGAGGAAAATACCCTCCGAGAATAATCAGACTTGCAGAGAAGAGGGCAGGCAATTACAACATGGATGCGCTACTGAAAGTCAACACCCACCCCAAGGAGGATATAATGACATGAATTACCACTTTTACACCCCTCTCTAACAAGGTAAAATCGATTATACTGAAACATTGGAAGATCTTGAATACAGGCAATCTGAATTTTGAATGGCCCAATTTCGCTTTCAGATGAACATCAAACTTGAAAGACCAACTTGCACATACAAGACCACGCATTAAGATACCCAATTCACAAATCACACTATGGAACCTTCCACCAGTAACTGGACATTACCCCTGCGGGAGCTGCACTGTGTGTAACTCCACTGAACACTCTAAAACCCTACAGCTATGGTGCTTTCCTGGATACAGAATCAGCATACCAACTGTAACACCAGAAACTGTATCTACCTAATAACATGCCCCTGCAAGATGCACTATGTAGGGATGACAACAAGACCCGTGAAAATAAGAATAGGGGAGCATAGGAGCACCATCAGATGCAGACAAAATGCCATCAAGATGAGCAACCATTTTAATGACCAAAAACACTCCATCAATGTCCTGAAATTGACAATTCGTGAAGCCAACTCATCATGGAGTGCAACCACTCTGTTCAGGCAAGAGGAATGATGGGTGTTCCGCCTACAGACCAACAGGACCGGATTGAATGGTGAGATTCCTTGGATTGAACTGTAGGCACACTTCTATTGGGCACCTTACATTGCTCATTTTCACAACCATCTACCAAAAGAGACAAGACACCGATACTATATTGGTATATACCACAGTCTAATCTAGCCTAAACAACTACCACAAGACATCTCCATGGTACTATAACTCAAAGGTTCGGTATTGGTACCATTAAAATTACTACCATCAATAGCTCCATGCATGAGAGAGAAACCCCATATACTCGATGGACCCATTCCAGTTTCTTGATCCAATATCTAAAGAACACTACATACTGCCCTCCTCTTATATTCCAATCACTATTTTTATTAGGGACACTTTACTTTGGGTCCCGCATATATATCATTAATATATTATTTTCTCACCTGGGGTCACTCTGCGCTGAAATATGAGAAACTTGACCTGGGACAGGTCTCTTTAGTTATGTCGTTTTTTGACCAATGGGAGGTCCTTGTGATCTCCCTTATGGACCCCTTACTTTATTGTGACCAATTCATTCTTACATCCTTATTCCATCTTGAACATCCTGGTATGGCCGCCACACTTTTGCAAACTTTTTGTCTTAAACACCATTATCGACCTAAGATGGCCGCCAAACATGTGCATCACACACACCAACACGAGCGAATCCACCACTCCATGATGGCCGCCAGACATGCGCGTTGGTACTATGGCGGCTGCACGCATCCCTGGTGCAGCCGCCCGATCAGACCTCTGCTTAAACAGAGCACTTGCGACCCCAGCAGTCTCATTCCGGGGACGCGGAGGACGAGGGTAGGTGTGACTATGTGTCTGCACTCTTCTAATCGTGAGTACTAATGCCGACCTTCAAGCCGACCAACGACATAACTTCCCACAAGGTGGGGTCCGTATAACTTGACTTAAACCTTTACTTACCCCATTCCCAGTCTAGCACGACTGAGCGCAGCACCTCTGCTTCACCCGAGGAGGCAATTAGAAATCCTTAGTTAGGTAAGTCCTAATCACACTTTTTTAAGAGAATGGAAGCGAGGATATCGAATTCACAATAGCACACACCCACCTCTTAAGTGCATTGTTTATTCTCAATCACTCTTGTCAACGATAAACTGATGACACGCATCGGGGTGCTCACATGTGTGAATATAGACAATTGGTGTTTCTCCACACGATAACCCATAAAGCGTGCACAGAGTATCATTTGAGTGTGGAAGTGCACTACCACCATGATGTTCTTGATGTTTTTTAATGCCTGCCAGATCATGCCCACAACTTGTGTCATGTCGTGTTTATACGAAGATGCCGAACTAAGTTTCCATAGCCTGGCAACTGCGTAATGACACAACTTCCATAAGAACCACTGCCATCATTTATTTTTTAGCCAACAAATCCATGTTTTGTGTGTCTTGTGTTTGTGTCATGTGTCTGGATGCCAATTCAGTACCAGACCAGCATCCTGGTCCACGTACAACTTCGCAATGACCCAACTTCTTTGGGAACCACTGACACAGTTTGTTTTATAGCCAACAAATCCATGTTTTGTGTGTCTTGTGTTTGTGTCATGTGTCTGGATGCAAATTCGGTTCCAGACCGATATTCTGGTCCACGATAATGGACGCCCTGGTTGATGAGAGACTCTCATGCCAGGAACATGATAACCTTTCCTTTTTATTCTTTCTTTTTTTGACAGGTTGGATAGTGAACCACATATACAGTAGGTAGCACTTTAGGGGCACCACTTCGATATATTTGTGGGGTAGATCACTTTTTCTGTCCTGACGAAGCGCCACAAATCCTTATGACCACTAAAAGGCACTAAACATGTTGACTTAATACTCATAGTAAGACCTGAGGGAGGCTACTCACGTACTACTATGGGGTACTTTTCGATCCTACTTTAGTGTACTGACTACCAGGGTTCCTTTTGACCCTATTGGTAGCATTCACCTGTAAAAAGGCTTTTAGTCTGACAGGGCGGTCCAGTTATTAAAGATTAGTTTGTGACCTCACCTATCAGTTACAATCCACATTTTTCATACTCATTACACCACCCCACTTACAATCTTTCTTGCACTCATCATATGGCTTTTTTCAACAAAAAATCTCCGCTAAATTGACCCTTTGGGGGACCCGTCGGGCATTGCAGTGCTGGTCAAACGAGGAGCAACGCCCTATGATGAAGCATGACATCTCCTTGGGGATGTGTGAGGGCAGCATGAGACAGTCTTATTGGCTGTCCCCGTGCCCTTGCTCCAGTCTCACACAACCTGCCTAGATTCTTTTTCTCCTCCTCTAGGAACAGTAGCCCTAATTTTGTAAATTTGTGTTTGTGCATGCACACGTGTGCAAGTGTGCGTACAATATCATAATCTGATATGGTATTTTATTTCATCTTATGGTATTATGCTACATTGGTTGAATGTAGTACTCCAACTTGCTAGCCCAGGGGAATCCAGCACAGTTGTATTTTGTGCTCTTACTCTTTATTGATAAGATATTTTGGTGACCTAAGCACTCGCTATTGAGGTCTGTGTGCAAATTCAAAGTCACAGATTTGTATCTTGCATCATGGATCATGGACATGTTAGTAGAGCCCAAGATTAAAAAGTTAAAAAAAAATCTATTCCAACTGCTCCTACAGTGCTATTTAACTGAGCAGCTGTGGAACCGTTTGGTTCTTTTTGAAGAGTCTTTTTCAGGCTCTCTGCTTTTGAGTACAGTAATGCTTCTCATAGCAGGTGGTACTGTGGCTGTCTCCAAGCAGGAGTACCCACAATGCAGGCACAATTTAGTGTAAGATCTCTGTACATGCCTGTTTTTAAGCTTTCTGAAGTACCCATTTGGGACAGACAAAGGACAGACTTGTTATAGAAGTGTTTTCAACTTGACCAACAGAAACTGCAGTCCCGTTCTTCACCCCTACCATTTACCAAATAGCAGTCCTCAAGAAGAACTAATCAGCACACCCTTACTAACAAGGCTGATGGAATTGCTAAACGTAGCCCTAACTATATCCTCCTGACTTCATTAAATAGGTAATAACATGAAAAGACACACCTGGGCAAGGTGAATGACAAATATTGCGGGCAGAACAATTCCAAAACAATTAAAAAATAATAACAATAAATGTTTCAGATAATATCAAAAAGGATATATATATTTTTTTTTAAAGAGTTTTTTTACCATAATTTCTCAAAAAATCATTATTGTAGAGAAAATACATATACATTTTTCTGTATATATTTTTTATGTATAAAACCTATATTGTGATCATTCAGTGCAATCATACAGAATAGAAATGATACAGAATATAATACAAAGAAAGTCTGTACGACTTAAATCATTACATCAAAGATGGTAACAGGATCCATGATCAAGATGTAACATTATAACAGTAGGTAACCATGATATACAGAGACTGGCGGTATGTTGTCACACTACGCACATTTCGGCAAGGCCTTCATCAGGACTCCGTCACAGTAATCACTGTTAATAGATGGCATATATATGTAGTGTGTGGCGGGGAACTGAAGTCAACCAATTGCAGGGCAGATCTTACAAAAATGTAAGGGGATACTTGTCCTCTCACTTGTGATAATGGCAGGTGACTATTCAAGGGCCCATAATCCTTTTTCCAGTTAAGTGGAGTGATGGGTGAAGTTCACACGTCACTAACGACTAAAATAGACTTTCTCGTCTGGCATACAAAATATAGTGTTCACAGGGCTCCATGCGGCAGTAATGTGTGAGCGTCTATTACAGACATTTACAGAGAAATGTTGTGTTTATGTTACATGCAACATCCATAAAGAAAAGTTTATTGTAGATCAAAACAGGACCTCACATATGAGCAATGGATGTGTGTCACAGAGATTATTTGCAGCAATACAAGTGAGCTGCTGCTGTGTTACAATATTGAAAACACACTTCACTATCCCTGAATATTAGATGTAAATAGATTTAGAATTTGGAGAGTATGTCTGTGCACTGTCAGTGACCTGGCCAAAGAGGGCATTAAAGACCTGAAATTGGATCATAAATTCAAAGCTGTTCTGAACGAGGGCCCCCAAAATCCTTAAGATGTCCCTGTCATAAAGTTTTTTTAACTGGTGCCCACCATTGAATATAAAGTTCTTTTAATAACAAGTACACAACAATATTTGACACACTGTCAACATGCAAGAAAGTACACCTATGAAAGGTTTAACAAGCATACTTTAACAAAGTAAAGATGTAGAAAAAGACATTCTGTAATTTAGGATTAACGAGAGAGAGAATAAGACAAGAGACAGACAAAACTTCTGTTGTGGTTCAAGAGATCAACTCTGGAATTCTTGTGTCACATCAAGAAGAGCATCTGGGCTGTGCTGTTGCACAACATCATGAAGTTGCTTAAGGAAGTCCCAAAACTGTGGCCTTTAATATCTAAAAAGGTGGCAATGTTTCCAGGGCCCAAACAGGTGGAATTTTCAGAATTATTCCTTTTTTCCCCATGCCACCCTTCAGGAACAATCCACACCCTAGTTATCCATTACCAAAACATCTAGGTTTGTAGAGGTCTTGACAATAACCATTACGCAAGCTGTATTGCAATGCACTTTTCTTACCAGCATGCTCTCTGCTTCAGGTAAGGCAGAAGAGCTGGGAAATATGGCCAAATAAGGCATTGTGTTATGATAAACGTCTATATATGATCATGTATAATTTATCTATACAGTTTTATAATCCCAGCTCCTGATCTGTGAACTTCAGTCCTCAGCATTCTGTTTGGAGAATACTGTTCATCTTCACTCTACTGTACTGTCTTTACTCAATACAGTTTACAAAACTGTTGCCCCATTAGAGTTAATAATTGAAAATCTACACCCAATGCATTGATATTTTTGTAAACAATATTAAGGCCACAATATTTATGTCAGATAATACTTCTCTAGATGATATTTTGATATATGATTCTGAGCTCATTACAGCTTACTGGTGGCAGTCACAACTCCCTATTCTGCTCATAAACGTATTATAAATAGTTATTATCAACTCCTCTTCTCCTTATCCATTAATATTATCGCAGGTAAGATGATGGTGGTGATACTTGTGGGAATGTGTCAGCACCATGACCTACAATAGTATCTAACCATGCCTCGTTGTCATGTGATAAAACTGCAAGCATTTCAAAAACAGATTTGTCACTACTTCAACAATCTGCCCAATTTATCTCGGATTACACTGCCTCGGAATGAAATATTTTAAGGGTAGTTTGTAGCAGTGTAACTCACCTACCCATCCCTGTTTCTTAGGAGAAATCAAGAAAACATCCAAGAGCAAGCTGGGAAGGGCCTCAGCATCTCCAAGGCACAAAAGTTTCAGAGTGCCATCACAACCCGGAAGTAGATTCCAACATCTTGATGGAAGAAGAATGATCCTTGCCTTTAAAAGGCGCACTGTGCACTACAAGAAGTATACCTCCACAGAACAGAACCAGGAGATGCCCAAATGAGGACAGATCTCTGCTAATGTGAAGAGGCTGTCTGAATCAGAGAGAAATTTGGGCCAGCCAAAGAGGAGAACTTCCTGTGCCGGTCCAACCAGGATCATGAAACCAACAGAGCAGAGGGCTAGGGAAATGTTGAGGAGGACTGGTAGTTTCCACCCACTTTGCCACCTGGAGGCAGCCATTCCAGACTGCGGACCAAGGACCTGTTGTGAAAGAGCTGCTCAGAGTTTGAGAAGAAAAAAAAGAGACAAGCCAAAATATATATATTTTTTATTTGAAACAGAGAAATAACTCTGGAGCAAGGATTACAAGAGATGGAAAGAGTCAGGAAATTAAGACAAGGGATTCACAAAATATATGCTATGGGCAAAGCGGGATATAAGATGGGAAGTATTTCAGTTGGAAAATGATAAAGGAATTGATTTTATTAGAGAGGTGAAAAGAGAGCCAAATTGCCAAGAGACCTAAAGACAAGGCGAACATTGCTGTTAAGTGTTAAAATAAACTAACCTATTAAAGGAGTAGAAAAATTACATAAAAGCCATAGATAGCAAATCACAAAAAATGCGGTACCTGAGTTAGCAGACAAAAGAAATTGTTGGAGCTGGTCCTTTCTGCAGGGTCATGCCCAGACTTTTTGCCTTTGTCCTCCACTTTTTGCTGAATTCGTTTTTGTTGGCCTTAGGACTGTGCACATTACCACTTCTAACCATTGCTAAAGTGCCTATGCTCTCTCCTTAAAATATGTTAGATTGGCTTATACCCAATTGGTATATTATATTTACTTGTAAATCCCTAGTAATGTGGCACTACCTGTACCCAGGGCCTGTAAATTAGATGCTACTAGTGGACCTGCAGCACTGATTGTGCCACCCATATAAGTAGCACTTTATACATGTCTCAAGCCTGCCATTGCAGCCTGTGTGTGTGCAGTTTGAACTGCCTTGTCGACCTGCCAACATAAACCCTTTGCCAGGACCAAACCTTCCTTTTAATACATATAAGTCACCCCTAAGATAGGCCCTGGACAGCCCAGAGGGCAGGGTGCAATGTATTTCAAAAGTAGGACATGTACTACTAAGTTTTACATGTCCCGTTAGTGAAAAACTCCTACATTTGTTTTTCACTACTAAAATGCCTACCTCTCCATTAAGATAACATTGGAGTTACCTTATTACATTTTATAAGTGTCATTCACAAATGGGAACAGGTTTCCAGTACATGCTTGGTGTCTCTGGAATTGGAATTTAAAATACTAACTTATGGTGAAGATGGATTTTAAATATCAAGTTTGAAAATTCCACATTTAGAAAGTTGCCATTTTCTTACCTTTGCCATTTGGTGCCTGTAGCCTGCATCTGGGTCACATGACTGGGTGTAGTTGACAGTTGGTCTTTGTGTATTCCTCCTAGACAGCAACACAATGGGGAGCTTAGGTGTGACTGGATGGGATATCACAGAGAGGATGGGAGGGAGAAGCTGGGCCCAGTCACACTTACGCTTGAATAGGCTGTGTCCTGTCTCTACACAAAGGAGTGCATACCCCCTGTAGTTAATCTGCAGCCAGGGTCAGGAAAGCAGGGCATCTGGGCACTTGAATGGCATGCCTCTAGTAGCTTCAGTGCTGAGCAGTCCATGATTTGCGCTCCCCTCAGTGTTGACTATAGTGTCAACACTGAGGAGAGTGCAAATCATGGACTGCATGTACCATGATGCAAAGGAACAAACGTTTCTGGGATATGATGTAGAGTCCGCCCACACCCTTTTCCCTGTCCAAACTGATTTTCATGACCTCCTCTACCATTTATCACACTTTCCTAATGTGCCTTTTTGTGAAAAATTATATTCCGGCCCATTAATTACACTTCATCCAGCCCGAGCCGGAGAGCATGGCTCAAGCCGGAGAGTATGCCCCGGGTGCGGAGACTACGGCCCGGGTGCAGAGATTCCGGCACGACTACGGACGTAAAGATATGACTCGTAAATGACCTCTGTGAATACCAAAAGTCGTAAAGTTAGACTTTTGTCTCAGATTGCCGTTGTGAATCGGGCCCTATGTTTCTAACTTGGTGTGGGATCCTTTTTGTGGGGTGTTTTCACTATTCTACTGTTTGAAGTGTTGCACAAATACTTTACACATTGCCTCAAGTGAAGCCTAACTACTCTGTGCCAAGCTGCCAGGGAGATGAGAACAGGTTCATTTGGGGTTTGATTGTGCCTTACCCTGACAAGGATTGTGGTTGCTGCTTTACCAGGGGTCACATACCCAGTCAACCAGTAACACAATTTCTTACAGAAAGCTTCAATAAAACTAAGTAACCTCTCCCATTGTAACACTTAATTGTTTCTTTTTCCTCGAGGAACACAGCAATTCTCCTGATTGGCTCAACTTGTGGAGGACAGAAAGAATTTCAAAAAGAGCCTAAAGCGAAGAAAACATAAACAGAGGAAGTAGATCCCCATGTCGTGAGGTTACATAGCCCTGGGCACGAAACACTTCCAGTTTACAAGTTCACATTTAAAGTTGACATCTTTTTAAATGATGACTTTTAACACACATTTGCTTGTGCGCCTTCCCAAGATAGTGTACTCAGAAATGGTTTGCTGAAAGTTACACTTATTAGTAGGCACAGTATCGTCCCTTAGAACATTCTGCTCAAGGTCTAGGTATACTGCACAAAATGTCACTGTTTGTTGTCCGTTTGGCAACAGCTCTTGGTGGGTAGAATCAACAAAGACGGCCAAACCAGAGCTCAGCCTTTGTTTAGACAGAGAAGAATATCGATGGGATTGTCAAGGTTGGCCCATGCCAGGATTCTAGGGCTAGGTAGGAGTATAATTATTTGCATTCATATAATCAAGGCAGCAGCACAATGGTTGAATTTTAATCTTCTTCACCATCCTTGCAATGTTGGTTACTTTGTTTTGTTTCCTTCTATTAATCATTGCAGTGCACATATTTCACACAAGAGTCCAATTGCTTCAATAAATAATTGAAATGACAATTTGTGTAATTCTTATGTCTCCCTTTGAGCGAAAGGATAGATCTGTGCCATGATTTCCTTGAGGAATCAGGTTTGTCATGTTCTGAGGTTGCAAACACCATCCGGTACCTTGCGAGGGTTAGAGGTGCACCGTATGCTAGCCAGGAATTAGAACAACATATTCTGATGGTATGCATGAACCCAGTCCCACATAGTTTTGACGCTTATGTTGCCCAAATACACAGTCTTACTGAAATAGTAGGAACCGTACGACACCTAAGTGAAGGTAACATTGGTGATATTCTTGGAAAGCATTCCCAGTTAATTTGTAATCAATAAAGCCAAAATGTACAAACTCTTTTGAAAAATCTCTCATCCCCTCTGCCTGCTACTTACAAGTGGTGTTAGGAATGGAACTCGACATGCCCATTGATCCCATTGTCAAACAGCTGGCAGAGATTCAAATACATTTATAGATAACTGTGGAGCAACATGATCAGAATGTTGAACAAAAAATCCCCTCTAAAGAGCTCTGCAGACCCAATTGGCTATGTTGACTGAAGATAATACTGTCATTAGATTATCTCATGTGTTAGCTAATGTCATAGTTCGCATCAAAGTACCAGCAGCAGTATGCAAATGTTTACATCAGGGGAAGATCCAAGTTCTCTTTTCACCAATTTAAGTAAGTCTGGGCGGTGAACTCCGCTCCTGGAGTTTGTGGAGATTTCCCCACACTGCGTTACACGGAGCTCGCAGAGTTTTATCCCTCGCTCGTGTTTGTCAACGTCAAGTTGGCGAGCACAAGCGAGGAAAATCCACCTCCCAGCGAGATTTTTCCTCATTCGCGATCGTCAACATCAAGTTGGCGAGTGCGAGCGTGGAAAATCAACATCCCGGCGAGATTTCTCAACGCAGGCGGTCAGATTTGTCATTGCGAGTGGTCGCATATGCTTGCCACCGCTTGCGGTGAATTTTTTTTGCTGACGTTGAGAAAGCTGCCGCCAGAGTAAAAATCTACTCGAGCGACAGAAAGGAAGCAGCGCCCGCTTGCGCTGTGCCTGGTGCCATTCGCGATTATTGCACAGTGCAGACAAGCACCTGGCACTGAAAATCACAGCGAACAGCATTTATCCAACGCACTCCACCGCTTGTGGAGCTCCGCGTAGCGCTGCAGAGTTTTTTTTGCACTTCGCGGAGTTCCGCGTAGCAGAACTCCGCGAACTCTGCCCAGGCTTAGCTGAAAGGTGGGGACAATACATTGTACCCTTTTCAAAGAAAGGGAACTCTAGACTGCATACCAAGCAGCTAAATCTGCATAGATTATCCCATGTGAAGTGAAACAAGATATCCTCCGAAGGATAGGATTAGAAATCAGAAAGTTACAGGATTAAAATAATGGCAGAGAAATGGGTTTATGGAGGGACACCCAAACTCTGTAACTGTCAGGAATCAGCGCCCTCAGTTCAGAAATCAGGGCCAGTCAGTAGGGGCTACAGTACATCATCTGTCTTGGACTGCATTAGTTAATGCGTGGTCCACTAAAATGGCTGCCAGCGCTAAGGTCAGCGCTGCAGCCTTTCTTGTGTGAGCGCGAGGCTTTCCGCACAGCTGAGGCTCGCTCTCTCCCTCAGCTGTGCGCACTTCACTCAAGACCGTTACTAGCTAACAGTGCTTGAGCCTTCGTCCGTGTAGAGTTAGAGCAGTTTAGGCGATTTACGAGTTTCCGACGGCAGAATTCATATAGAATTACTCGTCGGGTGTTTTGTTCCCAGTTCAAGAAGATAAGAGGCATCTGTCAGAGACTTCGTTTCAACTCTGAAGACACCAGCCACATTCCAGGCATTCCGGCTGCGCAACAAAGTTTCATCCAGTCACGCAAGTACCGAGAGAGGAGAAAAGCTTTTGCATTTATATGCACTTGGTGTTAATTTTGTTAATCCTTATTTCAAGACTAATTTCCAGTAGAAGGTTTATTTTAAAAGAACGTTAAAGAGAAGTTTAGGGTAAACCATATCCTTTGAATTCTTACCTGAGTATTCTGCTTGGGTTGACTTTCCAGTATAATTGTGACATCCTGAAAAAGAAGAAAGAAAAGGTTATATTTAGTTCTTAAACAAAATATCTTCTAAAAGAATTAGCAGGCTAAGAAAGTATACTAAGTACATGTTGTATTTCCTACAGAAATAACAGCACTCTTTACAAGACTTAGAGAAGCAATTTCCACAGAACACCTTTAATAAGAAGAGAGGCAATAGTCTGGTTTCCTAGGGGTACGTTAATTAAAAGTTAGCCATTACTGTAATGTGTTAAGATCTGCTAGAACAGTAGTAATGTGTATTATTTGTGTTATAGTGTCAAGCTGAGAACGCAACTCTGAGAACCTCCAGGAAAAGCAGTCAGTAATAGAAGGCACTAGGAAAACAGAAGACCAGGCTGTCTCTTCTCTGTCCCATACCCCTTTCCCCCTGGGAATTTCTTCACGTTCCTTTGAGCAAATTGGGGAGTGTGGAGGAAGGCTCAGGGAGGCGTTGGGAATAATCACCATTCTGCTCCTGTGAAGTATCTTGGGAAAACTTCAAGTAAGCGCTTGTGACAGAGTGAAGTGCCCACGAATTTTTTAATCACCTGAGCAGAATGGCAGAGGGATTGGACCTGAAGAGTTTAGGAGGGGTGTTAGAAGCTATTCAAAAAGAATTGCTAGCAGTTAGAGAAGAGAATAAAACCTTAAGACAGGATCTGTTGGCCTCCAAGAGAGAGACGACGGATTTAGCCAACAAAATGGACAGTTATATCTCAAGCACTAGTTTTTCTGCCCAATCTCAGGATACACAAGCTAGTGGCTCCACCTCTTTTCCACACTCTAGAAGTACCACACAAGTTGTACACTCTTTGTCCCCAGTTATCCCACTGGCCCCTCCAGAACGCTTTAGTGGTGACCCTCAAAAGGCTCAAATTTTCCTCATGCAGTGCTCTCTGCATTTCGTGTGTCGGCCCGCCATTTTCCCTGATGCACAATCCCGGGTAGCCTTTATCGTACCTAAGTGGTGACGCAGCTGCCTGGTCCTTGCCTTTAGTCTCCAAGGATTCATCTATCCTGTATGATTTTGATGAATTTAAAAAAGAATTTCTACGGATCTTTGATCGGAGAAGAGTTTCCCAAGCCACTGACAATGAGTTGCTGGAGCTAAGACAAGGAAACAAGGAATTAGTTGCCTACCTGGCCCAGTTTAATAAACTCATCATAGAGACAGATTGGCCAGAGAATAAAAGGGCTGCATTATTTTACAGGGGCCTGAAAGACGAACTCAAAGATGCCCTGTCTCAAATACCCAATCGCCCTACCGAAGTTTCCGCCCTTATTGATTT
Source organism: Calotriton arnoldi (assembly GCA_963921515.1). Classification (NCBI taxonomy): domain Eukaryota; kingdom Metazoa; phylum Chordata; class Amphibia; order Caudata; family Salamandridae; genus Calotriton; species Calotriton arnoldi. The sequence continues at coordinate 359,732 of CAWUFW010005371.1, read as the reverse complement.
GGTCCTAGAGCTGGATTATAGACAGTCTGAACTAAGAGGCGAAAAGAAGAGGGATTTCCGTCCGAGTGTACCCAGATTTGATCGGATGAGATCTGAGGGAACCAGGTTAGCTGAGAACACTCAAACTGGAGAACCTATGCAGATTGGAGCGGTGAGGGGTCCTCTTTCCAAGGAAGAAAAAGAGAAGAGGAGATTGAACAACCTTTGCATGTACTGTGGAGTCAGTGGTCACTTTGTTAAGTCCTGTCCGAAGAAACCAACCACTTCTCCGAAGGAAAACTTGCGGCACCCCCAGTAGGAGGGGTTGGACTGGTGGATGCTAAAGAAATCACAACTCCAGTTTCTCACTTGTTGGCGAACACGCTGCAATCATCTGCTCCACATCTAACTCTTCCAGTTACCTTGAAATTTGGATCATTTAGTCGCCCAGACATTTCGGTAATGATTGACTTCGGAGCCACCGGAAACTTCTGCGACATTAAGTTTGCTGCTAAGATAGGACTGCAAGCAATACGAAAAACAAAGAGTGAAGAAGTGAGGGCGGTGGACGGCACAAATCTTTCCTCTGGTCCAATTGTTAGCCATACAGAGGAAGTGGAACTCGTTTTACCAGATGGTCATCAAGAAAGTCTTCAGTTTAACCTAATTGATGCACCTCAGTTTCAATTAATCTTAGGGCTTCCATGGTTAACAGAACACAATCCTCAAATTGATTGGGAGAAAAGATCAATTAGGATGAACTCAGAATACTGCAAGGAGTCCTGTTACCACGGCAAGAACCAAGTGAAGGAGTCTACTCTAGCTGCTTGTCTGTGTGAGAACAGAGCAGCTGTGTGCGTGATACGTACAGAAGAAATTCCAGAAATGTACCGGGACTATGAGGATGTCTTTAGTGAAGTCAATGCTGAGAAACTTCCTCCTCATAGATCTTATGATTGCAAGATCGAGCTGGAACCTGGAGCGAACCTCCCGTGCAGTAGAATCTATGCCCTGAATGAAAAAGAGGACTCATATTTGAAGGAGTATATCCAGACCTACTTAAAAAATGGTTTCATCAGGCCTTCTCAGTCTCCAGTCTCTTCGCCGTTATTCTTTGTGCCTAAGAAAGAAGAAGGTGACCTTAGAACGTGTATAGATTACCGCGCCCTGAACAGAATCACCGTCAAGAACAGATACCCACTGCCCCTGATTTCTGTACTCCTGGACCAAGTAAAGGGAGCACAGATCTACACCAAACTCGATCTCAGAGGGGCCTATCATTTATCCGGATTAGAGAGGGTGATGAATGGAAGACCGCGTTCAGAACCTAGTTCGGTTTGTATGAATACCAAGTGATGCCCTACGGTCTTTGTAATGCTCCGGCAGCTTTCCAGTATTTTATAAACGACGTTTTGAGTCAGTATATCGACAAGTGTGCCATCGTCTATATTGACGACATCCTGATTTATTCAGCATCGGAAGGTGAACATCAAGAGCATGTCAAAGGAATTCTGGAGAAGCTACGGGAGTTCAGTTTATATGTCAAGCTTGAAAAATGTGCTTTCCATGTTCGCTCGGTGGATTTCCTTGGATTTATTCTATCTCCAGAAGGAGTCACCATGGACATGCAAAAAATCAAAGCAGTGTTGGATTGGCCATCTCCTACTACTGTAAAAGAAATACAATGATTTATTGGGTTTGCCAATTTTTACAGGAGGTTTATCCAGGACTTTTCTCAAAAAGTGATTCCAATAACTCGTCTGTTAAGAAAAGGCGTTCCTTTCTGCTGGTCGGAAGATGCGGAGACTGCTTTTCTGTCCCTCAAGAAGAGTTTTACTTCGGCGCCCATCCTCCTCCACGCGGATCCTACTGAGCCTTTTTATGTGGAAACAGACGCATCAGATCAAGCTATTGGAGGAGTTCTATCTTAGAGGCACAAGGAGACCGGTCAACTGCATCCGGTAGCATATTACTCTCGAAAACTTCTCCCTGCTGAGATTAACTATACAATTACAGAGAAGGAGCTTTTAGCTATAAAAGATGCCTTCAAGGAGTGGAGACACTACCTGATGGGAGCTCGGCACACCGTAACAGTATATACAGACCATAAGAATCTACAATTCCTGAAATCGGCAAGAACTCTGACGCCACGTCAACTCAGATGGTCTCTATACTTTGCGGATTACAACTTTGTGATCACCTATCGCCCTGGAAGTAAGAACGGTAAGGCGGATGCCCTATCCAGATTGGACACGGAAGAACAAAAGATGGTTATAGACGACCAAACGATCATTCCTGAATCAAAAATTGTGGGAGCTGTTATCAGGGAAACTGAATCTCTGGATGAAAAAGTAAGAAGGTTTTTTACTCCAGAAAAGCTTCAACAATGGGTTTTGGAAGACTCATCTCGAGAAATCCGAAAGGGATTGCCCTATCATGATGGAGCCTTGTTCATACCTACCATGGAACTACAAGAACAAATTTTATATGACTGCCATGATCACCCCATGGCAGGTCATAAAGGAATAAATAAGACTGAAGAACTGATTAAAAGACAATTCTGGTGGCCCAAAATGTCTAAAGACATCATGCAATATGTACTAGGTTGCGGGATCTGTGCTCAGGGAAAACCGACACGGCAATCACCTCAGGGGTTACTACAACCAATGCCAACGCCCCCTCACCCATGGCACACGGTGACTATGGATTTAATTGTAGACCTCCCCTCCAGTCGGGGTTACAGCGCAATCCTGGTCTTTGTGGATGCTTTTACCAAGATGGCCCACTTTGTTCCATTAAAAGATACCCCTAATGCTAAGGAATTGGCCACACAGTTTGGGTTACATGTGGTGAGATTACACGGAATCCCAAAGATTCTAATTTCAGACCGTGGCACTCAATTCCTGTCCCATTTTTGGAAGGCCTTTACCCAAGGGTTAAATATAGAAACAAGATTCTCCACAAGCTACCACCTAGAGACAGATGGGCAGACTGAGAGGGCAAATCAGGAGCTAGAACAGTATCTGAGACTATTTTTGTTAGATCAGGAAGGGGATTGGCCAGATCTCCTCTGGGCCGCAGAATTTGCAGACAATAACTCCAAGAATAGTTCTACAGGTCACTCCCCCTTCTATTTAAATTATGGTCAACACCCAAACCTGATGATCAGTACCGATGAAGTTTCAGTCCCAGTGGCTACAGAGTTTGTCAGACATTTAAGTGAAACACATGAAAGGGCTAGGGAAAAGTTAGAAAGGTCTAAAGAATTGTACAAAAGCTATGCAGACAAAAAGAGAAGATTAGGAGACGATTATTTGATAGGGAACAAGGTCTGGCTTAGCACCAAGAATTTAAAACTAAAAGGAAACCGGAAACTTCAACCTCGCTTTATAGGTCCCTTTGAAGTAGAGAAGAAGTTAAATCCGGTGACTTATAAGTTAAAATTGCATGCACAGCTAAAGATTCACCCAGTTTTTCACGTCTCCTTACTAAAGAAATCTTCACCGTATCTCAGGTCCAGAACTCTTCCCAAGCCAATTCCAACTGCAGACGGAGAGGAGTTTGAAATTAAGAGAATTCTAGACTCCAAGTGGAAGAATAGAAAGTTATACTATTTGGTAGATTGGAAAGGTTACGGACCAGAAGAGAGATCCTGGGAACCACAGTCTAATGTGCATGCCCCAAGACTAGTAAAAGCCTTCCATGATCAATATCCCCTTAAAGCGAAACCTGGGGAAACCCCTTGCGGAGGGGTACTGTCAGGAATCAGCGCCCTCAGTTCAGAAATCAGGGCCAGTCAGTGGGGGCTACAGTACATCATCTGTCTTGGACTGCATTAGTTAATGCGTGGTCCACTAAAATGGCTGCCAGCGCTAAGGTCAGCGCTGCAGCCTTTCTTGTGTGAGCGCGAGGCTTTCCGCACAGCTGAGGCTCGCTCTCTCCCTCAGCTGTGCGCACTTCACTCAAGACCGTTACTAGCTAACAGTGCTTGAGCCTTCGTCCGTGTAGAGTTAGAGCAGTTTAGGCGATTTACGAGTTTCCGACGGCAGAATTCATATAGAATTACTCGTTGGGTGTTTTGTTCCCAGTTCAAGAAGATAAGAGGCATCTGTCAGAGACTTCGTTTCAACTCTGAAGACACCAGCCACATTCCAGGCATTCCGGTTGTGCAACAAAGTTTCATCCAGTCACGCAAGTACCGAGAGAGGAGAAAAGCTTTTGCATTTATATGCGCTTGGTGTTATTTTTGTTAATCCTTATTTCAAGACTAATTTCCAGTAGAAGGTTTATTTTAAAAGAACGTTAAAGAGAAGTTTAGGGTAAACCATATCCTTTGAATTCTTACCTGAGTATTCTGCTTGGGTTGACTTTCCAGTATAATTGCGACATCCTGAAAAAGAAGAAAGAAAAGGTTATATTTAGTTCTTAAACAAAATATCTTCTAAAAGAATTAGCAGGCTAAGAAAGTATACTAAGTACATGTTGTATTTCCTACAGAAATAACAGCACTCTTTACAAGACTTAGAGAAGCAATTTCCACAGAACACCTTTAATAAGAAGAGAGGCAATAGTCTGGTTTCCTAGGGGTACGTTAATTAAAAGTTAGCCATTACTGTAATGTGTTAAGATCTGCTAGAACAGTAGTAATGTGTATTATTTGTGTTATAGTGTCAAGCTGAGAACGCAACTCTGAGAACCTCCAGGAAAAGCAGTCAGTAATAGAAGGCACTAGGAAAACAGAAGACCAGGCTGTCTCTTCTCTGTCCCATACCCCTTTCCCCCCTGGGAATTTCTTCACGTTCCTTTGAGCAAATTGGGGAGTGTGGAGGAAGGCTCAGGGAGGCGTTGGGAATAATCACCATTCTGCTCCTGTGAAGTATCTTGGGAAAACTTCAAGTAAGCGCTTGTGACAGTATCATTGAATTATGATATAAAAGCAGAACCAATTGATAAACTGTATTTGGAACAAATCTTAGAGGTTTTACCACCTACTTCCCACAAATGGGGATTGCAAAATCACTGTGGCAGGGTGCTAAAGGTAGTAAATATAGTCTGTGTTTATCATTTCCCCCAAGTTTGGAGTCTAAGTGCCAACCCTAACCTGAATGTGGGGACAGTAGTGAATAATAAAAAGATCCATAAATGTTTACCAAGCAGAGAGAGAGAACCAAAGACGTTACCCAGTCACAGCAAATTTAGGAGAAAAAGGAACTTCTTTCTTATAAGCACATTAATCTGTTTTGAGTGCTGGAACTGCGTCCATATTGCTCGGCTATGCCCAAAGAAGACTTTGGCTTAATCTATCGAAATAATTTTTGTATGGAATGCCATTTGATACTTTGAAGGTCAGAATGTCAGATTGCAACAACCTATGTCAACCAATGGAAAAAAAGGGTACATACCCTAGTGGACACTGGGTGTAGACAAACATAAAAGGACACTGTAGAAAACACACTGCTAGAAAAAGATGTTACTAATGTACATGAGGGGCAGAAGATCTGCCCTATGGCTAGCACGTTCCTATAGGAAAGGATTTAAGACATATTTAGACATCTTCCAGAGATCACAATGACTTCTTAAAAGGATGGCAAGAAGCTCCATGTTCCCAAGAAGAAATCTGATAAAGAGGAAAAAGTGCCTCAGAGAAAAGCGATAGTAAAAAAAGAAGTCACAGTCAATTTATGCCCTAAGTAGATACAATAGTTTGTTTAACCTACAGACAAGATGGAAGGGAAATTCCAACCAGTGTTACATGAAGATCCAAATCTAAAAAAGACCATTCAGAAAGCCAGGTAGGTCCATATTTTATTATGGAAAAGGAATGGTTATAAAATTCCAGGAGGAGGGAGATATAGTTGTCCCAGTATTCACCTCTGGTTCAAATACACATTGGCAATAATGGATAACTCAACCAGCTATTTTGAAGCCATACAATTAAGAAACATTACCACTACCCAAGGAGAAAAGAGGTGGCTGAAATACCCTCGCTTGGAAGATAAACCATCATACCTCCTAATGCTTACAAAAATAGAAGGTGGTAATACTAAATGCCAACAACCTTTTTTTTAAAATATGTTTTATTGATTTTTCAAAAACAACAAACCAACGACCCTTATGTACATCAATCCATCCCCTCCCCCAACTGTGTTGACACTTGGTCGGCAATCACACATTTCCCCAATCCGAGTCATTGCAGTGCATTGTTTCCCTGCCACTGGGCAAATGGTCCACCTCCACTGAGTCAATGTTGGTTGCTGGATTCCTCCTTCTTGTGGCCCTCCCCATGTCTCCTTATTACTTCTTTTTCTCCCTGGTCCCACCCCAGGGTTCTCAGACCACATCGTCGACCTGGCCTCTCAATAGATCCCACATTTTTGGAAACTTGTTATGGCAGGCCCGTGCCTTGAAAACCTGTTCTTCTGCCTGCATGCACCAGTTCATATTGGATTCCCATTCATCTTCCCTCGGGCGATAGCAAATATTCAATTTCTGTATTACATCTCATCTGGCCACCATTATAGCCATGTTGCAGAACAGTTGGGTGTATTTCTCCAGTGTTTGTTCCCCCCAGATACAAATTTATTGCCTCAGTTAATCTAGATCAGATCCCCTTCCAAAAGGGACCTAACCGTGGACACTCCCACAGTGTATGCAGTTGTGTGCCTCGTTGTGTAATCCCTTAAGCCTTTGTCTGTTGGGTATCTGTCAACAGCTAATAGCCACATTCTGGTGAAGTATGCCCTGTAGAGTATTTTGAACTGGATTAATCTGAGGTTTGTCCTCATCGCTACCTCCCTGGGGCAGTGACATCATGCCTCCCCCCATTCATCGTCATCTAATCTGCCTGGATCTTCTCATCTGGCTTTTAGTGTTGTGAGTGGTGTGGTGCTATTGGCTAGTAGTGTGTTATATATTGCAGAGATGGTGTGCATATGTAGTGGGGTGCACACTACTTTAAATTCCATGGGACTCTCCTCTGGAATTTCCTCGGTCAGGTCTATGCAGCTCCATAGGAGGTCCCTGGTTTGTATGTATCACAGGTATTGACTCCCCTCTAGTCCATATTATGATTGGAGCTCCTCAAAGGTTATTAGCCCCTTGTCATCCACACATCTCCCAGCTTTGATATCCCCAGGATGTCCTATTTTCTACCCCCCTCGACTCCCTCCAAAACCCCTTTTTTGGGTTGATTTCCAAAGATGAAAACAATCAAGTAGGTTTTGTAAGTTGATTGATACTTGCACCACTGTGCAGGGGTTCAATCTACTCTAGTTATGTGAAGACTTAAACTCTCTCTCTTCCGGGACAAAACTACTGAAATAAGGAATGGACTGGATACAAGTTTAAAAAAATCAGGTCCATCTCCATGCTATTCACCTCACTTCCCTCCCTAGTTTTTGTTCTCAGCTAGTTACTCCCGAAACCATTGAGCCTCTCCTAAAAACTTTCAAAGTATGAATTCTTACGTTGAACTGGTACCTACTTGGCTCCTTAATCTCCTTAAGAATGGCACACCTGAATTTGCACCCATTATTGCTCAGCTGGCTAACTTTGCTTTCAGGATAGCTGTGTGCCACGCTCTCTTAAATAATGTCTACTCAGGCCCCTCCTGGAAAGAACTAAGCTGAACCCCTTATTATCAAACTAAATGTTTATCACAAATTTTACGGTGATTGCCAGGATCTTAAAAAAAGTGGTAGGTTGTGACAGTTTCAGAAATACATGGATACGTTCAACTGTCTGTCCCATAGACAAAGCAGGGTCAGCTTCCGACATATAACAAGATTGCTCTAATTGGTTTCTGGGATGATGTTTGCACTTCACAGATGATGGCACAGGATGCATCCTGGTAATGCTTGATCTCTTTGTAGCATTCAACACAAAGGGCCACTCAGTCCTCCTTCAGTCACTGAAGGAGGCCTCAGGTGATTACTGGGCTGGAAAGCAGAGGCACATAACTGAGGTCAGACATTCCTTGCACTGGCTGGGTGTAAAGGATTTTTATCTTGTTATAATGTCTGCCTATTTTGGCCTTGACAGATAGCATTAGGTTTATTAGCATATTAGCTCTAATAAACAGAGGTTCTGGTGGTAGGCAATAATAGCTCTAAGTGGCAGGAACTCTCATGTCCAGACTATCAGGGCAATATCCCTAAGCTAGCCCAAGCAGTAAAAAGCATAGGCGCCTGAATAGAAGACAAGCTCACGATGGAGACACAAATCAAAAATTTGGCAGGCTCATGCTTTGGCATTTTAAGATCTCTAAAGAAATTCTTGCAGAATATACCTTTCCCTACTAGAAGGATAGTGGTGCAGAGTCTTATAAACTTTCACCTTGATTATGTCAACTCCCTGTATCCTAGCAGCCCGAAATATGTGATCAAAAGGCTCCAAGTGGTACAAAATGCAGCCGCAAGAATTCTTCAAAAACTACAGAAGCATCAATCAGCCAGACCAGCCCTCGTAGCCCTGCATTGGCTTCCAGTTAAAAAAATAATTCACTCAAAGGCTCTCTGTATCACACATCGGGTCATCCATGGAAAGGCCCACCTACCATTCGATCCCTGCTTACCCCCTATGCTCCAGGAAGGGCCCTTCGCTCTAGCAACCAGGGACTTCTGGTGGTGCCCAAGATCAAAAGAGCAAGGAGTGGAAGCCATTCTTTTGTTTTCCTCACCTACAGGCTCTGGAAGGCTCTTCTAGCTTCCCTTAGAAGTCAGCCGTCAGAAGCCTGTTTCGTGGAAAATGCTAAAAACCCACCTTTTTTAAATATGGCTTGAGGAAATGGTTCATCTCAGTTTTGTGTCAAGCGCTGGGAAGCCCATTTGGGTAGCCATGACCTATACAAATACAACTGAATTGAATATTCCAAGGCATGCTCTATTGAGATTTCTGGGGCCCTCCTCTGTGAAATTACCTACCTTCTAAAATTATACTTCTGCCCTGTATTCAAGATGCAAACAAGCTTGTTGTGTTTTCTTCCAGGACAGGTCTTCCAATGGAAATCTTTATGATTTTCTTTAACCAGTACACTAGAGAGAGATTATCTTTGCTGACTAATATGTATCCTAAGCTTGTTCATCATATCAACCATGTCACTTTGTCACCTAATATCAAGTATGTCAAATTGTTCAAAGTCGAGATCCTGTGAGATGATTTATTTCAGCATTAAATTTTTTATCATACTACTGGTGGGTGATTTGTACACCAAGCACACATTTATTCTTTTGGAAAATGAAATGATCTCCAAATTTGATAACGTTATGTGAATTCCTAAGGTATTCTTTTTCAACAGTTTACCCTAATATGAATGAAGTTATGAAGTAAATATCTAGACATTACCTGAGAGAATTAAGACAATATTTAAGAAAGATACATTTTCAGATTGACATTTATAGTTTGAGATTACTTGTGTATTGTAGAGTGGTGTAAACTTCATTCTGGTTTTGGACTACATAAAAGTTTTAGAATTCAGACAAGATGTAAATGAAATCATAAACAATAACTAAGAAAGATAAGTGTCTACACATGAAAAATATCCATTTGAAATCCATTCCAGTAATACAGGAATTAGAAGTAATAATCTATTACAACTGTGTATCGATCACTGACAATTTGCCGAGAGAAGGTTAACAAAGTTTTGTTGACCTTCTAGAAGCACCGTGGTGGCAAAGATGCTCTTTGAAAGTGAGTTACTATATATGAAAAAACCTTAAAAATACTAAACTGTTGTTCAGTTGAAAATACCAGCAGAAATACATTGCAGTTTGGTTTGATGTGAAATGCTGCAAGGTCTGTGAATGGTGGTAGGCAGGAAGTTCCTCTATTTTTTATTGAGTGAGAATAGTTATAAAGTTGAGGTGCTGTGTGCCGTTCTTGTAGTGACCCTCCAACCCAGTGCTAATAGAAAAGTCCAAGAAAAGGGGTGGTAGCATTCTCACGTGTAGAAAAGGGATATTCAATGCAGAAGTATAGATAGCCTAAATTAGTTTATTTACCTATCATATGGCTCTCCCAGTTAAAATCCAGGATTCTGCTTGATACAGATATATCAAGCAGAATCACTTACGTTTAAATGGAGGAATCATAAAATCTGAATGTGTAAATCACCCAAGAGAGAAGCCTTTTGCATTGTGTGTTTGAAGAGCAATCAATCGACAACTTGATAATTTTGAATGTAGACACAGGCTATTTCTGAAATAAAAGTAAAAAGATAAATATGCATGGCATTTGATAAGCATACAACGTATAGGAGAACAGAAAAATCCTGAGATGTTTTTGGAAAAAGGTCATTCTATAATAGTTGGGTATTCAAGTAAACACTATAAGAGAGCATAGGGGACAAGTGAAACATTTTTAAAGGGTTTGGAAATGTTGGCTTTATTGATCACCAATTAATAGGGAATCCTCTCCAAGTATATCGCAAATGTTGTCTACACAAAGACTGTTCTTTCTATTTTCTAGGTTTTCTTAGTTTTAGTTCTTTTGGAGCCTTTTCCTTTCCTATAAGCATTGAACCAACCAGGAAAACTCCTCAGACTATTTTGAGAAAAGAAACAGGTAGGAACTACTAGGATAAAGATTTATTTTTCCCTTCAAGCTTTTTTCTCCTGCTAAATTGTATATAGGTTTCTTAATAGCAATCTATGAATATTCCTTCATTTTTCTACTTCTTTAATGAATATGGATACTTAAATACTTAAGAGCAACATTTGTCTTATCTTTAGGGTCCTTGAACACTTGTCTTCTCCTTTAATATGGTAAAGAAAATTAATGTCTTCTTTTGTAGGTTTAGCTACTAGAAGGTTTAATATTTTAGTTTTTAAACCTTTCTTAATTCCTTCTCTACTTTCTTCTTAAAGTTCTTCCCAGAGTTCTAGTAACTCCCAGGGCATTTCTCTCTTTCAAAATGAAAATCTCTTTCGATTCTTCTCCTGCAGCCTCTCCCTTTATCAGTATTTTCGTGATCTATGACCCATCCTCGTATTGCACTCTCAGCTGGTATGGCCTTCTCCTGGTGGCAACGTGGGTGGAAACCTCCGGTTATTTTTATCAACATCTTTTTTCTGGCTTTGGGTTTTCTTTTTTGCTGCTAGCAGTTCCCATCAGAACGATAAAAGTTCTCGTTCCAACATTTGGACTCCTGAACATAAGATCCTGTTCGGTGGCTCTAAAAGAATGTTTTAACCCAAAGAACACGCAACTAGCAAGCGGATTTATAAAATATTTTAATGAAGCTCTGGGCTATCTAGAGAAACGTGACAAGGTAAAATAAACCTGGGTTACAGCCAAGGAATAGTTTTAGCAGTGCTTGTAGAGTGCATAACTTTTCTAATTTCTTAATTAAAAGAACAACAAAGTTTAATTGTATGTATAGCGTACTGAGTTTTTATAGATGTCTTTTGTAATGGTTTTTATTAACCACACAATAGACTACTTTACTTAGTAGTCTGTAGTTGTTGGGTGAATTCCATACCCAGTTTGGTATGTTGGCCTACCTACTGCCCCACTCCCTTCTAGGACAATGGAATTTCACCTAGCTCTGTCCATTTAAAAGAAGGATTTAAAAATGTGACCCACGATTCAATATTATTATCACTGAAAGAACCGAAAGACTATCTGGGCCAACAGCTCTGGACAGTTTAAGTGATTGAACAGTGTCTCTTATACTGGTAGCAGCGAATGATGTAACAGTAGCCGACACAGCATCATCTTTAACAGCTGGTAATCTTGCAGTGGGCATCCCAAACAAATTATGTAATGGGCTTCCCATTTTACTTCTGGGATTATGCAAAGTAATGTGGTAGGATTTTAACTGAATCTTATTCACTAACCTCCAAAACTCTTTCTGGTATCAGTCTTAATTTATTTCCATTTACTATTAAAATACATTATATTTTTCCCTCTTATTAAGCTTTTTGTATTTCCTTTATAATTCTTTTATTTCCATATTGATAGCCTCTTACCTGGCACATTTTTTTTTTTTTTTTTTTGGCTTCTGCATTTTCCATATTTCCCTTTTTAATTCAAGGCAGAATAAATCGAACCGTTTGCTCTATTGACACTTGTCAGTAGGCCTGGAATATCTCTGACAGCAGCCTCAGTGCCTTTTATCATAATTTTACGGCAGATTTCTTCTGTCCTTTTCCTTTTTGCCACGAAAAATACTAGGGACGACAATGTTGGCAAACAGGACATGGGGCGGCAGTCTGATAAAACCACAGGAGAATGGCTACAGTGGTCACGATCCTTGTGCATTAGCAGTGGGAGGCAGACAATTTAGTCTGTTAGTCCATTCTCTGTGGTGCTTCTACTCTCCTAAGAGCTTTAATAACTCACAAGATTTCACAAAACAAAAGGCTAATTACTGCTGATGTTCATTAATCAGTGATTAATGCACATTGCTGTTTGGGACCATCAAGGGCCAGTGCTTAATTTGTAAAAATAAAAAATAAAAAGTAAGTGCCAGGGCCCTCGTCAGGAGGCCACTGAAACGTTGCACCCACCACCTATTGACCCTTCCAGTGCTACCAACACAACTACTAACTGTCACAACCCTGAAAGTGTGACAATTCGGACTATTCTAGGATCCCAACGCTATAAGAATGGCGTGGTTGGCAAGTATTAGATATTTTTATTGTGTATATAATTAAAAAGAACTGTTAGTGTGCTCATCTCTAAATTAGACAAAGTGCACTGCCATGTGGCAGACTGTCATAAGTGCAGTTGCTGACAACTAAGTGCCAGTGCCGAGCAACGGAAACCATCGGCTCAAATTAAGCACTGACAGGGCTCACTAATGTTGAGGGCCATTGAAGATCAGTAAAGCTGCAGCCAGTGACTATCATTATTGCGTCAACTACTGATGATCACTACAGTATGATAGTGCGTGTGTTCATGATTGGGAAAGCCGTGTAGACCTGTAAGATGAAAATTAAAATAATTTGACCTCCCCTAAAGGAGTAGTAAATATACTCCAGGACTGAGGAAAATACTTTTCACCTACTGCAACTTGAGGACTGTCTGTCATAAGGAGAACCTAGCATATTGCAGCATAGAGTCTAAGTGCAGATGGTAGTGCCCTGCAATAAATAACTTTGTCAGACACTGCCAACAACAGATACATGCTACCTCTTTCCAGCCCAGGATTGTGATGCTGAGTAATAGATGGGGCACGTGCAAAAATTTAGGATACAATTGGAGTTGGACAGCATGAGTAGGGCATGTTGCCCGAGACCTTCCCTCCATTTGTTGTTCCGCTACTTGTGTGGAGCCTTATGTTTTTCCAGTCTTGTGCATGAAGGCCCAAAAGCCTCTGTACCTTAGCAACGTCTTTGTTCCCGTGCTTGTGGGGCTGGTCCGATGTGTGAGGATCTGTGAGCCTTCGCGATTGCAGCCTCCATACTACTTCCCTTGTTGGTGGTGCAAATCTCTGGAGTGCGGGGCTGTGTTTGACTGCCCAAATGGCAAGACACTTCTGAAATGCCAGCCAGTAATGGCTTATGTATTTTTTTTTATATTTGTATTAATATTTTCAAAAACAAGAACACATACAATCATACACGTTACATTAATATGCCACATGTATGTCTGTCCTGTCCCAGTTGGGGTAGGTGGTTCATAACCCATAATACAATTGTCCATTACAGAGTCCTGCTATCAATATGATATGCGTTTCATGTGGTCGAGCTCCGAACATAGGGAGAAGTTGGTGAGAACATGACACGGAGACAGTAGTCTGGTTGGCATTGTATAATCAAACATAAAATAGCAAAACAAAAAATGTATAACAATAACAAAGATGATAAAGGAAGCAAGCATACAGTGGATTCCAAGTGGTTGGATCTACAGGTTTCAAAACAGGAGGATGAGCAGGAGGGGTGCAATTGCAGAGATGGGAGGCGTACGGGGACCACCCTGTGCATATATCGCATGCACACTTCTCAACCATTCATTGCATTACATGACTTAGATGTGACACCTCCTGAGTACGGCACACTCACCACTTTAACATCCCAGTCTAACAGGGCCCTGGCACCCAGCAGTTGCTTCCGTGTCCCCACTATGGTTCTGAGGGATTCACCTCATCCTCACTCTCAGATACTGAGACCTCTGGGTAAGATACCTCTGGGTCTTTGGGGTTATCAAATTCTTCTAGCGTCTCTGTCCACAATGGTGCAATAGGGCATCTACGGATGCATCGTGCATCTTTCCTTCACCGAACTTGGTCTTCTGCTCTTGACCAGTCTCTAACCACTGATTCCCATCTCTCCGTCACCGGCCCAGCAGCTGCTTTCCACGTCATAGCAATAAGTAATTTGGCTACTACAAATGCCAAATCCAAAAACTTGTTACCCCCCTTGCTTTGGCCCAGGGCGTGGAAGCAGACTCAGTATGGAGACCTTCATGGTGAAGGGTCAATTCTGGTGTAATGTCTCATTTACCCTCAGTATGACTGCATTCCAGAACACCTGCATAGTGGGGTAGGACCATGTCATGTGATGAAAGTCCATGTTCTCAAAAGTGCAAAGTTGGCAGCACCAGGAGGTAACCCGGTAAATAGCAGTTAGTCTCCTAGGGGTGAGATAAGTCTCATAGAAATAGTTAAATTGGATCACCTTTAAATGGGAATTGCGGGATACCTTCTAAGGGGAGGCCAGCATTCAGTCTCAATGCTTGTCCGATTAGGCTCTGCCCAGCATGGGCTCCCATTTGTCTCGATGGGCACTCTGTAGTTTCCGACCATCCCATTCAGAGCCCCATACAACCATCTGACCAGGTGTCGGCCTAGACCCAATGTTAGCAGCAATTGCCAAATGCATTTCCGCGCGCACAATGAAATTCGTTGTATTTATTTATTTCTTTACATTACTCAAGTCGGCCGTGAGCCGGAGTTTACTACCCCCCACCCTGCCCCTTCCCCGCCCCGCCTCACTGCCCCACGGCACTCCCTCCACAGGCCGCTACTGTTAAGAGGTCATCGGAATACAGCAAGATCAGGTGTTCGGTGTCTCCCACCCAGATACCTCTTTACTGCCCTCGAGTCCAGCATAGCTCTGCTAACGGTTTGATGGCAAGAGCAAACAGAAGTGGAGACAGTGGACATCCCTGCCTAGTCCATCTACAGACATCGCAAGAGGACGATAGAATCTGGCCTGTGCGGACCTGGGAGTTGGGATTAGTATATAAATGCCATACCCAGGCCACCAATGATGCTCCCATCTCCATCCTAGTTATAACTGCGGTTAGGTATTTCCAGCTGATGATGTCAAATGCCTTCTCCAGATCTACGACTAGCAGGGAAGCCCGGGCCCCACAACTAGGCAGGAGGCAAACAATACAGAGCAGAGACGGTGTAGGTTAAGGGAAGTGCTACTCTGCGGAATTAATCCGCACTGATCAGGGTGAATCAGCCCTTTCATGTGAGGGGGGAGTCGCCTAGCTAGTATTTTTACTCAATATTTTATGTTTAAATTTGTTTTATTGTGCTGCAATCCACGTTCAAAATACACGTTACAAGCTGAGGTGGCATCAACATTCGCCCTACCCATCGCTTGTGCAGCTTTTAACATAACCCATACCCCTTATACTCCTCTCCTTCCCTTATCCCTCCCCCTCACACCCCTAGGGTGCCAGCTGTATCCAAAGTTTGTCCTATAGAAAGCCTCAGTGCAACAAGAACCGGGAGGAGCTAGAAGGCAGGTGAATCCGTCAGTCGCAATAGCCTGAGGTATCTAGGGCATGTCAGCTCGGTGAATTCCTGTGAGAGAAGTTCTATGAATGGGTACCAGGTCCGTGAGTGGATTAGGGAGGCCCAGTAAGGTGTAGGAGGGAAACCGAGGGAGCTGGGTGGCAAAATGGTTGTCTATTTCTGTTAAGATTGCTTCCCAAAAGCGTGTTAATCTGGGACAATCCCAAAGGATGTAAATCAGGGTCCCTGGGAAGTTTTTACATCTCCAACATTTATCCCCCCTATCGGGACTGATTTTTTATAGCCGGACTGGGGTCCAGTTCCAGTAGGTGGCAATCGTTACTGCAGTCTCCGTGCTAGAGATGTTGGGCATCGTGTGTCATGCCCTGTAATATATGTCCCACCATTCTTTCTGTGTTAGGTGGCGCCCCAGCTCTTGTTCCCATCTCTGTTGAGTGGAGGACTTCGTCACCGGCCCTGGGCCCATCAGGAATTTATATAGGTCGGAGACTATCCGTTTGTCTGTGTCCCTCCCGAGGAGCCATCTTTCGAACTTGGTCAAGTGTCGTTGTGCAGCCTCCCTCACTACGGGGTCTAGAACCCAGTGCCTAATCTGTGTGTAATGAGATCTCTCCTCTTCGGAGAGTGCCAGGTCTGTTTTCAGTGTATCAAATGTTATGGGCCCTTTCATGTCAAAAAGATGTCCCACGGATTCATCCCTGGTGTAAAGTCTGGGTTCTCCACTATTGGGGTCAGCGGTGAAGGGAATGAGGTAAGGCCATTTTTCGTCCCCACCGCATCCCATACCCTGAGTAGTGGCTCTGTGACTGCAGAGATATATAGGCTAGGGGGGCGACCCACCTTTCTCAAGAAGGGAATCTTCCAAAGGGAGGTTCCTGCTAATAACCTGTCCGTTTTTTCGGATTCCGCTCGGGACCACTCCACCACGTATCTTAGCTGGCCCGCCTGAAAATAATTAACATCATAGGGAAAAAATGCCCAAGCCCCCTTTCCCCGGGCTGCGCCAACTCAAGTTCTGCCTCATTCGTGGTTGATGGTTTGCCCAGACAAAATTCTGGAATGCCCTCTGCATAGTTCGGATTGCCCCAGGAGGAGGCCAAAGAGGCAAAATCAAGAACATGTATAATATTCTAGGGAGGGCTGTCATTTTGAGAGCTGTCACCCGCCCCAACCAAGATAACGAGTATGGTTGCCAGTGGAGAAGGTCTGATTTGACCCTGTCCACCAGTTGTCGATAGCTAAGTGCCACAGTCTCTTAGGTCGTTGGGGAGAGCTGAATGCCTAGATAGCAGATGCTTGGACTCCAGTTGATTGCGAAAGTCTGTGAGAGGTATTCCAGGGTGGTGTGGGACACTGTCAGACTCAGTGCTTGTGATTTAGACATATTAATTCGGAGGCCCGACACTGCACCGAAACTCTCTACCTCTTGAAGGAAGCTCGGGAGGGAGGAGCGAGGGTCATCGAGGGAAACAATGATGTTGTCCGCGTAAAGAGTGATCAAATGTTCTTCACCTCCGAAATGCACTCCCTTTACCTCTGGTGCATCCTGCACTCTTTGTGGAAAGGGCTCCATGTAGAGCGCAGACAGGAGAGGGGGCAACCCTGCCGAGTGCCACGGTGAAACTCTCCGAATTCCTGCTGTTCACCCTCTGGGGGGCCTCTCATAGCCACTAGAGATCCAAGATCGAAATCTCTCTCCAATCCCAAAGCGGTCCAAAACCTCCTTTAGATAGGGCCAATGTACCCTGTTGAATGCTTTCTCAGCATCTATGGAGAAAAGCATAATCTTCCACTGGGACCGTGACGTCTATAAGGTGGAGTAACCACTTTGTGTTGTCAGGGCATTGTCTGTTGGATATGAAACCGGATTGGTCAAGCTCCACCAGCTCAGCCATCAATGGGCCCAGCCGCACTGCTAGTATCCCTGTAAACAAGTTTGTGTCGACATTTAAAAGGGAGATTGGCCTATAGTATCCGCATAGCTTCCTGTCCTTGCCCAGCTTCTCAATTATCGTAATAGAGGCCTCCAGCATTGACGGGGGGAGCGTCGAGGAATCTGTGATTGCGTTAAACACCTTCGTAAGAAGAGGGGCCAGCGAGCTACAATATGTGTTTATAGAAGGTGGCCGGGAAGCCGTCTGGGCCCGGGGATTTATTAGCTTGTAACCTGACTATTGCAGATATGACCTCTACAATTCTAATAGGTGCATCTAATTCAGTTGTCTGGTCTACCGTGAGCTTAGCAACATTAGCCCCCTCCAGGTACTCCCTGAGGGGCCCTAGCTGAAGATCCTGTGCCGTGTATAGAATAGAATGTGCTGAACCGCTCTGGCACTACCTTATCCCCAACTATCTCCTCCCCTGTCTCCGAGATCACAGCCTCTACTGTGTTGGCCTGTCGTTGCCCCTTCAGTTTATTTGCCAGCATCTTCCCGCACTTGTTTCTCCCGTGTAGAATGCGTTTTTGAGTCGTAGGAGCGAATATTCCGCTCGATCAAGGTCTAGTGCCGCCAACTGTTTCCGGGCTACCTCTAGTTGCCTCCAAACTCTGGGAGCCCCGGTGCGGTGGTGAATGCGCTCCAGTTCCCGTACTTGTTCCTGGAGCTTTGCCCTAGTGGTGCACCTAGTCCTATTGTCTGCTGCTGATACTGCTATCAACTCGCCCCTGATAACCATCTTCAAGGCGTCCCATATCATCGCGGGGGGACTCAGGGGTGTCGTTTATTGCTAGATAGCCCCTTATAGCTTTCCCCATCTGCTCGGCTGCTTCTTGGTGGCGCAGCATAGTCTCCCTAAGCCTCCAAATTCGAGACATTTGGCTCTGGGGTGGAAGCACAAGGTCTAGGACGACTGCGGAGTGATCCGACAGGGTCCGGAGGTCGATCTCCACCGAAATCAATGCCTCCTGCACCTCCCTGGAACCCAGTAAGTAGTCTAATTTGGCATATGTTCTATGGGCATGGGAGTAGAATGTGTTATCTCTCGTGGCTGGGTGATGATCCCTCCATGGGTCCCTCAGCCCCAATTCTCACACCCAACAAAGGCCCCCCTGCGCTAAAAGCCCCCGCTGTCCCGTGATGATGGGTAGAGCGATCTAGGTCATTATGGAAGACTAGGTTTAAATCACCACCCAGAATCACCCACCTATCTGAGGTCGCCATCAGATCCCCAATAGCTTCGTGGATAAACTGCTCCTGTTTCTCGTTTGGGGCATATACGGAACCCAAGATTATGGATTGTGAACCTATGTGTATTCGATACCCCAAGAGATGGCCCTTGATCTCTGCTACCTTCATCCCTACCTTCCCCTGAAAGGTACGTGAAAACAGGATGGCTACACCCGCTGCCTTATGTATTGTGGAGGAGAAAAATTGTTGTGGGAAGGATCGAGACTTAAGCCTGTTTCAGTTCCTGTGTAGGAGGTGTGTTTCTTGTAAGAGACATATGTCTGCCCGTGTATTTTCGAGATAGGACAATATCGCTTTCCTCGTTACTGGGTTATTTAGACCATTAACGTTAAGGGTCAGAACCCTCAGGTTTATTCAATATTTTAAAGTTTATATTCAACATGGATAATGGGCAGTATGCTATAGTGGGCTCACCCTGGGCGGTTGTCTTGGGGTGAGGGATAACCACTGTGTCCCTTGTAGTAGCCGGGAGTTCTGCTTTACTCAGGGCTTTATAATGCATGGCTGCTAAGCGTGGGGCCAGCGTTGCAGCAAAAACAGAGTAAAACTCTGCTGGGAGCCCATCTGGGTCCTGAGTCTGGCAGATAGATCTTTATACTATGTTTTTCAGGTTTGGTCAACTGTCGATATTAGGATACCACTGTTTACTCTCAGTGCAATCACCAGTATGGAAGCACAAGTAATTTAATGGCCTGATGTATTTGAGATCAGTACAGACCATGTACTCAGTGCTATTGGCAGCATAGGCAGCGCGAGCAATTTCCCTACTCTAACGTATCCTAGGTCAATATCTACACAACAGATTGATAATTGCTTACAACTCTGGACCAGTACACAGATACCTCACTAGCTCTTTGTCTTTTATTTTCTGATTCAACAGAGAGATACATTTTTCCTCAAGAAAAGAAAGAGACAATTGCAGCGTACACAACAAAGAATTGTCTGGGCTAGTTACTTTTAAAATCCAATTTAAGGAGATGACATCCTCACGCTAACCATCTGGACTCGACAACATCTGAGGCTATACGCCTCCCTTAGGGTAACAATCAATTCTAGTCCCATGCAACATTTAGCTAACTAGCTGAA
Source organism: Calotriton arnoldi (assembly GCA_963921515.1). NCBI lineage: Eukaryota > Metazoa > Chordata > Amphibia > Caudata > Salamandridae > Calotriton > Calotriton arnoldi. Next base: position 339,767 of record CAWUFW010005371.1, on the reverse strand, counting down.
AGTAGATAATATGATATTGACCCTGATTTTTTCACTTATAGGGACTTAAACAAATAGCTGGCCGCGGGTACATACAAGCCAGCATGAATATTTTATGATGCTTAAATATTAAGGAACAGCTACATCATATTAGGTAACTGCGCTTATAGTCAGAGTGCATGCGGTGAACTGTGGTCACATTTTTCTTTCAAGGTGTAGAATGGCATGCTCACTATTTTTAAATTGACACACCATGCAAATCAGTTGAAGTGCATGCGTTTTGCTAATGGCGGTTCTCTTCTTTTCCTTTTTACTTTCTATAGAGGGTATATCAGGTCTTTTTATCCATTGCACTATATATATATATATAAAATAAAAACTCGAGAATCTGTCATCACAATGAACTTGATGTTAGGATCACCTGCTCTGTTTGGTTTGAATATGGAGAATAAATCATTAAGTAAACTTTTCACACTGCATTCCATGCATATACAAAAGCATTTGTTTTTTTACTTCACAGACACCCCCAGCCCGTCATGAGATTCGCAACACCTTGGTCCTGTTTAAGGTGGCTTGGCCACCGAAACGCGCGTAGACCAGACATTTTACCACTACTGAGGAGTGCTTGTTTTGAGAACTTACCCAACTCCTTTGTTTCTCTGGAAATATCACGCTTTGCCCTTCATAATATAAGCTCAAGGGCCCCTCACAGGGTCGAATTTCTGTTGTTCTTAATTTATGTGTTAGTGTGCATTTGTGGTGTGAATGAGAGAGTATGGTAGTATAAATGAGTAGCTAGAGGCTCGTGGGAGTTGTCTAAATTCTGTGTTTACAATAGAAATTTAAGGAGTAAACCAGTGTTACTGATTTTGAATATATCAAGATAGTAAATGGATATGTATTGTTTGTATAAAGTTTTATTGTTGCTATGCACTTAAAAATGAAAAAAGATAAAAAATGCTTTTAATGTCTAAAAGAATTTTTTTTTTTGATAAATAAAAAGTAATTCTTGTAGTGTTAACTTACAGAGACTATTGTGGGATATAGGCGAGTTTGAACCTGACTAGGTCATCTCAAAGTATATAGGTCGGTACAGAGGTATTGCATTAGGTTGTCCTGAGTCTTTCCGCGCACCATTTCCCTGCTCACACCCCTGACTTCCTGGGGTGTAATAGGACCCCTAGGTCTTTGAGTGTGTGTGGGGGGGTAAAGTCACCAACTGCAAAGGGGCAAAAAAGGCTTCTTGTCCGGTCTTGTGGGGACCGGGTATTTCCCTTAGAGCTGTATATAATGGTCACAGAACCTCCTGTTAATCTCCACTTGGGAATATATCTGTCACCCATCAGGAGCCATCACTGATACTAGAGGGTTCCCACGGAACTCAGGGCGAACTAACCAGGCTAACAGCCTGCCGGCATTACCTTCCTCTTCATGAGCCCTGACAATCTAGTCCTTGTAATTGTGACACCTGAGTGTCTCCAGCAAGACACTGTAAAATTCCTTGGCCTCAACCAACTGCGTCCTCACGTCAGAGTTAGCATCAATTTGGTTACCTAGGTCATGGACGGTCTCATCTAATAATACTAGCTCATGGTCTAGCTCCCTTCAAACCCCCAATGTGATCCCCATGCAGTGTCTCTGAATGACCACTTTAAATTAATCCCACTCAACGAGGCAGTCCGAGGCTCTGTCCGCGTTATGTACGAAATAGTCTGAGATGGCCTCCCGATAGATGTTGTCCTCTAGGACAACACGGCAAAGTCGCTATGTGGGTACTGGCGGCCGAGGGGGCACCCAACTGCTTGCCTGTTAGGAGTGGGTTATTGTCCAAGCTGGTGCGACCAAGGTACTTTGTGTGGTAGTAGAGTGGACAGAGGGGTGCGGAGCACAGGACCTTATCCAAGCAGACATGGAGGACATATAAGCTTGAATAGAAGAAATAATCCCTGTTCCCAGCATGATGCACCCTACACACGTCTTCTAGGCCCCAACCCATAGTACAGTCTTGAAACCCTTTCGCCAATCTATATTGTAAAGCCCCTGGTAATGGAGGAGTGGAGCAATCCAAAATTGTGTCAGCAACACAGTTATAATCCCCTCAAAGAATCATGTCCCATCCAGACAGAGAGCCAAGCCGAGTCGATAGTTGGGCGAAAAATGCCAGTTGGTCTTGGTTGGAGGCATATATGCTACCCAGGGTCAAGGGATTACCATCATCCCTCCCCTCTTCTAGAACATATCTACCAACCCTATCAATGAGTACACCTGCCAGGACCCAGATCAGTGCACCCCTGGAATATGCCCATTATTCTGTGGCATATACCTGTCCCTTCCAGGCCCCCGGAGTCAGTTTGCCTCCAAAGCGATGAGATGTGTCTCTTGTAGGAGAGCCCAATGGTTAAGATATGTGTTTTGAGCCACTGGGCAGTCGTACCCATGCCTCTTATATTCCAGGTTAGTAGCTTCAGGTCAGTGTGTGTCATGCTTTTGGTCATGTAAAGTATGTTCTAAGAGAACCTCCCCTGGATCCAACCCCTCCACCTTCTAAGGAGACATCAACTCCAACCCCGAAACCCACATAACAATAATACAAATCCATAACTCCCGAGATGCCAGGGCAGCCTGGCAATGGCCAACCATCCAAACTTAGATAGAACAAAGTGGAGAAACAATTACCATGAGTGCAGAACCCACCAAACAATGGTCATGGGCCCGTGTGGGGGAGCTGAGCAATCCAAACAGACAGCATGTGCTAGCTGTCACTCCCAACAGGTACCACCACATTCTTGCAGCTGAATCATGTGCTCCAGTAGCAATGTATAGGGGCTGGCAGGGAGAGATCAGTGGCGGGCCCCCTCTTTTCTTTTTGACAGCAATCATCAATACCTTTCACTAAAGCAAACCCCTGGGGACATCAGGGATCCAGACGGAGTGGAGCACCCCCACCCGGCATACCCCGGAGAGCCCCCCAGAGGGCCCACAGTACCAGCAATGTCACAGCAGCTCCGAATGGGCAAACCACAGCCAGAAGAGTCATACTGAAAATACATAGTAAGCATCCAATACATAGATATCTTACATATCAATGTTCATCATTCTGCCCTGTGTTCCAGGATCTTCACGTGAGAAGTAAGGTCTGTTAATTGTGTCTGCAGTAGTTGTTGGGCCTATTCACGTTCCCCTACTGCTACTCTGTCTCTTTAACTCTGTGAGTTTGCGGTGGTCGGCCTCAAGAGGCTTACTTCTTCTGCAACAGATCCGATCTGTACTTGCAGTGAGGCCTTTGTATCCGTGATCACCACCAGAATTTTATCCAGCATCTGCTGGAGTGTGGGAGGCATGCTGTCAGCATCACTCCCTGATGGTGCACCTTCTGACATGAATGTACCCTGTGGGTTCAAGGTCACGCATGTGCCTTTGCCATTGGGCTAGCCCATCTCAGCAGTGCTGGTGGGGTGCTGTAGCTTCTTCTTTCCGCTGTGTATAAATATCCTTCGGTAGCTGGTACCGGCAGGGAGCACTGAAGAGACTGTCTCCTCTCAGCTCTGGGAGGATCCTACTGGCAGAAAAGCAACAGATATCTCCTCTCTTCTGTAGTGGTCCGTCCATTAGGGTTGTCCGCAGGGGTTCTGAGAGTACATCGCAGGCCTGGGTCTAGTCACATACAGCCAATTTTTATGGACGAAACAGCAATAATATGTGGGATGAGGCATCGCATATAAGTCCCAAGGGGTCAGATATGGGTGGGGAGGGATGCAAGGACCCCTACAGACTGTTGTCCAGTAGTGGCTACGATCAGGGGTCCACCAACTTTATAAATGTCCACAGTCAGTCCCCACCATGAGCCATTTCCACTCAGGAGTCACTTGTCCTCAAGAAGCCCTCCGCAGACCCGACGGACCTCAAAAACTTCAGACCCAGATCGTCAACATCCAGCTCACGAACTTCATCAAAGCCAACTCCATCCTCGACGCTTCTCAATCCGGCTTCCACAGCAACCACAGCACCAATACTGCCCTCCTCGCTGCCACAGACGACATCCGCACCCTCCTCGACCAAGGCCACATGGCGGCCCTCATCTTACTAGACCTCTCTGCAGCCTTCAACACTGTCTCCCACTGCACGCTCACCGCCAGACGCTACAACGCCGGCATACAGGAAACCGCCCTCGACTGGATCCGCTCCTTCCTCACCAGCCGAACCCAAAGAATCAGACTCCCACCTTTCTTCTCCGAACCCACCGAGGTCAGCTGCGGAGTACCCCAAGGATTATCGTTTAGCCCCACGCTCTTCAACATCTACATGGCCCCCCTCGCTGCCATCGTCAGACAGCATGGACTCAGCATAGTATCCTACGCCGATGACACCCAGCTCATCCTCTCCCTCACGAAGGAACCAGACACCATCAGACTCAGCTTCCAGGAAGGAATGAAAGACGTCGTATCCTGGATGAGCAGCAGCTAGCTGTCTGAAGCTCAACTCGGAGAAGACAGAAGTCCTTGTCCTCTGACCCACCCCCTCTGCATAGGCCAACACCTGGTGTCCCACCGCCCTCGGCAACCCCTCCACACCCACGGACCATGCCTGTAACCTCGGTATCATACTTGACTCCTCTCTTACCATGACCCGACAGATCAATGCCGTCTCCTCCATGTGCTTCAACACCCTCCGCATCCTCCGCAAGACCTTCAAATGGATCCCCCCGAAGCCAGAAAGACCATCACCCACACACTCATAACTAGCAGACTGGACTATGGAAACACCCTCTATGCCGGAATCAACCAATCCGTGCTCCGAAAACTCCAGACCATTTAGAACACCACCGCCAGACTCTTCCTCTGCATCCCACTACATGAGCACATCACCCATCACCTACGAGACCTCCACTGGCTCCCTGTCGAGAAGAGAGTAACCTTCAAGCTACTTACTCACGCCTACAAATCCCTCCACAACACCGGACCCCAATACCTCAACAAAAGAGTCTCCTTCCACATACCCAAGAGAAACCTCCGCTCCACTCCGCTTCGCCGTCCTCACCCTCAACAAAACCCCGCACATCTGCAGAGCCAGAGCAGGTGGAAGAGCCTACTCCTACATCGCGGCAAAGAACTGGAACGAACTCCTGCTCAACATCAGACGTTCCCCCACTCTGCACACCTTCAGGAATAGCCTCAAGACCTGGCTCTTTGGCTGAATCAGAGCTGCACGACCTCCCCCCCCAGCGCCTTGAAACCCTCATGGGTGAGTAGCGCGCTTCACAAATCCCTGATTGATTGATTGACTTGTGAGTCAGCAGCTGTTCATACATGCTGCAAGAGGGAGGGGAGGGGGGACCAAAGTTCTCCCCAGTGATCATCAGTCATGGGGCTCCAGGACCAATCCTCAGATCCACCCCATTTTCCGGGGTAGCCTGGCGTGTGTTCAGGAGCCCAGTGTACCGGCCTTCTCCTTGTTACTTTAATGGGCTGTAGCTACAGGTGTCCTGGCAGGTCCCTGATGATCATCTCGCCCTCTCTGTCTCTAGCCCACCGCCTCGCGGCCCCGCTCCATAACCTCTCAACTGCCTCGGTCCTCCAGGCAGTTGGCATCCTCTGCTGAGCTCTTGTCAGCGCTGACCACTGGCTCTCAGCCCAGGAAAGTACGAGCATCTCAGGCCAGTCTCCACCCTCTCGTCCGTACATGGATTGCAGCTCTCAGGCCCTTCACTCGGCCGTGAAGCAGCCTGCCCCCACACAGGGAGGCACCCCCTCAGCAGCTCTGCTGGTCCCTCTGGCTCTTCGCCGCCCTTGAAGAGGAGGAGTATGGCGACCAGCATGCAATTGGGCCGCAGCTCTCGTGACAGTGGTGCGGCCCCAGCCACTAGTCTGAAAGCCAGCGGGTGCGGTCCAAGCGACCTTTATGGCCCCCAGGGGGTTCTCAGCCTACACTTCCCTTGCCACTTCCCAATCCCGGGTTCATAGATGGTCAGAGGCTGCATAGAAGACCAGAATGGGGCAGTATAACAGCGTCATGTGAGGGAGCTTCCCTCTAGCATGTCTGCTCCACCATCTTGTGTAGCCCACCCCCAGTAATGATTTATGAATTAGGTCATTAAAGCTGACTTTCACCCATTTTGTGACCTCCTTACTTAAGAGTCTAATGTAGATAAAGTTAAACTAATATTTTGATCATGCCCAACTGCCTAATCCTTACTCCAAGCAAGTGCCAGCCAGTCATTTACTAACAGGAGGCCCAAACCACGTGTGTTTGAATATGCCTGAAGTTGTACTGCAGCATTAACAGGGCTTATTGAAACACAGCTCTTGTATTTCATTGGACTGTAGGCACCTTCCCTTCCATGGCCTCTCAACCCATCTAGCAGCATCAATAAATCTCTGTCATAGACACTTTTTTTTCTAGCCCATGCTGTACAAGGCTGCGTGTCACTCAACAACAGTTGTCCTATCCTTTCTCATCTCATCCCAGTCATGGGAGAAGTCGGAAATCTTCCCCACCACACCACATTCTATGACAAGATGGAAAATGTTGGGTTAAGACGCTTGTGGCCCAAAGTCACAGATCCAGATCATAAGAACATGTCATTGTGTGACATCAGATTACAATGACATTTTTTGTGTACTTAGTGCATGTGATGTCATGCTGCTTCAAATCCCTAGACCCAGAAGGCAGGGACTTAGTCAAAGTCTCCAAAATAGAAGGCAGAATCCAGCCTCACTGCGTGTGCCCTGCTCTCAGTGCCACGAAAAATGGTGTGGCTGTGATGGGGAGTAACTTGATGCTACGAGTAAGCTTGCGGGGCACACATCATGGCCTGGGAAAAGGCACAGCCTGAAAAACACAAACATAAGTAAACTGAAACCTTTGGGCACCTCTAGAAAGAAAAAAGTGAACATCCGTTCCACTGTCTGCCATCACTTACGTCTTTTTAAGTGCTGGACTTTATCCTCACCAGCAGCAACAAGAAGTTATTTTGGCCAACCCTGCACTTCCACGAGCGGTCTTTTAGTCAGGCAATCTTCACTTATTCCTTAATGAAGTGACGAATGATGACTCTATGTTCCAAAAGTGCTAGGAAGCAACATAGCAAAACTGAAATGTGCATATCCTTGAAATCTCAGTGCCTCTGTGTGATTCTGCTTCAGTGATTGGTATGGGACTGTAACTTGAATCACAAATAGAAAACATTTGTTATGTAATCAGTGTCCAAACTGTACATTGCAATCTAGTAAAAATGGAATGCTTTGGATAGGGACATGCCCTGTATAAAATGCAACATAGTGGAGAGTAAGGGCCTGTTGTAGAATTTGGCAGATCGATTACACTAACCACAAATGTGACAGGTACCCCGTCTGCCTTATTACAAATGTGTTGATACTGCGAATTTTCCTGTACCAGAATTTTCTCATATCGTCGTCATACAGGACCTTTCACTGGTAGTATGGACCTTTGGTAGTCAACTGAAAGTGTATGAAAAGGAGCTAGCATTGGCAATACATTTCAATCATCGTGAAACCAATTTGACTCCACAATAATGACAGAGAGGATGGTATCTAAACCGTAAAGGTTTATTCACAACATTTTGTTCCTTACAAACAACTATCATTCAGTAAAGTCAATGAATCCAAAGGCAGAACATATCCATATAATTCACTCTAAATTTGATTTTTTTTTAAATATAACAATATACAAAGCACAGACTATAGAAAGTAGATTGGTTCCGTGAAAGGAACTTTCCTAATCTAAATAAAGCTTTGCAAGGGGAATTTCAGAGGAAGATTGTCAGCAAAGAGAAACCAAATTAAGGTTCTTGTGGGTGAAACAGGCATTCAAGCATGAAGCTCAACACCCTTGGCAAGGAGAATCTGCAGCGTTGAGAAAGTTCTTCTTTCAGCGAAGTCAGGACCGGATCTGCCAACTATTCTAAAAAGAAACATATTTAATACACAGTAGAAAGTTCTGGAAGCACCATTCCACCGACTCCCTCTCAACGGGTCAATCAGAAAGTGAAATTCTCTAGGAGCAGGTAGAGTCCCCAGGTTCTCAACATCAAACAAAGAATGTACAGCTGTAAGGCCTTGATGCTGGTAACAGTCAATCTGCCTGGTACAGGAGGCTCTTTGGCAATGCATTTATTAAAGAAACAACTCGAGTGAATGAGGCCTAGGCCTAAATCATGTCATCCATAAGAACTAAGAGGGGAACCTATGAATACAGTTAGCATGAGCAAATATAATGATTATATTACGGTTATATGTGTGGCTCTTACTGCATGTAAATGCAGCCACCTTATAATAATTTATTAATACAATGCACACAGATTAACATTGTTATTGAAAATGTGTAAATGTGATGCATTGGTGTATGAAACGTAAAATTTTCACTGCGCTAGTGTTGTATCCTATGGCACTTGCAATAAGGTGGACAGGATATTCATCACATTTGTGATGGAGTACCTTACGCCAAACTCTAAGCCAATCCCCCTATATCAGGCTACCAAATCATACAATAAAGTGCAACAGTTCTAATTGCTTTACTGTCATGACTAGATACCCAATGACACAAACTGATGCCATCTGCAGTGGAAATAAAATAATCACTGACAAATCTATTAAGTGTGTGCTTCACTAGAGAAACTGTTGATTAATTGATGGGTAAGATTGTGTGTGTTTACTGTGGATGGGTGAGCCAATGACTGTGGGGTTAACCGAGCGGATGAGTTAATGTGGGTGACTGGGTGTATGAATTAGCAAATGAACGGCATTGGAACGTTTAATGGGTAAATCTGAGTGGATAGGTGAATGAAAGTAATTGGGTGAATGTGCATGCAAATCAAGTATGGGAACTCTGATCCTGAGTGTTAAGAAGCGAAGCCCAGGATGTTGCTAAAACAAATCCAAACATATTCAACAACTATTTTGATAGGATTTTACCTTCATGTAAATAAATATAACACACTCGCATTTTAAATGAAAAATGAATGTAAGTTAAATAACTGGGGAGAAATGTATTCTTTTATGTTAATGCAATCACGGCAGATGATTGTGTCTGTAACTAGATAGTCAAACAACTGAATCCTAGTTGATGCACCAGGGAGGAGTTATATGCATTTATAATGCTACAAGCTCCCAGCCTGTGACAGAAAGCACTCTAAATATGCAAGTCAATTGTGTTACATGTATATGAAGATTATATTACACACAGTACATGATAGGCTGCAGGAACATGTGCTAAGAAAGTTTTGGCCTGATGTACAAAGTCATTTTGCTGTCATAAATGTCTGCGATTTGCAAAATCATAAAATCACAGGGTTTTCAATCACTAAATGCCTCTTTAGGTCAAGCCCTGAGCCAGCGCTGCTCTGGGGTTGATCTGTGGTAGTAGAGTACGGGAGAGAAGCCATGCCCACTCCACCGCCCATCTTTTTCATTGGCTTGTGTCTTTGTCGTGCCTAAATGGTGCCTTCCGATTGGTTTATAGGCTTGTTAGTCCCTCCTTATGACGGCCATGTCGTCATTTGTATCCTTCCAAGGCTACTGGCCCCTTTACTTCGAGTGCTGCACGGCATTTGTTATTTAGATTGTGAGCACTATTTTCTTACTGTGCCTTCTCCCCCCTCCCACAGTCTATGCCTTCCTCGCCCCCCCGCCCGCCCTCACTCCCATTGTTCGTGTCTTCTCGCCCCCCTCCCGCCCGCACTCCCATGAGCAATGCAATAGGTCTCGCATAAATGCAAGTCCTATTGCATTGCAAATGCTTTTTTTTTTCTTCAGTGGGCCATGCGCTTCCTGGTTTACTTAGCGGCCCGCACACACCACTCCCAGGATGCTACCCTTAATAATTAATGGCGGGCGCTTCTCACACACAATGCTCCCGGGAGGACGCCCTTCTTGATTAATGGCGGGCGCTTCTTGTTTTTGCCATAAGCGCTTTCACTTATTATTTTATTTAAGCGGGCCTTGCGCTTCCCGGTTTACATGGTGGCCCGCACACACCACTCCTGGGAGGCTGCCCTTAATGATTAATGGCGGGCACTTCTTGTTTTTGCCATATGCGCTTTCACTTTCCTTTCTGTGGGCCATACGCTTCCTGGTTTACATGGCAGCCCGCACACACCACTCCTGGTACGCTGCCCTTGAGGACTAATTCTTGGCATTGCTCATTTGGTAAGTGTTATATATTTTTTGCCTTCCGCCATTGTACCGCAAAAAGTTTGAATTACTTCCCCTTAACCCTTCGATGCTCATGACGGAATGTTTCCGTCATGAGCATCGGTGCCCTGTGCTCATGACGGAACCATTCCGTCATGAGGCCAGGGGCACGAAATCCCTCTGCTGCAGACAGCAGAGGGATTTCTCTTTCACCCCTGTGACCTTGGCAGCTGGGGAATTGCTTCCCCAGCTCCCGAGGCCCCTCCCTGGTTTCTGTGCCATGAGGATAAGCGCGCACGTCGCGCTGTCCTCATTGCACAGAAAACGAAACTGAAATGAGCCTTTAGGCTCATTTCAGTTTCACTTTCTATGTGCTCAGGGGCTATCTCAGCCCCCGGGCACGTAGAAAGACGGGAGAGGTATCATTGGAAAGGGGAGAATCTCCCTTTCCAATGGTACCCCTCCCCAGTGGATCCTAGCTAGGGATCGCCCCAGGAGGGCGATCCCCAAGCAGGGATCCACCCACTAGACACCAGGGAGGGGAGCGGCCCCTTGGGCAAGGGCTTTTGCTCCCCCAATTTGTTTTTGGGCGATTTAGACTTTTGCCCCCTGGGGGGCAGATGGGGGCAGTAGCCCCAATCTGCCCCACCGGGGGGCAAAAGCCCACTAGACCCCAGGGATATTTTTCTTTGCCCTATTAATTTATTAGGCTGGGGGCTGCCCATAAAGGGCATGTCCATGCCCCCACCCCGCAAAATTTACAGCCTTTCTGCCCCCCGGGGGCAGTTGGGGGCAGTAGCCCCAATCTGCCCCCCGGGGCGGCAAAAGCCCACTATAAGCCAGGGATTTTTTTTTTTATTATAATTTGTGGTGGGGGCTGCCCAATATGGGCATGACCATGCCCCCACCCACCCCCGCAAAAATGACAGCCTTTCTGCCCCCTGGGGGCAGCTGGGGCATTAGCTCCAAATCTGCCCCCCGGGGGCTAAAAGCCCAGTAGACACCAGGGATTTTATGGGCAGAATTTTAATTAGATTGGGGGCATTGGCATGCCCATTTTGGGCAGCCCCACCTAATTAAAATTTGCCCAAACTCCCTGGCGTCTAGTGGACTTTCTGCCCCCCCTGGGGGGCAGATGGGGGCATTAGCCCCCAATCTGCCCCGCCGGGGGGGCAAAAAGCCCACTAGACGCCAGGGATTTTTTTGGGGCAAATTTGAATTAGGGTGGGGACTCCCAAAACGGGCATGCCCATGCCCCCACCCCCTCCCCTGCAAAAATAACAGCCTTCCTGCCCCCCTGGGGGCCATATGGGGCAGTAGCCCCAATCTGCCCCCGGGGGCAAAAAGCCCACTAGACGCCAGGGATTTTCTTGGGCAAATTTTAATTAGGGTGGGGGCATTGGCATGCCCGTTTTGGGCAGCCCCCACCTAATTAAAATTTGCCCAAAACTCCCTGGCATCTAGTGGGCTTTGCCCCCTGGGGGTCGGATGGGGGCATTAGCCCCCAATCTGCTCCGCCGGGAGGGCAAAAGCCCACTAGACGCCAGGGAGTTTTTGGGGCAAATTTGAATTAGGGTGGGGGCTCCAAAGCGGGCATGCCCATGCCCCCACCACCTCCCCACAAAAATAACAGCCTTCCTGCCCCCTGGGTTGCAGATGGGGCAGTAGCCCCCAATCTGCCCCCGGGGGCAAAAAGCCCACTAGACGACAGGGATTTTTGGGGCAAATTTTAATTAGGGTGGGGGCATTGGCATGCCCGTTTTGGGCAGCCCCCACCCTAAGTAGAATTTGCCCAAAGCTCCCTGGCATCTAGTGGGCTTTTGCCCCTGGGGGTCGGATGGGGGCATTAGCCCCAATCTGCCCCGCCGGGGAGGGCAAAAGCCCACTAGACGCCAGGGAGTTTTTGGGGCAAATTTGAATTAGGGTGGGGGCTCGAAAACGGGCATGCCCATGCCCCCAACCCTCCCCCACAAAAATAACAGCCTTCCTGCCCCCTCTGGGGGCAGATGGGGCAGTAGCCCCAATCTGCCCCGCGGGGGCCAAAAGCCCACTAGACGCCAGGGATTTTTTGGGCAAATTTAAATTAGGGTGGGGGCTGGCCAAAACGGGCATGCCAATGCCCCCACCCTAATTTAAATTTGCCCAAAAATCCCTGGCGTCTAGTGGGCTTTGGCCCCTGCGAGGAGCAGATTGGGGCTACTGCCCCATCTGCCCCCAGAGGGGGCAGGAAGGCTGTTATTTTTGTGGGGGAGGGTTGGGGGCATGGGCATGCCCGTTCAGAGCCCCACCCTAATTCAAATTTGCCCCAAAACTCCCTGGCGTCTAGTGGGCTTTGCCCTCCCGGCGGGCAGATTGGAGGCTAATGCCCCATCCGACCCCCAGGGGGGCAAAAGCCCACTAGATGCCAGGGAGTTTTTTGGGCAAATTTTAATTAGGGTGGGGGCTGCCCAAAACGGGCATGCCAATGCCCAAACCCTAATTAAAATTTGCCCCAAAAAATCCCTGTCGTCTAGTGGGCTTTTTTCCCCCCGGGTGGGCAGATGGGGGCATTAGTCCCCAATCTGCCTTGCCGGGGGGCAAAAAGCCCACTAGACGCCAGGGAGTTTTTGGGAGCAAATTTGAATTAGGGTGGGGGCTCCCAAAAAGGGCATGTCCATGCCCCCACCCCCTCCCCCGCAAAAATAACAGCCTTCCTGCCTCCCCTGGGGGGCAGATGGGGCAGTAGCCCCCAATCTGCCCCCGCGGGGGGCCAAAAAGCCCACTAGACGCCAGGGATTTTTTTGGGCAAATTTTAATTAGGGTGGGGGCATTGGCATGCCCGTTTTGGGCAGCCCCCACCCTAATTAAAATTTGCCCAAAAAACTCCCTGGCGTCTAGTGGGCTTTTTGCCCCCCCCTGGGGGGCAGATGGGGGCATTAGTCCCCAATCTGCCTTGCCGGGGGGGGGGCAAAAAGCCCACTAGACGCCAGGGAGTTTTTGGGAGCAAATTTGAATTAGGGTGGGGGCTCCCAAAAAGGGCATGCCCATGCCCCCACCCCCTCCCCCACAAAAATAACAGCCTTCCTGCCCCCCCTGGGGGGCATATGGGGCAGTAGCCCCCAATCTGCCCCCGCGGGGGGCAAAAAGCCCACTAGACGCCAGGGATTTTTGGGCAAATTTTAATTAGGGTGGGGGCATTGGCATGCCCGTTTTGGTCAGCCCCCACTCTAATTAAAATTTGCCCCAAAAACTCCCTGGCACCTAGTGGGCTTTTTGCCCCCCCTGGGGGGCAGATGGGGGCATTAGCTCCCATCTGCCCCGCCGGGTGGGGGCAAAAAGCCCACTAGACGCCAGGGATTTTTTGGGGCAAATTTTTATTAGGGTGGGGGCTGCCCAAAACAGGCATGTCAATGCCCCCACCCCCCACCCGCAACAATTTCAGCCTTTCTGCCCCCAATCTGCCCCACCCCAGGGGGGCAAAAAGCCCACTAGACGCCAACGATTACACTGGCTTTTTTATGTGTGGGGGTGGGGGCTGCTCAGAATGGGCATACCAATGCCCCTACCCCCCAAAAAAATAGCCACAGAGTTTCTGCCCCCTTGGGGGCATATCGAGAACCCCACCCCCGATATCCCCCCAGGGCGGCAGAAAGCCGACTAGGAACAGATTTGTTTTTAGCAATATGCCTACCTGTGGATTTTAGGCCCTAGCGCAGCCGGCACATAGGGAAACCTAGCAAACCTGTACATTTTTGAAAATTAGACACCCAGGGGAATCCAGGATGGGGTGACTTGACTGGCTCTCACCAGGTTCTGTTACCCAGAATTCCTTGCAAACCTCAAAATGTGTATAAAAACACATTTTCCTCACATTTCTGTGGTGGAAAGTTCTGGAATCTGTGTGGATCCACAAAATTCCACTCACCCCGCATTCCCCAAAGTCTTCCGAGAAAAATGGTACCTCACTTGTGTGGGTGGGTCAAGTACCCGCGACAGGCAAGGGCCCAAAACCTAGTGAGGCGACATCAAAATTACCTATCACAAACCAACCTCGTTTTGTACGGGGGGTTACCTGGGTTTTTGGCCCCGGGGTCGGCGGCCACCTAGGGAAAACTACAAAACCCACACATTTCTGAAAACTAGACACCCGGGGGAGTCCAGCGAGGTATGGCTTGCGTGGGTCCCCCATCATTATCTTACCCAGAATCCCCTGCAAACCTCAAATTTCACTGAAAAATTCACTTTTTTCTCACATTTCTGTGGTGGAAAGTTCTGGAATCTGCGTGGATCCACAAATTTCCTCCCACCCAGCGTTCCCCCAGGTCTCCCGATAAAATGGTACCTCACTTGTGTGGGTAGGCACAGTGGCTGCAACAGGAAATGGCCCAAATCGTACTCTGGAGACTTCAAAATTACCTATAGCAAAACTACCTGGTTTTGGGGCACCTGAGATTTTGGCCCCGGGCTCAACGGCCATCTTGGGAAGTACCAAACCCAAACATTTCTGAAAACTAGACACCGGGGAGTCCAATGAGGTATGGCTTGCGTGGATCCCCAACGTTTCCTACCCAGAATGCCATGCAAACCTCAAATTTAGCTGAAAAAAACAAATTTTCCACATATTTTGTGTGGAATCACCGTGCCGGCACAAATGTCCTACCACCCAGCGTTCCCCTTGTTCTCCCGAGTAAAATGATACCTCACTTGTGTGGGTGGGCCAAAGGCCTGTGGCTAGGAAGAGCCCAAAACATAGGGATTTATAATATAGCACCGAGAATTCTAAGCGCTACATTTTTTTAAAAATACGTTTTTAGCCAATTCTGCTTTGGACACCCACACAAGTGAGGTTTCCTTTTTACTCAGGAGAACAAGTGGAACGCTGGGTGGTAGGACATTTGTGCCGGCACGGTGATTCCACGCAAAAATATGTGGAAAATGTGGTTTTTTCAGCTAAATTTAAGGTTTGCATTGCATTCTGGGTAGGAAAACGTTGGGGGATCCAGGCAAGCCATACCTCATTGGACTCCCCCGGGTGTCTAGTTTTCAGAAATGTTTGGGTTTGGTACTTTCCCAAGATGGCCACCGAGCCCGGGGCCAAAATCTCAGGTGCCCCCCAAAACCAGGTAGTTTTGCTATAGGTAATTTTGAAGTCTCCAGAGTACGATTTGGGCCATTTCCTGTTGCAGCCACTGTGCCTACCCACACAAGTGAGGTACCATTTGCTATCGGGAGACCTGGGGAACGCTGAGTGGGAGGAAATTTGTGGATCCAGGCAGATTTCAGAAATTTCCATCACAGAAATGTGAGAAAAAAGTGAATTTTTCAGCGAAATTCGAGGTTTGCAGGGGATTCTGGGTAGGAGAATGATGGGGGACCCACGCAAGCCATACCTTGCTGGACTCCCCGAGTGTCTAGTTTCCAGAAATGTGTGGGTTAGGTAGGTTTCCTAGATGGCTGCCGAGCCCCGGGCCAAAACTCATGGTACCCCCATGCAAAACCAGGTTGGTTTGTGATAGGTAATTTTGATGTCGCCTCAATAGCTTTTGGGCCCTTTCCTGTCGCGGGTCCTTGACCCACCCATGCAAGTGAGGTACCATTGTTATCGGGAGACCTGGGGGAACGCTGGGTGGGAGGAAATTTGTGGATCCACGCAGATTCCAGAACTTTCCACCACAGAAATGTGAGAAAAAAGTGAATTTTTCGGCGAAATTTGAGGTTTGCAGGGGATTCTGCGTAGGAGAATGATGGGGGACCCACGCAAGCCATACCTCGCTGGACTCCCCGGGTGTCTAGTTTCCAGAAATGTGTGGGTTTGGTAGGTTTCCCTAGATGGCTGCCGAGCCCCGGGCCAAAACTCATGGGACCCCCATGCAAAACCAGGTTGGTTTGTGATAGGTAATTTTGATGTCGCCTCAATAGCTTTTGGGCCCCTGCCTGTCGCGGATCCTTGACCCACCCACACAAGTGAGGTACCATTTTTCTCAAAAGACTTTGGGGAACGTGGGGTGGGTGGAAATTTGTGGATCCACGCAGATTCCAGAACTTTCTACCACAGAAATGTGGGGAAAATGTGTTTTTTTGGACAATTTTTTAGGTTTGCAAGGGATTCTGGGTAACAGAACCTGGTGGGAGGTAGTCAAGTCACCCCATCCTGGATTCCCCTGGGTGTCTAGTTTTCAAAAATGTATAGGTTTGCAAGGTTTCCCTAGGTGCCGGCAGAGCTATGGTTCAAAAACTACAGCTAGGCACTTTGCCAAAAAAGGGTCATATTTCACTGCGAAATTGAGGTGTGTCCATGTTGTGTTTTGCGCCGTTTCCAGTTGCGGGCACTAGGCCGACCCACACAAGTGAGGTACCATTTTTCTCGAAAGACTTTGGGGAACGTGGGGTGGGTGGAAATTTGTGGATCCACGCAGATTCCAGAACTTTCCACCACAGAAATGTGAGGAAAATGTGTTTTTTTTATCAATCTTTTAGGTTTGCAAGGGATTCTGGGTAACAGAACCTGGTGGGAGCCAGTCAAGTCACCCCATCCTGGATTCCCCTGGGTGTCTAGTTTTCAAAAATGTATAGGTTTGCTAGGTTTCCATGGGTGCTGGCAGAGCTAGGGTTCAAAAACTACAGCTAGGCACTTTGTCAAAAAAGGGTCATTTTTCACTGTGAAATTGGGGTGTGTCCACGTTGCGTTATGCGCCGTTTCCTGTCGCGGGCACTAGGCCTACCCACACAAGTGAGGTACCATTTTTCTCGGAAGACTTTGGGGAACGTGGGGTGGGTGGAAATTTGTGGATCCACGCAGATTCCAGAACTTTCCACCACAGAAATGTGAGGAAAATGTGTTTTTTTTTATCAATCTTTTAGGTTTGCAAGGGATTCTGGGTAACAGAACCTGGTGGGAGCCAGTCAAGTCACCCCATCCTGGATTCCCCTGGGTGTCTAGTTTTCAAAAATGTATAGGTTTGCTAGGTTTCCCTAGGTGCTGGCAGAGCTATGGTTCAAAAACTACAGCTAGGCACTTTGTCAAAAAGGGTCATTTTTCACTGTGAAATTGGGGTGTGTCCACGTTGCGTTTTGCGCCGTTTCCTGTCGCGGGCACTAGGCCTACCCACACAAGTGAGGTACCATTTTTCTCGGAAGACTTTGGGGAACGTGGGGTGGGTGGAAATTTGTGGATCCACGCAGATTCCAGAACTTTCCACCACAGAAATGTGAGGAAAATGTGTTTTTTTATCAATCTTTTAGGTTTGCAAGAGATTCTGGGTAACAGAACCTGGTGGGAGCCAGTCAAGTCACCCCATCCTGGATTCCCCTGGGTGTCTAGTTTTCAAAAATGTATAGGTTTGCTAGGTTTCCCTAGGTGCCGGCAGAGCTAGGGTTCAAAAACTACAGCTAGGCCCTTTGCAAAAAAAGGGTAATTTTTCATTTGAAAATGTGGTGTGTTCACGTTGGGTTTTGAGCCATTTCCTGTCGTGGGCACTATGCCTACCCACACAAGTGAGGTACCATTTTTATTGGGAGACTTAGGGTAATTCAGATTTGTAAAGCAACTGTTATTACCTATTGACTTTCGATGCATTCTGCCTTCCAAATGAAAGACATTGTGTAAAAAGAAGTAATTTTAAAAAATGACCGATAATTCTCATGCTAGTATGAGTATTCCCAATTTCGGAAATGTGCAAATATCTACTGTTTCTAAACTCTATATTTTGTTCCCATTTCAGAAATACATAGGTGTCTTTCATACCGATTTTTCCATGTATACATTTTCCCACAATAATTGCTATATACCCGGTACATAATAAAAAACCATTGCAAGACGCTGCTCAGTTGTTGGCTCTGGGTTCGTCGGGTTCTTGGTGAACCTACAAGTCCTATATATCCCCACAACCAGTAAGGTCCAGCGGATGTAACGGTATATTGCTTTCAAAGAGCTGTCATAATTAGAAGAAGTTACAGGTGAAAACGTTGACACAAAAAGCTGTTTTTTTCAACTCATTTTCAATTTTTCCTATATTTAACTGTTAGTTTCTATAAAGAAACCTTGATGGATGTACACAAATGACCCCTTGCTGAATTCAGAATGTTGTCTACTTTTCTAAAATGTATAGCTGTCTAGGATCCATTATTGCTTTCATACCCATTTCTACCATTAACTGGAAGGAGGTTGAAAACACAAAAAATAGCAAAAATAGGCTATGTCCCAGAAAAATGCCAAAACTGTGTAAAAAATGTTTGTTTTCTGACAAAAGTCTTTCATTCCCTAAAAGCTGGGAAAATGGTGATTTCAGCCCCACAAACCCTTTTTTGATACCATTTGCAGGGAAAAACCCAGACGCTTTCATTTGCAGCCTTTTTTTCGCATTTTTCCCAAAACCCCCAAAATTTAGCTGTATTTTGGCTAATTTCTGGGACCTCTCCAGGGGAATCCACAAACCCTGGGTACCTTTACATTGCCCATGATGTTGGAAAAAAAGGACGCAAATTTGGCGTGGATACCTTATGTGGTCAAAAAGTTACAGGGGCCTAAGCGCGCACTACCCCAAATAGCCAAAAAAAGGCTTAGCACAGGGGGGGAAAAGGCCTAGCAGCGAAGGGGTTAAACCATATGAAGCTAGCATAACACAATTTCCAGCGAGGGAAGTTACAGTTCATTTGTGCATGCTTTTCAGAAATCCGTTGCTTTCGAAACATACCATCTCGTTTATATTCATTAGAGTGTTGAATTCTTATTTCATGCGTCTACTTTAAAAACAGATGACGTATCCAAGGCGATAAACCTTTCTAATTTGGCAGATGTCCACTATGTCGCAAAATACTAGCCTTTCTGCTTATTAATTTTTTATGCAAAACCATTTGTTTTCACATACTTGAAAAGATGCCATGAATAAATGGGGAAGATGTTGCCATGGGCGAGCAGTGACCATTCGGGTCATTTGCCACTGTGTTTCATAATAGTCTCGTTCAAGTTGTCGGTTTCACAATTGCTTCTAGGTGATGAGTGTTGCTTCAGCATTTCACTTACTGAGTTTGTCAGTGAAAATATTCACTTGGACTTTGTCTTTAGTGCACTTAAAAGAACGAGCACAAAGGGCAAGAATTGTTTAATTATTCAGAGTTGTGAATGAGCTTTCGGTTATGCCGGCACTACTCTCTACATAACCGAGTCCAGTTTATTGACAAAATATGAAGCGTTAGCAAATTAGAACACCATGCTTTTCTTAGGTGTTTAAATTATACATTTAGTCATAGTGAAGGAAAGGCGAGATTACTGGATACGTTTTTTAATACTGGTGCATAGCAGAAAAGGCCTGGCAATGCCTATGTTGCTCCTTTCCCTTGTCGCGTTAACTAACCACAGTAAACCTTTAGATTTAGAAATCGTGACTAATTTATGCTGACAGTATTACGGCATAGCAATGTTAGCCCGCTCTCCTTATAAACAATTTTCTTTAAAAACATCTATATTCCTTTTTGGATGCTATAGATTTAATTTTTTTTATTTGAACTTCAAAGCACCCATGCTTTGCAGGTGTCATTATGCCCGTGCTGTGCAGCAACACTTGATTTATGCCCTTGAGATAATCCGTGAACACAAACAGTTCATGTATTTAGCTCCGCCATGTTCCTTGGCATCTGCACACAGGGCTAGCAGAAGTGTGGTGCTGTTGCAATGTCTTTGTATCATGTTATTATTGCCTTAAATCAAAAACTACTTGCCATGCAAGAGGTCTCGCATTTGCAAAAGTTTGAGCTATTGGTATTGTAAATTACAATACCTTTTATTTAAGTGTTGGTTTTTAAAACTTAAATAAAAGGCATTGCCATTTACAATGCCAATAGCTTAAACTCTCGCAAATGCGAGACCTATTGCAGTGCAAATGCTGGTTTTAAATGTACTTAACCAGTTTTGCAAATCGTAACAGGGTACCAAATCATCAAATGCACAATAAATCACTATTCAGATGTCTTTAGGGCATCTCTTCTAAATAGCAATTTGATATTGTATGTATCAATGTTTTGCAACTAAACTCCGGTCATAAAATATGGAAATCTGACAGACTTCTGAGTTGGAATACTAACACATTAGCAAATGTGAATGTAAATGTGAAAGTAAAAAAAAAAGTTTGTTGGTGAGTAGGTAGTGGTTGAAGAGATCATGCCAACTATCAATCAAACGTAAAAGAAAAAACTTTACTTTTTTAAGTACAGTCGTGTTTCCTTTAAGAAAAACAGGCAGCATTTGAAAGAAAGTTTACTTTATTTGAATGCGATCACAGACATGGTGATCTGCTGATGCCAGCAGGCTGATATCCATCCATCTAAAGACATCCAATCATAGTAAGTTGCAATTTGCACCCTATCTTATGAATATTGATGAGGTAGGTCAGATTGTGACCCACTTTTATTTGTACATTTGTAAACAGACCTATTAGTACATAGGTTTCTTTGCTAAATTCTTTCGATTTGCAAAAAGTTGGTGCAAAATTTGCAACCACTTTTTGCCAATCGATGTATGGTACATCAGGTCTTTAGGGGTTAAGATAAAACAACTCAAATAAAATAAGCCTTTGTCACCATAAAGCCTCAAAAGACTTCATAAATTAAAGCTATACACTGCCAAGCAGCCTTTAGATTTGCTGATTAACCAATTGCACACATTTGCAATTATTTCAGGTAGCAGGCACCCTGGCAAGAAGGCCTGTTTCTTTCCCTCTGCCTCTACCTTGGCTTCACAGAACAGGAGACCACCTTCTTTCTCTTTCTCCTTCAGCCAGAGGCATCTGAAGGTCAGTATTATCCATTCTGGAATGGTTGCTTTTTGATTTCATTAAAGTATGCCAACTGCTATTGTAAAAATTTAAAAAGATTGGGAGTGTTGTTCCTAATAGATCATGCCCACTTCAACCACCGAGGTCATCCAAAATCCATTTATAGGTAGAGGAGGCTTTGTTTGTTTTTAATTGCTTCTCGTGCCTCATGGTGTTGTACTCTCTCTGCTTAATCAGTCCACTTGCA
The DNA here is from genome assembly GCA_963921515.1 of Calotriton arnoldi. Taxonomy (NCBI): domain Eukaryota; kingdom Metazoa; phylum Chordata; class Amphibia; order Caudata; family Salamandridae; genus Calotriton; species Calotriton arnoldi. The sequence goes on along the minus strand of CAWUFW010005371.1, from coordinate 318,645 downwards.
ACACACTTATATACCCTGATTGGTAAATGTGTGGAGTGGAATTTTAAGAGATACAGTGCCCCTGCAGTGGAATTTACTGGCTGTGTGAACCACAAACCAGATTTTACGGACATGAAAACCCAACATGGTAAAAACTGCAAACTGTCACTCATTTTCTCTACAATTTCAGGTAGAAGCATATAAAAAAACACGTGTTAACAGCATAACTCTGGTCCTGATGCATGACATCAAAAAACTCCCCATACAGGCCACACAGCAAACATGTACTGTCCCATCTATGGCACTCTACAGAGTAGCAAGCAGCCAGTTCATAAACACGCTTTGGTGCCTTGTTAAGATTATGAAGTATAACTTATAAATACAAGTACAATGCAATACAATATACTCAAACCCTACAGCACTGAGAGTCCTTAACCCCTTCGATGCTCATGACGGAATGGTTCCGTCATGAGCATCGGTGCCCCTGTGCTCATGACGGAACCATTCCGTCATGAGGCCAGGGGCACGAAATCCCTCTGCTGCAGACAGCAGAGGGATTTCCTTTCTCCCCCACAGCCTCGGGAGCTGGGGAAGAGTTTCCCCAGCTCCCGAGGCCCCCTCCTTTCAGTGAAATGAAGATCAGCGCGCACGTCGCGCTGACTTCATTTCACTGAAAACAAAACTAAAATGAGCCTTTAGGCTCATTTCAGTTTCACTTTCTACGTGCTCAGGGGGCTATCTCAGCCTTTCCAATGGTACCCCTCCCCAGTGGATCCCTGCTTGGGGATCGCCCCAGGTGGGGGCTGCCCGAAACGGGCACGCCAATGCCCCCACCCCCCAGCCACCATTACAGCCTTTCTGCCCCCCGGGGGGGCAGAAAGCCCACTAAACACCAGGGATTTTTTCTTGGACGCATTTTTTTTAGGGTGGGGGCTTCCCGAAACAGGCACGCTAATGCCCCCACCCCCCTACCACCATTACAGCCTTTCTGCCCCCCCCTGGGAGGCAGATGTGGGCAGTAGCCCCCAATCTGCCGCCCCGGGGTGGCAGAAAGCCCACTAAACGCCAGGGATTTATTTTTTGTGTAATTTTTTTTAGGGTGGGGGCTGCCCAAAATGGGCACACTAATGCCCCCACCCCCGTTCACCATTACAGCCTTTCTGCCCCACCCTGGGGGGCATATGGGGGCTGTAGCCCCCAATCTGCCCCCCCGGTGGGGCAGAAAGCCCACTAAACGCCAGGGATTTATTTTTGTGCAATTTTTTTTAGGGTGGGAGCTGCCCAAAACAGGCACGCCAATGCCCCCACCCCGTCACCATTACAGCCTTTCTGCCCCGCCCTGGGGGGCAGATGGGGGCTGTAGCCCCCAATTTGCTCTCCCGGTGGGGCAGAAAGCCCACTAAACGCCAGGGATTTTTTTAGTGCAATTTTTTTAGGGTGGGGGCTGCCCAAAATGGGAATGCCAATGCCCCCACCCGCCGCCACCATTACAGCTTTTCTGCCCCCTGGGAGGCAGATGGGGGCAGTAGCCCCCAATCTGCCCCCCTGGGGGGCAGAAAGCCCACTAAGCGGCAGGGATTTTTTTTGTGCAATTTTTTTTAGGGTGGGGGCTGCCCAAAATGGGCATGCCAATGCCCCCACCCCGCCGCCACCATTACAGCCTTTCTGCCCCCCCTGGGAGGCAGATGGGGGCAGTAGCCCCCAATCTGCCCCCCGGGGCGGCAGAAAGCCCACTTGACGCCAGGGATTTTTTTTTGCGCATTTGTTTTTAGGGTGGGGCCTGCCCGAAGTGGGCACGCCAATGCCCACATCCCCGCCACCATTACAGCCTTTCTGCTCCCCTGGTCTCCCGATAAAAATGGTACCTCACACGCGTGGGTGGGGCAAGTACCCACGACAGGCAAGGGCCCAAAACCTAGTGAGGCGACATCAAAATTACCTATCACAAACCAACCTGGTTTCAAGGGGGTCCCATGAGTTTTTGGCCCCGGGTTCGGCGGGCAGCTAGGAAACCTGCCAAACCCACACATTTCTGAAAACTAGACACTCGGGGGATTCCAGGGAGGTATGGCTTGCGTGGATCCCCCAACGTTTTCTTACCCAGAAACCTGAAATTTTGCTGAAAAATCACTTTTTCACACATTTTGTGTGGGAAAGTTGTGGCATCACCGGGCTGAAACAAATTTCCTACCACCCAGTGTTCCCCCAGGTCTCCCGATAAAAACGGTGCATCACTCGGGTGGGAGGCCCAAGTACCCGCGACAGGCAAGGGCTCAAAACGTATTGAGGCGATATCAAAATTGCCTATCACAAAATGTTTTGGGCCCTTGCCTGTCGCGGGTACTTGGGCCTCCCACCCGAGTGAGGCACCATTTTTATCGGGAGACCTGGGGGAACGCTGGGTGATAGGAAATTTGTGTCAGCTTGGTGATGCCACAACTTTCCCACACAAAAGCGTGTGAAAAAGTGATTTTTTCAGCAAAATTTCAGGTTTGCAGGGGATTCTGGGTAAGAAAACGTTGGTGGATCCACGCAAGCCATACCTCCCTGGAATCCCCCGGGTGTCTACTTTTCAGAAATGTGTGGGTTTGCTAGGTTTCCTAGGTGGCCGCCGAGCCCCGGGCCAAAAGTCATGGGACCCCCTTGCAAAACCAGGTCGTCTTCTGATAGGCAATTTTGATGTCGCCTCAATACGTTTTGGGCCCTTGCCTGTCGCGCGTACTTGGGCCTCCCACCCGAGTGAGGCACCATTTTTATCGGGAGACCTTGGGGAACGCTGGGTGGTAGGAAATTTGTGTCAGCCCGGTGATGCCACAACTTTCCCACACAATAAATGTGTGAAAAAAGTGATTTTTTCAGCAAAATTTCAGGTTTGCAGGGGATTCTGGGTAAGAAAACGTTGGGGGATCCACGCAAGCCATATCTCCCTGGAATCTCCCATGTGTCTACTTTTCAGAAATGTGTGGGTTTGGTAGGTTTCCCTAGGTGCCGGCAGAGCTAGGGTTCAAAAACTACAGCTAGGCACTTTGCCAAAAAAGGGTCATTTTTCACAGTGAAATTGGGGTGTGTCCACGTTGCGTTTTGTGTCGTTTACTGTCGCGGGCACTAGGCCTACCCACACAAGTGAGGTGCCATTTTTCTCAGAAGACTTTGGGGAACGCGGGGTGGGTGGAATTTTGTGGATCCATGCAGATTCCAGAACTTTCCACCACAGAAAAGCGAGGAAAATTTGTTTTTTTTACACTTTTTTAGGTTTGCAAGGGATTCTGCGTAACAGAACCTGGTGAGAGCCAGTCAAGTCACCCCATCCTGGATTCCCCTGGGTGTCTAGATTTCAAAAATGTATAGGTTTGCTAGGTTTCCCTAGGTGCCGGCAGAGCTAGGGTTCAAAAACTACAGCTAGGCACTTTGCAAAAAAAGGGTCATTTTTCACTGTGAAAATGTGGTGTGTCCACGTTGCGTTTTTGCTGTTTCCTGTTGCGGGCACTAGGCCTACCCACACAAGTGAGGTACCATTTTTCTCGGAAGAGTTTGGGGAACGCGGGGTGGGTAGAAGTTTGTGGATTCACGCAGAATCCAGAACTTTTCACCACACAAAAGTGAGGAAAATGTGGTTTTGTTTACAATTTTTTAGGTTTGCAAGGGATTCTGGGTAACAGAACCTGGTGAGAGCCAGTCAAGTCACCCCATCCTGTATTCCCCTGGGTGTCTAGTTTTAAAAAATGTATAAGTTTGCTAGGTTTCCCTAGGTGCCGGCAGAGCTAGGGTTCAAAAACTACAGCTAGGCACTTTGCAAAAAAAGGGGTAATTTTTCACTGTGAAAATGTGGTGTGTCCACGTTGCGTTTTGGGCCGTTTCCTGTTGCGGGCACTAGGCCTACCCACACAAGTGAGGTACCGTTTTCTCGAAAGACTTTGGGGAACGCGGGGTGGGTGGAATTTTGTGGACCCATGCAGATTCCAGAACTTTCCACCACAGAAAAGTGAGGAAAATTTGTTTTTTTGGACAATATTTTAGGTTTGCAAGGGATTCTGGGTAACAGAACCAGGTGAGAGCCAGTCAAGTCACCCCATCCTGGATTCCTCTGGGTGTCTAGTTTTCAAAAATGTATAGGTTTGCTAGGTTTCCCTAGGTGCCGGCAGAGCTAGGGTTCAAAAACTACAGCTAGGCACTTTGAAAAAAAGGGTCATTTTTCACTGTGAAAATGTGGTGTGTCCACGTTGCGTTTTGGGCCGTTTCCTGTCACAGGAACTAGGCCTACCCACACAAGTGAGGTACCATTTTTATCGGGAGACTTAGGGTAACACAAAATTGTAGAGCAACTGTTATTATCTATTGACTTTTGATGCATTTCTGCCTTCCAAATGAAAGACAATGTGTAAAAAGAAGTCATTTTGAAAAATGTCCTATAATTCTCATGCTAGTATGGGTACTCCCAATTTCGGAAATGTGCAAATATCTACTATTTCTAAACTCTATATTTTGTTCCCATTTCAGAAATACATAGGTGTCTTTCATACCGATTTTTCCATGTATAAATTTTCCCAGAATAATTGCTATATACCCGGTACATAATAAAAAGCCATTGCAAGACGCTGCTCAGTTATTGGCTCTGGGTTCGTCGGGTTCTTGGTGAACCTACAAGTCCTATATAGCGCCACAACCAGAAAGGTCCAGCGGATGTAACGGTATATTGCTTTCAAATAGCTGTCATAATTAGAAGAAGTTACAGGTGAAAACGTTGACACAAATGGCTGATTTTTTCAACTAATTTTCAATTTTTCCTATATTTAACTGTTTGTTTCTATAAAGAAAACTTGAAGGATCTACACAAATGACCCCTTGCTGAATTCAGAATTTTGTATGCTTTTCAGAAATGTATGGTTTTCCAGGATCCATTATTGCTTTCATACCCATTTCTACCATTAACTGGAAGGAGGTTGAAAGCACAAAATTTAGCAAAAATAGACTATGTCCCAGAAAAATGCCAAAACTGTGTAAAACTTTTTAGTTTTCTGACAAAAGTCTGCTTGTCCCTGAAATCTGGGAAGATGGTGATTTCAGCACCACAGCCCCTTTTTTGATGCCATTTGCAGGGAAAAAACCAGACGCTTTAATCTGTAGCCCTTTTTTCGCATTTTTCCCCAAAAAAACAAACTTTTGCTGTATTTTGGCTAATTTCTGGGTCCCCTCCAAGGGAATCCACAAACCCTGGGTACCTGTAGAATCCCCATGATGTTGGAAAAAAAGGACGTAAAGTTGGCGTGGATACGTTATGTGGTCAAAAAGTTACAGGGGCCTAAGCGCGAACTACCCCAAATAGCCAAAAAAAGGCTTAGCACAGGAGGGGAAAAGGCCTAGCAGCGAAGGGGTTAATAAAGACTATAAAGAGCTAGGCAAATTACTATTGACATATCCCATCCCTGCCTTTTAAAAACACACATATATTACTTAGACTCTGATTCAAAGATGTGTTGTAAATTCCAATCCAGGCACAGATGAATGTTTGCACTAAAGCCGCAATTCTGACTCATCCATTAGTTACCATATTCTGCAATTTTCTCATGACACACTTCCCCAGAAAAGGTCTGAGCAACTCTATTAGGATAAAATGCTAAGACATAAATACAAAACATGCAGAAATCAGTGTGGTAAACATCTATTCCACTTGTTAGGCTTCATTCTGAGGTGGGGAACTCAGGAGAGTTTAATTATATCACCCATTTAATTTCAAACACTAGGTTAGTGGTAATTACCTTGTGCAATTATTATAGCCCATTTTCAACATAACTTGAAATCATGGTCTTAGTCTCCCAATCTGCCTTTCTGCTTCCATCATTATGATATTCATACAAGTACATAGGATCCATTATAAGGCACTCTGCTTTGTCTAAAGAGCCTATTATGAAAAAATCCCCATACTGTCAATGTGTTTGTTTCCAAGTCTAAACAATTGGCTACGAGCCCCTCTATTTAGAAAGGATCGGTGGTGCCTTCTCTATTGTTGTTTCCTCTGTTTGGAATGTCCTCTGTCTTCTGCTGTGAAAAATGGAGGGCCATTCTATGTTTAGGAAGACTGTTAAACCTGATCTGTTTTCATTGATTATCTTCATATCTTTTCTGATGTTGTTAGTTCTGAGCAAAGGTGCCTTACGGCGTTTGTTGCACTTTGTAAGTTAAAACACAACTCATACTTCGCATGTATGCGTTTTCAGTATATTTAATGGGTGCCAGTAGGCCATAACGGCATGGCTGGTGGCAATTTTCGAAGAAATTGGGCAGAAATGATGGGTTGTGGCTCTTGTCCTTTGGTAATGGTGCATTGTCACCAGAGGCGTAACATTCCACCTGACTTGTGGGTAGACTGAAAGGTAGCTCAACTAAGTGAAGTCGAAACACAAAATTTATGTATAACAAGAGGCATATCTCTTTCACCTAAAGCCCTTATAGCCAGGTTCTCAGAGTGCATTGTAAGATAAATGTAGAAAATGTTTTAATGTATGCCTTGTGTGTTTGTGTACCAGAATGGTGTCTGTGCAGATGCAGTACACCCACAGTCCTCCTTTGTAGGCATTGCATCACTGTATCCTGCCTCTTCAAAGTAGTGTAGTTTGGCAGCAACATACTTGTAAAACTGCATTCTGCTGTCAAAAGTAGCCTGGGTCTGTCTAAAGCAGCCTAATTCTAATATAGCGTATAAGAGGTTCCAATCCAAAAGTGTTGCACAATGAAAACACAACTTTCTTAACTACTTGTTCCAGTGTTACAATGATAAACTAGTAGCCATGTTGTCTGCCTGCTGTGTCTCTTGTGCCTCGTTCAAGGTTATCCTTTTCACTACCCAAGCCAGGCAAGTTGCTGTAATTAGTATAGACGTTTATGAAAAACCATTGTAGGGACTAAGGCCATTTTTCTAAAAGGCATTTTGTAGAAATTTGTAACAAAGTTTGCATTTTATAATGTACAATGACCCTGTTTAGATACATAGCATCCATATTTTAGTGGATTTCACACTTTGTGCTGGGGACTTCACAACTGAACTGAAAACATGGTTGCTGTTATAACATATCCCATTAAGAGGCACTCCTTCTTTGCAGGACATTGCCCATCAGTCACACATTCCATGCTTTTATAGAGCTTGAAGTTAAACTGGTATCCTGTGCCTACTAGAACACCATTAGTTGCAAAGTTACTTTAAGGCAACTTCCTTTTTGCCTGGAGGCTTTCTGCATGATGTAGTCATCTCACATGAGAACTGCTCAGTGTGGGATGCTAAAAACAACTATTTTATTTTGGTTTAGAATAGCACAGAGTAATTAACTGATGATAATATTGCCAACTGATTGGCGCTGAATTATTCCTCCTCAGGAGGAATGGAAGCTGCAGTAGGAATCAAACATGTGACTTGCCAGTCACACATCCCGAAATAAGGTGTGTTAACACACTAAGCTCAATTTGGACATGTGTGTTGCCTCATAGAAGCCTATGTTGCATCGTTCTGATAAGCAGACTGACAAGGTCCATCTGGCCAACAATCAGACAGAAGCGTCTTTCTGAAGATGGGATTTAAAACATTTACTAAGCTTATTATCATTTCACAGAAGGATTTTCTGAGAATTGACAAAAAGGTTCCTCATCTTAAAATAACTTTGTGAAAACTCGTTCTAAAGAGCTTTGGACTGAAATCTGTAGAAGCTGCTTTTTAGTTGTTAAATCAATAATTCCTCTTTTTAAATGATCAATGTTTAAAATGCTCAATTTTTCACTTTATTTGTTTGTATTTGCTCTATGGATATCTCTGTCCTGACTCTAAAATAGGCTTTCAAATTATGGAATTCACAGATTATAAATCTGAGTGCGCACAATGCCTTGCACTGTGACTGGAGAACACAATAGCAGCACCCCACTCCTTGCTAAATTGCTCATCAGGATACAATGTTTTATACACTCATGCTCTGTGCCAGCAGTGATCATTTTCTTATCTTTGCTAATTTAAAATGAGTGAAACTTGTTTCCAAGCCAGTGTTTGAAGAACAGCAGCTCACAATTACTCATAGCAGCTAATGAAGAAATGACACATTTACCGGGGGAATGACTGATGATCTGGCAAACCCTCTTGCCTGATGCACGCACCCCGGGTGAGAGTCATGCTCACTTGGCAAACCAGGCATTATTTGAAATATTTAATGGGCTGTCCTTCTAGAAATTCATTTTAAATGGCTCCCAGTTTCTAAAATTCCCCATTTAAACTCAGTTTCAATAAAAAAAACTCAAAAAAATCAAGGGAAGGACTGACCCTCTATGGGATGATCGAGCTTTCTCACTATGCTCCCACCCCACCATGCCATCTTTACAACCTCATATGTTATTTGGCACATAGTCTGTAGTAATAGTAAAATATGATCTTCACAAATGGATAGAAACACACTAACAAATAGATAAAATGTGAAAAACGTGAGATATACAAACTAGAATCATACAGTAAAGAGAAAATAATGTAACACGACATACCATTGCCATGCCAAAAAACCTAAGCATCTTCTAATACATATGATGCACTTTGAGCACACAGCAATACGTATTCACAATATTCAGTTGTAAAAATACCTAGTACATTTATCACTCTCCTCGCATACTAAATAGGTCATTGAAATTGTTATGCTTTTAGCAATAAAGAGAAAAACAAGAAAAAATGAGAAAACCAGAAAAAACCTACTCCATTTATGCTCCCAGGCCCCAGAGAACATCATCAGTACAACCCCAATCCTTCAGAAATTCAGAAATGAGCTGAAGATCAGCTACATCGCCATACAACTGGATTCACCTTTCACATGTTGCTCTGTTGTAAATGGGCTTCTACCGTAAGGCAGGGCTCCTACAATGCTCAGAGCTCCTTTGCCCTCTTGCTAGGTTACGGCTCCACAAATACCTATAACTACCTATAAACATACCGTGCAGATACAAGCTGGACCTGTAAATAAAAAGAAAGCAAAGAAGTACTAGAAGCTACACAGAGGGCCCACGAAATGCCGTTAAAGGTGAGACAGCAATGTGGTGTGGGGGAAGAAAAACAAATGGGCAAGAGAGAGCTACATTGAGCTGGCGGGGACACCTATAGCCAAACAAGCATTGGCATAGCCAATAGGTCTCGCCTTTGGGACCTTATAAGTGTTTAGTTATCCAGCACAATATCCTTGGTGCAACAACATCAAGTGTTGCATGGCTAAACACTTATAAGGTCCCAAAGGCGAGACCTATTGGCTATGCCAATGCTTGTTTTATTTGCACACTACCTTGCAAACATGCTGCTTGACACCTACCTTGTCTGATATGGTGCCAGAACACACATTCAGAAACAGACGTTTCTTTTTACGGGACATGATGTAAAGGACATTCTATTGTTTACAATGTTCAGCACAGGTCATCGCGATCAGATACAGAAATCTTTGATAAATTATTCGTTTTTTTTAACCACTTGCAGAAGCTGTTTCAACAACTCCCTCACGAGCTGGCAGTGTGGCCTACTTGGACACAGTGTGGCTTACAACAAGAAACGCCTACAGAAATCGCACGGAAATAAAAAGTTGTACCCTACCACTCACTCACAACCACAACCAATAGTGTTAACCACATTAGTGCCTCGAGGGGCTTGGAGTAGCTAGATGAAGTGGACAGAGAGAGTGTTTATGAAGTGTGCCAATTAGCAAAAGGCAGGCTCAGGGCACATACCAACATTAAACTGACTGGATGAGAAGCATTACTTATTTAAATATTTTATGTCAACATGTGCTTGTATAGCACACATCTGCCATTGGTAGGCCCTCGTAGCGCTTTGGTTGGGCTCGCTGACGTCTTTCCATGTTGAACGGATGTGTCGAAGCGCCAACCAAGACATATGACGTTTGTATGTTGAAAAGCGGCACGTCATTTATCGGCATTCGTCTGTTTGTAGATAAAAGCTTTCAGTAAAACATCCTTCAGAGGGTCATGCTTTGTGGGGCGCGGTGGGGGTGGCGGGGTAAAGGGTGGTGGGAGGATGGCAGGTAGGCCCTTCCCCCAGTCCCGTCCCTCAGGTATCAGACATTAGACAATTTAAACTAAATATGCTGGCTTTTGTCCACATTGACTTTACAGCTGATTAATAGCAGTACAATTACAAGATAAACAAGCATTGGCATAGCCAATAGGTCTCGCCTTTGGGACATTATAAGTGTTAAGCCATGCAACAGTTGATGTTGCACCAAGGATATTGTGCTGCATAATTAAATAGTTATAAGGTCCCAAAGGCGAGACCTATTGGCTATGGCAATGCTTGTTTTTTTTTTTTGTTAATCGGCCAGCAGGTCCTCGGGTGCATCAAATACATCTGAGAAAGTGCAATAAGCACAAACATTAAACGAACGCTTTCCTCAGTACTTCTTAGTATAGTTAATACTGAAGACTTATACTGCGTAAGAGAATGTTTCATGGAACATCAACCCTGAAATGTGATGTGGACAAGAAATTGTGCAAGTAGTTCTTCAAACCGTTATGTGTTTAAAAACACTGCTGCCTCGCGGGTAATGAGTCTGACTCCCGCTTCCAACCACCCTAAGGTCAGTAAATGAAATACAGTAAATTTGTGAACAGTAACCTCTGTTATTTACAGCTCGGGGTAGGACATTTGTCGCCGTGGGTGCTGTCTGCTTATTAACGGTTCCACCCACACTACCGCAAATGACCCCTCCACACACTACTCGGCCGGCCATAACGACCCACTGGCCCCTTCTCTGACATGACTTTACTAAGCTTTTTCCAGGAAAAAAACGCAACAGACAACGAAGTTCATACCTTCTATATTAACTACTCAGTAGGCGGGGGCTCTCACTATGAGATGTGAACAGTGACACTACCAGCACAAACCAACATCTCCATCACATCTGAGAGCAGCGTGCGCACGGGCACCCGAGGCGTACGGAGCCCAATATTGTTTGAATCACACATGTTCCGGACAATTACCTGGTACTCATGTCATGTAATTGGTACCAAATGAAAACGATGTTGGCCAGAGCTGTCAGTCCCCGCCTGGCGAGGGGATCTCTGAGACAGAAAGCAGGAAGAGGGCGAGCAGTCCCATTCACACCCGGGCTCCGGAGTCCACTTGGGGCAACTTCCAAGTACCAGCGCCCGGTCTGCAGGGCAGCCGGCTCCTGCAGAGGCTACACGCCGATACCTTCTGTCAGACTCACGGCTCAGCCGGGGGCTGTGGAGCCATGTAGCAGCCACGGGAGCTCGGGAACACTAACTGGCGCTGCCTGCAGCAGGCATTGGCAGGTTCTGCCGGAGGCAATTGTAGGATCCCGTCCTTCTACAGCCCCTCCCCCAGCAAGCAGTGCGCCTTCTGCCCCAGAGCTCAGCTGTGTGCCAGCTCCCGGATGCACCCCATGGTGGGTCACTACCTCCAGGGGAGAGGGGGCATGGTGAGCTCTCTGCTCTCTCCCCCCACATCAGGCACGCGCCCTCTGACCATGCCCGAACCAGGCCCCTCCGGCGGAGCCTCGCAGCGTGGCAACCTCGAGCCCACGTGGGCCGGAGCAGCCACATGTGAATTCTAGAAGTAAACAAGCACTAAATAAATACCAGTGCATTTTCCAGGTCAGCCATCGCGTGGATTGCAACTCGGGACATGTGTTGATGAAGGAGTATGGGAATAGGTGGTGTCCGCGTGCACCGTAGAAGATTAACCTCGAATATAACACTGCCCTATGCATGCGCGCAAGTGCAGGCGGAGAACACTAGGCTTGTACGAGGAAGTAACCAGGGCAGTAATGGCAGCAGTTTCCCAAACAAGCGCGCGGCAGCAGGGGGGGGAGAGGGGGCCTGCGCGATTCCCTTGCGGGAGCGTGCAGCAAGGTGCGATGATTGTGACCATATGGCGCCACCATATGGCGCCGCGCGCTCCCGCAAGGGAATCGCCAGACGTGCACGCGTTGCCATTGCAAGCAATGCAACGCGTGCACGTTTTTGCCCCCAAAGCTGTGCCGATAACTAAAGGTCTCTCCTATGCAGCGCATGCGCGCTGCGTAGGCGAGACCTAAAAACGAAAAGCACCAATTACAAAAAAATCTCTAAATACAATGAATTTATAACAACCAATGCGTTCTCCACAAAGCACCTGTTCGAGTTACCTGCACTACAATTTTCATTTAATTTCAGAAGGTTAAAACTTCCAGAAACAGATAACACAGGCCAGAATGTCATCCGATTTTCGAATTAGTAGAAAAGCCCTGATGTTGGGAAACAAACGATGTAAGTGGCGAGATGTCCTATTGAGTGATGGGTTCCCCTCCAGCATAGCCTCAGATAAGCCACAGCAGGAAAAGTTAATTATGTTCTGCTTATTTCCACTCTCCCCAAGGTTCTAATTCTATGGCAACTTGATGTATAGTGGTTGCACCTGAACGACACATTCCTTTGGCTTTTCCGAGATCTTGAAATATTGTGTGCAAGGAGCCTCGGTTTCAAGCAGGCTTTCAATACACATTTATATTATCGGTACAGGATACACAAGATTGTCTCATTTGAGTAGTAGAATCACAAAAGCATGCATATCTTCCTCTGCTCATCATTCAATTGAACTTTAATGGAGGGTACTAAGATGATAAATAACATTCAGGTCCCATTCCGAAATTGCATACAGACACTCAAAGAATTCAGGAATTGAATGCAGACACCGGGTGGGGGAGGGGGAGGAGCGTTGAAGCAAGGTAAAGGCACTCAGAGCGGCCATAAAGTGCGTGCAAAGTAAAACAAGACGCGCAGCCGTGAGAGCAGTCTGCTCATTTTCAAGCACTGCACTCGTGCTTATGGCGCACCCCTGCTCGCTCCCGCAAGGTGGATGCCACCACAAGCACGAGTGTGTGCTTGAAAATGAGCAGAGTGATGGCTAAAGGCCCTCCATGCAGCGCATGAGCGCTGAGTAGGTGAGACCTAAAAAGCATCAAAGAAAGGAATGGGCGGGAGGGTTGTGAGAGAGAGGGGGAGTAACAGCAGCTGTTTTCAAGCACACTTGTGCTTGTGGTGCCATCCGCCTTGCGGGAGCGAGCAACAGCCAATTAGCATGCGCGCCGCTGCTCGCTCCCGCAAGGTGGATGCCGCCACAAGCACGAGTATGTGCTTCAAAAAAGAGCAGAGCGACGGCTAAAGGCCCTCCTATGCAGCGCATGCGTGCTGCGTAGGCGAGACCTAAAAAGCAATGTGGGAGGGGAGAACCATGCGAGGGTGAGTGCACCACAGAACGGGGCAACAGTAGCACATGGGTGAAAGAGAGCAATACAAGTGTTGTGGGGAGAATAAGTATACAAGGGAGACAACTGGAAAACAGATGCACTCTTGTGGAGTGCTAAGTAGACCTGAAAAATAAACATTGGAAGGACACAAGGAATGCAACCCAGATCCACGGGAGGGACAAACAAGAGGAGGGAGTAAAGACCACACAAGGTAATGAATAAGAAGCAAGCAAATAAGAATGATGATAAAGCCAACCAATGGGAAGTAATAGTTGATCTCTAAGCTCCCTGCAATCAGACAATTTTTTATTTTGCCTAGAGACACCTTGCATTGTCAGGTAGGTGAGAACCTACAAATCAGGTCCAAGCCTTTTTTGGGTCCAGTTTTTAAATCTCTGTATGAAAGGATGAGTAGAATTAGCACCTCAGTGTTGTGCATGTAATCTCTTTCAAAGTCTACCTGTAGGAAAATGAACTGGCAAAAACAGTGAGATAGAGGTTATACTGTGCAAAAAAAGATGATGGCACAGTAACTTTTTGAATGATATTCCCAACTGACTACCAAAAAAGTAATAACTGAATGAAAAAACTGACCAGATACTGTGCACAGACAGTAGTTGTATAGGTTTCTGCACCCGCTCTTGAAATTGTGCTCCGAATGAAGCTATAAATACTTTCTTGGCAGAGAAAGTTAATATCCTCCTTTAAATTCACATTTTAAAACTTATCAAGTTTTGACCAACATCACTGGTCCCACATAGTTAGAAAGTCTCTCAATAAAAACACACCAAAATGCCACTGGTTAAGATGTGGTTCTGTTAACAAGTGCTGGCTATGTAAGTTCATACAGTCCAGGAAAACCATAGTAGCTTCCTGAGCAGTATTGGCGCGATTAGAAAAAATGTAGGACAGTCGGCTGAGAATGTTGATAAAGTGCCGTGAAATGTATGGCAGCTTTCCCCAGAAGTGTTCTACTCTCCTATTAAGAATGGGACAGCCCTGCTAAGAAGTGTTTTACTGTACATGAAAAGTATACCCAACTTGTTCCTAAAAGCTGCTTTCGAGGTTGATAACGACATGACGACTTCTTGAAGTACACTTCAACTAAGCAGGATATGAATGACTTCCTAACCATGATGTTTCAACACCTCTCATAGTAACCCTACCCATGCAATTGTGAGTTCCACAAGTAAATCTCTTCCATTTCTAGTAATAGCAAGAGTCTCCCCTCTCTGCTTTCCTCATTCATTATGTAGAAAATCTGGACACCAATATGCATTTCTGCCCAAGGTATGTTAGGCATCTGCCTGACAGGGTGCTTGTGCCAGCAGACATCACCTGGTCACCATGCCAATGCTCTACTATGGCTTTCTCCTACCCTGTCTACTTGTCTTGATGCAGACTGTCTGAAGATGGCCTGCATTTGAAATGACCCTACATTTTTGCTATTGAATATCCTCTAAACAAACAATTTGCCCCTCTGTATATTTAAGAATGTTCTCAGCTGAGAAATTGAAATGAAGAAGGGGTAAGAGAGAGTCAAAAACCAGCGTCACTCATGTTTGTGTAGCTCAATCCCCAATCTTCACAGCCAGAAGGCAGATGCCTTTCCTGCAGTGCATCTGTGGCTGATAGAGGCCAAGCCTGCCACCTCTCTTGGTCCTTGCTCTGAGTTCACCTAACATACCATGGGCATACGGAAACCCTTCTCGCCTCTCCCAATACCTCTCTACAACGGGATAACTACTTTTCTATGGTCATTGACAGCATTTTAGAGCCATTGGGGGCAATTACTGATGAAACTGCACAAACAGAGCTATGTTTAGATACTTGACAAGGAGCTCCCAATAAGAGGGAATCTTTGGCACCTCTGCCTCTCCGAACAGGTAACACATCTTCTAATAGCTGTGATGGTACTGCAAGTGTTATATTATGTTATATTGATTTGTATAGTGCACTAATCACCTGATAGGGTATCCTGGCACTTGAGCAGGTGTGTAGGTTTGTGGCCTCAAATGTGCTTTTACGAAGAGTCAGGTCTTCAGCTTCCAGCGGAACTCAAGAAGTGAGAAGGAGGCTCTGATGTGTTGAGGGAGGTCGTTCCATGTCTTGGGTGCAATGTAGGAGAAAGAGCAACCTCCAGTTTTGCTTTTGTGGATGCGGGGAATGTATGTGAGTGAGAGTGAGGCAGAGCGTAGGTGTCTGGTGGGTTGGTGAAAGTGTATGTGGCTGTTCAGTTATTCTGGTCCTGTGTTGTGTAGGGCTTTGTATGTGTGCGTGAGAAGTTTGAATTGGCTATGCTTGTGAATGAGTAGCCAGTGAAGCTTCCTGAAAAGCGGTGTGTTGGATGTGCGGCATGGGAGGTAAAGTATGAATTTTGCGGCAGTGTTCTGGATGGTCTGGAGTCTGTGTGGAAGTTGTTTGAAGATTTTGGTGTAGAAAGTGTTGTTGTAGTCCAGTCTGCTGGTGAAGAGTGCTTGCATGACGGTCCGTATGGTGTTCTGAGGTAACCATTTGTTGATTTTTTGCAGCATGCGTAGTATGTGTAAACATGCAGTGCACTCTGCATTGACTTGAGCCATCATGTTGAGCTTGTCGTTTAGGATGATCCCTAGATTTCTTGCGTGGTCTGTGGGTGTGGTGTTCAGCCTAGTCCAATGGGGAAGTGATATACCCACCAGGATAACTGATGTAGCTGAAGCAGGAATACAGAGGCTTTTTGAGCCATATGACTCTAGTTAATTATCCTCTTACCCATCATCCCTTTTGAAAGATTCATCCAATCAAATTCGACCTCTAAATTGCTTCACTAATCTTGTGCCAAATAGGGATGCTGCTTCTAATAATTAAAAAAGTTGCAAAGTTACCTGTATTGAGCATCCCTCCTTAAGTTACTACTTACGTTGTAGTTGTTGGTGGCATGCCTCCTTTGATTCAGCCACAGAGGGAAAGTCGTGACCAGTTAATAAATAAAACATCTCATTGGTTACAAGTACACTTGAGGGGCAGACCCATAAGTGTAAAGTAACGAATTACTGTGATGCATATTTTTTGGGTGGGTTCCTCACACAAAACTGCAAAATGATTCAAGGCTATGGGGTGGTGATGAATTCTAGAAATCAATATCTGCTGCATCATATGTTTGATTTGATTGATCCATTAAAAAGATCCTTATCTCCAATCAAAGTGGCCCCACTTGATCATTTTTCATAAACCCACATTGTGCACCCACCATCCAGCAAAAAATCCACTGTAATGTGACTGACACTAGTTCTTACCCTATTCTTGCTTTTCAACCCATTTCTTGTTCTGCTTCAAACACATTTTCTCTCCTGAAACCATTGGATTTCAGTGATTGACTGTCTAACATACGTGCTCATGGGACGCAGCTCTTTATATTTATGCATCTGACAGGAGTCCTTTTGGGGATTCAACTGCTGAGGCAGAACCTGCATCTAGAGGGGACCAAAAAATGTGTTTTCTGGAATTATGTGGGTATTGCCTCTACAACGGCCAATGAGAAATGGAATAATTAATTTATTACGCAGTATAACTTTATTATTATTATTATTATGTTCCAGGAAACTTAGGCTATATCAGAATAGCGTCTGGATGGCTGCATACCACCTTTAGTGTTCTGGCACACCTTGCTCTTCCTCTTGGAAAGTGGAAGGCGGTTTAATTACATGATTAGCCCTATACCTCAGTTGTGGTGGTAGAGGTTTAGCTAATGAATTGCTTAATATACAGGCTATTATTCTTATTTTCAGGAACGGCTTAGGCAGCCTTTGGTTAACTTTTATTATGACAATTTCCTTAACTTGCAATATATTAACTTCAAAATGCTGCCAAACCCTACTGATAAAGTACTCACTGTTTAGAACTGTGAGTGGCAGCAGTTTTTCTGTTTTTTGGGCGGGTTATAACAACGCTAGATTGGTTGCCTTAGCGTCATTGTGAGGATAATGGCCCTCATCTCCGAGTAAGGAGACGCACATCTACAGTCTTTACGGATGGGTTTAATTTTGCAGTTTGGCTGGGTAATAAGCCATTAAAATACATGCTGGACATGTACAGAAGCAAATGTATTTCAGCCATCTGCAGATTCACGAGCATTGCAAGTCTCAAGGAATAAAAAGGTTATGTAGAAGACATCTGGTCTCCCACGCAGCACCATGCATATTTCTTGTAATGAGGAGCTGGACTTGCGCTAGTTGGAAGTTGGGGCAACTCTGCCTTATGTGGGTCTCAGCCAGGGTGAACCCAGTTACTCGTCTGAACTGTGAAATTATAAGGGGCTTCCTTAACCTGAATGTTTTCTTTAAAATTCCTCGGCTCGGGACCATCATGGACATGAGCTCCAAGCTTTGCAGACCCAACTATACTAGTCGCCTAAAACAATTGAGAAGAAGGACAAACTTTGGATAAGATTTGCATTTTTACAATGGGGGAACAATCAAAGATTTTGTTGAATTATGCAAGCGCTTCGCCAGATCCCGTTTGTTGTTACAGAAATGGAGACATATTTACAATTGATTCCTCACCCATACAAGCAATGCTTATGCCCTAAGTTTAGAAGGGGCGTTTGTCACTTTATGTTGCCCTTTCCAAAAGTTTGTCTACAGATTCTATGGATTTATGTCCATTGGCCTTCTATCGACTCAATCACTGTTGCACTTTGTCTTTGTATTTTCCATTCGAAATATCTCAAGTCCTTGAAAAGATCCTCCGGTTTAATTAATAATAGGACAGCTTTACGTTGTTTACAGATGTTACCTAACCAGTGCTTAATTTGAGCCAGTGGTTTCCAGTGCTCTGCACTGGCACATAATTGTCAACACTGGCACTTGTGACAGCTGCCAGCTGTTTGTGCAATATAGACATGAGTAGGACAACAGTTGTTTAATAATTGAAAAGAACCAATGCATGTCGCCCATACCATTCTTTGAGCTTTTGGGGCCTCTGACAGTTTGAATTGCCTCAGTTGTAGCAGTGCGATGGTTAGTAGTTGTGTATGTATCGTCATTGGCAGCGTTGGCAGGTACTATGGGTGGTGCAAGCTGCAGTGGCCTCCTGACAAGGCCCTGTCACTTATTTTATTTTAACAACTTAGGCACTGCCTAACCCTGCCTGCAAGTTTCTTTCCTTTGACTTGCTTTTTCACCTCACAATTAAAATCACGGATAATTTTCCTGATTAAATGTAAGATGCTGTGAAGCCATTTGAAAATGTTAATGATTTTAATTATCAAAGAGATGTTGTTATTGATTATATAGGTATGTATTTTTTGTAAATATTTGATGTGCATGGTTATCTTAACTAAAATAAACTTTATGTTAATGATAAAACTACATTTGCATTTTGTTTCGTTTTCACTGTTATTAATACAGTGTGTTTAAAAACAAATTTGTTGCTCATTATTTTAATCATTACCCTCAAATCTCAGTTGCCCTCGTCCCCTTCCTCACAAGTCAGGTGAATCCACCTTGAAGGACAGAAAAAAGAACATGAAGAATGCTTGTAGTAATTGCCCCTCCCCATAAGGCTGGAGCGTATATAGGCAATCAGTAGCGGCTGGTGTGTTGACAGAATGGCTTGGCGGGGGGGAGGTGAGGAACAGGTGGGAGATGGGGAAGACAGATAAATAAAAAAAAAGACACCTACCTGGTCGCCGTATTGCGCCTCTCTTCTTCAGGCATAGGCTCCTTGAGTGCACTGCAGCCAATCCTGACACTGCTTTCATGCTGCTGAAAGCAGCATCAGGATTGGCCTGAGCACCAAAGATTTGCACTCCCAGGTAGACTGGGAGCCTGTACCTGTGGTCTCCAACTCAGCCTGAGACGGCCGGCCAGACCTCCATGTGCACTGAATAGAAGTGCTCAACACTCCCCCTCCAGCCTGTCATCACTCTGGCCCCGCCCCCAAGCCTCAGCTTCAAGAGAAAAATCAAACAATATTAAACAAGGGTTTATTATCAATTATTTTTTCGGCTGCTGGCAGATGGGGTGACAATCCTCTGCCATAGCGGAGTTGCCGCCCCAGTAGGCAGTATTCCTCCTGTCCTTTTTCCTGTCTTGCGGACGCAACAAGTCAAGGAAAGAGCGTCTCCTGAAGGACTTGAGCTGCTTGGGTTGGTGAAATTGCTTTTGCTCCAGCAGGACAGGAGTGGAAGTACACGCTTCTCCCTGCCGCCAGGCTTGTGTTGGAAGGAGAGTCATACAGCATAGTGCCAATATCGGCAACACTCAGTTCTCATACAGCAACATACATAAATAAACCACACGACACCTTTTTAGTGGAGAAATTTGCTGCAGGTTTATTAGCATAACCAATATGCCAACATGGTGGGTTATCTTACGGGCGATCCCAGGGCAGGCCAGCCCCTATGCCGCCTGCCCGTCTGATGAGCCAACTTGCACCGTGTCCGTCGACAACCGGTGGTTACCAATTCTTGGGAGAGGCCACCTCTCCCATCAGTGGACCGCCAGTCCACTCCCTTACTCACGCCCCCGACCGGTGGGCGGAGCGTTCCAGGCAGCCCCCGGTTGCTCAGACCCACAACCGCCCGAAGGGCTAACGGAGCGCCGTAGTTCTTCCAGGGGACCCGCTAAAACATCCCTGGGTATCCTTGGCTTAGCACCCTTGTTGTGCTGCTGCAATATAGTACCCTTCTGTACCTTGCAGACTCTGGATCGCCCTGTAACTCCTCCTGCAACACAAAACAATAAGTTAGCTTCTTCCCCTCCCCGTACTCCCCTTTTGTCCGTCCGCAGGGTAAGCGGTAGGGTGGGAAACGCGAGACGGGTAGCGGTCAAGAGACCGTGCAGAGGGCGGGGAAAGGCTAATATACCCCTGTCCCCTCCCACGGCCGGAAGTGACGCGGCCAGCAGACCCCCTGGTCCCTAGCCCAGGGAGCCTAGTGCGCAGACTTCTGTGCCTTCCTATGGCACTAAGGCGGCCGCCCTTTGGAGGGTCCCCTACGTGGCCCCCCTGGGCAGCCTTGGCATAGTGCCAATATCGGCAACACTCAGTTCTCATACAGCAACATACATAAATAAACCACACGACACCTTTTTAGTGGAGAAATTTGCTGCAGGTTTATTAGCATAACCAATATGCCAACATGGTGGGTTATCTTACGGGCGATCCCAGGGCAGGCCAGCCCCTATGCCGCCTGCCCGTCTGATGAGCCAACTTGCACCGTGTCCGTCGACAACCGGTGGTTACCAATTCTTGGGAGAGGCCACCTCTCCCATCAGTGGACCGCCAGTCCACTCCCTTACTCACGCCCCCGACCGGTGGGCGGAGCGTTCCAGGCAGCCCCCAGTTGCTCAGACCCACAACCGCCCGAAGGGCTAACGGGGCGCCGTAGTTCTTCCAGGGGACCCGCTAAAACATCCCTGGGTATCCTTGGCTTAGCACCCTTGTTGTGCTGCTGCAATATAGTACCCTTCTGTACCTTGCAGACTCTGGATCGCCCTGTAACTCCTCCACAGCTCTGGGGGTGGCCACCGTCACCACCAGGGCCCCCCACCAAGGCAGATATCCTACCTACATCCTGTTGCTTCCCAGGCCTCCCCAAGGTCCAGCAAAATTAAGTCCATGCCTACCCTTGAGAAGTGAACCTCCTCCACTTCCCAGCATCCAGTAGACTTGGCCTGAAGTAAACCATGCCAGATGAAGACAAATCCCCTTTGTTCCGTGCCTTTACGCATGGCGCTGTTCACTCTCGTATGTGATATCTCAATGGCGTCCCCAGATCGGGCTCCTTGCCAAACTGGGCGAGGTAAAGTTTAAGACCACCACAGTTCACATGCCCCAAGCTGAATGCTCAACTGACACATGATGTCCCTCCTGTCTTGGAGCATTACTCTCCTCCCCAGGGTCGTCAGGTCATTCCTTCCCAAATGTATGACCAGAAATGAGGTGGACCGATCCCTCCCCTAAGTCTCCCTGATAAGAAGGCAGTGGTCACTAACTTACCCATGGAGATTTCATTTTATAGCAGCAGTGTCTTCCTACCATGTCAAATCATTGCCTCCCAGGTGTATGGCAAATTGTTGGGAGGGGAGACACCCCCCCCCAATCTGTGCTGCAGCTTCTGCGGCAAGCTCTTCCCCCGCATGCCTGGGACCCCCTGAATTATCCCAGTAGTGTGCTGCAGCTGCTTCAGCAAGCTGTTCCTGTGTCAGCCTGGGCTCCCCAACCAAGTTAACTCAGTGGTGGAAAACACATGCCTCCATTTCCTGAATTCCGCCTGTCACGCCACTCCCAGGACGCACGGAAGGCCCTTCACCCAGACCTTTGATCCTGGCAAATTACTGAAATGCTCGGTTGCTCACACTCCTTGTTTAGCACTGCACCTCAATCTATACAACTAATCCAACTTGCCCAATAACACTGCACCCCCAGAAACCACAGGTGCCTACCGGGGTGCCTATGGGGTACTCAACCTTCACCTGTACATAAAGCACCTAACCCGTCTTTCGGACACTCCCTGAGTGGCTGCTGACGGATGTACCTTTTTTTTTTTTTTATCACATTGGGATTCCCATCGTCCCACCTGCATGATGCACTCAGCTGACAAGCCCGCCCATAACGCTGGGTTTACCGCCCCTTTCTTGCTGAGCCAGGCCGGTTTTGATCTTCTCACCACACCCTTGATGGGAGTGCCACACCGTCCCGAATTCCTGGGCCAGTAATTGGGACAGTCGTCCCATTGTTAGTTGGCAACTCCCAAGGAAAATTTGCTTAAAAGAAGCAGCTGGTAACAGCAATGCTTTTGGAACTGAGGGCCTGGTGAAAAAACTATGAGCCATGTACCTGCATCCTCCCAACTGTAAATGCAAACTGTGCTCTGGTAGTTGACCGTATTTCTGATCCACCCCTCTGTTTCAACACTGATGGGGTAACGGCACCCTTTTCGGACTGACAAACTCACGCCCTAGCTGACTAAATAGTGCCTATGCGTGTGTAGTCCAAAACCCTGAGCTATCCCGAAGGTGTGCCTGGATTATGCTGAGTCGTAGCTTACTTTGCTGCTGAGTGGCCCACTCCCCAACACAGGTATTTCTTTGCCTTTACCGTTTCTGGCTGCCCAATTTGAATGACATTGCAAACCCGGGCGAATAAAAGGAAACATCAATTGACACGGGACATGGCCTATTCTTCACCCCCTGTGCAGTGCACTGGACTGTTATGACAAGCGTCGATAAGGCCTTCCAATCATGTGTAACAGATCTTCTTGTGATACACCTACGCTGGGTAGCTGGTACGCTCCCTATCTGTAGTACATTGTAGTAATCAATAACGCCAGCAGCGAGGCCATAGTAATCACCCTCCATCCTCCTGTGCATTGATCATCTGGCTAGGCCATGGGGACCCTGGAAAGCTAGTTGAACCTCCTGTCCTCTGCCCAAATAGAAGCACCACCAATGTTTTCCCAAAGGGGGCTCCCAGTAGAGAAGAGAGTGAAAATGTCTTGCTAGCTTGGCCACCACAGGCGAGCTACCTTAGTGACCATCCTCACCAAAGTACGCGCCTGGCCAGCTACTGGTGCGTGTAAACACGAGGCTTTAGGGAAATGCCTGTCGCAGTACACAATAGCTGTGGTGCCGTGACATAACATGGGAATCTAACCTGAGCCATTTCATGTCCTGGTGCAGTCCCCAATTATGTGATTCCACTGGACCCCTCTGCCCAATGTGCGTGACCTAGGTACTTAAATCAGCTTGCTAGGCGGCCTAGCTGTGGCTCAATACACCAGCCCCCAACTGGACGTACTGCTGCTGGCCGAGTCTAACGCTAAGCGCCGCATTGCCCCTACTGCGCCTGCCCCCTTAGCTAGAAGTGTCCTGGAAGCACCTATGATTTAAGTACAATTGTCACTGATTCATGGTACTTGGTGTGTTTAATAAAAGTAATGACAGGTCAACCAAATCAATCGGGCATCCTCTGCTTACTTTAGGCGTGTTGGATTGAGGGGATCCAGAGAAATATGGAAGGTATCTCCTTTGGCATGCCATCCCTTTAGCACAACATTTACCACTTTAGGCATGTCACTTAAATCGTCTCCATCATGCGTTTAAGGCTAATTAGTTTGAGTTCTGCTTTAGACAACATCCCTTCTAACAGACAGTATTGACTAACCACTCATGTTCGTCTCTTGTACAAGTCGTCCCGGTTTGCCTGGCACTCGTTAGACCAAAGGAAGCTTTTCACAAGCCCCCTATACAAGTGTATATATCCTGTTGCGCAACTTGGGACTCTTACTTCATCACCACGTACTTTCAGGTATGGAACTACTGCCAAAGGTCTCCCCACCTTAGTCCTGTTTAACCACTAAATCAATACTGTATAAGGGAACAAAAGATTGAGATGACGGAAATTGCAGCAGGTCCATGGATATAGGCCATAAGGCGTGTCATTTCATAGGTCCAGTGACCTGGCTGAGAGGAGCTGCCTTACCACTGATGCTGGCACATGAAGTGCGAGGCTCGGTCGCCTCCCTCCAATAAAATCCCGGATGAAAGGTGCCCCTAGTGTGAGATGCGAAGCCAACAAGGCTGGCCGCAGCAACTCTCCCACCAAACTGGGTGTTCCATGTACTGCTGCACCCCACGTAATTGTGCTGGAGGAGGCACCCAACGCCCCATTTGTTAGTATCCCTGCATAACAGACACGGACTGCTAATACACTAAGCAAAGTGATCCAAAGTATTGCCATGCTATCCTACAACAGAAGGCCAGAAACCTCCATAATCTTCCCTGACGCATAGCTTGCGGGGTTGCGCACGCACTCCCATTGTTCAGTCATATGACTGACACCTACCACACACATTGCCAAGGGCGCTGCTTGAGAAACAAGCGTCCCCCAGCAGCGTGTTCTACAGGCCATATGTTTGCTGCTGCGCACGAGACTCCCCGCCCGCTCGGTGTCAGACTCCAAAGAGGACCCATCAACGTTGGCCCGTGACTCCAAGGCAGGATACCCCTAGTGGCCAAGGCAAACATTAGCATGTGTGTATTGGTAGGCCCCGACTCGCAGTACCTAGTTATCCTGTTATCAATGTAAAGCCCTGCTGCCTTCGGGCCTAGCCCGCGCTATATGGAATTGCAAAAAGGTAAACAATACAGACGCACTCCCGCGCAAGGACAGGGCACGCTGGTAACACTCCTTCAAGGGTCACCAATCAGGCAGCCGATGCCCCGCTACACTGGCGCTGGAAGAGCGCATGCTGCGTAGTGCAGAGAGTCAGAATACGCTAGCCTGCGGAGGCACTGTCTCATAGGTAGCTGGGACGGGAGCAGCCGTTGTCTGTGATTCCGCCCCCGTACCTACATATCTCCCTGCTAGCTGCACCAATCATTAGTGGAGGGTAGTGCGCAGGCAACCCGCCAAACACAGGCTTCGGCTCTACCACCACCCTACAAAGCACATTGTAACCTTTTCAATTGATAAACCCGACTTCCCCGCAGTGCCACCTTTCATCGCTGTAGCTGTAACTTCCAAGACTCGTCACTTAAATCACTTTACACTCTCACCATCCGGGTGCCGCACTGACTCACGCTTTGTCTGGGGGTTCGCCCTGCCTGTGAGCCGCTGCCCCGTGCCAGGCACAAGGCCCCTGAACCGCTCTGCCATAAGGACACCGCAGGCGGCAGAATACCGGGCCAGCAAAGACAATATAATTCCTTACTCTGCAAAACATAGACTAAAAGTGGCAGTGAAAGGAGGGCAGTGTTTTAAATAATAAACTGTGTTGGGTTCTTATAGAATCCGCAGAGGTTACCAAAATGCCGCCAAACCAGAAATTACCCTGCCTGTAGAAAAACGAGGCTTGTCTGAGGCAACTAAAAGTCGGAAAACAAGCAAACCTCATCGCCGGGCACTGGAAAGCCGCCTGCTCCGAAGACAAAGCAACTTGAAATTACCCGCAATGTAGGGCCCGGCCGGGGACCCGACAGGCCACAAAGCAGTGCCCCCTGGCCACACCAGACCAGGAACTCACACAATAGTTCGGCCTGACCTGTCCTCCCGCCGGCAATAACCAAGGGATCACCCCTCCTTCCCTGGCCAAGAGATATTGGCGGACACAACCAACGGACCCCTCACCGTGTGTGATTGTCCGACTCGGGCTCAAGAAGTAGGCGCCAGTGCACAACACCACCAGGCGCCCTTGCTAAAGAGGCCCATAAGTTTCCATCCGCCTGCGCTGGGTAAGCATGATATGCCACACCGAAAACCCTGCACTCCATGACGTGATATCTTTAAATCACACAACAACGACTCTGCCTCGGGGCTGCACAGTTTTACGTATATTGTGTGACCGACTCGGATAGCCAGTCCTGGAATTTTGCCAACAACAGTTTATAAGATCTGCTTTATTGGACAAAATCCGAAAGTATTCACAACTGCATATGGACCCCCCAGGGCACTATTAGAGGGGCGTCGCGCTCGGACCACCGGCCCCCGTAGGGCAGGTACCCCCCTTATTCTCTCACGCAAACATGGGCGCCCCGGCTGATTAACCAGCACCGACTTCTAGCCCTCCCCCAGCGGCCGGAACCTCGGTAAAACGTGCCGCCCTAGCACACCTGGTCGCAGGTTGGACAGATGCCCCTCTCCCAGTCCGAGCGGGGGGCTGCGCACTGGTGCATGATAATGGAGATCCCCCAGCGTCCACACAAGCTCATAAGCTGCCCCATGCATGCCTGTTCACCGGTGCGGAGGCGGCCTTTCACACCCTGACGGGTGTGCATGCGACCCAGCACGAGGGCAGTGTACCCCTATGCAAAGCTGGGTGCGCCCTGCTGTACAACGCTCGGGTGACCAGATATAGAGAACCAAAAACCGGGACATATTGATAAACTGGAAGACATGAGCCGAAAATTACCGAAATCTGCCGGGACAGCCGGTGAAAAACCGGGACTGTTCGGGCAACTCTGGGCACCCTAGACAACGCAACTCCCGTTGCACTTTGGTGGCGGCCGGCTCTATGTACGCGCCAGCTACCTGCAAACGTCAGCAGATCCGACCCCGGGAAGGCAAGCACAAGCACCGGACCAGTCAAATCAGAGTCCGCGTGGCTGCCAGGGCAACCTGCACCCGTGCGATTCGGAGCCGAGATCCTAGTCTGGGGGGCCCAAACAAACTTCCAATTAAAATCTTTCAGCCCAGTTGGGAAATGCCGTGCAATTTCCAAGTGAAACACTGGGTGCTGCTGGCTGCTTTGGGATAAGCTGCAGCAGTGTTTGGCTCTTGTGCCCCTTGCCTGCCGCCGGTCACCACAGTACCGCGACGGCACCTGACCGCATCATCCTTTGTTGCCACATTGCGCAGCCTGGGCCTCGAGCAGCAGAACAAACCCAGGCCCCGGGAGGGATGAGACACTCACTCCCCGCCTCACACCGCGCCACAAGCTGCGAACACACACAAATGCCCCTCTCTGTTCCCCACCGAGGCCGCGCGCCCGACCGCCCCCAAGCGTGTTCTACTGATACTTCGCCCCAAGATGCGATGTATGCATTTCATTATGAATATGTTGGAAAACATAGAGCTTTATAGACAGCAGCTGTCATTAGGATAGACATAAAATTGAAAACTAACCCAATTGATACCCACTATACACCACCAGATCACCATTAAGCAAAGCTGGTATCAGATACTTTAAAATCATAAGGCAACATATGGCGTGCTTTGTTTGAAGGATGTAATGACCTGCTGTTTACTGTACATGTATTGAAAGTAGCAAACAGTCAGAAGCTCGCGGGAAGAATGTCATCGCAGAACCCCGTGACCACACAAGCATGTATCTCGTATTTTTTTTTTTTTTTTTTTTTTTTTTGGGATGAACTGAACACTTCCTTTTCTAGCTTGCTGCTAGGCATAGATTAGGCATTCTTGTAATGGTGATTTGCGCTGCGTGCAGCGGCCATTTATTGACGGCATGGCGAGCCTCTCGGTGGACTCCTATTCTCATAAGAGGATGCCGAGGGGAGGGAATTCGAGAGAGCACGAAAGGACAGCAAAAGGGAGTCGGGATTTATTTTCTCACGTTCGACCGAGGGCTCTCTTTGATGACACACCACAATACCTGGGCACTGCAACTTCTTTGAGTTTCTGGTTGAAACCAATGAAGAGAGAAATGCACCATATGCGCTCCCTGTGAGCGGCTTAAAGGGAATAAATGAAAGGGGCCCCAGACTAGAAATGGCATATTAAATAGGTCTGCTTTAGAAGCAGCAAAGCCGAAGCAAACCTCCCCACGTACAACGTACGGCCTTTGCTGCGCGGCCCACATGTGGAATCCTCCCTACAAAGCCCCCACATCATCCCCCTCGCTTCGTGGACGGAGCCCCGCGGCGGGTCAACTAGCCCTAAGCCAGGTTTCGCGCTGCATGAATGCAGCGGCCACAGGCAAGGATAGATGGAGGGGGAGCGGGGACGGCAACGGTGCTGCTCGTGCAAGCTTGCCAGGCTGCGAGAGTGCTAATGTCGCACCAGATGGCCTCCGGGGTAGCCCGAGGGGGTGGGGGGATCTAAGGGCAACTCACCTAGGGTCCAGAGGGGGTACGACCGACCGCACACGAGGACGGGGCAACGCTCTGCGACCAGACAACAGCGTGACGGGTAGCGGCACGGGCAAAGCAGACCCAGCAAGGGTTTCCCCTCCATGACCTCTAATCCAGATACGAATGTCGCAAAGACTGGTGTTCAGTGGGCGCCGTTCTACCCCAATGTCTCACGCTGCACCTTAGCCTACAAAGATGGTCGCCCCAACTACGGTGTCAACCAATGCCTCCTACCACCGGTCCGGCACATTGGACTAGAACCTCGGCGGTCTACACCCTACACACAGAAGAAGAGCAGAGGCCACAATACTAACTAAGAGACGGGCGAACAGAAAACCCCAAGCCTGCTCACCTTAAACCACAAAACGAAACTGCCTGCCTCTGCTCATCTCGCCACGACCCAAACGCGAGACGGGTAGCGGTCAAGAGACCGTGCAGAGGGCGGGGAAAGGCTAATATACCCCTGTCCCCTCCCACGGCCGGAAGTGACGCGGCCAGCAGACCCCCTGGTCCCTAGCCCAGGGAGCCTAGTGCGCAGACTTCTGTGCCTTCCTATGGCACTAAGGCGGCCGCCCTTTTGGAGGGTCCCCTACGTGGCCCCCCTGGGCAGCCTTGGCAATAGCTTTGGGACACAGCGGGTAAAGTTACTTCCTGGTTCCTGCGCATATATGCAATGTTGGAGATTCATGCATGCATCTGCCAGTTGGTTTCTCTCAGCTCAGGTGGCAGAAGAGTGTTAAATGGCTGGTATACAGAGTGGGTAAGTCCCTGTAGCGGTGTTCGTTATCTTTGGGAATCAAAGGGCTGTCTGTCTGTCGGTTTTGCTGGCATTTTGGTCTGCCAAATGGGATACGATTTGAGGAAGTGAAAGCATGCTGTTTCTTCTTCTTCCTGATCTGACTCCTCTGCTTCCTCCTCCGAAAAAGTGCTCTGAGAGCAGGGAGGAAAGGTTGAAAAGGCTGATTTAGGAAACTTTATCGCAGTTAGCCCCTGCCAAAGGTTCTGTAGGGGATCAGCAGCGGTCCCTGTCTCCGGATACTTCTGATTCCGGAAGGGAAATCTATATATTAAAACACATTTTGCCAGATCTGTTTTCTCATATTAAGAGTAATGTGGGGTTTTAAGAGGAAGAGATGCCAGAGACTTCTTTTAGTTCCTTGCTCAGGCAATTCCAGAGTGCTTCTCAATTGGATTTTCTTGTGCACCCTTACATTATGGAGCTCCTTAAAAGAGAATGGAAGGACCCTGATAAAATAATATTGCTTGATTAATGGCTAAGCTGTATCCACTGAAAGATATGCAACATAATTTGCTGGACAATATTCCTATTGATTAGTCTTTGGCAAGTTGAGTGGGAAGAATTTCCTTGGCAGAGGACGCCAATTTAAAAAGGTTGATTCAGCTTTGAAAAAGGTCTATTCTGGTACTCACTTAGCTCTTCAAGCCGGCTTTTATGGGACATTTGTTTCTCAATCTTTAATTTCAGACATTAAGACATTGTTTCGATCTCTGGATGATTCATCAGATTGCTCTTTATTATTGGAACAAATTGAAAGACAGTAGAATGCATGTTGGATATAGCTTTTGATGTTGCGAGAGCAACGACCCTGTCTGGTGCGGCCTGCGTTGCAGCTAGGCGAAATCTGGTACACAAGGACTGGTGCACAGATTCAGTGCAGAAGGCTTCGGCACTGACATTGCCTTTTTAGGGTTCTCGGTTGTTTGGGGCTAAATTGGAAGATAAGCTCCATAAGCTCTCCAAGGAGAGAAAACACTCTTCATCTTTAAAACAGACTCTCTCAGAAAAGCAGGGAGCACAGAAGAAGTTGCTTTTCATCAGCCCTCTCGTAGACAACAACAAATTTGAAAAGGAATGGTGACAAGAAGTCCAAGTTCTCCAAGCTCCTGACTATGGCACCTGGCTAAGGGTTTGCAGTTGGAGGCAGGATTCAGCACTCTCTGGTGGAGTGGGAGACATCTACTTCTGATGTTAGATGACTGTGTGCTTCGAATCTTCAAGAAAGGGCACCGCATAGAGTTTGTGGCCCTCCCAGGGGACTCAGGAGTGAGAACAACCCTGTGGCCCTCCAAAGGAGTGAAGAGATGTGCTCTCTTTCAGGGGATAGAAGCCCTTTTCCAGAAGAAGCCATATCGATAGTTCCCCAAGCAGACAGGGGCAAAGGGTTCTATATGATAGTCTTTCTAGTGGAGAAGTCGTCCGGAGGATTTCGGATGGTTCTGGATCTAATAGCCCGCAACAAATTTATCCGTACTCTGCCATTCAAAATGTAGACATTACAAGAGCGTTTTCACGGGTGGTCAGAGGGCACTTCATGAGCACACTGGACCTGCAGGATGCTTATTATCATGTTCTGATTCATGAGAGCTATCAAAAATACCTGAGATTCTGTGTCAAGGAGAGACATTTTCAGTTCAGGGTCTTACTCTTCAGACTGAAAACTGTGTCCTTGGTATTCACAAAAATTGTGACTCCCTTAATTGCACTAATTCATCTACAGGGGATAAGTATTTATCCTTTTCCTTATGATTGGCTCCTGCATGCGCCCACCCAGGTGCAGTTACTCCAGCAGATGGTTGTAGTGTGCAAATGTGTTAGAGATCACGGTTTCCTACTCAACCTGGAGAAATGCAAGTTGACGCTTACGATGGACTTGACCTTTCGAGGGACCAGGTTTTGAACAGACCTCAACTGGGTGTAACTTTCTTCCACCTCACGAGCAACTACATTGAGGTCATTAGCTCTGTGGGATGGATAGGAGAAATATCTTTCGGTTTCTACCTTGCATGCTCAATGGGTGTCTCAGGGCTTTCCGAGTTCCTTGGGGAAATCTGTCAGATATCGAGGATCTGGATGTACTTTGTATAGAGGGTGAATGAAACATCTGGCAATTTTTGGTCAAAATTACCCATTTAGTCCTGAGTGAGAAAACTGCTTCATACAACAATAAAAATGACTCTCCTTATTTAAATTGCAATAAAAGATGAAGGGGCACATACATCAAGGTATGATTTTGCGAGTCCTTAATTGCGATTATTAAGGAATCGCAATTAAGGACACGCAAAAGCCTATGCATGTAGGAATCGCAATAAAAATAGCGATTCCTAAACATTCCTTAATTGCGACTCGCAAATTGTGAGTCGCAATTAAGGAATGGCTTCCCATTCATTCCTATGGGCCTACAGGCCCATAGGAATGAATGGGAATAGACATGCGCAATTTGCGAGTACCAATTGGTACTCGCAAATTGCGCATGCAATTTCAAGGGTGCAAGGGTGTCAGAAAGACACCCTGTTGCACCCCTGAAATTGTGGTGTGCACCCATGTTGCCCTTGGGGCATGTGTGTGTGTAACCTGAAACTTTGAAAAATGCACTTTAGTGCATTTTTCAAAGTTTTTGCAAATTACCGAACAGTTTAATTTCTCGGTAATTTGCGGCCCCAAATAGCGATATCGCTATTTCAAAGTGCTTCTTGTATTGCATTAAGGAATCGCAAATTGCGATTCCTTAAATGCAATCGCAATTTAGGAAATCGCAAGAAATTGCGATTACCTAAATTGCGCGTCCCCAACACTTTCATGCATCGCAAAAGGCCATTTTGCGAACGCAAATGGCCAATTTTTGCGAATCGCACCAGTTGCACTCGCAAAAACCTTTGATGCATGTGCCCCGAAATCTCAATCAAAAATCCCTTGCTAAATTACGCATTTTGTATTCAGTTTTTTCTTTGTATAGTTCCTTC
Organism: Calotriton arnoldi; assembly: GCA_963921515.1. NCBI lineage: Eukaryota > Metazoa > Chordata > Amphibia > Caudata > Salamandridae > Calotriton > Calotriton arnoldi. The sequence goes on along the minus strand of CAWUFW010005371.1, from coordinate 287,063 downwards.
ATAAGTGAGAGATAGAAGTGAAAAAGACAATTGTAAGCTTCATAATAAAAAGCCTTTAGTAGACACAATTGATAAAAATAATTATTACGTTGTTATAACATTAGGAATTACTCAACTACTATTGCCCTGTATGATAAAGCCTACCAAAGAAAATTAACGTGCTATTCTTTTTCATGGTAAGATAATGCGTGTTTATAAAGGGCATGTTCACCCTTAGATCATTTAGCTTCTGAATTAACAGGTGTTTATTGTTACCTAAATCAATTGTACTCATTACACTGAAATAGCAGCTATTTAGTGCTACCCTACTCAATGGTACGCATTTTAGCATCCTCAGAGGAATGACAGGTTGAGTGGATCGCCGTGACATGAACTTGTGACCATGAGGTGAAAGGCACACTTATAGAGTGGATGCATTAATCCACTCATCCACCAGTCCAACCTTTAACCTGATCTGGTGATGGGGTTGATAGCAGTGCCTAATTTGTGAAAGAAAGATTGCCGGTGCTCGAAGCTCTGCATAGCCGGTGCAATTAAACGTCAGCTCGCTGAATAACAATGCTGCTAGTCTTAAAGCCATACCAGACACTACTGGAACCTTTATCTCACTCTTGCAGATTCCTGCTTTCTCCTTTTTGCCATCTTTCCAATCTCTGTGTTTTTCCCTCTAGGCAAATATCTGGTGCAGGAATATAAGTGCAGGTCCACAAAAATTAGTGTGGTGGCCCCAAAGGACAACCACTAACTCAAATTAAGCACTGTTTGATTGCATCCTTCAGGGGGTTTTGTCAGTGTTGGGGCAGTGCTACAATTTTTGCCATCACTAGAATACCCTGTGACATTCAAAATGGAAATAGTTCAAATTTCATCCAGCATTACTGAATAGTCTCAAGCCGAAGTGTCCTATTTCCATCTGAAGTGTCTCATTTCCTTCTGAAAGCATTTCTACATGTTGAGTGGCATTGCATAAATGGGGTAGGGTTCTTTTTATCTGTATAATAATTCATAATAATTGGCAACATGGTGATCTAATAATGACAGACAGCAATTACCCTTGATTAGTTTGAGCAAAATGGGCTTCCGTTATATCACATTTAGCATGTTTGACTCAAGTTCATTTCCTAGATTTAAGTAAGTTTTAAGAGTCATTCCTTTTACTTGCTTTTGGCATCAAGTGTAGCTTTTAAATATATACATTGAACCTGTCTGTTGTTAGAATGAATGACAGTCCAACAACGAGGTGTTTTTTGTGCAGAGCATCACTTACAAGCTCTCTGCCAAAGAGCACTAGAAAAGAGCCGGAAACGCTCTACTTAGGCGCTGAATTTCGGAGAATGGGGTGCAGTTGCACCCCCAAAATAACCATGATGCAGTCCTGAAGGATAATTTTGGTTTTTATTTTGTCACATTTGCTGTGTGTTCAAAGACAGAGGTCAAATGTCATTCCTATCTTCTGACAATTTGCAGATTATTCTTTTAACAAGGAGACTGGTGTTTACTTTTCTTTCTCTGACTGGAAAGCCTGAGGAGTTTGTAAAGTGAAATATGTGACAATCTTGTTGGTGTGAAAGGAAAGGTTGTTTTCTTCAAACACACAACAAATGTTAAATATCTATAAATGAACTGTACAAATATTTCCAATAAACAGTTAGGGAAGCACAAATGAAGCACTTTAATAATTCTGAAGTGTTATGAAAACAAAGCTTCTAATAGGATCAAAAACATAATCTTGACACATTACTTGATGATGCGCAAATGACGAATATTTGCTGAAATCTAATTTCTACACATTATCATTCGTACTCCGTATAGTTTTATCAGTAAAACAGTAGTCTGTGCAAAGACAGTGGTCATTTCAATGGAGAATGTGCTCTCTGTAAATGAGAGTGTGCTATCACACCACGTTTTAGTATTACATTTGTGAAAATGTGCTCCTAAATGCACCATAAGCAACAGCAACATACTACACCCTTACCTCTCTCCTGCTGAATGTGCGTGGCTGATTTGCAACACCTGTTCTTTGTGTGATGTTTGAATTTTTCAGAATCCCTTTGAGTTCAGTGATGTAACATTGATGGCAGCACTCTTAATATGAAAATTGTTCCAGTACCACTGACTTGAGGGTCTGTCTTGAACTTTCAACTTATAGAGTTTTTGTGCCCTTGTAATATGGCATCTGTTCTCCCAATGGAATAGACTACATATTCGCAAAGCACCTGTTCTCTGTAAGTTTTCTATCGCCAATCAATCAGTCGGGTTTAAAGGTTAAGTAATTTTTGTCTGCACCAGAGTAGACTCACATTGCACATTGATACACATGTGGGTCAAAGTCAAGATGGGTCACTCTTTCCCAGGCAACCCAAAACATCTAACTTCAATTCTGAGTTGGCTACTATCGGCTATGGCTGTATGATCATAACATGTGAGCATGTCCTCAATGGGTTTTGGGAGTCGGGATTGAGGCCCACCCTTCTATCTCCCCCCAGGCTTTTCAGGTGAGTAGTGAGGTCTGGTGACCATGAGGGATGGGGCCAAGGACTACAAAGGAGAGGGCAATTAGAACTGAGACCTCCCTTGTTTCTTTGACAGGTGGGCACACCCGTCAGCAGGTACAGGAAGAGTTTTTTTGAGAATTGGGGTGGTTAATAGCAGGAGATTTTAAAGGTTGGAGCAAGGTATAAGAAAAGGTGGGAGCTTTTCGGTTTTGGTGTTTATAGAGTTGAAGTATGACAAGTGTGCAGAGTAAATTAGGCGTTGATGCACCGCTTGCTCTGTTGGTGGCGGGAGGGCTAATCTCATTAAGCTGGGCATTCTGTGGGGGAAGTTGAGGTTGCAATTATGGTCTGCTCTCCCCCCCAAGAGTCAGTTGAAGAACATGGTAGGGGAGGCAGGTGTACAAACCGGAGAAGAGCAGGTGGCCCCAGCGGGGCAGCCTTCCAGGGCTGAAAGGCCTTGCATCAGTTGTGGCAAAAAAGAAAGGAAATGATAAAATAGGAGGTGGCACCCGTCAACGCAGTTTTGTCAGCAAAGGGCTCCAGTGTGGCAGAGGGCATGGTGTGGCTGGTTCCTCCCCATGTGGCATTGTCAGAGGAGGAAGGCAATGGGGCCAGCGACAATGCAGACCTGCCACTTGATGTAGAAACCGCATGAGGGCAGGCCTGCTCCATGAACAAAAGAAGAGGACTTTTTTCACAGCATCTTGTAAATGAAAAGCAATTTTTCTATGTCTTTGAGCAACAGGATGAATGTCCTAATTAATATGCTTCTTTACATTCATAGCGTTAAGCTTTCCTTAACCTTGAACCCTTGCGGGCACACTGATGGCGTCGACCAAGGGACGGATTTGGAAAGGAGAATATATATAATTTTGCTAACTTCTACACTGGGAAGCCAAGGGAAAGAAAGTTTCTGCAGAAGAGGAATATGAGCTTGCTAGGAGGCCTAGGGTGCTGGTTAACATGGAAAACTGGACTGCAGCATCCCTTATCCACTCTAGCATTCACTGCACAAAATAACCAGGATACCATGTGTCCCTAATTAAAAATATTGATGTGGTGCAAAAGGATCAATGGACATTTGGAGGGTGAACATGTCTAAGATAGGACGAGGAGTTTAGGGCCCCCTTGGCAGAGGATGTGGATGGGATATGGGCACAGTTTGATAAGGAATTATATTTATAGACTGTGGTGTTCCTAAACCCAGACCAACAATAAACACAGATAATGAGTGGCAGTTGATATATAAGACCTTTCGAGGGTATCCCACCCAGGCAGGGGTGAGTACTGCTGGACAAGGACAGGGTGGAATGGCGGGGGCTTGTTGGGCTTATAACAAAGGCATATGTAGCAGAGAGTTGTGCCATTTTTGGCATAAATGTTCTGAGTGCAATGGCAAACAAACAGTCATGCAGTGTGGTCCGCAGGCAGGGGCTGTTGGTGTGCAGGGAAGTCAGGAGAAAAACCGACGGGCCAACAAGGAAGGAGGTGGGGTCGGGGGATCTCAGAACACCTTGGGAATGGACTTGTACACCAGTCAAGCTAGACTGGCTGCATCAATGGATTTCCTTATATGGAGAAATGGGGGAGACTTTACTTCTACTTCAAGGATTTGAGTTTGGGTTCAGTTTGGCATATCAGGGACCAAGAGAATGGAGATAGGTGAAGATGTTTGTATTCTGTGAAGGGACAGGAGGATCTGATTTGGTAGAAACTAATGATGGATGTACAGGAGGGGAAGATGGAAGGTCCTTTTGAAAATTGCCTTTGGAGAGATTGATAATTTCACCCATGGGGGCTGTGGTGAAAATAGAGCAAGATAGATTTCAGGCTGAAACAACACTTATCCTGGCCGGAGGGCCAGTCTATCAATGACTTTATGCCAGAGGAACTGAGCAGGGTTCACTATGATACTGTAGACATGGCTATTGTATTTACAAACAAGTTTGGGCCCAGGGCTTTGTAGGCAAGGTGCGATATAAAGTCAGCTGTTTGCCTACAGCCAGTATATACAAATTACTTTGAGCTGTTCGGTGTTCAATTTGGTGGTTCTTTATTGTTGATGAGGCACCTCCTATAGGATGTTCAATTTCTTGTGCACTGTTTCAAACTATTAGCAGTTTCTTGCAGTGTTTTTTTTTTTTACTGGCATGCAGTGCATGACACATTACTTGAATTGTTGGGCCCCCATTGTCAACTGATTGTGAGACATTTGTTGGGGAAATTTCAAGATTCGATGCTGGATTTGGGTGTGCCGCTAGATCCGGGAAAGATAGTTGCCCAAATGAGGTTTTCTTTTGACTTTTCTCGGTCTTCAACTGGATTCAGTGCAGATGGAACAGAAGCTACCCGTAGAAAAAAGAGAAAATTGTTGGAACTTTTGGAATGGATCTGTGTGAAAGATAAAAGGGCAGGTGTGGAACATACACATTTTGCATGCAGGGAGGTGAGTGAAGGAAGGACATTTTGTAGGGGATTGTGCTTGGCCTTTTTGGGTTTTCTGCCTCCGCTTTATCGGGAACATTTGAACACAGGTGTGAAGGCTGATATAAGACCCTTGAAGGAAAAGCTTTCCAGAAGAATAAATGAAAAAAGTCAATGGAGGCACCTCAGCTTGGATGAATGAAGCAGTGAGGATGAATTTTGCCCCCCCCGAGGATTAATGGCTACTAGATGGTACAATATCCTTGTCAATAACACCCACCGATGAGGCAACACCAATGGTGCATTTTTCCTCCTTGCTCCATGCCACTGTTTGCCCAACCGTTTTAGGCATAGGTGGGGCTAAGGAAGAGGAAGGTCAAGGGGAAAAGGGAAAAGGACAACACCTCCAACGGAACATGGGGGTACCTTAGATGATGACACGCAGCCGAGGGAAAGAAATGAAGAAAAGGACTTAATTGTGAACCTGTCAGAGAGTTTTGTCTCCACCCCTTGCGAGGATCCATTGAGGCTCAACTGTAAATTATTCAACTTTTCTTTTAGAAAGATCAGACTAAAAGTCTTCTTCAAGGATAAACTACTGGAAGGGAACAATATGAATACAGGTCAGATAAACCCTTCAACATTTACTCCTTCCACAGCAGCAGTACCTAATTGATAAAAATTGGGCTACTGGTTGACTGGGGTGTGAGCCCTGGTCAAGCAGCAACCACAACCTTAGTCAGGCACAAATAATCCCCAAATTATCCTGGGCCAGATGTACAACCCGTGAAAATAGTGACTCGCTATTTGCGACAAATTGCGACTCACAAATAGTGAGTCACTATTTGGTACCTACTAACACCACAGACAACATGATTGCGAGTCGGTATTGACTCGCAATGCTATTTGGCTCACTCACTATTTGCGAGTCGCTAAAGTCTCGCAAATAGCGAGTCCCGTTAAAAAGACCATTTTGCATCCGCTATTTGCGAGTGTGCATTAAACAGGCCAATGAAGCACTCGCAAATAGCGAAATTAATTTTAAAAAAAGTAAACACTTCCTGTTTGAGCTGAAGGAACCCAAACCAGGAAGTGGTGCCCAAGGATACTCCTGAACAAAAATCAAGCACATGTTCAGGTGCAGCAGCACTGTTACACACTGCTGATTTTGAAGCAGAGACCTCATGAGCAGCAAGGACAGCAAGAAGGGAAGCAGGAAGAGGCTGAGAAAGCTGAAGTTTACAGAGAAAGAGCTCGATATAATCAGGGAGGAATGCTGCAACCACCACGATGAGCTCTTCGGTAGTGCCTCACACCGTCTGCCCGAGACTCAGAAGAGGAAGATCTGGCGCCGTATGCAGCAAAGGACGAATACACTAGGAGTTGCACACCGCTCCATAGACGACATTAAAAAGCGCTGGTATGATCTCCGCTTCAGGGCAAAGGAGAGGGTGGCAGCATGGCTGGAAGAGGCGAAAAGAACCGGAGGGGGACCATCCACTTCAGCAGAGCCATCACCAGCTGAAGAAATGGTGGAAGCTACCCTGGAGAGGGCAGCTATAGCAGGCTTTGGGAGCCTTGATACATCCCAGCCATCAATAAATACTGGTAAGTGAAAAATGTGCATGTGAAGTGTGAATACCCACTAACGCCTGTACTGTGAATGCATACTAATCAACCACAAGCAAACATCCATGTACAAACAACACTAGTGTTGCATCATGGGAGATGTAGTCTGTGAAAAATTCAGTGTAGTGAGGGAATGACATGAGCTGATAAACATTGCAACACCACTGAAACAGTGAAACACATTTTTTATTATTTTCTATTATTTTTTGTCACATAGACACACCATTGGAGGCAGACGACGCTGCTGATGACACAGCGGGTAGCCACGAGCCTGACCAGATGGAGGAAGGGCAGGACGTTGGGGAAACAAGTGGGCACAGGTCATCTGATGTCCCATCTACTGTGGCTGCAACCACTTCTGAGTCCACACCCACTGTCACCTCAGCTGCACAGCAGGACACAACACCACAAGGCCCTCTGTCCACCCGTGTGCATCTCTCATGGCCAACACAACAGTCCCTGCGTCGGAACAAAGGTTTGTCCTCCACTGGATCAGCCAGTCAGGCCATGTCTGCTTCACTAGACCGTGAAATGCTGCAAATACAGCGCCTGCAAAACAAAATCCAAAGACAAAGAAATGTCAGGATGAACCAGGGCTTCTGCATGATCACCAACAAACTGGCTGAGAATCAGGTCAGGATTGAATCAAAACTGGAAGCCCTCACCAACACTGTGGCAGACTTAGCAAAAGCGTGGCCCGCAGAAAGGGCAAATCTTAGGCGCATGGAGCGCAGCAGGGGCCAGAAACTTGACAATTTGAGCAGGGCCATCAATAGACTGGCGCATGCTACAAACAAGCACAGCCAGCGGACACTTGGCCGGCAGGTACAGATGGGCCACTACAGTGAGGACGTAGCTCGTGGCCTAGAGAAAATAACAGCAGCAGTGGAAACACTGCAGACCAATCAGATCATTGGTGGTGTTGGCACTGGTGGCACTGACAGCGAAGTGTCAAGCCGGAGCAGCATTTCAGCCACGGAGACACCAATGATGCGCAGAAGCAGCAGCCGGCACCTTGGGTTGGGTAGTGGCAGCTCTGGCCAGGCTACACGGAGGGGCAGGAAATGAACTTTTCTGTCTCCCAAAACAACTTTACAATGACTTAATTTTCATTATTTGTGGTGACGTAACCCCAATTTACTTTTTTTTAGCTTATGCCGACAGTTACTGATGGACCTGTAGTCCTAATTTTGATAATGGATGCCTGAAAATTAAAGCACCCATTGATATTCACAAAGTTCTGTCTTATGTACAGCTGAGTGTCTAACTGATGTGTACGTACCTTTCAGAAATAGTTGTTGGCAATATGGTCCCTGCGCCTTCTCCCCTCTGCTGCAGCGCTACCATCCCTTTGATGTATGGCAAGTGGTCCCGGGTCCTCATCCTCAGAATCTGTGTCAGACACATCCATGGGCATTCCACCCCTGCAGGCCATGTTGTGCAGCATGGCACATGTTGCCACAATTTTATAGACTGTCTCTGGTGCATACTGCAGAGCTCCACCACTCTTATATAGGCATCTGAAGCGCGATTTCAATATTCCAAAAGTACGCTCGATCACTGTCCTTGTGCGCCTGTGTGCAGTGTTGTACCGCCTTTCATGTATATTGTTGGGAGCCAGATACGGTGTGAGGATCCACGGACGCAGGGCATACGCACTGTCACCTGTTGTGAGATATGTGATGTTGAGGTTAAATGCTTACAGACATACAAGTGAATAAACATTTGTCTGGGGACTGGTAATAACATTACCTAGGAGTTATCCATCATCAAAGTCACCTCTTTCTAACCTTTGATATTGACCACTGTGCCTGAAAATATATGCATCATGGGTGCTTCCAGGGAATTTGGCTACAATGTCTGTGATGATGTTTTTAGCGTCATACACTACTTGGATATTGAGGGAACGTGTGCTTTTTCTGTTACAAAAAATGTATTCAATGCGTGATGGTGGACATATGGGCACATGGGTCCCATCTATGCACCATATGACCTGTGGGAACCTTGCCATTCTGTAAAATTCAAGTTTTGTTTGGTCTAATTCCTCATTATCTCTGGGCATGTATATGTGTTGATGGATGTGGTATAGCATGGCGTCTAGGAAATTATGGAAAAAATGCGAAAGCGCACTCTGAAACACACCACCAGCCACTGCAATGACATCCTGGTAACTACCAGTGGCCAAGAGGTGGAGGGAGCACAAGACTTGTACATGTGTGGGAATTGCATTGCTGCGCATGGTTCTGCTCTCAAGTTGTGGCTTCAAGGTGTCAATGAGGTCTAGTATGACCTTGCTACTTAGCCTGTACTGCTCATAAATCTCCTCCTCTGTCTAATCCAACAATGTCAGCCTGACCCTGAATATCCTCTCCTGTCTTCTCCTCCTCTGCAATGCCACCATTATCTGCCTCCTCCTCGCTAACACGTACAGGGCAGTCATTGTGGAAAGGTTTGTGATGCAATCTGGGTCTGTTTTTATAGGTTGTTCCTCATTACCACCTGTTTCTGCTTAGTGGCAAATTGCATGCGCAAATGTACCTTTTTGCGCTTAGTGGCAATTTGCGACTGCTCTGTACATGCAATTTTGCGTGTCGCAATTTGCGACTCGCGATTTTGGTAACGCAAAAAGCGTGCACTTTTTTTGCGAGTCGGTATTCACTCGCAGATCAATTTGGGCAATTGCGATTGACTTTAGTACATTGTATACACCCATTTTTGCATGCGCAAATCATTTTGCCATCGATGTTGCGCATGCAAAATGGTCGTACATCTGGCCCCCTGTGCTCAACCCCCTGGTAGTTTGGCACGGAGTAGCTAGGCTTAGCTTAGAGGCAACATGTAAAGCATTTGTAAACACTTCAAACATTAAAACAGTACAAATACTACACAAACAGATCCCACACCAGGTTAGACAAACAGTGCTTAATTTAATAAATAAAACAAGACCAAAATGACAAAAATCTAATCAGCAGAACTGGAGTTATGAATTTTTTAAATAATACACTGCAATATATCGCCTAAAAGCATAAAGTGACAATCGCGGCTATCTGGTCGAGCTGGACCGGGACAAAGTTAAAAGTTCAGGCTGACCGCAATATAGCACAGGTCAGGTACATGCCCAGATTAGAACCATTGAAGGTTTACCTTCTCAAGTTTTGTGGTAAGAGTCCCGTTAGTGTTGGAAAGGGCCGCAAGGAGCACGGAAAGGGTTGCAAGGAGAGCGGCGCTGGGGGTCGGTTTTATGTCCTCAAAGCTCAGATCCGGAGCCCAACAGACTAGCTCTTTGGGTCACTCTGGGGTCCTAATTTCAATATGATTTGCAGGTCCAGTTCTTCCTCCCCAGGCAAGATGGCAGTAGGCCACCACAACAGAACCAGAAGTGTTTTGAAGTTGGGGTTCTATGGTCCTTCATTTATACACAGTTGTGCCTTTGAAGTGGGGAGAAGCTTCTAGAGGCATGCCTTTGAAGTGCACAGATGCCCCGCCTTCCCTAGCTCCAGACTAATGCAGCCCTTTGTGTGGAGACAGGACACAGCATATTTAGGTGTAAGTAAGGCTGGGCCCAGCTCCTACCTTTCTTCCTGTCAGTGATGGCCAATCTAGTCACACCTATGCTCCCATTGTGTGGCTGTCTAGGAGGACTACACCAAGCCCAACTACCAACTACAGCAAGTCATGTGACCAGAGACAAACTGCAGGCACCAAATGGCTAAGGCTAGAAAATGCCAACTTTCTAAAAGTGGCATTTTCTGAATTGCAATTTAAAATCTGACTTTACCACAAGTTAGGATTTTAAATGTGATTCCAGAGACACCAAACTTGAAGTGGTATCCCTTCCCATTTGGAAATTACACGTATAAAATATAATAAGGTAACTCCAATGTTATCCTACGGGAGGAATAGGCCTTGCAGTAGTGAAAAACAAATTTGAGAATTTGTCACTATCAGGACATGTAAAACCTAGAAGGACATGTCCAACTTTTTAAATACAATGCACCCTGCCCTTGGGGCTCTCAAGGGCCTATTTTAGGGGTGACATACAACCATTGTAGCACTGGTTAGCAGTGGTAAAGATTTCAGGGTCCTAAGGCCAGTAAAAACAAAGTCAGCAAAAATAGGAGGTCTGAAGGCAAAAAGCTGGGGGCAAAAGATGGCAAGAATACCCGTTCTAACACTAATGAAATCCTTCCTTTCGAACGTGCCATTTGAACAACATACAGAGGTTAGGTTAGAATATCACCAAAGTTGAAAGAGAAGTGATTAAGTCTCTCTCAAATGACAAGACAATTACCATCAAACTGGCGGATACGGATGGAGCAATTGTAATCCTGTCTACAAAAGATGACAAACATGACTGTTAATAGTAGTTAGCAGACACAAGATATTAGAAAATCATCACTCACGGCCAGACAACAGATTTGAGTCGATGTATAAGGATCACGGCGAATGAAGTAGAGGTTTCAAGCTGTATGACAACTGAGGAAGCAGAAGGTTTGATAAATCAACAGCCAAAAACTCTTTATTTCTATATATTTCCAATGATTTACAAAGTAAGAATTCCTCCCCCTGGAAGAACCATTGTATCTGGGATTGGCTCAATATTAGAACCTTTATCTAGATTTTGTGACCATTTCCTGAGTCCATTAGGTGAAAGCAACCTCACATTTCTGAAAGATACTCAAGCTGTCATGAATCTAATTACCAGAGAAAACACAAGACTACAGCTAAGTTGTTGATAGCATTAGATGTAGAAACCCTTTACACGAACATTCCCCATGATGGTACCCTAGGCGTTATTGAGGATTTTCCTAGGTCCACTGATTGGAATTCGCCAACACAGGTTCATTTTATCTTGGAATGGCCATTATAGCCCTCAAAGAAAATTTCTTGGAAGATGCTTGGTACCTGAAAATTCAAGGACAATCAATGGTCAGAACCGTTGCCCCGGGTTTGGCCTGCCTGTATATCTATAATTTTGAGAAGGGTCACATATTTTCTGGTACAAACTCCTACCAAAATGACATTTGTCTGTGGCGCTGCTTCATGATGTTTGAATCTGGAAAGTTGCTAAACTCTCTCTGAAAGAATCAACACATTGAATCCGTACCTGAAATTTGCCAAGACAGTTTCAGAAAAAAACCTTTGTCTATCTGAATTGAAAATGGGTTCCTGAAAACAAGGACCTTTAATAAAAGGAAGGTGCCTGTAACCAGCTCATGACTGCGGGCGAGAGTTTGCCTAGATCCAACACGGTTCAGCCACGGCGGGTACGTCGGCTGTCGGAGATCGGGGGCAGCGCTGGACGTGAGCCACTCTTGAGATCCAAAGAGGGCGGTGGGCGCTGCAAGGATTTCCTTCCAGGGCAAAGGTGGAGGAGAGAGCGTCAGGAGACGTGGTGAGGGTCAGAGTCAGAGACGCCATTCTCACACCACCAAGAGCTACAGGAATCAATGGGAGAAATCAAGGAGCAGGGATCACCCCAGGGGGTAAGATCGCTTGCGGGGAGGTGCAGACGTGGAACTGAGGTTGGCGCCAATGGGGCAGCCCACAGGGAGTGAGCAGAAGAGAAAAGCAAGTCAAGATATTCCTTGAGGAATTCTAGAAAAGGGGCTCTCCTATTGGACCAATCAGTAAATTAAGGAGGACCAGAGGTAGGGGTTGAAAAGGTTAAGGAAGGAGCCAAGGTCCCGATTATTTTAAAGAAAGCAGCCTCTGGCAAAAACTGCAGGTCTGCATGAGTAGGTCATAAAAAACAAAATAAGGTTGACCAGAAGGTTAGGATTACCCCCTCCCTCAGAACTTTTTTCAAACTTCTACCAAAAACCTTAACACTGGGTCAAGGTGGAGGCACGTCTGGAGAAGGGGGGTTGCGTGGGGCACTATATGAGGCACAGACCGATACTTCAGAAGGAAATATTGCATCTGGTTTTCTGAATGTAACTAGCCCTAACAGATTCCAAGTGCTAGCTGTATATGACCCAGGGGATTTGGATGAAGACGCACAAGGTCAACAGCAAACTGTGCTAGAGTCTGGAGAGTCCTTAAGGGAGAGTATAAAGGGAAACACAATATCCCTAACTCCTAATGCGTCACTTGGAATACAACTGACTTCGGATATGAATGTCATCAGGGCACTCCCAAGGGGTGACGAGGGACAGTCAGTAGGGGCTCTGATCCAGGACAGCCTGGGAAAGTCTAGAAAAAAAGATGGATGAGCTTGCTAATAGAACGGCTATCCTAAAGAATCGGTTAAAGATTTAAAAATAAAGGTACAAGCTAATAAAGAGGATATTAGTTCCTTAAAACCAAAAGATGAAGGCCACCAGGATAAACTGGAGCTTTTGAAAAATAACCAGAGACTGAACAATCTGTGGATCTCGAATGTACCGGAAGGAGCAGAGGGGGAAGATGTAAAAACCTTTGTGACTAGATTGATTAAAAGTGGGGTGTAAATTAATGACATTGAGCAAGATATCCTCAAGGATATGCAAAGAGTTCATAGAGACCCTTTTAGATTAAATCCAAACAGATCTAAGCCAAGGAAGATTTTCATTAACTTCTTCACCTTCAGTTTAGAAGAACTTATACTGTCAAGTGACCTAAAATTGAAATCATTAAAAGTAGACAGGAATACACTTGAGATAAGGTCCGATATTTCCCACATCACATCAAATAAACAGTGGGAACTATGGAAAAGGATAAATCCATTAAAGAAATTGGGGGCAACGGTCCAGTTGAAATTTCATGGGGTCCTAAAAGTAATGTATAGTAACAAAATGCATAGCTTTCGTTGTCCTAAGGAGGCTGATGCATTTAAAGAGAGTATTTTGGGGTCTAGCAAATAACAAATTAGAAATTAGAAGGAGGATAATCATGAGATCTGTTTTGGTTTTCTCCTTCTTTCCATTTCTTATTTTTATTTGTTCTCTTCTTGTATAAGCAATATTAAGCGATATTAAGATTACTTGTTGGATAACAAGGCTTTCTTAACAGTTCTCTATCAGGTACATATAATTTAATTCAGCACACTGGGGGGGCAGCTCCCGAAGGGCTTAGACATGAGGAAGTCAGGGCAGGTTCTCCAGGGAGGGGAGGGAGAGTTAGGGGGTATGGGCACTGAGTGGGGAGTATTTTGGATAAAAATTAAAAATAACCTCAGATGCTTCAGCCTCAGACGCTTCAGGACTCTTGAATTTTTTTTTTTTATAAACATGCGATGTTGCTTTACGAGCACCTGCCTTAAAATTAAAGCGAGACTACAGGAGCCATAGTAGCCCAAATTAAGATCTTATCATCGAATGTAAATGGGTTGAGGGTGAAAGGACAAAGGGGAAGACTACTGCAATATTTAAAAGATCATCCAGCTCAGGTTATGATCCTGCAGGAGACACACTTGATTGAAAAGGAGTGTGTAGACTTGTTCAAATTGTGAAGATGGGTCCGACAGATATGTACAAAACATCATTCAAATTCAAAAGGGGTGGCAATTGTCATACAAATGGATCCTAGGATAGCGATTAAAGAGAGTGCTTCAGATAGCTCAGGTAGATGGCTTATTGCAAAACTTGTGGCTTATGGTCCAAGATTCATGTTGGTGGATATTATGGACCAAACGTAGATGAAATAGCCCCTTTCAGAGAGATGTTAGCGGATTTATTAAATTTACTGGATCTGATCATTTTAGCGGGAGACTTTAACGCAGACTTAGACAGCACTTTAGATAGGTAAATCATAAGTAGGCCAATAGTCAACCAAAAAATGGTGGCGCAGATAAAACTTTCTATGAAACAACTAGGCATATGTGATATCTGGAGAGAGAGAGCAGGAGTTAGAAGAGGCTACACTTATAACAACAACAAATATTGGCATCAATCTAGGATTGATTATTCTTTAATAGATTTTAATATAAAAAAATCAAGTACAGGATGTTAAACATTTAGGGGCCCATTTATCGGGCCTCTCCACAGTATTATTAGACTTGGTCCTAACGAATAAAAAGGTTCAGACCAGATGGACTATGGACTGCACTTTACAAGAAGATGTAGGATTGCTTAACAAGGAGACAGAAGAATTTTTTCGCTCTAATTTCGGATCTGCCCCCTTGAGAGTGGTATGGGATACCTACAAAGCTTACTTAAGAGGCAGAATAGGAAGTAAGTTAGCTTTTCAAAGGCAAGCAAATCGGAGGGAGGTTACAGATCTAGAAAATCAGATGCAGGCAGTAGAAGAAGAATAATCCACTCTAAATCTAGAATATAAAGTAATGGAGTCTCTACGGTTAGTGTTATTAAATCTAAAAATTAAGTTAGCCTCAACGCTGGAGGACAGGGTTAAAAAGAGATGGGAGGCTAGTAAACTTGCCCATTTTGAATATGGGGAAAACAGCAGTAAATTATTAGCATGGAAAGCAAAATCCGATCGAGTGAGGAATCTTGCTGGTGAGATAAAATGCAATAGCCCTGGAATAGTGGTAAAACATAGCAAAGGGTCTGAGGACACTTTCCAAAGTTGTTTTCAAAGGTTATATCAAGAAGACTTTAAGGTTACGGAAGAGGGGGTGAAGATTTGGTTGCACCAAGATGCCTTTGAAATATTAAATGAGGATAAAAATGGTTTTTAAATAGTTCTATAAACCCTCTAGAAGTGGAACAAGCAATTAAGATTAAGACCGATAAACAGGGCAAGGCAGCTGGTCCAGACGGTCTTCTGCACAAAGTTTGTAAAGCTCTAGCAGGATCTCTGTTACCAATTCTGACAAAATTATTTAATGAGATTTTTGAAAAAGGAACGTCTATACCTATATCGTGGAATGAAGACATTATTACATTAATTTTGAAACTGGGGAAATGCGCAAAGAACTGCGAATCATACAGGCCCATTTCACTGTTAAATTGTGACTACAAAACATTCGCTAAGATCCTAGCTGAAAGGCTCAATGGTACTATGGGTGACCTTATTAATGAGGATCAGAAAGGCTTCAGAAGAGGAAGAACATTACATGAATTGACATATGCCTTCATTGGTTCTATAGATCTTGCTACTGCACATAAGACCCCTTTGGCAGTAATAGCTTTGGATGCTGCAAAAGCGTTCCACCGGATAAACTGGGTATTTTTGCAAACTCTTATGAGATCCCTTAATTTAGGAGAAAGATTGTGCAGGACACTTGCCCTAATTTACAACTCACCATGTGTTAAAGTGTTGGTAAATGGGAATTTGACTTTCTCTTTTAAGATAACTAGGGGGACAAGACAAGGCTGCCCCCTGTCCCCGTTCTTGTTTGATTTATACATCGAACCATTGGCAAGGAGAATCAGGAAAGAATCGGGTATATCTCCCTTCAGCTGCAATGGCTGGGAAAAAAAGTAGCCTTGTATGCTGACGATCTTTTGGTCCATACGTCAGATCTACAGTATACACTTCCATTAATTGATAAGTTGATTATAGATTTTGGCAAGGTAGCTGGTTATGTTAATAATAATAAGAGAGATAATGGACTGGAACAAGATGAGATACCTAGGGGTTAGAATAACTCCAGATATTGTGAGACTACCGGAGGGGAATTTTATAAAGATTAAGAGAGGCTTGTAATTTGATATTGGGCTGGCCTCATTTACCCTTAACTATTTTTGATAGAGCTTACCTTTCTTTTCAATGCAATACCACTACCCTTCAAGATCGAGTGGTTGGATAAATTGCAAGGAAAGATAGTCAGTTTCATTTGCGCCTCACATGGGTTTCGCATAGCATGGAAGAAACTAAGGAGAAAAAAAGAGAAAGACGGTCTAGCCCTTCGAGAACTGCGATACTATGCTTGGGCGTTTTTGCTGAAGAATGGAAAATTGCTACTGGATAGACCGCCCAGTTCAGAAATAGACAGAATGTTCAGTGCTATGCTAAAAGACATAAGGGGTGGGGGGGACTCTGGTTTTATGTACACATTTGCAGACCCTACATACTTCAAGAAGGTGAGACTGAAAGTATTGCAATGTATGGCGGAAATCTGGTACAGCATTAAGAAAAGCACAAAACTTGCCTATTTCAGCAATCTTGCCCTATTTGGGAGTCCCCAGGGTCCCCGGAATGGTCCAGGAACAAACTGGCGCGTCCACTAAAAGAAGCCGGCATTCAGAGATGGGAGCATTTAGTTAATGAAGGAAAACTAATAACTTGGGAGGTGTGCCGGGAGTTAACCGACGACAGAGTTTCAAAATTTAAATACCTTCAAATACAAAGCTAGTTTCAGTCTCTTAGCACAAAGATCGGTGGATCCAATGAACTAGAAGAAAAACTGACTCTAGGTGTACCAAAGGCTAAAGAAATTTCAACGTGGTATTGGCTGATGATTGACATGAGTGAGGGGACCTTCACATTGCCATAAGACCTGTGGAAAAACAATTGCCGGAGCCCCAGCTGAAAAGCTTATGGCAAGTATCGAGTCTGCTTTATGGTTTGGTTTAACCTGCCAATTTAAGAGGGAATAATATTTTTTCACTCCATAGGGCATATTGAACTCCACTCAGGCTGTCGAAGTTGGGGAAAAGTGGAGTGGTGGCCAGTGCAAAATGAGGGCTAAGTAAAGCAGATGATGTGCATATGTTTGCGGACAGCCCAGGAGTACAAACATTTTGGAAAGACGTGAGTAAGGCTTTATACGACAATCTTAACATACAAATTCAGGTAAGCCTATCTCTTGTCTTTTGTGGGTTATCAGATGTGCAAACAGGAGCTAATAGAGACCAAATGAAATAATTGTTTTATTCGATGCTATTGGCACGTAGGATATTTGTAAAACGTGGGTAAGTGATCACCCACCCTTGTTTACTGATTGGCTACAATACTTAAAATGCACTGTAAGATTGGATGCAGCGGACCTGGGAAAGAAGAGATACAAATTCTGGCTACCTTTGATAAGATGGTTGGAAGTAGAGGGCTAGGCGATAAAAGATATGTCCTATGATTAAGCCCATATGCCTCACGATGCACTTTATTACCAGGTTATTGACTACCATGGTAGAAAAGAAGAGTGCAGGAGTTAAGCTGTGGGCTGGATGTCCTCCCCTTCCTAATAAAGGCAGGAATCGCAAGCAATAATTTGTGGAAGTTGAACATGAGGCGAAGGAGGACAAAAATAAATAAATAAAACGGACTGGAACAGCTTGCTACTTTTCGAAAGTCATCACCCAAGGACAAATATACTGACGACAAACATACTGTATTGCCAATTCTTAAGAATCCAGAGGAATTGTAGAAAAACAATGACTCATGAGAAGCAAGCAGAAGGTCTGACACATTATAGCAATGTAACTACCCAGAGAATATTATTGGGAAGGCCAGAAAGAGGGCCAGGAATAATAAAGACTATTACTGAAACCAAAATTTAGAAAGGAACAACCCAAACACACCTGTGTGACAACATCCACCCCCTCTCCATCGATATCAAAAAACCATTAAGAAAAAGTGGAATATATTCAATACTGGGGAGTTGGTGATCGAAAACCCTCTTTTTGGGTTTAAATGACCATGCAAATGGAATGATCTCTCGGTTCATATGGACCAAAACCAACATCTCATGATAACAGTGAAACAAGGAGCTGGGGCTTCCCCCCACCCCAGTGGAAGGTCATTTCGTATGCGGGCATCGTAACATCTATAACCTCACATTACATGTCAAAGAATTCGACTTTGTTCTCGACCCGAAGTGGCGAATTCATGAACATACCAATTGTAAAACTAGGAAATGTATCTATCTGATAACCTGTCCCTTTCAGCTAAAATCTATAGGGATGAGACTACTCAAATCACCATGAGACTAATCAAATCACAGGATCAAAATTCTGTGTTGCTCAATCACAGTAAAATCACTGCTCACTTTCTTGAACTGAATCACTGCCCCACTGATATGACATGGGGGATTCTGGAGAGAGGGGTCGAGACTGATAACTGCCATGGCAGGCTTTTCAAGAAAAAACAGTGATAGATCTTCAGATTGTGAACACATGCACATGGTCTGAATGATGACATTTCTAGGACTGTATTAGCAAAATAACTGATTAATGACCTCCACCCACTTAGGTCAGTTGGCCTCTTGTCCACGCCACTTGCTAAGGCTGATGAGGTTAAATAAATTCAGAAAATGCCTTCACTTGTCCAGTCTCTTCAGCTGATTACTATGGCTTATACGCATAAAGGATCTTCATTAGGCCAGTCAGAATTCCAAACTAGTTGTAATGCAAATAGGATTATTTCTACTGAAATAATGAGTCGAGTGGTCAGCAATCAAAAGAGAATATCTCATCCTTTATAATATTCTAAGCATCTCTCTGGGAAAAACCTTTGTTTCAGCCAAGGCCTCTGACTTGCTATGTCTCTTGAACAGATTAAAAT
This sequence comes from Calotriton arnoldi, assembly GCA_963921515.1. NCBI lineage: Eukaryota > Metazoa > Chordata > Amphibia > Caudata > Salamandridae > Calotriton > Calotriton arnoldi. The sequence continues at coordinate 268,128 of CAWUFW010005371.1, read as the reverse complement.
GACTTCCGCACAAGTCTAAATACAGGTCTGAATGAGTGGACATACACATGAGCATTATAAATAATGAATGAGCTATTGTGGTAAAATATGAAAAATACAGTCTCTTTGAGATCAATGCTTGCCTCTCTAAAAAACTGAACCATGTAACATGGCACTCTTCCTATAATACATGCCTTTCAAAATGGTGCCCATTATGTACTACTTTGTCAAGTGACTAGTATGTCCCAAAAAGGGTGTCCAACGTGATGTGTGCTGTCATCGCTTTGACATCCCAGTCATTTAAGCGGAAGAACGTGGGCTTCATCTGAATATAGTCTGGGACGAGAGCCTTGTGTCGTCACTTCTGAGATCGTTGAGACGGGTAGGCTCAATACAGTGACTACCGACGGGCAAGTAATTGATGCAAAATCGCACTAAAAGCCTGATATCATTATTTACAACATAACTTTTTATTCAGATGACTACCTGGTAGTCTGGATCCCATGAGTTCCAAAGGGCGATTTTAATTCGGGACTTGGAGGAAATACTGAGTGTCTCTTTTTGTATTTTATTGCTGCTCACAGAATCAATATACTATGTGTGTGAATGACGTATCAGGGTATGGCAACGTTTGAATTAGGATTACATCCCCTCCATGATGAATGTGTCCTGTGCAGTGGCTTCATGCTTGGCACAATACTGGCATGCTCATACAAATGCATGCGGTATACGTGCATGTAGTAAGTATTAGGATAAAAAAAAAGAAATTACGAAATTGAGCACAATATAGGCTATTGCATTACAGGAAGTCAAACAGACTGTTTTGTGTGTTGCTTGGCCTGTGTATATATTTTTTCTAGGCCATGTGTATCCTTTGAACAAAACATTTGAATCAAGGACGTAAGTTGCAACAGAAATAATTTCTTTCCTTTCTGACACTTCTTGAAGATCACTCTAAGTGGGATCATAATTAGTTACCGAATAGGGCATACACTCAAATAGATTAGGCTTTCATTTAGGTCATGACAAATTGCCATTGATCCTTGTTAGAAAAAAGTAGGCAAGAAATATGACCAGATTATTATGAATTCAGGCAGCATCATTATCCATTGAATTTCTGTAGTTTTTTAACCTTCAACAAAAGCCCAATTTATAAATAGTTTCTCAGGGAAGCCTTTAGTTAATTTTAATTTCTCACTCCTCTCCGGCAAAGAGCCACCTTGAGGGGCCTGTTGGGCATTGCAGTGCCAGCCCAATGAGGCACATAGCCAGATGATGAAGTATGCCATCTTTTGGGGAGTGAGGGCTTGTGCTTCCAGAAGTAGACGCCTCTTATGACCTCAAAAGTTCTGGGTGCCTAACATGGATCTTCACTATGGAACTACAAACTGAGCGGTTGAGATATGGTCTGAGAGTTTGTTAGATATTTGTCAGAGATTTCCATGGTGTTCCTTTGTCAGGGATAGGGAGGAGGCAGAGTGGTCTTTGGAACTGGTTTTAAATGTGACAGGAGGTTCAGGGTTTTGATTTTGGCAAGGGCGGTGGTGCGCTGAGCCATGGCAAGAGCAGAGAATGTTGCAGTATTGCATTTTTGGAATTCTTCTCATTGGTGGTAGTTGTCTGTTTGTGGGGCAAGTATTTTGCCAGTAAGAAGGCACTTTTTAATGTTGACAATATGGCTGTTGTCAACACTGTTAACAGACAGTCACCACAGGATGTGACATTTTTACAACTCTTGAGGGTTTTTGTCTAATGTTTGCATTACAACATTGTTTGTAAGGCATGGCATACCCCAGGAGTGGATAGTTGAATGGCGGATGCTCTTTCTCGTTCGCACTGGCAGAGATTTCGTAGCTTAGCACCAGAGGTGGACGAGAGGCAGACTCAGATGCCAGATGGCCTTTTGAGCATAGCACGGGCCATGTGATGGAATTAATAAAAGTGTCATTATTGGAATCCACAAGACAGACATATGGTCAAGCTTGGTCAGCGTTTTAGCTTCAGGTTCTAGGAGAAGAAATGCAGAAGAGGGTGCAGAGCAATGGAGGGCGAATGTGGTAAACTTTATATGGTTGCTTGGCAGAGGTTTTTTGGCAATATCAGTTTCAGTAGGCCCAAACTTAATATAGTGCACATTCCTTTTGAATGTAGATGGCAATTGAAGTGGAGCTGAGGGGCTAATTGGGGAAGACAACACGGAGGCTGGGGCGTTGAAGGTCTGATTGTTACAAATTAGGCTGTAAAGTAATTGATCTGTAAAATCTTGTTTTTGTTTCAGTTAGTGCTGCATGGCTTTGGCAAGAACAAATTGAGGTCTGGATTTGTGAGCACTCATTCATAAAGTGGGCAGCATGTAAATTTGACATTCAGAAACTTGGGAAACAGTTGGGGTTCAACATCATCAGGGTCCAAATTAAATGGTTTGGGAGGAGATGAGCTGGCATGAGTTTGTGGCTAAAGCTGGAATTGTTGGTAGAATGCTCCCCCTGTCCAGATGTGATCCTGAATAATTTGGGATAGAATGATTTAGTGCAGATGAAAGGTTTGGCCCTTTTGAAGTGCATGCAGGATGATATTTTGGAAATTACAAAGGCGTGGACGGGAACAGCCACTTTATAGATGGAGTTTCTGCCCCAGCTGGAATAGAGAGATGCCAGGAGGCCAGGGGCCATTAGAAAGGCCAAAAGGAACTCAAATAGTAAAATACGGACATTTTGCAGGAAGGAAGCAATTTTTATAGTGGACTACGCTGACATAAAGTTCGAGGTGCAGCATTTCTTTAGGGATGGTGGAGTTTAACTGTCTATGATCGGAATGGAGCTTTAATTGTTACTTTTGAGAAGCGCCATACGCTCATTGTTGGGTGTGCCTTTGTAAGACAAGCAGCTTTTTTTGGGTGGAGGTCAGAAAAATGCTTGGAAGGTTTTTCTGGTGGTGGTTTATGGACAAGGTTTCAAGATTTCAAAGAATGTTGGATTATGTTGAGCCCCAGGTTGAGATACACACTGGGGAATTTGGAAGTCAAGAGGAAGGTAGAAAACGAAAATGCAGTGTTTACAGGTGAGTGGGTGTGTTGTGTTTGAGGGTAGAGAAAGTGAAGGAAATGCGAGGAAGTGCATTCAGGAGAGAGGGAAAAGATGGCACTGAAGAGGCAAGAGATGAAGCGTAAGATTTGCAGATAGAGAAGATGTGGAGAGAAAAAGGGAGTACATGTCTCCCAGAGTGAATGGGAATGTTGAGACACTCTGAAGACCACTACCCTGTACACAAGTCTCAGTAATGTTTAATTCAGAGTCTCATCATTTCAGAATCAAAACATTTTCAATATTATTTACAACACAATCATTGTGGTTACTTGTTTATGTTAGACAACTAACAACCATTGACAAAGCCAATAGTCCGGGCTAGTTTTAGGTATATGTCAGTTGTTGTGTTATATATCTGGATGTGAAAACAGAAAGCTCAGTTTACATGTTTATGCCATACCCTTATTTGAGTAGCCCATGCCCCATTTTAGAGACCTTTCTCTTTTTTCATCCCACTTAAAGCCCTGGGCAAAGCTTTCAGTAGTGCAGCTGGTGAGTTCATATGGGCCCAGACGTAAGAATGGCACACTGCATGGTTACTGTCTAATACCAAACGTGCATGGGGGGTACTTTCCTTGCTTCCCTCATTCCTTTATTGTGTGTGTCAGTTTCCACCAAGTGTCTGAACACACAGTGGTGCCATGCCACATTGGGCCTTTTATGTGACCACACTGCCCCTTCTTGTTTCTGCCCTAGAGGAGCAGGACTTCATCAGTTCTTTATGCGTATGGGGCTTTGCGCCTGTGCAATTTGTCTGTGACTTCAGAGCAAACCATATATACTCTGCATCCTAGAATCCAACGAGCTTTCATTACAAGGGACATATGGATCCCTCCATTCCTTGGGCTTGCATGTGTCTGTTTTACATTTGAAAATTATATCAGTGTTTCTCTCTCCCTCACACTCTTTCCTTCCCCCACCCTCTCCCTCTCTAATAATGTTTCATTGCCATGGTTTTCCATTCACATTTTGGCAATACTTGGGCATGTGAGCCCTTCCCTTAAGTCTCTGATTATTAATCACTCTTTCTTTTCCCTTGATGCTACAGGCAATCTCTCTATACTGAAGGTGTAAGCTAACTGCTATGGGAACACAGGCTGAATACCAATCAGCCACTTTTTGCTTTTTTGCTGGCAGTGTATGTAAGAAGGTGCTTTTCTCCAAATGGTGAATATTTGTGCAGGCCACCATTAAAGCTGTCTTGTTCACATGTGCCTTCTGTATATGTGGTTACCAAGAGTGAGTGGCAGAGTAATTGTTTATCACATTTTAGTTCTACTTTGGAAATGTATGTTGCAGTCAAAAGTTTTGGTAAGGAAGAAATCTGAGGTGGTAAGGCTGAATATCTTACCACTAACTTTGACTATAATGAGCTCATCCAGGTAGGTCTTCTTGAAATCATGGTATTTACCCACCAAGGTGGAGCCAAACAGGGGGAAACACAGTAGATTTAGCTTAGAGCCTTGCTGTTCTACCACCAGCTGCTTGTTTCCTTAGAATTTGTTATTGTAGGAGAATGTATATAATGCTCGCACTCCCAGAGGTTTCATGGCACTGAAAAAGACAAAAAGCAACGGAGCTAGAACAGAGGCTCACCTAATGGGTAAGCCTGTCTGAATAGACATGCCTTCAGAATTTTTCTAAATCTCAGGTAGTTTGCCTCATGGAAAACTTCCTGCATAAGGCAATTTCATAGAGAGGGGGCAAGAGAAGAAATACTTTTGCCTTCGCTCCTTATCTGAGCAAATGTTCATCGTAAGGAGAGCCTCGCCGCAAGATCTCAAGGCGCGTGATGGGCTATGCCTTTTAATTCTGGACAACACAAAAGCAGGGCCCCGCTTATGATTTGCTCTATATGTCATATAGGCAACCTTAAACTGGATTCTGTGTGTGACTGGGAGCCAGTGAAGTTTTTTTTAGTGCAGGGTTGTCATGAGTGTGCCTGGGTAGTTTGAGAATCATCATCACAGCATCGTTTTGGATGACCTGGAGTTTAGGAAGGAGAAAAGATGAGAGGCCAAGGTAAATAGAGTTGGCATAATCAATGCGATAGAGAATGGTTGCTGGAATGGCCAATCTCAATGCTTTGGGGGAGAGTAGGGAGGAAAGTTTCCTCATAAGTCTCAATAAGCCTATGCATTTAGCAGTCACTGTGTTAATCTGAGAGCCCATAGAAAGTTGCAGTCCAAGACCACCTCTAAACTCTCTAGCTTACAGCCAAGGTAAAGAGGGTTGCCCCATTTCTGTCGGCCAATAACAGAATGTCTAAGGATTAAGAGCATTATTGATTACCACAAGCTCATTTTTTTCCGGGTTTAGCTTGAGTGAGTTCCTCTGCTTGAAGTGAGGGACACCTAGTAACGACTAGTGGAACTGCAGCTTGATGTAATAATTTCAATGCTTTTGCATTTGACTCGTAAGGGACACCTAGTAACGACTAGTTGAACTGCAGCTCTTTGTAGAATTATTTTGATATTGGATACTATAATATTCACTGCCCACTGCTAATCTCGTCCCATAATGCTTTGCAGGGCCTTTAGTTGGGATTGTATTTTTGCCCATAACTGTGCTTGGGGTGGTCCTAAGAGGATGGGACCACCACCGAATCGTTCAGCAAGATGTGCTCTTTGTTTTCAAGGCATCTGCTTGGTTCTCTTCCTAGGTTAGGGAGGATCCCAAAATCATCACCTCTCTCACTGCTTGCTAAATTTTCATTTTCACTTCTGTGAAATGACTATATGCATTTTAGCATGTTATTTAGCCAAAAGTATATGAGGTTTCTGTTTTATTAATTGAGAGTCCGACTAGGCCCACCCCTAGTTTTGTGCCAGAGTGGACAGAGGGGTGCTCTAATCTTGAAAAAGGTGTCCAACATAGGTCCAATGTACACCATTACCATAGAAATTCAAAATCTTTTTATCTGCCACCTGTGGGCCAGTTCACCAAGCCATGTGCATAAGACCAGAACCTCTTCAAAGATTTCTCATCTCCTATACCCATTAAAAAGATTTCTTTTTTCTTTGAGATAAGTTCCCTGGAGGTTAACATGAACCATCATTGTTCTTTTCCTTATAGGGTTTCTAGTAAGCCTATACACATCCAAAACTTTAAAATTAGTTGTGACAAATATTTTAACAATATTGGTTAGAGAATAAAACGTTACATTTAATATATAAAATGCCTGCAAATGCATTTTAATGATTTTTATAAATGCGGTTTTACATCAAGCATGAATAAATAGAGGGCATTATTGTTTAGTCTTTGCTTTCTAATTTCCCACTTTAGCCTTTTGTTGATCAACCTTATTGTCTCGGTGCAGTAGCAAGCTTCCAGGGACGATGGGGTTTTCCTCCACATATTTGCTGCTGACCCTGAAACACGTGTATCTACAAAGAGGGAGTTCTTTATGTGTCAATGCTCAGACAAACTGCATTAGATTCTTTTCCTGCAATTATACAATATGAAATTCGCCATTCATAGTGGAATCACGACAAAGCAGTGCTTCATTTAATTATGAACAAGCATTGGCAAATCCATTAGACCTAGTCTTGGCAAGCTGATGCAATGGTTGCATTTTTTTTTCCAGCAAGCATATGCCTCACAAATAGATACATTAAAAAAAGAATCGGGTAATAAGTCACCACCTAAAAGTGTCTGCCATGGTTTTTGGAATCTATGGGGTCGATTCCGATTCGGGCCGGGAAAACATACCGACCGACTCGGTACGGGAATTTAGTCCGACCGACACGTACCGGCGCTGCCCGACCTGCGTAGTACGATGAAATGCATGTGAATCACGACCGACTCGTATGGAACACAAGCCGAACGACAGAACCGCACGGAAACAAGCTATCTGGCCGGGAAACCACGCGAATCAAACCGACCGACACACACCAGGAATGAACCCGACCGAAACGTACCTGCGAACTCCGACCCGCGCAGTACGATGCAATGCGTGGAAAACCAAGCCGAGTCGCACGGAGCCCAAGCCGTACGACCGACACGCATACAAAACCCAGCCGAAGCAACCCAATACTCCGCGACCGACGCGTACGCCGCACATGAAACCTAGCAGAAACACAGCGTGAACGACTCGGAGAAGCTCGCACGAGACAACTGCAGCGTCCTACTTGGTCAGAAGAACGTCTCCTACATGCACAAAAAGTACAAAGGAAAAAATACAAAAAAAAGGGCCAAACAAGCAATTACAAAGCCAATAAATACTGGGGGGGAAAACATGGAACAAAGACACACCCACAACTCCACCCATATAAAGGCCACAAATCCCTACCATGATCCTTTGCAAATTCAACTGACCTGCCAGCACAGAACACCATCAGACAGCAACCACAGACACACTCACAGCTCATCCATCACACAAGCCACACACCATTAGCACCTCAACAAATAGCACCCTCACATACACCCAGCAAAACCTACACTCACACACTCTCACTTGCACACCCACACACACATCAATCACCACCACCACCCATCACCATGCCCCCAAAGAAGAATTCAAAGTTCCTAGACAGTGAATTGAAAGTCCTGGTAGATGAGATCCTCAGGGTAGAGCCCCAGTTGTTTGGTACATTGGTCCAACAGACCCCCATGTCGCAGAAAACCAAGATGTGGGAGAGGATCGTCGACAGGGTGAATGCACAATCACCATGTTTGCGCACAAAGGAAGACATCCAGAACAGGTGGTATGATGTGCGCAGGAGGGTCAAGGACCTACTAAAGAAGGATTACGTCTTGAGTCAGCGCAACGGCAGTGGCCCTCCTGCCAAACCACTATACCTCAGGCCCTGGGAGGAGATGGTGCGGGCCATCCTACCACCAGTGAGCGTATATGGACTATCAAACATCCCAGAGCCTGGTGAGTACACAACAAATATACACAATATTGTGTGACAATACACACACATCACTGTCAAGGGGATAGTCAAACCATGCACCCTTAGCAAATCCACAGCAACCAAAAGATAATCATCCCAAGATGTGTATGTTAGTCAGATAAACACAATACATGCCATTTCATAGTGATATGTAACTGTGTCATGACATGTACAAACCCAACAACAAATAGAGCTAGGCAGTGGCACAAATCTAACCAACAAACACAGTCAGATATTTAGCCACCACTAGAACACCACCTCACAGGGAAGCTCACTGAAAGGAAGGAATTCTGTGTATGCTGGTTAAGTCAGTGTAGCCAATAGCATGATGGGAGTTGTAGTCACAGATATTGGTCACCCTCACAATTGGCCCATCAACACCACCCTGAACCATGCTCACATCACAGGGAGTGGAAAAGAACTGACAAGATGGCTGAAACTGGGTACTGCTGTGTGGAGCACAAGGCCCTGCTGGGAACTGTGCACCAACCAACAGCAGGACACCACTGTCAGCCATCTTGCCATTGCTTTCACACTCACACACAGTGAAGTCCACTCAAAAGGAAGGAAGTATGGGCATGCTGGGAAGGGGGGTGTAGGCAATAGCATGATGGGAGTGGTAGTCACAGATATTGGTCACCCTCACAATTGGCCCATCAACACCACTCTGAACCATGCTCACATCACAGGGAGTGGAAAACAACTGACAAGATGGCTGACACTGGGTACTGCTGTGGGGAGCACAAGGCCCTGCTGGGAACTGTGCACCAACCAACAACAGGACCACACTGTCAGCCATCTTGCCATTGCTGTCACAGTCACACACAGTGAAGTCCACTCAAAAGGAAGGAAGTATGGGCATGCTGGGAAGGGGGGCGTAGGCAATAGCATGATGGGAGTGGTAGTCACAGATATTGGTCACCCTCACAATTGGCCCATCAACACCACTCTGAACCATGCTCACATCACAGGGAGTGGAAAACAACTGACAAGATGGCTGACACTGGGTACTGCTGTGGGGAGCACAAGGCCCTGCTGGGAACTGTGCAACAACCAACAGCAGGGCACCACTGACTGACATCCTGAAAGCCAACTTGCACTCCCTGCAATGGAAGCACGTTCCATGGTGGGATATCTGGCTGGGTGGGAAGGAGGACTGACAGCTCTGACCATATTTACATATTAAAAGAACAACAAGGGAACCCTACTCACTGGGAGCCTGGGTGAATACATTGGAAGCGTAACAGTGGCTCCTGTGAACTAGTAAAAATAGTAATAATAAAGATGCACACAATGGCAATATACAGAGTCACGTTGATGTCAGAGAGAGAAGCTAACCACAGACCCAGAAGTGTAGGTGTATAACTGCTTTTATAAATTTTTGCTATGTAAAATACAAAGTATATAAACTAAAAATACAAAAATGTTTATGTTAGGAAAACAATAGTTTACCAGGTAGTGAATGCGTGTCCCAGTGAAAAAAACATAATAAACCTAGATAGATAGTGACGTAATGCGTGACTTATGTACAAGGTTTTAAAACAATAGGGCGACCATTTGTAGTTTTTACAATATAAACAACACTAAATACAATCATCAATGTTGGATCAAGGTTCGCCCTGTTTAACAGTCGACGGCGTTTGGGGTAAGTGCAGTTTGAAAGGCTATGGTGTGGTACATACTAGCAGCCCTGCCTTCCTGTTACTAGTGACTCAAGCTAACCCGTAGTTGTCATTCTTTCACAGCACCCGGACGGGTTCCCTGTGAGTAGCCTTTTCCTTCTCTCCCCCTTCTCCCCTATCACATGGTGGCACTGTTCTTCACGTTAGGCAGGATCTACCGCCCTTCAGGTACATAAACATTTAGAATGAACGTTTCGATACCATACGGATAGTGCTCGCTGGCAATACGCTGACGTTATCCCTCACTTGTTTTTAGGTGTCCCACATTTCCAGGTCCTGAAGAGACCCTACAATTCAAAACAGGGTCGAAACGCCGTCGACTGTTAAACAGGGCGAACCTTGATCCAACATTGATGATTGTATTTAGTGTTGTTTATATTGTAAAAACTACAAATGGTCGCCTATTGTTTTAAAACCTTGTACATAAGTCACGCATTACGTCACTATCTGTCTAGGTTTATTATGTTTTTTTCACTGGGACACGTATTCACTACCTGGTAAACTATTGTTTTCCTAACAAACATTTTTGTATTTTTAGTTTATATACTTTGTATTTTACATACCAAAAATCTATAAAAGCAGTTATACACCTACACTTCTGTGTCTGTGGTTAGCTTCTCTCTCTGACATCAACGTGACTCTGTACATTGCCATTGTGTGCATCTTTATTATTACTATATTTACTAGTTCACAGGAGCCACTGTTACGCTTCCAACTGACCATATTTACAAGCAGCTTTTCTCACACACCCCCTTAACACAAACTCCACACAACTCACCTGGGAGAATGCAATGCCTCACACTCTAATTAAATATCCCACAAAGAACCACCACCCTGGGTTATGCTGTGTGAAGCACAGGGACACTCTTGGGACTTGTAGCCAAACAAACGCCAGGACAACACTGTCAGCCATCCTTTCAGCACAGGCACACTACCCCACAGGGAAGCAGAGTCAAAAGGAAGGAAGTATGGGCATGCTGGGAAGGGGGTGTAGGCAATAGCATGCTGGGAGTGGTAGTCACAGCTCAACATCCCCCACCCACATGGCCCAGCAAGCTCACACTGAAGCATACACACCTCACAGGGAGTGGAAAAGAACTGACAAGATGGCTGAAACTGGGTACTGCTGTGTGGAGCACAAGGCCCTGCTGGGAACTGTGCACCAACCAACAGCAGGACACCACTGTCAGCCATCTTGCCATTGCTGTCACACTCACACACAGTGAAGTCCACTCAAAAGGAAGGAAGTATGGGCATGCTGGGAAGGGGGTGTAGGCAATAGCATGATGTGAGTGGTAGTCACAGATATTGGTCACCCTCACAATTGGCCCATCAACACCACTCTGAACCATGCTCACATCACAGGGAGTGGAAAACAACTGACAAGATGGCTGACACTGGGTACTGCTGTGGGGAGCACAAGGCCCTGCTGGGAACTGTGCACCAACCAACAGGACCACACTGTCAGCCACCTTGCCATTGCTATCACACTCACACACAGTGAAGTCTACTCAAAAGGAAGGAAGTATGGGCATGCTGGGAAGGGGGGTGTAGGCAATAGCATGATGGGAGTGGTAGTCACAGCTCAACATCCCCCACCCACATGGCCCAGCAAGCTCACACTGAAGCATGCACACCTCACAGGGAGTTTAAAGCCACTTCTAAGATGTCTGACAATGGTCCTCTGTCGTGGGGAGTACCAGGCCCTGCTGGGAACTGGGCACCAACCAACAGCAGGACACCACTGACTGACATCCTGAGAGTCAACCTGAACCCACTGCAAGGGTGGCATGCTTCATGGTGGGATAACTGGGCTGGGGGGAGAAGGAGGGCCGGATGTCCACCAAATACAACCAATGCTGTCCATGCACACACCTCAACATTCACATTGAAATGCTTCAGGTTTGCAGGACAATGTGCTACACCAATATCAACCTCTGACTGTGACAACTTAGGACAATGCAATGTACAGGCCCGCATCCAGAGGTACAGTCACAACTGTCAGGTGTGTGAACCATTGATGCCTGTAGAAACATAACATACATTGTGTGTCTCTTCCAAAAACAGGTGATGATGGAGACACAGCAGCAGACGATGAGGAGTCCCTGTCCCAGGCTCCGGGGGACACTGAGCTCACTGGTGTGGAACAGCCTCTGCCCTCCTCGGATGGCGAAGACCTACCTGGCCCTTCCGGTGTGAGTCATCATGCAGCACCAGCAGGACCAACATCTGCACCCCCTGCACCCACCCCTCCAACAACTGCCAACACACAGACCACCCCCGCCGACACGGACAGACCAAGGGCCACCGATGACAACAGCACAGGGACCCCGGCCCAACGTGGAGCAACGGACAACAACCCCAGTAACAACCCCCAAGGGGGCCTAGGGTCACCTGTGCGTGCCACGGCAGCTCCCGCACGTGTGTCCAGGGGTGGTGGTAGGCAGAGGTCACTGTTTGCAGAGGGGTCTGGACTGCATGATGACCCACAACTGGTACGCATTGCTGATGCGTACCAGAATAGCACCGGAGAGGTCAGCCAGGTAGTGGGGATCCTCAAGGACATTCAACAGCAGCAGGCTGCTCATCATGCCCGCTTGGACTCCCACATGTCCTGTGTGGAGACACACATGTCTCGCATGGAGTCCAAGTGGGACACATTGCAAGTACTGACAGCGGTGCATAGGGACATATTGACATGCCTCCGCCAGATTAGCACCAACATGGCCACACCTCCCTGTGTGCCCACAACATCTGGTGCTGCAACAACTGCAACTGCCACAGGGATGGAGGAGGACTCTGGCGGAGAGTCCCCTGCACCGCAGCAGCCTGCACATGAGGGTACCCCCCCAAAGAAGAGGGGTCGTCCGAGGAAGGAAAACTGAGAGGCCGATGGCCATGTACATCCCCCAGGAACCCAACACCTGTCCTGGAAATTCTCCTTTGTGTGCAAACTGTTCACCCTGTCGAATGCAACCCAACTCTCCCACATGACATGGGGAGTTTAAGTTGGCCCAATGTATCAGATGACTGTTGACTTTACTCAGGACATTTCTGCTACCAAGACTTCCAACTCATCTGGGAACTTTGGATTACAATCCCAATGTACAGCACCCACCATCCTGTGCACTATACTCACACATGTATGTAAATAAAGTCACTAATACACCATACTTGCCTCTGTTGTGATTCCAACGTGGTTTCGGTCATGGAGATGATGATCTGCTAAATGACACTGTGCATGCTAACTGCTACAGCAAGTTCAACACCGTCATGTGAGTCATGGCGACGTGACACATATGAGGGAGAAACACCACTAGGGCTACACAACACATACACACCAGGGCCATCTGACTCATCGCCTACACTGATGTTGCCAGGAAATACAGTGGAATGCACAGACACCACACCTATTCACAGTCTGTGTTAACTAGCCCACAGGTGCAGTAAGCAAATGTCAGTCAGATGTGTGACCACAGACAACGCACATCCCAAAGTGAAGCACAGGTTTATTACACATTTGCAACATGTTGTTTGCACTACAGATGCAAGGTAATCCCACGTGGCAGTGGCCACACAGTCAACAAGTGTAGAAGAAAGAAAGTCCAGGGGTGTGTGGCACATCACCTGTAGGGAAACGACTGCTTCCACCCTGGAAGTTGAATCATGGTGTCGGGGGATCACAGTTGCCCAAACAACTCTGAAAGTACCCTGTGAAGGACAGACATGACACACAGTCAAAAGCACTGAAGAACAGGACAGAACTGCAATACTCATGCCCAATACATGTCACAACATACCTACACAAAACCAAGTTATCATGTCAAAACTGTTGGGGAGTACAGACTACCTGTAAGGACACATCGCTGCACGCTTCCAGTCAAGTAGCACATGGCCACACTCAAACAGCACCAGAGCACCACCAACACATATCACGCAAACGCACATCATTGACAAGACATCTCTGGATACTCACATTCAGCTGAAGAAGTTGGTGATGAGCTGTGTGCGGACATCACCCTCATCATCATCATTGGCATCGTGGCCCAGGCCAGGATCCTCCACAGGTGGCGGATGTTGGTCATCGTCATCCATGATGAGAGGCAACTCCTTCCGCACTGCCAGGTTGTGTAGCATGCAGCAGACGATGACAATCTTGCACACCTTTGCTGGGGCATATGGGAGGGCCCCTCCTGTCTTGTCCAGGCAGCGAAAGCGGCTCTTCAGGAGACCAAATGTCTGCTCGATCACTCTCCTGGTCCGACCATGTGCCTCATTGTAGCGCATCTGGGCTGGTGTCACAGGGTTCCTGAGGGGTGTCAGCAACCACGGCATGTTGGGGTATCCCGAGTCACCTACATACAGACAATTGCACATTAGCTGAGTTGGAAAAGAGGGTGGAATACTACATTGCAGAACACACACAATGGTACAAAGTCAGTACACACCGACAAGCCAGGCACGCTGGTTCTGCATCTGTGACATCATCCTCGGGATGCGACTACTCCTCATCACGTAGGCATCGTGTGCAGAACCGGGGAAACGGGCACACACGTGTGAGATGCTCATATCTGCAAGACATACCACCAGAGCATTGACCGAATGGTAATGTTTCCTGTTCCTGTATGCCTGCTCATGTGCCTGTGGTGGTACCAAAGCCACATGTGTCCCATCAATGGAGCCAATGACATGCAGCATCCTCCCCAGGGCATAGAAGTCACTCTTGACGTCAGTGAGTTGTTGACGTTTAGGGAAATAGATGTACTGGTTCAGGTATCTCAACATTGCCTCCAAAACATCGCGTAGCACACGGCTGAACATGGTCTGTGACATCCCACCAGCAGACGCCACAGTGTGTTGAAAGGTACCGGTGGCAAAGAAGTGTAGGGCTGCCATCACCTTCACCTTGGGGGTCAGCGCTGTAGGGTATGGCCGGCCAGGTTCCAAATGTGGGGCCAACCGCACCGCCAATTCCTCAATCAGCGGCCTGTTGAAGCGGTACCGTCGGATGCAGTCCCGTTCAACCATGGTTGCAAGGTCAGGGAATGGTCTATGGACAGCTGGTGCCCTGCAGTGCATAGGTGAAGAAAGAAAGATTGTCAGTCACCCCACATATGTGGCATAGACCATACTCAATATCACATGAAACATCATTACGAGACACAAGTACCTGATGTGTGTGCCGTTCTGTAAGGACATGTATGGCACCTACATGGCCAACATCTAACATCACAGTTCAACATGTGTTGACAACAAGTTCCAGGTTGTGCTATGGGATATCATTAGGCTGTGTTACAGTACCCATGTACTGCTGTCACGTTCCAAACACACACCACAGTGACATGTGAGGACAAATGTGCCCCAGGGATCACAGCTCATTGACAGGTAGATTCCCAGGGACCCTGTATTGCCACATGGACACTGGCATGACATGGCGTATCATGAATACACCACTGCAAAACAACCGTGACCCCCACAGGTAGTGGTCCCTGTTGCCTCTGCAGGACAGACATGGACGTCTGTGACACACACACACGCACAACATCAAAGTCCATGCACAAACAACGTGGATGTGGAGACTGTCTCCCATTGTGCACATGGAATCAGAGACATTGTAAACACAACATGCACACAGACTGTGGAGGGCCATCGCTATTGTGGCAATGTGTCACCCTGTGATGTACATACCGTCCCACATGGGACTCAGGGGGTATGTGACATGACATACACATACACAACCTGGAAATGTGACCTTGCCACATGCTCTGAAATGAACAGTTGCACATCACAGTGGTCATGTTCACAACACACAAAGGATTCTGTCCCCATGAACACGTGCACAGCCTGGGAGTGGCTGCCCCCAAGTGCCACCCAAAAAACCACATGTTGACCCCCATACACAGAAAAGGTAATGCAGCCTTACATGCCTTAGGATACAGTGTGGACAGGCTGTGGTGTTGTAGGTGTGCCCCTGAGTCCCTGGAAAGTAAATGTGGCTGGCATACGTTCACCTGTGACAGGCATGGTGACATATGCGAGTGACTTGTACAGGGACGCGTTGTACAGCAATGGTCCGATCGGTGCGCACGCATTGGCCATTGCATATGATGTGAGCAGGGACGCGTTGTACAGCAATGGACCGATCGGTGCGCACGCATTGGCCATTGCATATGATGTGAGGGGGTACGCGTTGTACAGCAATGGTCCGATCGGTGCGCACGCATTGGCCATTGCATATGATGTGGACAGAAATACGCATTGTACAGCAAAGGACCGATCGGTGTGCACGCATTGGCCATTGCATATGATGTGAGCGGGTTCGCGTTGTACAGCAATGGTCCGATCGGTGCGCACGCATTGGCCATTGCATATGATGTGAGCGGGGACGCGTTGTACAGCAATGGTCCGATCGGTGCACACGCATTGGCCATTGCATATGATGTGGACAGAAATACGCGTTGTACAGCAATGGACCGATCGTTGTGCACGCATTGGCCATTGCATATGATGTGAGCGGGTACGCGTTGTACAGCAATGGTCCGATCAGTGCGCACGCATTGGCCATTGCATATGATGTGGACAGAAATACGCGTTGTACAGCAATGGACCGATCGGTGCGCACGCATTGGCCATTGCATATGATGTGAGCGGGTACGCGTTGTACAGCAATAGTCCGATCGGTGCGCAGGCATTGGCCATTGCATATGTGAGCGGGTACGCGTTGTACAGCAATGGTCCGATCGGTGCGCACGCATTGGCCATTGCATATGATGTGGACAGAAATACGTATTGTACAGCAATGGACCGATCGGTGCGCACGCATTGGCCATTGCATATGATGTGAGCGGGTACGCTTTTTACAGCAATGGTCCGATCGGTGCGCACGCATTGGCCATTGCATATGATGTGGACAGAAATACGCGTTGTACAGCAATGGACCGATCAGTGCGCACGCATTGGCCATTGCATATGATGTGAGCGGGTACGCGTTGTACAGCAGTGGTCCGATCGGTACGCACGCATTGGCCATTGCATATGATGTGAGCGGGTACGCGTTGTACAGCAATGGTCCGATCAGTGCGCACGCATTGGCCATTGCATATGATGTGGACAGAAATACGCGTTGTATAGCAATGGACCGATCGGTGTGCACACATTGGCCATTGCATATGATGTGAGCGGGTACGCGTTGTACAGCAATGGTCCGATCGGTGCGCACGCATTGGCCATTGCATATGATGTGGACAGAAATACGCGTTGTACAGCAATGGACCGATCGGTGCGCACGCATTGGCCATTACATATGATGTGAGCAGGGACGCGTTGTACAGCAATGGTCCGATCGGTGCGCACGCATTGGCTAGGGCCTGGCATGGCAATGGACGCGTTTCCGAAGCTTTAACGAGTCTGATGCAGTGAATTCAGTTGGCCAGCCACAACAATGTTGCAAATTCATGGGTGTCATGAAGTTGAACTTTTGAAGGATGCTGTGGGCGTGTATAAGTGGTGCAATTCCATGGATTGGCCAGATTCAGAAGATGCAAACGACTTGGACCTATCACTTTGGACACATGGGACAGTATCTGCCTCTGCAGCACACATATAATGCTGGCTGTTCCCCTGAGAGCTCACTTGCCTGCACTACATGCTCCAGGACGACATCTGCCACCAACACTGCTGCTGTCTCTGCATCCTCTGGCTACTGCAATGGCACGTACTGTGGAGAGAGCCCCAGCCTTCAGCACTGAGGAGAACCAGGCCCTGCTGGACAGCCTCCTTCCACAGTACAGCAAGTTGTATGGGAAACCAGGGGAGCAGGTGAGTGTGCTGTCCACTGCCTTACTAAATGTGCATGTTGTCTGACTAGCAAGACTTCCAGTGTGCACACCACTGGCTAGCATGCTCACTGAGTAGTTCTCACCCCCCAAAGTGTGTAGTTACATGCACTGAACAGGTATAGTGCAGTAACAGTGCATTCCAACAAGGTTTTACTTCCCAGGCAATGATACCATTTAGTAACTGCTGGTAAACTGTTCATAGCCATAGTTGCACTGCCTGCGTACATCATATGCCCCTGTGATTGAGACATGTATATCCAACTGTGTGATGCACGGATATGTTGCATGTGTAGTAATGGCCTTTTTCACTTTGTCATCCTCACAGGTTGATGCTCACCAGAAGCAGGAGATCTGGCTGACCATCGTCCGGGCAGTACGATCCGTGGGGGACTACAAGCGCCGGATCCGCAACTGCCAGAAGAGGTGGCAGGACCTTCGGGGCTGGACCCGGAGGATCGCAAGGGTCCAGCTGAAGCTGTCGCCTCCTCGCAGGAGGGGCGGACACCGGACCCTGACCCCCACATGCTCCGGATCCTGGCGGTGGTCTTCCCTGACCTGGATGGGCAGCTGAAGGCCAGACAGCAGCAAGGAGGGGGTGAGTCCATGACTGCACTGTGAACTTTGTCTGACATGCTATGTGCCCTCCTCTGGCCTGGTTAAACCTCCACAGTACATCAGTCTTGTGGTCCAGGACCCATGTCCCTCAATTGTGACATGCCCACTCCTCATCTGATACCCAGGTGTGGCCCTTACAGTCTGGAAATTGTGTCACTTGGGTACTGTGTCCTTGCATTTTGCTTAGCTCAGGGTGGGGGACAGCATTTGTTACCGTACCTTTGTGGTGGGCTTCATGGGTGGGTCAATTGCTTACACAATGCCTGAGTTCTGACATGTAATCTGCGTGTAACTTTGATATGTGTTCCAATTGCTGATCTGACTCACCACATGTGCCTGGGGTATTTGGCACACCCCCATGCTGCGGGTGGGAACAATGTTTGGGCCTCAGGAGTATGTATATCAAGTGTGTCACACATGCTTAGACACATGCCTACTGTCCAGGGCTCATCCCTCTTTCACGTGGAGCAGGACAGTCATGCCTACTCCAGGGCATACAATACACTCTGTACTCCCACTCCCGTGTATCAGCTGACACGTTGTGCTCAGTGAAATGTTCCCTCAGGTGTCTGCCTCTGTGTCATTGTGCTGTGGCTTCGTTGCCAGGACTACTGGGGTGTTCATCGGTTAGGGCTCAGCATGCCATCTGAGATGTGACCATGAGAGACGATACTTGTGTGACATATAGGTGTTTGATCACTTGACTGTGCAGACTGGTGCATGCGACTGAGAAGTTCAGGCAGCTGTTTTTCATTCACAGCAGACTGTGAGGTGCTCAGGTTCAGAGAGTTGTGTTTCATGTCTCCCATATGTCCAATTGGTATGACGTGGACAAATAAGAGTTCAGATGATGTGGTGTGTGGGGGATGGACATGTGCACTTGTCAGCTACAGAACTTGCATTCCCCATGACCTAGGATTGTGACACAGTGCAGACTGTTGTTGGCTGGCTGCCCTGCCCATGTGACTGGAGACAGTGATGTATGACTTTGCAGGCATGCCTGTGCCATGGCATTAAACTTCCTAAGAGTGATCCTGCAGGGGAGTGACATGTGCAACATGCACCCCATTGTGGCATTGACTATGAGGACATGGGTGCATCATGGTGTCTGGTGCTGGTATGCATCACATGCATTTCAAATTAGACTCTGGCCATCCCTTTATCCGGACACCTGTACTGACTCAGTGGCAAGAGATGTGATGTGTGCATGTTCACATACTTCACCGTGTTCTCTGCAATGTCCAACAACTGGGTAGGTGGTGCATGTGTCCACACTGGGGTATTACCATCCGACAGGCACCAGACAGATGGGTGCAAGCTGTTTGAGGGTAAATGGGTGGTCACACCCTTCTGCTTACCAGCTCATGAGAGCACGACCCGCACTCTGCTCGGTCACTTGAAAAGAAGGAACAACGGTGTGAAATACAGTGGCACTTTGTTAAGCAATCCAGTAACACCGAGAACTGTTCATTTAATGCTGCTCGTCAACACATGAGCAGGATGAAAATGAAAGCATCAACAATATTACAAATCATATTTTAAGTGAAGCACAAAGATCTATGTAACTATCTATCAGTGAGCTACAGCCTATGGGGCAAGTCTTAAAAGAGGGATCATGAATAGGCAAGCGCCTAGAAGGCAAATCTTAAATAAGAGAGCAAGAACCATCCAAGGCTACACAGTTTAAGCTAGGATAAATGCAATGAATTGGGTGTGGATGAGCTAAATTAGAGAGGCTGACAAAGCCAAAAGGCTAGCAATCAGAAAAGAGCATTACCACCTTGAGAGTAGAAGTTCTAGGCCCAAGATCAGGAGAACGGCCGACCGGGAACCCTCACCATGCAATGCACTGGTATGAAGAGTTCAGGGCGTGGACATGGGTGCAAACCTTTTATATGGCTTAATGCAGAACTCCTACCCACAGTTGACGTGGGCCCTGACGTGGGTCCTTGACCGCACGCTTACAGTAACTGTGGAAAGTTCTTTGAAGAACAGAGAAGTGGTATCATGGTGAAAACAGGGGCTTTTAGCAGGTGGTCGGTGCTCTTGACCGCAAACATAAGAAAAAGATAACTTTTACCGTAAGATGCTCAGAAATTAAGATTTTATATGTTATTTCTCTGTCACGTAGCCGCCTTTTCAGTTTCAGTTGAGCAAGCGTGGAAAGTTTCATAAGTTAAAATATTGCAAACATTGCTTGTGAAAGAGCAAGATGTACCAGCAGAGTGTCACGTACGTGTGGGCTAACCTTATTCTTGTGACTGTGGAAATTTACAAGGGGGGGCTGGTGCCGCGGTGGATGGCACAGGTCCCTGCTGTCAGGTCAGAAAGGCCTACAAGATTTGTTGTATTAAAAATGATAGCAAGAGGCAGTGGCCTCTTGGGCCTACATGTGTGTGTGCATCTAAGGAGGTGGGTTTGGGCCTAAGTGTATGTATCTAAGGGGGTGTGGACCACTGTGAGGGCTTGGGCCTAAGTGTATGTATCTAAGGGGGTGTGGACCACTGTGACAGGTACTAAAAGGCTAAAAGAAAAATGGACAACTTAGGTCATCTATCAGGGCCTGACTGGTGGGGCCTATATGGGAGTGCCATGTTTCATGGGCAGAGCAGAAAGGTACATAGGTCTGTGTTATATGGTAGAACAGAACCCTACTTCAAAGGCCAGGAGGGGTGTGAGTGCCATGGTTGACCATCAGACTGACAATTGGCTTCTCCTAATCTGTGTGAGCACTTTTGGCAATGTTCAACTAAGGATGCCAGGGCTTGCTCTGTGATGTGCTGTACTTACTGTGGTGTGTGCGGTCAGTGCAGGTGACTGATGTTTGTCTGTTTCCCTAATTGTTTGCAGATACATCCACGGCCACAGGAGGGGACAGCTCCACGGACCAGGAGGAGCTGCAGAGCCAGACTGGGTCAGCAGCCGATGAGTGGTCGGAGGGACCCAGTGGCACGGAGGGCGAGGGGAGCCACACCGAGGAGTCCTCAGCACCATCCACCTCAGCTGAGGACCACAGCAGCTCGGAGGATGACTCCCTTGTGGAGGCGGGTGTCAGCAGCCACCACACCCCAGCTAGTATTGCTGTCCCCGCCACCACAACCACCACCACCACCACCACCGCCCTCCCATCGGCTCCCATTCCAGAGGTCCGTGGAGGCTCCCGTGTTCGGGAGCGTGTCTCCTTCGTGCCAGGCACCACACCCCCTGCCCCTGTGTCCCCTGCTGCCCTGAGTGAGGAGTCTGTGTACTTACTTCGCCAGCTCCATGTAGGGCAGACAGCAATGCTGAGTGTCCTCCATGCACACACCACTCTGTTGACACAGCTGGTGTCGTTCATGGAGGGCATCTCATCGGGCATGTCTGCCCTACAGAGGAGCAATAAGTCCATGGACTCCTCCCTGACGGCAGCAGTGTCCCTCCTCCAACAGTCCCTCACCCCTCCTACCTCTGCCCCATCCACACTTCCTGGCACCCTACCTGTCCCAAGCACATGCACACCTGCACAATCACCCAAACACACAGACACGAGCAGCACAGAAACACCCAAAACAAAGGCAAAACATGCACGCAAGCATCCTCAGGGGACTGATACCACACCCACAGGGGATGGGGAACAGACACACACACAGGCATCCACAGTCACTCCGCAGTCCTCCAAATCCTCTCCCTCCAAGACCCCTTCCCTTGCCTCACCTGCAACCCCACCTAAAAAGCAGCTCTTCCTCTGTGACCTCGGCCTCTTCCCCTCAGATCCAGCTGATCCAGCATACAGGGGGAAGAGGAAGTCCACCCACACAGAGGGGAGTGCCCCTCACCCCCGGACACCCTCCCCCAGGCACAGACAAACTGAGGCCCCCACACGCAAGTCCCCCGGTCCCGGAAGAGCAAGACCCCGCCACCGCCCTGCAGCTCAACCCACAGTCTCCTTCCTCCATCCCTCAGGCCCCCACAACACAGGTTCCCCCACCACACCCTGCCCCAGGTTCCCCCACCCACAGATACACCATCCCCAAAATGATCCGGCCTTCTCCCCTACCACTTGCTCTTCCAGCCTCACACCCCCCGCTGCACATGTTTGTGCCACTGGTGTGGAGACCGTGTCCTCCCCTCTGTCCTGCCCACCTTACCTGAACCCCATTCTACTCCCCTGGAGATAGGCACTGCAGTGGAGTCCACTACCACCCCGTCTGACTTGGGCACTGCAGTGGGGAACCTGTCCACTCCATCTGGCCAGCCCACTGCAGTCGTGCCGGCACCCACACCATCTGACTCATGCCCCCCAGTTGTGCCGGCACACACCATGTCAGACACCTCCACTGCAGTTGTCAGTGACTCTCCAGCACCAGCCACCCCTTCCCTGCCTCCTTCTGGTGAGCCCTGATCCTGTCCCTGCGGTGCCTGGCCTGCCCCCGTATGCCCCTCCGAGGGGAATGTCCCTGGTCCGTAGCAGTGCAGGCAAGCAAAGGGTGACATCTGCCACTGTCACCCTGTTCGGACTTTACTGTTGGACTGGCCATTGGCCTTTGTCTTTTTTCTGGACTTTCTATTTCACACACATATGCTGAATAAAGCTCCTTTCTGTTCTCTGGTGGTTTTGCTTCAGATGTACATGATGTTGATGATGCTAACCATGCCCTTGCTGCAGTGATGGTGATTTTTGATATCATGAAAATGAAGTGTTACTGTGCAGGACCCCATGTGGTCCAGGGGGAATGTGTCCTATCCTGGTGTGTAGCCATGTCATCCTTTGCAGCAATATGAGGGTGTCATGTTTTCAATATTTGCCAATGGGATTTCCTACATTTATTTGCAATATCACATCTGTGGCTTACACCCCTGCACATCAGTTGTGCTTGCCATTGTTCAATTTGTCTATTTCCCTGACCGTGTGACCATCTCCACTGGACATGCAAGTTTGGGCATCAATGGGGAAGGACTCATCTGTGTTATCAGTGCAACTTGCTATACATGTGTGTTGGATCTGTGCAGATGATTTCGGTGACACTCCCATGACCAGGCTGATGTGACGAGAGCCTTCATTTTGTGCTAATTGTTGACTGAGTGACCAAGTGTTCTGCTGACATGATAGAGCCCTGCAGAGACAACGTATGGCACAGCTTTCCTTACACTGGAGTGGAGTCCCCTCATGGCAGTGTGTAATTCCGTGACATTGCCTGAGCCCAAGGTTTGTGTTGTGTGAGCATGTCTGTGTGTGTTCACTTCCATTTTGCTACGCAGGCTGGGATCCCTAATGATGTTCCTGTTTGTGATGCTTGCTGAGTTGACCTAAACAAATCTTCGCACTGGGTTCTCTGGGATGTGGGTGCATGGCACATTACTGGTCATCAGGGTGTCATCCATAGGTGTGTTTGCTGTCAGGGCTGAGTTTGTGGGCAAACGCAGATGCGACACAGTCAGGATTCCCCTTGGCACTTGTTGGTTACACAAGTCATGTAATTTACAGTTTGGGTTAGCTTTCAGTGATTGTGACACGTTGTGTGTGTGACTGCTGCCACTCCTCAGGGTCAGAGCTGCAATGTTGGAAGTTGTCTATGTGTGTTCTTTGTGGGTGACCATGACTTCTTCATTGGTGTGTGACTGTGTCCGGGATCCCATTGATTGTGGTGGATTTCACGTCATGCCCATGTACGGCGTACTGTGCAGTGTGTCAGACATTCACGAGTCTTGTTTACTGGCCATGTGTGATGGGTTTCTGCACCTTAGTTCCCACCACCACCCCTGAGATTGTCATGGGTGCATGTGCAATGTCACCAGTCCATGTGAGCTTCACTGCTGCACATTGGTGGAGATCAAGGTGTGTGGTGTTGAGTGTGTGCAAATGAGAGTTGTTGCACAGCTAGACCCCTACCTCCATGTTGGCCTTGGCTGACAGGCCGTGCTGATTGATTTGTGCTTGTGTAGGTGTGATGGTAGTTTGTTGCTCAGGACACATGACTGTGGTTCACAGTGTGAACGACATCTAGCTTTGTCATCACAGTGGGATTATCATGCAGGCCAGGGTCACCACAATGTGGGGTCCCTGGGGGTAGTGCTGTGGTTGGTCTGTCTCTTGCTGTGTTATTTGCTGTTCCTACAAGCTTGTGCGACATGTGTAATTTGGGCTCCCTCTCATCTAACAATGCCCGATTGCCCACATAGGGGAATCCGATCCATGAGTTACTTTTGTGTGGCACTGTATACACATCTGTGTAATTGGGATTCAGGCCTCCTCATGTGTTGTGTGGTTGCCTGGGGACCTGGCACCCCCCCCCCATCACCTGTTGTGTTTGATATGCAGTGTAAGGATGCCTGTTTGTGTTTGTGCATCTGCACCACTGCATTGGCATATCTTTAGTGTGCCATTGGCTGTATGTTGTTTGGTGGCTTTCCCCTGCTGTCCCTGGGACTCCTAGGTCATCAGTCAGCACAATGATCATGGTTTGTATGTCCCATTGCGGCCATGGTATGGTATTTGTTCACCTGACATCTACAGTCTCCACAGGATATCTACATTTGTGTGTCCATTGGTGCAGATATGTGGGGCTGCATTATGATGGTCACTTCTGTCATTGTGTTATTGACGAATGTTGACAATGTCAGCCCCCATGGGTGATGTTTGTCTGCACATGGCCAAAGGTATATCTTATTTGCACTGCACTGTTTGCCTCACCCAATCTATGTTGCTATGGGACACAAGCACTACTTTGCCACAGATGTGTTTGTTGTTCTGTGACCAGGAATCATCCATGCTGTTTGGCATTTGCAGCTTTTCCCATGACAACACTTACATTTTGGTCACTGTGATGATGGGGTTTTAGACCCCATTGCCACAATGTTCAAAATGTGCTTCAGCTATGGACCCCACACTTACCTTTTGGTCACTGTGATGATGGGGTTTTAGACCCCATTGCCACAATGTTCAAAATGTGCATCAGCTATGGACCCCACACTTACCTTTTGGTCACTGTGATGATGGGGTTTTAGACCCCATTGCCACAATGTTCAAAATGTGCTTCAGCTATGGACCCCACACTTACCTTTTGGTCACTGTGGTGATGGGGGTTTAGACCCCATTGCCACAACGTTCAAAATGTGCCTCAGGTATGGACCCCACACTTACATTTTGGTCACTGTGATGATGGGGGTTTAGACCCCATTGCCACAATGTTCAAAATGTGCTTCAGCTATGGACCCCACACTTCCCTTTTGGTCACTGTGGTGATGGGGGTTTAGACCCCATTGCCACAATGTTCAATTGGGCTTCAGCTATGGACCCCACACTTACCTTTTGGACACTGTGATGATGGGGTTTTAGACCCCATTGCCACAATGTTCAAAATGTGCTTCAGCTATGGACCCCACACTTACCTTTTGGTCACTGTGATGATGGGGTTTTAGACCCCATTGCCATAATGTTCAAAATGTGCTTCAGCTATGGACCCCACACTTACATTTTGGTCACTGTGGTGATGGGGGTTTAGACCCCATTGCCACAATGTTCAAAATGTGCCTCAGGTATGGACCCCACACTTACATTTTGGTCACTGTGATGATGGGGGTTTAGACCCCATTGCCACAATGTTCAAAATGTGCTTCAGCTATGGACCCCACACTTCCCTTTTGGTCACTGTGGTGATGGGGGTTTAGACCCCATTGCCACAATGTTCAATTGGGCTTCAGCTATGGACCCCACACTTACACTTTTGGTCACTGTGATGATGGGGTGTTATACCCCATTCCCACAGTGGTCATGGTCTGCTTGCATTGTGGAGGCCACACACATTTATGTGTGACACATGTGCTAGGGGGTCACATTGTATGCTCAATGTCATGTTCAGTGTTGTAGGCATTTGACACAGACTACACACACTTGTCATG
This sequence comes from Calotriton arnoldi, assembly GCA_963921515.1. Taxonomy (NCBI): domain Eukaryota; kingdom Metazoa; phylum Chordata; class Amphibia; order Caudata; family Salamandridae; genus Calotriton; species Calotriton arnoldi. Next base: position 242,152 of record CAWUFW010005371.1, on the reverse strand, counting down.
GTGTTGGGGGGATGTATTTTTCAGACATTCCTTATGTTGGAGTAGGCTGGTTGTGTCATGCATTACCCGTCCTATGTGTAGGGGTGGTGTGGGTGGTAGGCATCCATCCCCCTATGAGTGGGGATGGTAGTAGTGACAGGCATCCAGGCCCCCCTGAGTAGGGGTGGTGGTAGTGGTAGGCATCCAGCACCCATGAGTAGGGGTGGTGGTAGTGGTAGGCATCCAGCCCCCCCTGAGTAGGGGTGGTGTTGGTGGTAGGCATCCATCCCCCTATGAGTGGGGTTGGTAGTAGTGACAGGCATCCAGCCCCCCCTGAGTAGGTGTGGTGGTAGTGGTAGGCATCCATCCCCCTATGAGTGGGGATGGTAGTAGTGACAGGCATCCAGGCCCCCTGAGTAGGGGTGGTGGTAGTGGTAGGCATCCAGGCCCCCATGAGTAGGGGTGGTGGTAGTGGTAGGCATCCAGGCCCCCTGAGTAGGGGTGGTGGTAGTGGTAGGCATCCAGCACCCATGAGTAGGGGTGGTGGTAGTGGTAGGCATCCATCCCCCTATGAGTGGGGATGGTAGTAGTGACAGGCATCCAGGCCCCCTGAGTAGGGGTGGTGGTAGTGGTAGGCATCCAGCACCCATGAGTAGGGGTGGTGGTAGTGGTAGGCATCCATCCCCCTATGAGTGGGGATGGTAGTAGTGACAGGCATCCAGGCCCCCATGAGTAGGGGTGGTGGTAGTGGTAGGCATCCAGCCCCCCTGAGTAGGGGTGGTGGTAGTGGTAGGCATCCAGCCCCCATGAGTAGGGGTGGTGGTAGTGGTAGGCATCCAGCACCCATGAGTAGGGGTGGTGGTAGTGGTAGGCATCCAGGCCCCCCTGAGTAGGGGTGGTGGTAGTGGTAGGCATCCAGCACCCATGAGTAGGGGTGGTGGTAGTGGTAGGCATCCATCCCCCTATGAGTGGGGATGGTAGTAGTGACAGGCATCCAGGCCCCCTGAGTAGGGGTGGTGGTAGTGGTAGGCATCCAGCACCCATGAGTAGGGGTGGTGGTAGTGGTAGGCATCCAGCACCCATGAGTAGGGGTGGTGGTAGTGGTAGGCATCCAGCACCCCCTGAGTAGGGGTGGTGGTAGTGGTAGGTATCCAGGCCCCCCTGAGTAGGGGTGGTGGTAGTGGTAGGCATCCAGCACCCATGAGTAGGGGTGGTGGTAGTGGTAGGCATCCAGGCCCCCATGAGTAGGGGTGGTGGTAGTGGTAGGCATCCAGCACCCATGAGTAGGGGTGGTGGTAGTGGTAGGCATCCATCCCCCTATGAGTGGGGATGGTAGTAGTGACAGGCATCCAGGCCCCCCTGAGTAGGGGTGGTGGTAGTGGTAGGCATCCAGCACCCATGAGTAGGGGTGGTGGTAGTGGTAGGCATCCATCCCCCTATGAGTGGGGATGGTAGTAGTGACAGGCATCCAGGCCCCCATGAGTAGGGGTGGTGGTAGTGGTAGGCATTCAGCTCCCCCTGAGTAGGGGTGGTGGTAGTGGTAGGCATCCAGCCCCCCATGAGTAGGGGTGGTGGTAGTGGTAGGCATCCAGCACCCATGAGTAGGGGTGGTGGTAGTGGTAGGCATCCAGCACCCCTGAGTAGGGGTGGTGTTGGTGGTAGGCATCCATCCCCCTATGAGTGGGGATGGTAGTAGTGACAGGCATCCAGGCCCCCTGAGTAGGGGTGGTGGTAGTGGTAGGCATCCAGGCCCCCTGAGTAGGGGTGGTGGTAGTGGTAGGCATCCATCCCCCTATGAGTGGGGATGGTAGTAGTGACAGGCATCCAGGCCCCCATGAGTAGGGGTGGTGGTAGTGGTAGGCATCCAGCCCCCTGAGTAGGGATGGTGGTAGTGGTAGGCATCCAGCACCCATGAGTAGGGGTGGTGGTAGTGGTAGGCATCCATCCCCCTATGAGTGGGGATGGTAGTACTGACAGGCATCCAGGCCCCCATGAGTAGGGGTGGTGGTAGTGGTAGGCATCCAGCCCCCCCTGAGTAGGGGTGGTGGTAGTGGTAGGCATCCAGCCCCCCATGAGTAGGGGTGGGGGTAGTGGTAGGCATCCAGCACCCATGAGTAGGGGTGGTGTTGGTGGTAGGCATCCATCCCCCTATGAGTGGGGATGGTAGTAGTGACAGGCATCCAGGCCCCCCTGAGTAGGGGTGGTGGTAGTGGTAGGCATCCAGGCCCCCCTGAGTAGGGGTGGTGGTAGTGGTAGGCATCCATCCCCCTATGAGTGGGGATGGTAGTAGTGACAGGCATCCATCCCCCTATGAGTGGGGATGGTAGTAGTGACAGGCATCCAGGCCCCCCTGAGTAGGGGTGGTGGTAGTGGTAGGCATCAATTCCCCTATGTGTGGGGATGTGGTGACAGGCATCCAGCACCCCATGAGTAGGGGTGGTGGTAGTGGTAGGCCTCCAGCCCCCCCAGAGTAGGGGTGGTGGTAGTGGTAGGCATCCAGGCCCTCCTGAGTAGGTGTGGTGGTAGTGGTAGGCATCCATCCCCCTATGAGTGGGGATGGTAGTAGTGACAGGCATCCAGGCCCCCTGAGTAGGGGTGGTGGTAGTGGTAGGCATCCAGGCCCCCTGAGTAGGGGTGGTGGTAGTGGTAGGCATCCATCCCCCTATGAGTGGGGATGGTAGTAGTGACAGGCATCCAGGCCCCCTGAGTAGGGGTGGTGGTAGTGGTAGGCATCCAGGCCCCCTGAGTAGGGGTGGTGGTAGTGGTAGGCATCCATCCCCCTATGAGTGGGGATGGTAGTAGTGACAGGCATCCAGGCCCCCTGAGTAGGGGTGGTGGTAGTGGTAGGCATCCAGCACCCTATGGGTGTGTATGGCATTGGTGGTAGCCATCCCGCCCCTATGGTTCTGCTGTTACTAGTGTACGTCATTTCTGCATCCCTATGTGTGTGTGACATATGTTGGGTACGTGTCGTTTGTTTGTGTAGTGGGTGTTTGACTTACCATCTGCGCCGTACGCGTCCGTACCTGTTCCGGTAATAGATGTAGAGTATTGGTAGGACCTGTGCGATGGGATTCATGGTTTGTTCGTCTCGTTCGGGTTTCTCGTGGCTTCGACTCGTACTCGTCGCTGGCTTGTTCGTCTCGTCGCCGTGGATCGTCTTGTGGCGCGAATCGGAGCTTATATACAGCTCTCCCGGATGCTCTGACGTGCCGGACGTAGCGACGGGTTCAGCGCGTACGGAGTGCGCATCGTACTGGTCCGGCCGGAAGGTGCTGTGTATTTGGTTCCGTGCGACTCGATTCGGCGTTTACGGATCCGGCTAGGGCGGGAAACAGGAGCTGAAATGGGTAAGTACGGCTCGCTCGGAATCTGGGCTGTTATGCGCATCGTACTTGCTTGTTGGGACGACTGTTCGAATCGGTCGGGAAACACGCATTCGGCTGGGTTTTTTCCCGGACGAATAGTGTTAGGTGCCCTACCGTCCGAGATCGGAATCGGCCCCTATATCTTTAGGAAGAAAATAAAACACTGAATTAGCTGCTTTGTAGTGATGAAGTTTGTTAAATAACAAGCCTTTCAGATTTTCCATGTACTTTAGGACTATTGGTGAAGGAAAAAGGAATAAATCACCAACCAACCACATGCAGTTAAAATGTTCTAATGTCACTTTATAAATGCAACCTAAAACAAACAATGGGCAAGCCAATTGATCTCACCTTTAAAATGTGAGTTCAAAACTATTGGCTTTCCCAATACTTGATGATAAAGCCTTGCTTAAAAAAATGAAAAAGTGAAATAAAATGGAAAATTCAAAATACTGGAAAAGCGAACATATATCCTAAGGTATCTCAGAACTATACATCCAAATCAATAATATCTTATATTTATTACATGGCATTGTTTACTTTTCAATTATTTTTTATTCCATAAGCTCTAAACAGAATTCAAAAATAATAATGAAATGTCAAAATGTAAAGAAAAATGCTTGCCAAGGCCTAACGTACTTTCACAGGACTCTCACTCGGCACCAGCTTTGAAGACATTAAACCTCTGTTTTAATATAAGCGATACTTTCCACAGTTTACCCCACAAAATAATTTGTTGGGACATAAAAAGCATGATGTTATTGCTAAATTTTAGAATGCTTGTTTTCTTGACTTCAGAAGGCTGAAGGGTTAGGTGGTCTACACATCTTAAATCAAATTCTTCGGTGGCTGGGTATCACTGCTGGCGCACACTTATAGTGTAAAAAAAATATAAAAAATTCAAACTTCCCTTAACTATGGTGCTGTAGAAACAAAGGTGTCACCAAGCAACCTTAGTAAACCATACAGGTTCAGAACATTGAAGACCCACCCTCAAGCACACAGAATTAAGTATTCAACTGTAATTATATCAACAAATCATTATTTAATATAGTCTTCATGCTTCCAGTTGTCATGCTTTGGGCCAAGTCTTAAAACATTTTTTAGCCAACATGTTCTTTGTTGAGATGGTGTATGTCTATGACTTAATACGGGCTAAAATTAAATTGAATCACTATTTTAACAGATAATACTCTCCTCAATAAACAATAATACAATTCCACTATTACCCATCATCTTGTGATAAAAACATATATAAAAGTAAGAATTATAATCATATTGACACCCTACGTGGAAACCCTGCAAAACATAGTTAAAAGTAGGTATACAAATCACAACTATTTATATTCATACAAGACGATCAATTAGCACCGGATAATACATAACCACCCTTCTGTGACACATGCAGATTGCCTCTCCATCACCATATGCAAACAATATAGTAGAATCAAACGTAAACCCAAACCGAACCAAGTGTGAATAAAACCACTATCCACATACCTTGGTATGAACAATTACCTGTAATGCTCCTATAAACAAAATTAACATAACAATAAAACACAAAGAAGCAACTAGGTGTCAAACCCATCAATATGTGTCAGATAATAACAAATAGAGTGAACACAATATACTCACTCACCCAATTTAAGATGTAATCCTTCATATACAGAAAGCTATATCTCATATCCCATTACCACCTGAAATTCACAAAAGAGTGTAAAAACGTACTATAATATTGGGCAAAATAAATCATTAAACCCTGATAACACTATACAGAATCAATAGTTCCCAACTTAAGAGTGCACACATGAATAAGCAAATGCGGCCGCCACCAAGTTCCAACTTTTCGTGCTTTCAGTTCACCATGAACATAATGAATTAAAGCTACAACATTAACAAAATATGCTTAACTATAAAAGCAAAAAAAACAGTCACTCATTGTGAAGTACCATCAAAAAGTCACACTGAAACCTCTACAATACAATATAAGCAATATCACACCTAGCTATACAAAAATGAGTAATGAGTACTCAATCTCATTTTTCAAAAATGTCAAACTATCATATAATGGTCAGTTTAACATCACAGCAGTACTGTGTGGGTTGTGGCAGCACCTAATACACATTATTCAACTTTACACCAACATGAGTACACTGGAAGATCGCAATAAAATGACAAAAAACCTATTTAGGAATCTAAGTACAGGTGTTACGATAGGACAAGAGAGAGAAAGATTAAAAAGACAAATTTATCAGACTTGAGAAATTGAAAAAATCAGAAGTGTCCAATGATGGGATGGAGATACACTCAAGCAGTATTTGAAATTGAACAGGATTCCAAGGGTTCTCAGGTCACAGATTATTCTGACATATGATGATCTAGATGAGGATTTACTAATGAGATGGGATGAGGAACTGGCGTATACTCAATGAATCTGATGGGTATTTTAATTCACAGGAAGGGCTCCAAGTTGTTGTAAGATATCAAGATATTGGAAACCGAAATTAAGAACATGAACCTTCCTGAACCAACAAGTTAGAATTATGAGATTTTGAATGAGGTTATGAATACACACTAAGAGGATATTAAGCAAAGGAAAACCAGGAAACTTAGAAGGAATGAAACAAATTATCCAACTGGCAGGGTTTTTACTTTTGCCAAAAGACATGATGATTTGGTTGAAAAGGATGAGTGTATTCAGACTGATAAGGACTCCTCTGTCATAAGTGGGAGTTTTACTTCTTTGAGTAATATAATGTGATAATAATAGTGAAGGTGAGGAGATAGATGCAGGGGAGGGTATATTTAAACAGAACTCCAATAGTAACACTTTTTTAAAGGAAGTGATAAGAATCAGAATGGGCAATCGAGCTCAGAATACCAGAACCAGGATAGACAATTCAAGAAAACAAGAAGGGGAAAAAGGGAAGGAGAACAGACAAGCAAAAGGGGCATTAGTATGCTGTCTTGTAACAAGAATAAGTAGGGCCCCAAGGGAAAACATTATCCTCTGGGTCTTTGGATGTTTCCATTATCAATTTATCAAGCAAGGAACTTAGTACTGACATGCAGTGAGTACTTAAAAAGGGCATGAGTTTCTGCCGCAGAGATAGAGGAGATATTCTGAATATGAAAATAGATTTGTTTAAACTTGTCAGAAAACTGAAACTTAAAAAGTACTTTTCTTTGAATCCAATGAAAAATATAGCAGGTGTATAGCCTATAGTGATTTGACTATTCAGGATATGTATGATACTGTGTATGTACACTTCTGTTGATTTCAGAATGTGAAGAAGACTCAGTTATGATCCCTATGGTACTTGCTAAGGTACTTAGGGCCATAAGTACGAAGGCATTTTGCATTTTCTAATGGTGCAATTCGCAATTTCAGTCTGTTAGCAAAAGCAAAATGCCATTTCGGATTGTAGGAAAGGCACTTTTGGTGGTGCAAAATGCGATTTCTATCCAGTAGAAATTCAATTTTGAAAATCGCTATAAAGGAAATCGCAAATAGGGATTTTTAAAAGTGACTTCGCAAACACCATGTACAAAGGATTTCCTAATTGTGAAGAGTCGCAAAATGGCCATTTAGGAAATGCAATTACCATCAATCTGTATCAGGTGTTAACCAGGTGCAAACTATAAAAAGGCACCCAAAATGCATCAGGTTTTTTCAGAATGGTGGCTCTGTATGTCTTGGATAGGAGGATGAGGATTTTGGCTGGTAGGCAGAGAAGAAGTATGAGACAGGAGAGAACAGTTAGGGTGAGGGTCTCCCTGTTTGAACAGACAGAGGATGAGATATATGAGAAGTAAAGACTCAGCAGCGAGGTAATCCTGGAATTAATTGCAGAGTTACAACCTCAGCTTCAGAACCCAACACTCAGAAGCAATGTAATCCCACCACATGTGCAGATATTGTATTTTCTACACCTTCTAACTTCTGTCAGTTACCAGGGTGTCATAGCAGTGGTGGTGGTGGTGGAGGGGTGGAGGTGTCACAAAGTGCTTTTTCCAAGTTCTTTCACAAGTTCCTGGACATCATGGTTAGCAAACTTAACCAATACATATCTATTCCAAATGTCTTCTCAGCATAACTGGGCTGTGGAAGAGGAGCCATGTCAGATCCAGAGGTGTTTCGGCGTGTACACCTGGAACAGCATCCCTCTTGCATAGATGTGGCACTGATGCTATAGCCATCTTCACTCTCAGGTGGTGGCAGTATGTTGAGGATGAGAGGTTGACTTTCTGAATGTTTTCAAAGGCAGTGGTCACTTGTACTAGCCCACGTGCAACATCCTTAAAGCATTGCCCAGGTCATTTTGAATGTTGACAGTTCTCTTTGCAAGCAAGGTCATGGCTACTGCCAATCTATTGATTGAATGAGTGAAAGCATCAAAGCGTTCCATGCACTGCCTGTGTCTTTGCAGACATTGCTCCTTCTCCATGGCAGCAATCCAACTGTCTTGCCCTTTCTGCAATTGCTGCATTGACTTCGACATACTTCGCAGATGCCTATTTACAATCTTAATTTGTTTGGCTTGCATGCACTGTACCGAGATGATTGATTTCTCCAGGCCACCAAACACAAGAGAACTGGCTACCATGTCGTCTGACACATTGTCATTGTAGACTGTTGCTGGCTGGATTCTACAGTGTATGTGTGTCCTGCCCACAGATGTAGTTGTGTCCCTGCTTTGAGGTTGTCCATCATCACTGTCCACAAAGTCTGGTAATGGTGCAACGCTTGCTGTCCTGGAATTTATAATTGGAGTAATGGACAAAGGAGTTGCAATTGTGCTGTCCTCCATTTCCACATTTGTGTCAGTAGCTTTTTCAGACTCAATTGTTTCAGACACGTCCTGGGTGTGATCTGTGGAAATGCATGTATATATTTAGTGCTAATAAATGGTTAATGTTTGTTCACAATATTGTTGTAAGTGTGCTTCATGTGTTTGTAAAATGTTTCTGATGTACATATATGTGTAGTGTAGTCATTGGCAAACAGTGCAGCATGCCACTTTGGTGTACTACAACTCCAATAATGCACTGCCAAGGTACAACAAACATCAAAATTGAGTTTTGCTTGCTGTGATGTTTTACTTGGGGAATTACAAACATTATGCTATGTTAAAAAAGTAAAGGAGAGTTGACTTACCCTGGCTGGTGCCTGTAGGATTGAAGCTGTCAATGTCCTACACTCCCACACCACTCTCTGGTTCCATTGTCCCCTCGATAACTGATTCGATGGGAAAGGGAGGGGGGTGTTTGGAGGGTCCAACACGTGTGCCAAGACCCTCAGCCATCCTGCTGGCCACCTTCTTCTTTGTGCGGGATCTCAAGTCATACCAGCGGTTTCTGATTTCTGGTATGGTCCTCTAGGTCATATCAAGGGAGTTCATCTTCTTCAGCATACTGTTCCATAACTTGGTCTTCTGGGATTCTGGAACAGTAAATGATGCCTTCCCAAAGAGCTGGCCCATGTGTGCCACACATTCTTCTGTTAGAATTTCCAACTCCTTCTCTGAACATTTAAGTTTCAGCTTCCTGCTTCCAGAGTCCTTGTCCCCATCTTCCTTGGACATGGTGTTCTCCAGGAACTGCAAAGAAACACTTACAGTAGTGAGCCAGGAGCACTCCTTCATTCCTGCACCTTCCTAGGCTTCTGGGTGGTAGGCAAACCCTGTATTTCTAAACTTTCTGGTCTGACATATTCTGCATCCAAAATGCGACTTTTCCTAAATTGCGATTTCTTATTTGGAAATCGAAATTTAGCGAATTCCAAAATAGCGATTTCCTATTTGCAATTGTGAATCTGTAGAAATCGCTATTAGAGGAATCCACTGTTATATACATCTCATTTTATGATCCCTAATATCGATTACTAATAGTTTGCTATTTGGAAATCGCAAAATCAAACTTTTGTACATATGGCCCTTAATGATTTAGATATTTGTACAAATTTGAGCATTGATATTGGACAACAACCAAAATCTAGATGGACACCACAATTGAGTAGTGGTAATAACTTAGAGCTTTTTTATAAAGCCATTTGCGCAGATTTGGATTGCTGGAATAGTAGGACAATTACTAATTTAGGAAGGGGCAGAGATAATCTGACCTCAGGTGAACGTATTGCAACATGACAAAGACCTGATGATTAGGATAGTGGTCAAAGGTGGTAATATTGTGGTTATGAATTGAGTGGATGATCAGGAGATTTATGAACAATTGGGTGGCTCCATGTGTTATGGGAAATTGAGTTCCAATCCTATTTTTGAACTACCTAAATTGATCAATGGCAACTTGAAACAGCATTGGAAATTCAATAGGTCTCATATTTGTTGAAGTTAGAGCTATTGGCATTATAAATGCAAAAAATAGTGCTAAGGAAAGAACCATGTTGAAGACAATGACATTAAAATATGCAGGGGTTTCATTTCGTGCAAAGTAAAAGCCCATTACTTTGAGATCTTTAGACCATCCAGGCACAATTCTAACCTCTTTAATGTTGAATACAGCAATCCACAACTGAACTTTAGAAAAATATTTGGTATTATTCTGAACCTCTTGTGCAGAGTTTGTAGTAATCTTTGAAAGTTTTGAGACTGAACACAGGTTTTAATTTCTTTTGGAAGTGTGGCATTACATGCATCAGATACTGGGTTAAGGGGCAATGTGCTTAATCCATAAATATGTGGTGGACAGCATAGTGTTGCAAATTGCTTAATCAAGGCATAATGAAACATCTAGCACTTGGCAATACAAGATTACCATAAAGTGCATGTGTATTTTACACATGATACATTAGATGTGTACTTTTTACAGCTTGTAAAAAGTAACATGTGTAGCCTCAGACAGCATAGCTATTGCAGAGTTTGAACAGAGGTTATGTGCTTGCACCTAAGACAGCAGAGCTATCCAGAGGTTGCAAAGTGTTATAGGTTTACTCCTTTGACAACAGGGCTGTCCCTCAGGTTACCTAATGATACAGTGGGTGCAAATGGGAGAAGAGCTATGCCTCTGGAAGCACATGAGTTAAAAGCTTGTTCCTTAGACAGCAGGACAGTCTCACGAGTTGCATAGAAGACACAGTGGGTGAAAACAAGATGAAAGAGCTACTGAAAAGGACCCACAGGAGTTAAAGACTTGCAACTTGGGCAGAAGGGTTGTATTTCAGGTTAGATGATACAGCGGGTGTAGTAAGAAATATAAGCTGTCTAAAGGCTTGCATGTAGATTGTGGGGCTGTTGGCCTGGATAACTAACTGATGCTGTTGTAAATGAGAGATGAGTTGGCTCTTAGGATACATTGGAATGAAAGGCTTGCACATAGATTGCAGGGCTGTCTCTCAGGTTACGTAGATGATAGTGGGCCTAAATGAAAGATAAGTTGTCTCATAGGATGCACTTGAATGAAAGGTTTGCACCCTTTTCGCAGGCTCCATAACTGTCTCTCTGGGTACACAATGGGTGCAAACGAGACAGCAGGCATATCCCTTGTGGTGTACAGGTGCTGCAGGTAGATGCGTTTCTCTTCAGGGACACCACTGCAGACTGCTCTTCCAATTGCTGTGTGGGTGTTACTGTCGGTAAATCACTCTGATTTGTTGAAGGAAGCATGTCCTGACAACTGCCCACACCTTCTGCAGTGAGCTGTTCCTAAGGGGTGGGAGGCCAAGAACTGTGTGCTGCTGCGGCTAATAATAGGTTATTAACAGATGAAAGATGGGGTTCTTCTTCCGCTGGCAGAACATCAAGGCGCCCCTCACCGGCACACTCATGGCATGTACCATGAGAGACCTGAATTTCAGGTGGCCCACTTAAAAATGTTTTCCCTAAGCCTTAGACAGTAGTGCAGTCTCTCAGACTAACACCCAGGCTTGTTAAAGTACTTTTGCATTTTAGAAGTAGCAGAGCTATCTCACTGTAGTCATTAAAGAAATTGTAGCACTATTTCTAATTATAACAAATTTGACCTGTTGATTCGGTTTAACTTAGCAGTACACAGCAGAGCTATCTCCTATTGAATCTAGCGCCAAGAGAATTTTTGATCTGTGGTGCGTGTGGGCTGTGTACATTTTACTTGTTCACACATAATTTAGATGTTTGCTTGAGCTTTTCAAGTCACTAACCAGAAGAGTTAAAAGATCTTTTAAAATGCCATGGGCAGTGATTTCTAAATCACAAATTTCTTTTCTCTTTCAGTCGTGTGCCTGAAACTGTATTTGATGTCTGTGGAGACTGAAAATTACTGGCGCCGAGCACTAGTAGAGTGTGACAAACAGGGAGAGCAGGCCGTGAACAGAAAACCACATTCAGCACTCGTCCAAATAAGAAACATATAAATAGAATTGTGCTTTAAAAAACATTTACATAGCAGCTATCAAACCCAGTATGTTGATTTTCCTTACCTGACTTTCTTCATCTGCTGTTTGCATGCATCACTGTGTCACTCTGTCCAGATGGAATTCTTTTTCGTGCTTTTCTGTGTTTTCATGGCGAGGTCAACTGTGTCAGTGTGTTTATTAATTACAACATTTCCTCGAGCTTGTAGTGGTACGGGAGCAGTTCACATGTTCATGAGATGTGATTTTGCTCAGGTGACGAAGGGGGGAGGCAGTGGGTGCAGAGGGGGTCAGGCTCTGAAGCTCTTTCAGCATGCAAGGTAAAAATGCAAAAGGAAAGTAGAGGCAGACAAAAATATGTAACCACCAGCATTTACACCCTGACCAAGTGTAACATGAACACAGTATGACCCAAAAGAAATAACAAGTTAACTGCCTTGATCAAACAAAATCCTCTCTATAGCAGAGAGTAGAGAGAATTGGCAGTAGAAAAATAGGTTCTTTCAAACAACAGATAAGCCATGAAAGCGGAAGGAAACTGTACTCAACCGGTGCTCCTCAGCCATCAACGGAAGTGAGGTATCGTCTGCAGGAACCATTCAGGAGGCAGCAAAGAAGATCGACACTGGAGTCAGTGTATGATAAGTACAAGGTTGGAAAAAAGTGGTTCTATTAAATAACAGCAGGTACTGCAGACAGTGCATGCGCGCTCATGCCCGATCTAAAAATGGCATAATGCACGGCTACTCGATGATGAATACCGTTATCTACTAGTTGATCATCCTGAATTTCCTTGTTTATACACACTTCCAAAGGTGCATAAGGATTTATCTTTCCCCCCAGACAGCCCAATCTTCTCGGGAATTGGAGGACCTACTGAACGGATCTCTGAGTTTGTGGATATTTTCTTACAATCTTATGTGTTCAATTTACCTTCCCATATTAAAGATTTGAAACATATATTGAATTTTCTTAGTGATGTAGTATGGGAACCAAGTATGTTAATGGTCACACTTAATATTGTTTCATTATACATGAACATCACACATGAAAATGGTATTATGGATCATACAGACATGTTAATCTCAATGACTAAACTAATATTGGAGATCAATTTCTTTTGTTTAATGATGAATGGTTCAGACAATTATGGGGTACCGTGATGGGCTCTAGGTTTACTCCTTCTTATGCCAACTTCTTAATTGGGTAGTTTGAGGAGGGGCAGATCCGGGGTCCATGTGGTTCAATGTGGATTAACCATATTTTTTACTGGGGTAGATTTATTGATGACATCTTTATGATTTGGACAGGTGATGAAACTAAACTTAAGGGCTTTTATGAACAACATGAATGATTCCAATATGTGTTTTACGTATCAATATAGTTCGGAACACATTGTTTTTTAAGATGTTGAACTCTATATCAAAGATAAGATCAACAGTCGGATGTTTCAGAAAACTACATCATATAATTCATTGTTACACCCTACTGGAACAAAGATTTATCAAGAGGGGCTATGATATACATGTGATTAGATCTGCTAAGACTAGGATTCATAGATTAGACAGAAGCTCCACACTGTGCACGAATACGGGTCAAAAGAGCACACGTAATACCAATAAGGTACACCTGATTACTAACCATAATTGGAATTCCAGAAATCTTGGGAAAATCTTACAGAAACATTGGCATTTACTTAAAGCAGATAAGTCCTTGCATGATATCCAATAAAGAATGCGGTGTGCGCACTGGTGAATATTCCAGGTTATTAATCAGTAATCCCTTATTCATTAAACGCTCAACTTCCCGTGGTCCACCGCTGCTAGGCCACAGTCCTCATATAATCATCTGCTCATGGAAAGGAGCGTTATGTCGTTGTCTGGTGTACTCAATCAATTATTGTATTCATTAATAATCAAGTCCACAGGCAAGCTTCCTTTGTCAAAAAGTTCTGTATTTTATTTGCAAACATATATATTTTTCGAAAAACTCAATCCAAGAACTTGTATGACATCAATTAAATCAGCCTATGTGTTTCGTCCACACTTGGACATCATCAGGGCTGAAAAAAAGGGAAAGAATATACATATCAGTTTAGACACCTGTACTTACTCAATACATTATTATATTCCACTGTGAACAACATCAAAATGTACACATATCTTAAATCAAACAATAACAGAAAAAATGCCTGCCTATATCCAATCTTCACAACTCTCCTGAGCCCAGGATGTTACTGATTGAACTTATGAGACTGAGAAATGTGCCCTTTGCAGGGCATAGTAGCGTTGATTCGTGACCAAGATAGTCTGTGGTCATTGGCTTGTGATAGGAATTGACTAACTCTGGAGCTTCAAGATCCAGGATCATATATAGATAGGATTTTTTGAGCATTCTCCTCTAATTGCAATAGAAGTAAGCATGACGGTAATGCAGTTGACATCATTTGGGCAGTAATTTATAAATTGTGGGGCCTTGTAGAATAAGAATTTGTTCGTGTTTGGATTGTATTTGACTTCTTCATCCAATGGGACTTCGGCCAAGGTGATTATCACATGGACAGTGAGAAATCTTATTGACATGGGGATACAAGTGGTCCACTACTTGTAGGTTTGAAATTAGATGATCTCGCTATCTATTAGCAGATATAGAAAATGCCAGATTGGTCTTTGGGGAGAACATGATGGCGCCCGGCAGTATCAGAAAGCTTAACGCCTTAAGGGAATTCGCTTTTGGAATATTAGACGTGATTCACCGGGCCCCGGCGATGTAGGACCGAGCTAGGTTCAAATGTGGTATCCTCGCAAAGCTGAACGTACTAAGTAGGCTCTAGATTGTAATGAGGGTAGTAGATTAATGTGCTGTCATTATTTAGTTAAATAGGGTTGTGAATACGGTGTAATTACATCGGTCAGAACATGTGAGGTAACTTCCGCGTTTTTACGTGATATTGACTACTGTGGTGAAGGGCCGAGTCGTGATTGGTCTAAGCGGTATTACCTAACTGGCAGGCCAGGCCCAACGACAGGCAGGCCAGGCTAGTATCGGATTGATTCACATGATTAACTTCCTGGCACGTAGCAGGAAGAGGGCAATCGTTTTCGTAGCATACGTGATGACGAAGAACATCTCCGGAGGTGGTGGCCTATTTAAATTGATCGGATTGGTTAAACATAGTTGAGGACCAGAGTGGAAACCACGAACCGAGTATGATAATAAGGCGTTTTCAAATACTTGATTTTGATTGGTCCCAGATATATTTAAATAATGACCAAAGGCGGGAGACAGATACACAGCGGGATTTATCGGACCAGCTGCGGCGCTGACGAGCACAATGGCGAAACACGTTTAAAGAGGTGAGAATAGGGCTCCACGAAGTATTAGTTGCCACTGGCATTTATTGTAAATTCTTGTTAGGTAGAGTGCGGTGCATGGGGAGTGATATTTTGTTATTTGATCGTTTACGAAATACTTTTGCTGTGAAGTTAGACACTGGAAAGTGATTGTGCATTTTTTTTCCCTTTACTAATAACACGGGTTTCTCTACGAATGGATTCAAACCACTGTGTGACAGGGGGCATGGAGTGTGAAGGATGGTCGGTTAATATGAATTTGGAACTATAATTTGAATAAGTGTATTGTGCAAGCTATTTGGCAGTTCAGGATACAGTATTGCAGGAACTCAAGGGCAATCAAGGGGTTGCTTTTTGTTCAACCTGTACACAATAACTGGGTGTAAATGTGTTATAGTGGGATGATTCCACGAAAGGTAAAACTTTTTCAAATATGTATTTTACATAGAAATAATCCGCCACGAAAGGGAGGAGCAGGAAAACTGATGAATATCTTTGTGGAAAGAATTGACATAAAACAAATACTGAGGTATGTCTCAAACCACTTTACGGAGTATTTTATGAAGAGTGAAGTGGGTCCTGGGGATCACAGCAAAGACGCTAAAATACAAGGGCAATGGGGACAGACAGGATGTTCCGGAAGAGGAATTATATGATAATAACAAAAGAGGGCTAAAGTAATTAATCAAGTGGTACATGACATGCCGACATGATGTCTTAGGAACTTAAAGTAACATCCTGGGCTCAGGAGAGTTGTGAAGATTGGATATAGGCTGGCATTTTTTCTATTATTGTTTGATTTAAGATATGTATACATTTTGATGTTGTTCACAATGGAATATAATAATGTATTGAGTAAGTACGGGTGTCTAAACTGATATGTATATTCTTTCCCTTTTTTTCAGCCCTGATGACGTCCAAGTGTGGACGAAACGCGTAGGCTGATTTAATTGATGTCATACAAGTTCTTGGATTGAGTTTTTCAAAAAATATATTTGCAAATAAAATACAGAACTTTTTGACAAAGGAAGCTTGCCTGTTGACTTGACTATTAATGAATGCAATAATTGATTGAGTACACCAGACAACGACATAACACTCCTTTCCATGAGCAGATGATTATTTGAGGACTGTGGCCTAGCAGCAGTGGACCACGGGAAGTTAAGCGTTTAACGAATACGGGATTACTGATTAATAACCTGGAATATTCACTAGTGCGCAAACGTGCGAGGCCCTCACCGCCTTCATTATAGGATATATAGTATTCAAGGGGCTGCAGCACGGTGGTGGTTAATATTTAACGAATAGAAATTGAGATCTTGTTGTGAGGAGCCCAAGGATGGAGGATGATCGGGAGAAATTGGCAGCAGAATTATTTCAGCAAAGCAGATAGATCGCCACGGATGGCAGAAAAGATCTTCCAAGCAGCAGTCTGAGAAATAAATTTCTGTAACTAGAAAAACTGAACTGTCAAAATGGTGGGACGGTATCACTCTAAAAAATTATGTCAAACAAAAACGAGTACCCAGGGGATTGAGAATATTGATCTTTCCCACATTCGATGATTTGGACGTGGATCTCCTCAAGGAGTGGGAGGAGAATTTGCACTCGTCCTCTTTTTGTATGATGCATATTCTAATTAAAAATGCTGAAAGAAAAGTAGAGAAATTGAAAAGCCAGATTGCAGAACTAGAGAAGGAAATCAGGGATATGAACTTAACTGATTTAACAGACAAGAATTATGCAATTTTAAAGGAGGTTATTAACAAACATCAATTGCAGATCAAGGATAACAAACTCAGTAAGATTAGGAGGGATGAAAGGGACTACAACCAAGGAAGGGTGTTTACTTTTGGCAGAGGTTTTGATGAGATACAGAAACCTAAAGTTACGGGAGGAGTGGAAGCACAAGGAGAACTGAGCTTGGTTAATTACAGCAGCTCGGATCTATCATCAAGTGAGGAACTGGGGGCCACTAGCGCAGCGGAGCTAGACCAGCAAAGACTTCTTCTTTTTCCGAAGAAATCCAAAGGATAAGAAGGGGGAAGAAAAAGGTCCTAACAGAACAAGGCGAAGCAGGCGGAGGCACAGAAAGTATAAGAATTGGGACAAGCAGCCAGGACAAGTTCAGGAAATAGGAGAGGGTACTGGATACATGGGATCTGCATTACCTAGTCATTATCTAGAGGTTATTAACCTATCAGACAGGATATTGAGCTTGCATGAATTATCTGTGTTAAAGAGAGGACTCTCTTTTTGTCCAAACAGTACTTGTGATTTCACTGAAATGGAAATTGATTTGTTTAAATTTGCAAGAAGATTAAAATTAAAAAGTTTCTTTTCCACCATGGATAAATCTGTGAATGTTGAAAGTAGAATTAAAGGATCTGAACTGACTATAGAACATATGCGTAATGTACAATTACTTGTATCATTGACTGAGGGTGAGAGGTATAGTGTGGAAGACGTTACGGCCATGTTGAATATCCCGACTGATTATGGTTGCACCAGTGGCCTGAGACCTGCTTCCAAATTCACACCTCAGGGGCCTCAATATGCAGTGATTGATTTGTTTGTCAAAAGAACTATGAATGATCTACACAGATTGGAGGATCAGGGTAGGCTGAGGAACAGTAATCTCAGATGCAATGAGAATTTGTCTAAGGGAGAGCATTCAGCCATAACAAATTTGAAGAATGACAAGAGTATAGTAATACGTGAAGCCGATAAGGGCGGAAACATTGTTATAATGAGAAGGTCAGATTATTGTAATGAGATCAGGAGACAACTCAGTGACACCATGTGTTATAAGAAACTGGGTTCTAATCCCACAAAGGAAGCTGGTGGAAACATCACGGAAAGACTTTATACATGGAGGGAGCAGGGATTATTGGATGAACAGGAATACAAATATTTAAATATTATTAATCCGACTTTCCCTTTCATATATATCTTACCAAAGGTTCACAAGTCTATGCAAAATCCACCAGGCAGACCTATAGTCTCCAGTATAGGGAGTCTGACCGAGCATCTCTCAGAATTTGTGGATATATTTTTAAAACCCTTGGTGGTGAATCTACCCTCATACATAAGAGACACAATGGATGTTCTCAACAAACTGCAAGATGTAGTTTGGGAACGTGGAATGAGTTTTGTTACACTAGATGTAGTGGGATTATATACATGCATTGAGAATGAAAAGGGAGAACAGGCCCTGAACCGCTTTTTGGGGAGTCGCAGTGCGAGTTTACAGGAACACTCAAAAATTATTTTGGAAATGATTACCCTGATATTAAATAACAATTTCTTTTTGTTCGAAGGTGAATGGTTTCACCAGATCAGGGGTACAGCCATGGGTTCCAGGTTTGCTCCTTCTTATGCCAACCTCTTCATGGGGTGGTTTCTGAAGGAGCATGCCTGGAGCAAGAGGGCTGCTAGATGGATGGACTTAATTTTATTCTGTGGCCGCTTCATAGATGATGTTTTACTGATATGGAGAGGGACAGACCAAGAACTAATGGACTACTATGAATTTTTGAACAGTAACGAATACAACGTTACATTCACTATGTGCCATCACAGGGAGCGGATTGAATTCCTAGATGTTGAATTATTTATAGTTGACAACAGTATACATAGTAAGCTATATCGGAAGAAAACTGCGACTAACTCCATTTTAAGAGCAGATAGCGCTCATCCCCCTGCTGTGATTAAGGGTATCCCTTATGGCGAGGTGGTGCGGATCATGAGGAATTGTAGCCTGGATGAGGATTTCAGGTCAGGACTGGATGATTTACATCGAAGGTTATCCGGTAGAGGATATGCCTGGGAGTGTTTAGAGAAAGCAAGAAGACGAGTGTACACCATGAGAAGGGACTACATTGATACAGAAGGAGAGAGCGCTAGCCAGGGAACGAATAGCCTTCATCTCTAAATATAGCACACACCAGAATAAGATTTTTAAAATCTTAAACAAACATTGG
This sequence comes from Calotriton arnoldi, assembly GCA_963921515.1. Classification (NCBI taxonomy): domain Eukaryota; kingdom Metazoa; phylum Chordata; class Amphibia; order Caudata; family Salamandridae; genus Calotriton; species Calotriton arnoldi. The sequence goes on along the minus strand of CAWUFW010005371.1, from coordinate 223,122 downwards.
AATCTACTCGAAGGAGTACCTGGTTTGGTTGATGTCATCACTGACAAACCAGTGGTAACTTATAGGAGATGTCCCACGATTGGAAATTTAATCACTAGAAATTACCTGAAACCCACACGTACACAGGGAGGGAATTGGCTCCCGGAGCAACCCAAGGGGATTTACACATGTGGTTCATGTAACATTTGTGACTTAGGGATTAACCGCATTAAAGAATTTAAGTACAATACGAGGAAGGTTTACTGCATTAATGAGTTCATCAACTGCAACAGTTGTGGAGTGATATACATCATACAATGTGAATGTTGTAAAATTTATATTGGCAGCACGAAGAGAACACTGAAACTCAGGATACAAGAACATAGTCGATCAATAGCCAATAATGATATTAGGTCACCCATATATCAGCACATCAGAGACAACCACCCTGATAAAAAGAAAATCAGATTTCATGGAATACAAAGAATCATTCCTAATGTGAGGAGGGGATTGGGAATTGCAATTAAGGCAACAGGAGGCAAGATGGATCAGTAAATGTAGATCAGTGACGCAGGGTCTAAATAGTGATAATGAACTGCATTATTTTTTGAATCAGTAACTCGGTTGTTGCTTGAGACACTCGAGGTACCTTGGGAATGCGAGGGCGAGTTGACCTGTGATACAAATTGGAATCCCGGACTGTGTTCAGAATGGGGTGCCCTTCTGGTCTTTATGGTGTTTGGATACATGCTGATTGAACTTATGAGACTGAGAAATGTGCCCTTTGCAGGGCATAGTAGAGTTGATTCGTGACCAAGATAGTCTGTGGTCATTGGCTTGTGATAGGAATTGACTAACTCTGGAGCTTCAAGATCCAGGATCATACATAGATAGGATTTTTTGAGTGTTCTCCTCTAATTGCAATAGAAGTAAGGATGACGGTAATGCAGTTGACATCATTTGGGCAGTAATTTATAAATTGTGGGGCCTTGTAGAATAAGAATTTGTTCGTGTTTGGATTGTATTTGACTTCTTCATCCAATTGGACTACGCCAATGTGATTGTCACATGGACAGTGAGAAATCTTATTGACATGGGGATATAAGTGGTCCACTACTTGTAGGTTTGAAATTAGATGATCTCGCTATCTATTAGCAAATATAGAAAATGCCAGATTAGTCTTTGGGGAGAAGATGATGGCGCCCGGCAGTATCAGAAAGCTCTATTGTTTGCATATGGTGATGGAGAGGTAATCTGCATGTGTCAAAGAAGGGTGATTATGTATTATCTGGTGCTAATTGATCGTTTTATATGAATATAAACAGTTGTGATTTGTATACCCACTTTTAATGATGTTTTGTAGTGTTTTCACATTGGGTGTCTCAATATGATTATAATTCTTACTTTTATATATGTTTTTATCACGGGGTAAAAGTGGAATGTATTTTTGTTTATTGCGAAGATTATTATGTTTTAAAATGTGATTCTATATACTTTTAGCCCTGATGAAGTCATGGGCGATACACCATCTCGATAAAACAAGTGTTGGCTAAAAAAGTTTTAAGACTTGGCCCAAGGCATGGCAATTGGAATCATGAAGACTATATTAAATGATGGATTGTTGATATGATTACAGTGAATATCCGGATGGTTTGGGATGGAGGACGTTTCTGCAATGTCTACACAACTCACACAATGATCTCTGGAATATTCTCAAAAATATCTATATGAAGCATTCATGCCCATGTTTGTTATGTGCAGTCTACAGAGGCCTTTTTCAAAAGCTTTTCATTGATTTTTCATTGCCATCAGGTTTGGTAAAGTGACTGTTTTCTTTGAAACAAATCACTATATCTACCAGAATGTACTGTCTTTTTAAATGAGAACTCAGTAATGAGAACAGGCTATCCGGGTGACATGAGTCAGCGAGCTATGCTGTCTTATTTTTTACAAATTCATATTTTAAGATGTCTTAGTTCAATAGGATCAGACCAAGACATACAGTAAAATAGTGAACAGGGTTAATTCACCTGCTGTAGACCTGTGTAGGGCACCTGCCAAAAGCAGGTTTCGATGTTAGGTAACACATCGCTTTACTATAGAACTCACTTCTGTCCCATGCAACCTCATCAGACAGAATTGTATTTCTCAAATGGCCTGATGGCATGATCTCCGCTCCGTCCTCGCTTTTTAACTAATAGCAGTCAGCATGCTGTGCCTACTGTAGGTCCATTCCAAAGGTAAACTGAAACTACAGTCCCAACACGGTTTGGGCTTTTTGTTGTCAAGCAGGTCTAGCTAGCTGAACAAGCCCATAATGGCATGGACATGGTGCTATTTGACAGCTATGCTCCTCACATTGTTATCCCACATACCCCTAGTGCCCAAATACCCCTAGGGGTGACAGTGCTGTAGTATACACATAGTGATTGATTGATTGACATTATTTCCATTCCAGTACTCATGTCTTGCATTTTCAATTGGGAGATTTAAAATATAAGTACCAAAATGCAAAATGGTGTGTGCTAAACGGGCAGGAGTCTTGTAAATCTCACATCAGGCACAGTTAGATATGGCCAGGTTGTAACTATGATTCAGACAGTAACCCTAACAGTGCTGCCATGTACCATATGAGATTTACATCCAGTCCTGGTTTTTAGAACACAGTCCTTAGCCTACATGAGCTTGTGCTTTTGCAAACCCCACTAACACCATGTGTTAGGGGCCTGGAACCCAGGTGGCTCATGTGGTCATTATTAGGCTTTGAAGTCATTGTTCATTGGGCCTCTCTAAATTTGGGAATGCTCATTTCATGTCAATCGTCTTCACAAAGGCAAAACACTAGTTTTGTATCGCAGCAAAGAGGGTCGAGCAAATAATGGAAGTAGAGTCTGATCCATAGGTACCGTAGCGCGTCCTAGGTACTAGCTGGGGAGCAGGGTAAGGAAGCTTGTACTGCCATGCAGGGCTCTAGTTCCCTGTGCTTTTCACCTGAACACCTTACACAAGTGTCTAGAAGTGGTCGATATGCAGATCGCCCTGTGAAATTGACTTTTATTCTCCTTGTGCAGGACACACTTGTGTCTACTTTGTAGGAGTTGCCTGGCTCCTGCGCTGGACTGGGAACCATATTGGAAGGGTAATGACCCATTTGTAATGATTTTATTATTCCTATCTCATCCAATTTCTATTCTCTTAAAATTGGTTACCAGCATAGTTTTACTCAAAAGGGAGCTTGAGGATGGAACGGTTACTGGACCCCAGTTTGAATTTTATTTTACCACACCTGTTATTTTTCATTAAAGTGCGGAAAGCATGCGATTTCCACGCCCCCCAAATGGAGGGCTATTTAAAACACATTGAAGCACGACCAAGCAGCGGTGTAGAGATCACCCACTGAAATTAACTTTTATTTTCCTTGTACAAGACAGACATGTGTCTACTTTTTAGGAGTTGCATAGATCCTGCACTGGATTGGGTGCCATATTGAAATGGTAATGACCCGGGTTTAACGATTTTATTATTCCTATTTCACCCAATTTCATTTCTCTTAAAATTGGTTAACACTATAGTTTTACTCAAAAGGGAGCCAGTGGGTGAAACAGGGGTTGCTGGACCCCAGTTTGAATTTTATTTGATCACACCATTATTGTTAATTAATGTGCTGATAGCACGTGATTTCCATGCCCCTGACATGCCCCATAAATGGAGGGCTATTTAAAACACATGAAATATCCTCACAAAATATGTGAATAACATGAACAAACATTAATAATACTATACATGTGACATCATAAAATGCATATCGCATTAGAACATGTACATGTTTTAAAAACTAGGACAAAAAACATATTATCCCCAATAGGTATAATATACATCAACAATGCCCCTCACATGTTATATACTTGTTTAAAAAACCTCTTAGTGAATTAAAAATAAGACAAAACAAACATATAAATATATAAATACATAACATCGATGGATCCGTGACAGACATAACCATGGCCACTACTTTGAGTATATCCAACAAGATTGTAAAAGTCACAGTTACATACATATATGCAGCATGAGAAGGAGAGACATACAACCATTTTATTCTAATGTATCAATTCATAATGTATACATTAGTCCTATAACAAAAGACATATATCTTTTATATCTCTCATTTGTTTATTTGAGTAAGCTTCTCAGAATACGCATTTCATTCCATGTCAATGTGTGGAATAATTTGGGGATAAATAATCTAATATATATATATATATATATATATATATATATATATCTTTATATTTTATTTCACCCATATTTTGTTGGGTGCAAGTCCCAAGATAATCTTTCCTTATCATAAGCCAAAGTTCAAGTTCAGCCAAAAGATGTTATGGGACCAGCAGCACAAGAGAGAGGAATGGCACAGGGAAAAGAGGAAAAGGGGAAGTAAACATGAAAGGAAAGAAGGAAAACAGCTATTCTTCCAAATGTATGGTCCGGCATGATAACTGTATGTGTCCCACTAAGAAAATATATTATGAATACCCGATAACATACAAAGCTTTTATGCATTCAATATATATCCAAGGCCTATAGCCATCGACAATCCATCCCACGGCAAGGAAAAAATATATTTCCAGGTCCAAGGCGGGCAAATATCCAGTATGGAACTTGTATTAATCAAACAGTCCGGGCCAATCTGCCCCCGTAATTGGTGCCTACAGATGTAACATAGAGATGTATCTATAATTATTGGTGAAGTGATCACTTGGAAAGGAATAGTATTATTATCCATACCATATATCACTCTAAATAAGGTGCTTCCAACTGGTTCTGTTGCATTGGATCCCTACAATCAAAGGTTTGGGCTTTTTCAAATAAGGGACGGGCAACCAGAATAACCAAGGGTTAAAAGCAAAGTTTCATAAACTTGAGAGGTTAAAAAAGCAAGAAATTGCTAGATGATGGGATGGAGTTGCTCTCCAAAAATACCTGGACAATAATAGAATCCCAAGGGGTTTGAGAATTAAAATGTTTCCCACATTTGAAGACTTGGATGAAGAGTCTCTAAAAGAATGGGAAGGCAATTTACAAAACGTTTCATGTATCATGATGCGAATTTTGATTAAGCACCCGGATAAAAAAGTGAGTAAATTACAAGACGAACAAGATCAAATTGAGAAAGAAATTAAAGCCATTGATCTAAAAGATGTGATAAAAAAATTATGATATTCTTGACAAAGTAATAGAGTAATATCAAGTGTATTCGTGTGACAAAAAACTCAGAAAAATAAAAAGAGATGAAACTTACTAGAAGTGTGGTTGAATTTACACTTTTGCACAGAAATCAACAGTGTAAAAATACCTGGTGAAGGCAAAAGGGCACAGGATGAGAATTTAAAGACATAAACTATCAGTAGTAGCTCCTTGACATCAATTGAGAGCACTTCTTCAAATGACACAGCTTTGACTACCTCAACTCCACAGGGAGGTTCAACTTTTTTAGTGGAAATGGAAAGACTATGGCTAGGCAACAAACTAGTAAGAAAAGAGCAAAAACCAGAAAGGGGGTGGAAATGTAAAAAAGAAAAAACTGGAAGCTCCTGGGGTACAAACAAGTTGAAAGAAAAACAAGTTGAAGACCAAGTGAAGGACATTATTGCGATATCTATTGAAACATTTGGGGAATTGGTAATCGTTAACTTGTCTGACCAATGTCTCAATGTATTAGAAGAACAAGTGGTAAGTAAAAGACTGGGCTTTTTTCCCTCCCAAGTGGGAGACCCGGTCGAGGTCTTTGTTGACCTGTATAAATTCACTTGCATCTTGAAATTAAAAGAACACTTTAACAATATTCCTGCTTGATCAGTACCTATGATTGAACGAGTACAACTCCCTGAACAGACTGTATTGGACCTGTATGACATATGACTACGGTTATCTATAACTGAAGATGAACCAGAAAATATTGAGCCATTGAGAGAAACTCTAAATATTGCTGAAAATATGAGTGCCGCAAAACACACATCAGTATATAGATCTATTCAGGAAAGAGTAACTGGAGATTTACACAAGCTACAAGAGAAACCCAAAAAGCAAAATAGCGAAAAATTACACTCTCACCATAGCTGAAAGAAAGGCTGTAACCAATCTACAATCAGATGAAAACAGTCATTAGAGAGACCAACAAAGGTGATAATGCGCAAAATAGATTATATTCAAGAGGTAAATAGACAATTGGGTGACCCTGATTGTTATGAGCTTGTAACACATAGCCCTATGAATGCCTTGGCCACATACATCAATCTCAAATTAACTGGGTGGCGGGAAAGAGGTCTCATAACAGATGAGGTATATAATTACCTCTCTGATGGAAACCAACAATTTCCGTGTATTAACATCTAACCCAAACTTTATAAGGTGGATGTCTTCCCTCCAGGAACATCTATAATTTCAGGCATTTCCTACCCAACTGATGACCTGTCTGAATAGGTAGATATGTTTCTACAGAGTTTTGTTTGTAATCGTCCAGCATACATCCAGAACAGTAAACACATCCTCAATAAATTTGAGGATGTCACATGGTCACAAGAGGTGATCTTTGTAACCATGGATGTTGCAAGTCTATACACTTGCATCCAAAAAACCTTTGGAATTCAGGATCTAGACTCTTTCCTCCGCACATGAACTGCAGACTTTCTGGAACATAATCAAATGATTATTGAGATGGTGGAAATTATACTCACCAAAAACGACTTTCTTCAAGATGGTCGTTGGTACCACAAAATACAAGGGACTGCGATGGGCTCCAGGTTTGCTCCCTCTTATGCCGGCCTCTTTATGGCCTGGTATGAGCGGGAGCATGCCAGGAGCGGACATGCCCCCCCCTGGATGGACAATATTGTCTTTTGGGGATGGTACATTGATGATATTATCGTGTTGTAGAAAGGTACTGTCCACCAACCTTTAGAATTTCCTATAATATTTCCTATTTAAATGACAACCCATATAATATGAAACTGACCATAAATCACATCTGTGAGATTATTGAGTTTTTGGATATTTTATTCTACATTGAAGAGGGGTCAATACAAAGCACAATGTATAAAAAGGCCACAGCATGCAACAATATTCTGCATGCCACTAGTGCCAACCCCAAATAAGTGGTCAAAAACATCCCATTTGGGAAAGTGGTTTGCATGCGGCAAAACTGCAGCATGAATCAAACATTTGCAGCTTACATCAAGCACACAACAAAACATTTCAAGACACGAGTTAGAGGAAAGCAGAGGGATGATCTGAAAAAAGCCACATGAGGATACCCTCTGTAAAAAACAACAACAGGTAGAGATAAGAAAGGACCTAGAACCCTTCATCACTAAATATACTATGTTGAGTGACGAAATCTACAAGATACTGTGGAAGCACTGGAAGCTTTTAACTGGAGGTACCAGGGATTAAGAAGCATGTATTGAATAAGACAACATTGAAGGGGGCGAAAACATGGCTCCCCGCTCCAACAAACATTTTCTTTACTTGCCATGAATGTTATACATGTAGGTTTGGAAGGAATAAGGCCCCAGAATTCTGCTGTAACACAAAACGAACATACAAGATTGGGCACTTTATCAACTGCAAGACAAAATTTGTTACATACATCATTGGTTGTGGTTGTAATAAAATATATGTCGGAAGCACAGTGAGAACATTAAAATCTCGAATCCAGGAACACATTTGAGTAGTTAGAAACAAGGATTTGAGATACCCCCTAACATACGACATGATAGAACATCACGCAGATGATGTTGACATTTGGTTTCATGGCATTGACCTTTTGTGATGTAATTAAGCAGGATGGATCTGTCGCCTACTTAGTGTTGAAATGGGCCATAACACTGATGAGGAATTTGTTTATTTTTTTTAAATACACCAATGATTGACATGGTGAACATGCCCATTTATGTTTTTGTATACACCATCAATTCAATTCAAATGAGGTACAGAGTCTTTATGGACTTTAAATTGAAAGATGTAATTTTGTACATATACTGTTCACTCTCCTATGGAAGCCCAGAAAGGACTCCCTTAGAACAATGTACACGATGTTCCTACTGTTTTTACCCCCGATAACATGGGGATTGCTTACACTCTCTGTCCATTTTACACCCTTTTATAACCTCTCTATGGCAATAACATATTGAATCTCTATCACCTCTTCATAGCAATAGCATCTTGAACTTTGCATCTATACCATCTTGAACTCTATGTCATTCTCTATCTTTTTCCTGATTTGGAATCCATTCTATATCTATTGTTGTTAAAATATAATTTATCGTGGGGTGCCACCAACTTTGTTACGCCAAGAGTGATGTATATTATGTGTTTGGTTACTTTAGGTCACGTGGCTGTTCACTCCCTCATTGATATTTTCACTATATCTAAGCTTTCACTCTATCTTTATTGGGGGCACCACTCACTCGGTTAGACCAGGGGTTCTGTGTACTCTGATTTTGGTGCCTACCAGGTTAGGCTTCTGTCCACTATTTGGTTGACAATATCCACATTATAATATTCCTAAGTACAAGTATAATTATCATATAAACACACTTATGCTTGCATATTATATGCAGCCTCCTCTATACTCCTTTAGTACTATAGGCAGGCCTGCCACTTTCAGGGGATTAATAGTATCAAAAATTTCGAAATGAAAGCTTGCATTGCATATCAGCTAGCCACCCATATTTGTTGCTTATACATTGTCAAAGTTCCTTCTTCACTAGCTTTCTTGTTTACTTTATCATCTAGAGCGCTGTTGCTAGCTTGGGACATTATTCTGTATACTTATTTAGATTTTTAATGCAATTTATTTTGAACGTTTTAACATAGTTTTTAAATTGAATCACTATTGTATATATGTATATGGTAATGGTATTGAATCAATACCACCTTTGGTAATACCACATTTTCGATATCTGCTAGGATTTACACTGAAATCAAAGTTACGAATACGAATCAAAGATGGCAGCGCTGGTGACAATATGATACGAGTGGTCCGTCCTCAATGTATATTTGGACACAGTTGTTACTAATTCAGATATTTTCATTCCACTATAAAATAACTGGTTACAAGAGTGTTTGGTTCTTTCCTTTACTGATATTGATTGTGAGGGGAGAGGTCGACCTGGAAGGCTAGCAGGTGCTTAACACAGTGAGTCAAAGCATGTTTTAAATATTTTTTAAATACTATCATACAAATATTTGTATCTGCTATTAGGGCTAGATACAACTTGCCGTGCATTTGCTTTAATTAATTAATAACATTGTGAGTCACCAGTGGATTTGGACTACGATTACCACAATGCTCCCTTACCGGCATTCTGACATTAAATAACTTTATGTAGGGTGTAATTTCAATAGTTCAGCTTGCCGTGTAGAGGTTAGAACATGCTCCAGGTGTATGTTTGGTTTATGAATGTGTATTCCAGATGAGGGGGAGCGGAAGCATGTTGTGAGCTAATGACGTAAACACCCTTGTTTCTATATGACCATCGTGTGCATATAGTGCGCTTGATTCCTCAGAATATTGAAGTCCATTATGAACAGTTTGATCTATATTCTGTGGGGAATGTTTGTTATGATTAAAGGAGACTATAGGCTGGGGATGCAAGTGCTTGGATACCTCTCCTATGGAAATGGGCTATATGCCTTCAAGGGAGAACATAACGGCATATACTAACTTGTTGTGTAAAATATTACGAAGTCATATTAGAAGTTTCTCTATAATTAGGAACTGATTCCTTGGTGGGATTATATACTCACATGCCAATCATAATTAAGCTATGTTTTCAACAAATATGTTCAGTTGCGATTGATCTTTATTTATTAATTTAGCCTTATTAAATTAACCTAGAGATTATGATACAATGCGCCTACATTTATGGTGGATATGTTCTAACATGCCTACAGATCATTTCATTGCTTATATCTGTCATGAAATCCCCGGCGCACAGGGATCCGCTGCAAAAGTGCAGGAGTTTTAGAATATAAAACCCACCCCTGTCCCGTGCCACCAGCACGACCTTATGTGTATTGCTAATTAATGTTTGTCTGTGATTACATACATAATGTGGTTAAATGCCAGGTTGCATTTATACACATTTTGTATTACACTTTTATTTTATTTGTAATCAAACTTATTTGGAAGCCATGCCTTTTGGAATTATGCTTGGACACTCAGTGGAGAAATATGGAACAAGCAACTTGCAGAAAGAAAGGAGATCGGTATTCAATCGGGACTGTGCCGCGGCTGACATCCCGGCACACAAGTAAACTTGAAATCTGCCGCACGCCGTGTTACACAGCGCGTACGACGGCGTGGCGGCCATCTTGGGTGTGGCATTACTATTTAATGCCACACCCGACTTCTGGAAGGTGCTTAGCCTTCCGTTGAAGTCACGGATACTCACCGGTTTCCAGGGACGCTTCTCCAGATGACATCTCGGCGCGGCCCCGGCTTCATCTCTTCTTTTCTTCTGGCGCACGATCGGCAAAACGGACAATTCCCTGCTTGAACCTGCAAAAGAAAAAAGAGAGAGAAAGCTAAGTACTTATTTTGTGTATTCTGGCGCCCATCGCAAGACAGAGCAATCTTCCTAATGCGATAACGCATAAAGCAAAGAACAATCTTTGGAACTTTTGGATCTTGAACTTGACTTAAGAACAGAAAGGAACTTGGCAAACACTATTGTGGATCTAGAGACTTATGTCAAAGCTAAAAGTATCATAGTATGTTGATATGCAGAATATATTTTCTTGTGTTTTAATTTTCTTCTAGTGATGAACCACTTTCGGGAATTAGGCTGCAAGTAAGTGTATTGTGAGAAGACTCTATATTTGAGCACACATTAAGATACAAGAATAAACAAAACATGAGGAAAGGTATTAATAACCATATCCTTTATTTTACTCAGCACAAAGAAGATAGAAAAACCTCTCTTCAGAATTCCTGCTCAACCATAATTCCTCAAGATTCATTCCAAGTCATCACAACACTATCCAGGACGCAGAGCCTACACATTAGAAGTCGCAGGTAGGGAGTATATTTAACTTCTCTTCAAGAAACACTGTTATGTATATAAAAGTAGGAATGTATGCAGGAGTTGGACACTTATAAAAGGTTAATAGGTCTTGTTGCCTCGCAGGTCGACAACAGATTCCACCACAAGCGTCCAGGATTCCGGCCCTCCTCCCTGAACCCTATCGCGTAGCCTTAGTGATATAAGAAACTCAGGTTATCAGGTACTGTGCTGGAAGGTTGGTTCATAACGTCTCTGCAAAACTCACCAGTGCACTTCTACAGGTAAGAGTGCATGGTTGTTCTGACAGAAGGCTAAGCCCACAAGAATAAGTTTTGCCCAGGCGTTATGGATCAAGCTCAGCAAATTTCGTTACAAGATATTGCTGCAATCTTAGCAGACATTAAGTCTGAAAATGCGGCATTACGAAGAGACCTTTCTGCTTTGCAACAAAACATGCAGGAGAGATCAACTTGGGCTTTTCCCTCTCCACAAAAACCCCTCTTGAAGCCACCCAGTTTTCAGCCTATGACGCAGACAGTACATAGATGCCACAGACCTCTGACTCCTATGCAAATACAGGTAGTAAACCCTGTAACAGTTCCTCTAGCACCTCCAGAAAGATTTCATAGAGATAGAAACAAATTTACCATTTTCCTTAATCAATGCCATTTACATTTCATAGCAAAACCCACTGCCTTTCCTGATGACTCTTCCAAGGTAGCTTTTATTTTATCCTATTTGGGAGGAGACGCTGCCTTGTGGTCAGTTCCTTTAGTGGAACGCGATGACCCTTTATTTTATGACCTTAGGAGATTTGAAGAAACGATGAAGAAATTATTTGCCAAACATGTATTTGTACAGTCTGCAGCTAATGAGTTATTGAATTTAAAACAAGGCTCCTCCGATCTAATTCATTACATTTCAATGTTTAATAGATTAGTAATTGAGGCAGAATGGCCTGAAGAGAAACGTGTCTCTCTCTTTTATAGAGGGTTACGGGACGAACTCAAAGACATGATAACGCAAATACTAGACCCACCAGACAACTGTAATGAGTTCATTGATTTAGTAGTAAAACTGAATCATTGTTTAACAGAAAGAAAAGGGGAACGAAATAAATCTGACCATAAGATATTATTATTCAAAGACAAGACAAATACAAAAAGTGAACCCATCTCTGAAACCGATTTGGGAGAATCCATGCAAATAGGAACACTCCGAGGTCCCCTTACAAAAGAAGAAAAAGAGAAACATAGAAAAATGAATCAGTGTCTTTATTGTGGTAAAACTGGACATTTTGTTAAGGAATGTCCTACTCGTCCCAATAAATTGAAACCTAAAGACAACTGAGGTAGTTCTAGTACAACAGTCGGAAAACTAATGAGCTCGATAAAAGAAGAGGTCAATTTGTCGAGTACTCTTTCTAGTTTGGCCTCTGCAGCTCCTGAGGTTCCTTTTTGTCACCTTAGTATTCATGTAACTCTAAAATCTTTTGAAGAAGGAGCACAGACGTGGTCCTAGGATGCGTTAACTGACTCGGGAGCCACGGGTAATTTTATTAACACACAATTAATACAGGATTTGAGACTAAAAACTCTACCAAAGACCAGACCAGAAATAGTCAGGGCAGTAGATGGCAAAGAACTTACATCAGGATTAATACAACACCACACTGAGCAATTAATTATGACCTGTTCTACTAACCATAAAGAAAGTATTAAATTCAATGTCATCGATGCACCTCAGTTTCGTCTTATTTTAGGGATTCCATGGTTGGTTTTACATAACCCCAATATTGACTGGTTGAAGAAAACAATATTGTTTAATTCTGTACATTGCCATGAGGAATGTTTTCAAAAGAAAGTAAAAGAGTTGTTAATACAAGGTTTTGATTTTCCAAAACATTCCAAGACAGTGTTAGCTTTAGAGGGTGTTCCACAAGAATATTCAGACCTCTTGGAAGTGTTTGATAAAAAAAAGGCAAATACTTTACCACCTCATAGGGACTACGATTGTCGTATAGATTTAGTCCCGGGAGCAACTCTACCATGCAGTCGCATATATGCCCTAACTGAACGTGAAAATGAAGATTTGCAAAATTATCTTGACGAATACCTTGCCAATGGATTTATTAGACATTCAAAATCCCCTGTGTCATCCCCTCTACTTTTTTATACCAAAGAAGGGGGGCGAATTGCGCACGTGTATTGACTACCGCACGCTCAATAATGTAACAATAAAGAATCGTTACCCACTTCCTTTAATTCCGACACTATTGGACCAAATTAAGGATGCCACCATTTATACTAAACTCGATCTTCGTGGAGCCTACCATCTTGTACGAGTCCATGAGGGCGATGAATGGAAAACAGCGTTTCGCACTAAATTCGGCCTATTTGAATATCAAGTCATGCCCTTCGGACTCTGCAACGCTCCAGCAGCATTTCAATTTTTTATAAATGAAGTTTTGAGGGATTTCTTAGACATTTGTTGTGTAGTATACATCGATGATATCCTTATTTATTCAAAAACTGAAACAGAACATGTGCAGCAGGTTCGCGCCATTCTTCAACAGCTACTACACAATTCATTGTATGTCAAGTTAGAAAAAAGTATGTTCCATACTTCCAAGGTTGACTTTTTAGGATATGTAATTAGTCCCTCAGGAATTGAAATGGACCCAAAGAAAATTGAAGCGGTACTCACCTGGCCAAGCCCTTCTTCGGTAAAGCAGATTCAAAGTTTTCTTGGGTTTGCTAATTTTTATCAACGTTTTATATGTAATTTTTCACAGACCATAACACCAATTACTAAGCTTTTACGCAAAGGCATCAAATTTGAATGGGACGAGGCTGCTGAAAAGGCCTTCCAAGAATTGAAAAAGCAATTTACTTCAGCTCCCATATTAATGCATCCTGATCCTGCTCGCCCATTCATTGTTGAGGCTGATGCTTTCCAGTTCGCTTTGGGAGGAATTTTGTCTCAAAGACATAAAGACACTGGGCAAATGCACCCCATAGCCTACTATTCTAGAAAACTATCTCCTGCAGAACAAAATTACGCAATAGCTGACAGAGAATTATTGGCTATAAAAGCTTTGTTTGAAGAATGGCGCCATTACCTACTAGGGGCCAGACACCCGATCACAATTTATACTGACCATCGTAATCTTCAAACTTTACGATCTGTAAAAGCTCTTTCTGCTCGTCAGCTTAGATGGACAATGTTCTTTAATGACTACAACTTTGTGATCATCATATTGCCCAGGAAAAGAAAACAATAAAGCAGATACTTTGTCACGCATTAGTACCCAGGAGGATATGTGTTCACAAAGAGAAGACATACAGGACATTTTACCTACACACTGTTTTCAGGCCAGTCTCACTAGTGATGATTTGCTTTTAAATATACAGCAAGAAATTTCTAAGAAGCCTTTACAAGAATGCAGAGTTTATATCCATTACTTAAATTGAAAGATAACTTATTAATAATGAATGATCAGGTCTTTGTACCATCAAAAGCTCTACAAGAACAGGTGTTACAATTGCATCATGATACCACTGTATCTGCACATCCTGGTGTAACAAAGACTTATCAGTTAATGAAAAGACACTTCTGGTGGCCTTCCATGTTTCATGATGTCCAACTTTACATTGATACTTGTGCCATTTGCGTTCAGAACAAAACCTCACATATGGCCCCTGAGTGGATTGTTACAACCCATTACCATTACCCCCACAGCCTTGGCATACAGTATCCCTTGACTTTATTGTTGAACTCCCACGTACTAAGACTGGTTTCACTACCATTTTAACTGTGGTAGACCATTTCACACGAATGGCCCATTTCATACCATTAAAGAAAATTCCATCAGCTATGGAAACAGCACACGTGTTTTTTCAGGAAATCATTCGTTTACATGGAATTCCATCTATTGTTATTTCAGACAGAGGTCCCCAGTTTATTTCTCACTTTTGGCAAAATTTAAGTAAATCATTAAACATGGAAGTGCGCACCTCCTCTAGTTACCACCCTCAAACTGATGGTTTAACTGAACGCACAAATCAAACGATTGAACAATATTTACGATGTATGTTAGTAACTTGTGAACAAGAATGGTCTGACAGTTTATGGGCTTTAGAGTTTGCTTACAACAATGTAGATCATTCATCTATTGACATGTCACCATTCTTTTGTTCATATGGATTATCATCCCAAGAGCATCCCTAGTGAACTATCATCATCTATAACTGTTCCATCAATTATTGAATATGTTACTAATTTAATGTCTATTCAACAACAACCACAGTTCCACTTAGCTAAAGCCAAAGAAAGTCAAAAAAGATCAGCAGATCTTCATCGGTCCCCCCAACCTTTGTATGTGGTTGGAGATAAAGTTTGGTTATCTACACGTAATTTGCGGATAAAAACTACCCAAAAATTCTGCCCCCGGTTCATCGGACCTTTTGCTATTGAAAAAATCATTAACCCCATAAGTGTTAAATTAGCGCTTCCATTAATCTATCGTTTCCACCCTGTCTTCCATGTGTCTTTACTTAAACCATACAATCAGAACACTCGAATGAAAACTCCACCTCCTCCGATCGATATAGAAGGGTGCCCGAGTTTGAAGTTAAAGCTGTACTTGATTCTAAGAGGGTACGTGGAAAGTTGTTTTATCTGGTAGATTGGAAGGGCTACGGGCCAGAAGAAAGGTCATGGGAACCACTTGCAAATTTAACTAATGCCCCACATTTGTTGAAAGCATTTCATACGCGATATCCAAGCAAACCCAAACCAATTCCTCAGGTGTTAGGGGGATTTTGAGAGGGGGTACTGTCATGAAAATCCCAGGCGCACAGGGATCCACTGCAAAAGTGCAGGAGGTTTTAGAATATAAAACCCACCCCTGTCCCGTGCCACCAGCACGACCTTATGTGTATTGCTAATTAATGTTTATTGTCAAATGTTGATACTATCAGGTTGTACATAATGTTGCTTGTTGAAATGCCAGCGTTGTTCATGTTATGGATGCGTTTTGTTTTACACTTTTATTTTATTTGTAATCAAACTTATTTGGACAGCCATGCGCTTTATTGAATTATGCTTGGACACTCAGTGGAGAAATATGGAAGCAAGCAACTTGCAGAAAGAACGGAGATCGGTATTCAGATCGGGTCTGTGCCGCGGCTGCACATCCCGGCACACAAGTAAACTTGAAATCCGCTGCACGCCGTGTTACGCAGCGTGTTCGGCGGCGTGGTGGCCATATTGGGTGTGGCATTACTATTTAATGCCACACCCGACTTCTGGAAGGCGCTTAGCCTTCCGTTGAAGTCACGGATCACTCACAGGTTTCCAGGATCGCTTCTCCAGATGCATCTATCTTCACCGTGGCGCTATTCGGCTTCATCTCTTCTTTTCTTCTGGCGCACGATCTGGCAACAACGGACATCTTCCTGCTTGAACTTGCAAAAGAAAAGAAAGAGAAAGCTAAGTATTTATTGTTGTTTATTCTGGCGCCCATCGCAAGACAGAGCAATCTTCTAATGCGATAACGCTAAACAAGCAATAAGAACAATTTTTGTGAACTGTTTGGACTTGAGTTAAGAACAGAAAAGGAACTTGGCAAACACGTATTGTGGATCTAGAGACTGTTGTCAAAGCTAAAAGTATCATAGTATGTTGATATGCAGAATATATTTTCTTGTGTTTTAATTTCCTTTAGTGATGAACCACTTTCGGGAATTAGGCTGCAAGTAAGTGTTAGTGAGAGAAGACTTATATTTGAGCACACATTAAGATTCAAGAATAAACAAAATTAGGAAAGGTATTAATAACCATATCCTTTATTTTACTCAGCACAAAGAAGATAGAAAAACCTCTCTTCAGAATTCCTGTTCACCAGAATTCCTCAAGTCATTCCAAGTCATCACAACACTATCTGGACGCAGAGCCTAACACATTAGAAGTCGCAGGTAGGGAGTTATTGTAACTTCTTTCAAAAGACACTGTTATGTAATAAAAGTAGGAATGTATGCAGGAGTTGGACACTTATAAAAAGGTTAATAAGTCTTGTTGCCTCGCAGGTCGACAACAGATTCCACCACAAGCGTCCAGGATTCCGGCCCTCCTCCCTGAACCCTATCGCGTAGCCTTAGTGATATAAGAAACTCAGGTTATCAGGTAGGGTGCTGGAAGGTTGGTTCATAACGTCTCTGCAAAACTCACCAGTGCACTTCTACAGGTAAGAATGCATGGTTGTTCTGACAATATCAGTCAGGACAGACTGAAAGGAGACTATACCTTATTAAAGCCCAAACGTTTGATTGCACTATATTTAGAGTGATGTAAGGTATGGATAATAATACTATTTCTTTCCAAGTGATCACTTCACCAATAATTATAGATACATCTCTATGTTACATTTGTAGGCACCAATTACAGGGTGGATTGGCCCGGACTGTTTGATTAAAACAAGTTCCATACTGGATATTTGCAATACTTAGACCTGGAAATCTATTTTTTTCGTGCCATGAGATGGATTGTCAAAGGCTATAGGCCTTGGATATATATGGAATGCATATTAGCTTAGTATGTAAATGGGTATTCATAATATATTTTATTAGTGAGACACATACACTTATCATGCCCGACCATACATTTGAAAGAATAGCTGTTTTCTTCTCTCCTTTCATGCTTGCTTCCCCTCTTCCTCCTTTCCCTGTGCCATTCTTCTCTCTTGTGCTGCTTGTCCCACAACATCTTTTGGATAAACTTGAACTTTGGCTTAGGATAAGGAAAGATTATCTTGGGACTTGTACCGAACAAAATATGGGAGAAATAAATTATAAACACATACATATAAAAAAGAGATATATTCTTTGTCACCGAATTATTCCACACATTGTTATTGACGTGGAATATTATACGTATTCTGAGAAGTTTACTCAAGTAAACAAATGGGAGATATTAAAGATATATGCTCTTCGTATAAAACTAATGTATACATTATAAATTGATATATTAGAGTAATATGGTTGTTTGTCTCTCCTTCTCCTGCTGTATATATATATATATGTGTATGTATCTGTGACTTTTACAATCTTGTTGGATATACTCAAAGTAGTGGCCATGGTTATGTCTGTCCCAGATCTATCGATATCATGTGTATATATATTTATATATGAATATCTAAATAGATATATATATATACACACACACACACATAAATGTTTGTTTTGCCTTGTTTGTAACTCACCAAAAGGTTTTTTAAACAAGTGTATGACACATGATGGGCATTTTTGATGTGTATTATACCTATTGGTGATGATGTATGTTTTTTCCTTGTTTTTAGAAAATGTACTTGTTCTAATGAGATTTACATTTTGTTAAGTCACTTGTATAGTATTGTTAATGTTTGTTCATGTTATACACGTTATTCTTGATGCTCAAGAAGATGGCCGCCGGGTGAGGAGCTTCGGCCGGGAGCTCCTCCGACTGGGGACTGCCTTTGTCTCTTGTCCCGGGATGTTCTCTCCCCTTCTTCCATCTGCTCTAGCGGGGATCTTCTTGCTGTGTTCCGACGCTTTCCTTCCCCTCCCGAACGATTTTCGTGACCTGATACTCTCCCTCCGGGCTACTCGGGGAGCACCTGTGGAAACGGCACCATCATGGCCGCTGCTTCGACTGGGCTGCCCGCTGCTGAGAGGAGATGAGCTGGCTGTCCCCCCCGCCGGCCGCCACCTACCTTACCTGGACTCGACCCTTGTGCTTGTCCTTCTGTGATTCGCTGTGTCCACGGCATGCACCAATCGGTGTTTCTCGTGAGGTGGGATCGGAGGTCGCACTTTGACTGCTCCCGGGTGTCCCGCCCGGATATCGGCGGAGGAGCCTTTCTGGGCTGGATGCAGAGTCATCGGGTTGGTTGGAACCCAGCCAGACCGAAGCAGCCGCGGCTTCTGGGGTCTTTCAGTGTGCTCCCAAGGTACTGTTCATTTTAACGCTTGCCGGCAGTGGACCTTGGTCAGCTCAGCAGCCGTGATCACTGCCTGACCTTGAGATGGTGGCACTCCCCTCCGTTTGTATGTTGAACGTCCTGCATTTCGCGCACTGGCCAGGGCAATCTGCTTCTAGCTGTTTGTCGTATGTGCTTTCCACGGCGGCTGTCTCCTTGCCGCTGACGGACATCAAGGTCTCACTCTGGGCACTGCCTGACCTGCCTGACAAGATGGCGGCAATTGCATGCTTCGCGGGAGCCTTCCTCCCTACAACCTCGCACTGTGATCTATATACACGAGCGTCTGGTAGGTCGGGCATGTCTACCCTACGATGTCTGGACACCTCTCCTCATCGAGGCGGCTGTCGGGGTCCCCGACTCCGATTTCCCCGCCTCTACAGCAGATTGGGTCGGGTTTCTACTGCCGGACTTCTCTTGACGACCTGGGAGACGTTGGTCCAGGTGGTACCGATTTCCAGCAGCCTCTTGGTCCTGCGCCTGCCTTCCCCGACCAGTCCTGCTCCTGGAGGTTGGTTTTTGCTCCGCAGATTTTTTTGGGCGCTCATTTTCTGGTGATATGGGGGTCCGCCATTTTGTGCCGAGGTTGTTGGTGACTGTGGCTCCGGGCACTCCACCTTGATTGCCTTGACCGGTTCCTCAATCACTGCTTACCGCTGGTCCACGCCTTTGGCCGCCTGCCCATACATTGCCCCTGGATGGCCCCCACTGGGACGCTCTCTCCCCTCCTGACTTGATTGTCCACTTATGGGGCTCCCTTGTCTCACCCCCTCCTTATGGTCCCCCAACTTTGCCGAGATAACCCAACGCGGTGATTGAATTTGGCGCTGGACTTAATGACTATGTGACTCCACCTGTGCTATTGTCCCCTTCACTCTAACTTTTTGGGCCTTCATGATGTACTGTTCCTCCACTGCCGGTCTGCCAGAATTGACCTGCTTCCCAGCCCCTTGTTTCAACTCCCCTCCCCCTTTCCCCCCATCCTCTATTGGGACATGTTATTCTATGTTTGACTATGCTACTGTATCTAATGTAACTATGCAAAACTGTTATTTTTATTTTTCCTGACCGCTGAGACCTGAACTACATGGCTGATGCCCGGTGGAGCTGCTAGACAGCTATAGAGGAGATTGGCCTGGGCTCACCCCCTCGACCATCACCTACCCAGCCGGACATTGCGCACAGTTCTTCTCGTCTCCCTGCTGCGTCTCCTTTCCTCCCCCTCCCTCCTACGATTTACCGTAACATTGGTTTTTTTTTTCTCTGTGCTTTGTAACGGATGTAATTTGTAACTCGTAATGCAATGATCCTTATGTAAAGCGCTCTGATACCTCCGGGTCTAGCCAGCGCTATATAAAACTCGTCAAATAAATAAATAAAATAAATACATATTTTGTGAGGATATTTTAATGTATGTTGTGTTTGTTTATTTGTGATGATAATGCCATTGTTTGTGCAATCATATCATATCATATTTATGTATTGTTTGTCTAATTATGCCACACCCCTGAAGAAGTCCGTTTTTTGGACGAAACACATTGGCTGTTTTGTGCTGTAATCATTGGATGCTTTTACAAGTGAAAATAAATAAAAAGATGAACTGAAAAAGTTGTCTCGCGGAATTCTACTGGGATTCATATCTTTTGTGGTGCATCACTCTTTGAGCCTTGAATATATTTGGCCATATGGTTGCATCCTTGGGCAGCGGATGCAATGGTGAATGCACACATATTTTCAAGTAATAGAAACATATTTTTGAAACATATTGTGGACAAGGACGAGGTGCGGTTTCCATGGCTTGCTGTCCTATGCTTTTGTAGTATTGTCTAAAAAAACACATGGAAGCGTGTCCGCACAGCAGTTTGCAGATTGCCCTGTGAAATTGACTTTTATTTTGCTCATACCAGACACACTCATTTCTACTTTTTAGGAGTTGCCTGGCTCCTACGCTGGCTTGGGCATCATATTGGACGGGTAATGACCCGGTTTTAATGATTTTATTATTTCTATTTTTCTAAATTTCTTTCCCCTTAAAATTAGTTACCAGTATAGTTTACTCACATTGGAGCTTGTAGGTGGAACAGGGGGTTGCTGGACCCCAGTTTGAATTTTATTTTACTTCTCCTGTTATTGTTCATTAATCTGCTGAAAGCGTGTGATTTCCACACTCCCCGGACATGCCGTCTAAATGGAGGGCTATTTAAAGCAGTGCAGATAGCCCTGTGAAATTGACTTTTATTTTCTTTGCACAAGACACACTTATGTCTACTTTTTAGGAGTTGCCAGGCTCCTGTGCCAGATTGAGCTCCATATTTTGTGATGGTAATGACCCTGTTAAATTATTTACATTTTTCTATTTCCTCCAATTTCTTTTTCTTAATATTGGTTACCAGAATAGTTTTACTCACTAGGGAGCCTGTGGGTGTAACAGGGGTTGCTGGACCCCAGTTTGAATTTTATTTTACCTCACTTGTTATTATTTATTAACGCACTGAAAGCATGCAATTTCCATGCTCCCAGACACGCTCCCTAAATGGAGGGCTATTTAAAACACATCGAAGTGCGTCCACAAAATGGACGCGCACTGTGGGTGTGCCAAAGGCAAGTCCATCTGCGGCTGTCTGTGACTGGATTACGCTGAGCAACAGGAACCCTGGACCTCCAGTCCCCATGCCCCACAAAGAAAGGTCTACTCAAGAGAGGAGCTGCTGGCACAGAACAGCCAAGGTAGGAATAACAAATGTGTATCTTTAGACCCGGCCAGCATTCGTAATATACAAACTAATTCTTGTCAAGACAGTAAGAACTCGCTAAACTTTAACAGGGAATCTTGACCACTGAAAAAGAACATAGGCTCAGGGAAAAACACCTTAAATGATAACATTAGCTGTACTTTGATCAACAGGAGGTCCTTAATTAAAAATAAAGTCAACATTGCTGAATTTCTAGACAATCATAGTGTAGACCTAGCATTTGTCACAGAAACTTGGGCAGACTCTACATCTGGACCAGATTTGGATACAGCTATACCTTTAGGATACTCCTTGTTCAGATTGGATCGCATAATCAGAAGAGGGGGGGCTAGCGATTGTGTATTGCAACAATAGATCAGCCTCATTCTTACTGGTGACCGCTCCAGATTGTGAAGCACTTTCTTTCAAAAATCGAAATGACAAAAATCAATCCTTCAACGGATTACTTATTTACCGGCCACCAGACCCAAAAACTACATTTGAGCAAACAATTTGCTTATCACTAGTTTCTTATCTCCATCTGGCAGATTTCACTGTGCTAAGAGATTTTAACTTCCATCTGGAAGTCTCTGATGATAAAGACACAGAACATCTAATAGACACAGTGACCAGCATGAGCCTAACCCAACTGTTCCAGGAACCTACTCATCAAGCTGGTCACACTCTTGATGGGATTTTCCCTAATAATCCAGCTCTATCAGTTACTACTACACTACCTCTCACTTGGTCAGACCATAAGACTGTCATGTTCAATCTATGACTTGCTAAAATGCTATGCTCCACCAAAACAACTCACATGCAACTAACTCTAGCCTGGCATAAGCTGGAATCGTTGCAGCTCAACAGGTCCTGTCTGACACTCTACCTGAAGTCCAAGAGGACACTTAGGTAACGCCACTGCCAGCTATACTAATTGGTTACGCTCAACAGTAGACCAATAGCGCCCCAAAAATTGTTCAAATGCCACTGAATTAAACCAGCAGCTCCCTGGTTTTCAGAAAAACGTAGGTGGCAAAACAACTATCACAAACAAGAATGCATATGGTGAGAAAAATATGATCCCAATGAAAGACAATAATACTAACAATGTATCCTGGAATACAAAAATTTGATTTAGGAAGAAAAATCCTCTTACTTCACTGAAAAAATTACATTCTCCAAACATTCAGCTAGAACTCTCATCCAGACAATTAACACCCTAACCAGCCTTAATAATACCAATCTGTCGGTCGGCAGTCAAGCCTTCTACAGCGAGCTATCAGAATTTTTACAAAATATAGTAGCAGAAGTCTACAATGAATTTTCCTTTAATGAAGAATTAGTAGGACTTGAAGATTGTACGGAACCTCTATTAATAAACACACTTATGAAATTCTCGCTTCTTACAGTAGAACAGGTTAGCAGGCTACTCGAGCTGATTAAATCCAGATCACCATATGATACATGACCGCCGGTAATATTACAGATGGCTTCAAAGACTATGTTATATACACCTTATGAAGATCTTTAATGAGATGTGCAGGGTGGGATATTTCCCAAAAGCCTGGAAAACAGCATCTATTCTACGGCTTCTAAAAGGAAGCCACACTCAATCCCCTTGAAACCAGTAGGTATTGCCTAATATCTCGCCTCCCTTTTCCGGCCAAAATGGTGGAAATTGCAATAAACATGGAACTGACATTTTTTTTTTTTTACAATAGCCTTCTTTTGGACCATACTCAATTTGGTTTCAGAAGCGGGCATAGTATGGAGTCAGCCCTGATTGTTGCCTCTGAAGAAATCAGAGCTACTATTGATCAGGGATGAAAAGCAGCCCTGATCCTTCTTGATCTATTGGAGGCCTTTGATACAATCAAGGCTTAGCCTTAGCGCTGGTGGCGCCCGGTGTATCAATGTTAGCTGACACCCCCCATCCGTGGACGTGGTAAATACAACCACCACGGATTCCCTCACCACCAACTTTTAACAGTGTCCCTCAAGTCTCCATAACCACTCAATTTCAGATGAATTTAATTAGTTATATAGTGCCACTCATACCAGTGTGGAGTGTCAGAGCACTATGCATCTCACACACTTTACACAGAGACAATCAATCATACATGTGTAAATCAGTGTATTGGAATTGTTACATAAGACAGAGGACTATGAGGTGTAGACGTGACATGTCATCCATACTGGTAGGCAGTTTAGTTTAAGAGTGCTTGGTCTGGAGAAGCACAAACTTGGAATTGAAAACAGAACACCTCAGTTGGGTGTTCTCTTTAATAATAAGAATTGATTTCTACCCAAATAAATCCTATTTGCAACATTAATTTATGCTCTAATCTATACATTGTAGTGTGCATGCAGTTCTTTGATGACAGTTAATAATTCATTGTTCTATATTAGGATTTTAACTTATAAACTGGAATTAACAAAAAGATGTCTCTTAGAAAAGCAGTAACCCACTGAACTTTTTACATTATATGCATTTTGTGATCTGCATGGTACACGTTTCTTGCAGCAAGCATATTAACCCTCTGTGCTATTTTATGATCAGCCAAAACCTCAAACAGACAAAACTCTGATCTCTCTCCAGTAAGAACATTAATCACTAAAGTTATCTTGAAATTTTTATTGTTGTCTAGAAATTGATGGAGGCAACCAACACGGCAGCAGGTGCTTTTAAACCCAAATAAAATTGATGCCCCCTGAAGTCAGCACCTGGGGCGGTTGCACCGCCCTAGAGCCGGCCCTGGATACAGTCAACAACAAGGTATTACTAAACCGTCTAAACAGTATCGGAATCGAGGGCACCGCATTGACGACACTCAACGTTTCTCTCAGTCAGAGAACAATCTGTATCATCAAATGGATTTGTCTCTACCCCCTTCTCCTTGCCTTGTGGTGCCCTGCAGGGATCATTTTTAAGCCTGACCCTCTTTAACGTGTATGTTACACCCTTTGCCAGCCTGATTAAATCGTTCTGTTTCTCTTTGGTGTCATATGTCGGTGACACGCAAATCACTGTCTGAATTTCTAGTTATTTTCATGAAACGGCCATTAGATTTCAAGAATGCATTGAAGAAGTGGGGGAAATGGATGAAGCTAAACTGTCTGAAACTAAATTCAGTAAACACAAAAGTCCTGTCAGTAGCTCAATACATATGTAAACCAATGTTACTTAAAGGTAAACTGGAAGCATTAATCAACAAGAAGAAAATGGGAAGAAAAACACAACCAGTAGAAAAGATTACTGCAGAATGCATGTATTATGTTGCAAGTACATGAACCTCTCAATGTACAATGTACTAAAGGTTGCTCCAATTGTGGAAAGAATGTGACAGAAGAGCTCATGCAGAGTGACAAGTGACAGGTAGGGTGACTGTACACATAAAATACAATACAATTAGAAATGTGCAGTACTGAGGCAGCCAGCAAGCTGTCTATCTGATAACAAAGATCCTGAGTGCCTTGAGTTCTGTCTGTCTTGTTCCTAAAATATGTTGACCACGGGCTAATTTCTCCTGCAACACCTTGTGTATGTCATCATATTTAATCTCTGTATAGCATCTCCCAAAATTATGGAATGACAGTACTTGTTGTCCATTATGCAGCTGTTGAATTTTAAGGCAAGGCTTCTTTCATTCAATAATGGCACAAATATACCTATGCCTGTAGTCCTGTAATGCATTTATGTAGATGTATTCCAACTATAAAGTGGTTTTTTTCACATGTACCAAGGATACTGTTTGTTAAAAAACTTTTTAAATGATATACCATCACTCCTTTATCTTAGGGTTTCCAACGTCTGAAGGAATGTTTAAGCTTTTTACTCTCCCTCACTGTCATGACTGTTGGAGGGCAATTCCATTGAAGCTATTCTCTTTTTCTCCACCAAGTGGCAATGAATTGGTAATTCTGCATACCTCTGTGTTAATACATGTAAACGTATTCTTTGCATGTAATCTTCGTGATTCATCGATAACCCCTGTGGTGGCAAAGATCAATGATTGTATAATTGTTAATGTTTTAAGCAAATCGCATACTGTTATTTTTGTAAATACTATCCTCCTTTCTCACTATGCATGTGGTTTTAATTGTTTCTGCATAACAATCACACTAAGAGGTCCCATTGTTTTAAATCCTAATAATTCTATTGAAATGCATCTATTCCCCTAATCAGAACAACGCTGGACTCTCTGGCATAGACCGTGTCCGAGCGTTGCTGCCATCTGAAATGAGGCAATTCCCCTTTCACACTCATGCTGCATGGGGGAATTCTCTTATCTCTCCACAGGATGCTGTCTGGTAGTCTTCTGTATCTGCAGACTGGCTGCTAGTGGTAAGCGGACCTTCCTGTTTCTCTGCCTGGACTGTGGGAAATCATTACCCTAGCTGTGGCAAACTATTATTTGTCCTTCTATTTGATTTTAATATTTGTTACTGCCCATTCCTTCAGACCCCTTTTGATGGTTCTAAACAACCGCGACTATCTGGGTACAACTTTGATGCTACTAATTGTCTGTACTATGGCCAAAAAATCCCTCTTGGACCTTTAGGAAATTCTTCTAGATGCCCCTTTGGATGAAGATTTTTCATTGTTTTCAGACAGACAGCTTGTTGATTAATGCTTCCGGTTTACCTTTAAGGAAAATTGGTTTCCATATGTATTGAGCTACCGACTCGACTTTTGTATTTAATGTACCAAACGATACCCAGGTGCTAAGGTTCACTCTGTCACCCCATACGATTGTGATGGTATCTATGAGCAGGTTCCCTTGTAGATCACTATTGAACATTTATTCTTTTTCCTCTTTTTTCACACTGAGCTATGTAAGAAAAAGAGACTTTCTCATATAGTGAAGATTATATTAACAAACTCATACAAGGCCAGGCCAGTATGAGTTTCTTGAACACCGCCATTCCGGTGCTTGATGCTACACTTAATGAAAATTTGTAATAAACTAGAGAAACTTGAAAAGAAATTGATTAGCACAAGATTACTTGGGCTCCTGTTAACTATCTTCAATCCAATATCATACCAGTAGGCTTACATGTTAAGAACGAACCTGCCATTTTTGTAGAAGACCCCAAGTCCAGAGAAAACTTGAGTTTTGTAACCAATAACTGCTCCCGCCATTGGATGGTGGTGTGAATATACACTGCATGAGAGTATGTGCAAAAACTGATCAAGGAGACTGCAGATCCCTGAAGGGAGATTTTGGATGATAAAGCCCTTGTCAATGCCAAAGAAGCTTTAGACAAACTCGATAAAACAATCCACGACTTTTACACGACCACTCAATCCTGTAACTTAGGCAAACTAGCAAAAGTAGATCAAATTTTATAATAACAAGTTTACCTACCCCCTACCTACAGGAAGAGTATTACAAACAAGATAACCTGGGCAGGTTCACTAACAGGGGAGGATTGTTTGCCCGTAAATATAATAATTTCTCGGAATCTTCAGGGTCAAGTGGCTCAGACAGTCAAAACGTTTAACCCAGTAGGAGCTCAGGAGCACACGAGCAAGGTCTAAGATATCAAGAACATCAAGGGACTTTTGTAGGGGAAGATGGATCCCCCACATGGGTCGAGGGCAGGATCAGAACTGGAACAGTGGCAGAGGCTGAGACCAAGGTTGGAAAAGAGGAAAGAACAGGGGCCGCAGGAGGGTACGATTCTTCCCACAAGAGAGTAACAGGAACATTCAGAAAAGGCGACAGCACTACAGGTGGTAGCAAATGACAACATACTAAGCTTGACTAATAAGAGGAATCCATAATCAATGTCTCTGATCATACCCTAACACCAGAGGGATTGCAAATACTATTCAAGGGCCTGTCTTTCGTTCCAACCACACCGCCCAACTCTTTCAACATTAAAATGGAACTCCACCAGTTTTTTAGAAATGTGAGACTAAGCCATTACTTCAACAAGGTTCCTTCTAAACAAGCAAACTAATATGGGCTTGAGAATACCTTCTTCTTTTGCACCCTCTGCACACTTAATGTCTCACAAAATTCTGGCACTTGCGCAGGTTTTGCTTTGTGATGTTATGAACCTTGTATCTAAAACATAATACATCAGCTATAACATTAGTAAAGATGTACACAATTCCTTAGAGACCCTTAGGAAGAACAGTAAGATAGTGATCAAGTCAGCTGACAAGGGGGAGTTATAGTTGTGCTGAATGTAGATGACTAAAAAACAGAAACCCTGTCCCAACTTGGTATCCAAGAACATAACCCGAAACTGAAAGGAGATCCTACCATTGAAGTAGATATATTGATCACAAGAGTCATTGCTGAAGGAGTCTTTGAGGGTTTCCAGTGTAAGCTCGAGTATGACTATCTGAACAAAAAATGTCCACAGATGCCTACCATTTACACGCTACCTAAAATCTATAAAAATCTCAACCATCCAACCGGATACCCCATAATTTCAGGGTTCGGGTCAATCCTAGAACCCCTTTGTAAGTACGAAGACCTTTTTCTTAAACCATGGGTTCAGTCCACACAGTCTTACATAAGGGATATGATGGAGGTCATCAAGCTGATTGAGAATCCTCCTTTTGTCCCCTCTGAGCAGCTACTTGTGACAATGGACATCACCTCGTTGCACACTAACATTCTTCAAGATCCAGCCCTTGAAAGCAATAGAGGGGTCCTAAATCAGTAAGAACACCCAATGTGGGCCCCCAATGACTTTATAATTAATTTTCTCAAAATAGCAATGACAAAACATTTCTTTGTGTTCCAAGGGGATTATTACTTCCAGGCAAAGGGAGTTGCAATGGGGGATGGATTTGCCCCAGACTTGGCCATTCTCTATACGGACAACTATGAATGCACTTATATACACACTGAAACTAATCCATTCACTTCCAACATCACTGTTTGGAAGAGATATATGGACGATGTCTTGATGATCTGGACAGGGAGCGTATCTGAGTTTGAACGATTTTACGAGTGGCTCAACAATAGATCGGAAGACATAAAATGTATGCTATCCCACAGCAGACAAGAGATTAACTTCCTAGACCTCTCCATCAAAGTTGAGGATCAAAAACTATATGCTACTCTATTCAGGAAGGACATTGAACACAACACTATACTAAGGTACTCTAGCCACCAGCCCAGGAATCGATGGGCAATCTTCTCTTCGGGCAACTCCTGAAAATCAGAAGGAATTGTCTTTGTAGGGAAAATTGTTTGAGGGAATTGGATACTTTGGTTGTAAAGCTACAAAAACGTGGGTACCCCAAGGGATTACTCAAACGTTCATGCAAGCAAGCGTAGTATTGCCCTTGTGATACTCTACTGGAACGTAAGCAAAAGACTGACAACTCACAGCCAAGAATGATTTTTGTCACCACTTTTTGCACCAGAAGTAATGACATCAAAAAGATTATCAGTACACACTGGAAGTTGGCATCTGATGACCTCAATATGAGGGAGAAACACATATATGCCTTTAAAAGGGCAAGAGTGTAAAAGACCATGTTGTAAGTGCCCTTTTGAAATTGCAAACCAACACAAATTTGATTTCCCACTGGAATCTACCCACCACTGTCGACCATTTTGTGAACGCAATAAATCTTGTGCTCCCACATCAACTATTAAAGACTTGTCCCATGATGACTGCAGCTATGACTTGAAGAGTCACAGAAATTGCAACAGTATGGGCGTGATTTAGATCATCAAATGTCCCTGCGATCAATGGTATGTTTGACAGACACGCCAGAAAGTCAAGGCTAGAATCTTACAGCACTGCAGCAGAATAAGCTGCAAAGTACAGGGGGCCCCCCTTGTTGAGCGTTTTACCACTCTAAACCACCCCATGGAGAGTCAAAGATGGTCTGTGGTTGAGAAAATCACAACCACCCCAAGGGGTGAAGACATTTCCAATATCCTAAATATGCATGAATGTTAATAGATTCACTTGACACAGTTGTAAATGGGCTGAACAAGTTCAAAGAAATCGACAAACAGGCAGCCACACTAAGTAATGTTGAAGGCACCACCCTTGGAGGTTAGGCCTTTGAGTGCCGTGGGTTCTGTCTTTCTTGTTCCTAAAATATGTTGACCACGGGCTAATTTCACCCACATCACCTTGTGTATGACATTATATTTAATCTCTGTATAACATCTCCCAAAATTATGTAATGGCAGTACTTGTTGTCCATTATGCAACTATTCAGTTTATTAGAATTTTAAGGCAAGGCTTCTTTCATTCATTAATGACACTAATATACCTATGCCTTTCAAATGTAACAAGGATACTGTTTGTTAAAAAACTTTTTTGATTGTACCTATAAACTGTAATTTTTGCGTACCATATTGTGAACTTTTGCACACACACAGTCTTCCAATGACATACCATCACTCCAGTGCCTTGGGGTTGCCAAGATTCGAAGGAATGTTTATGTTTTTAATTCTCCCTCACTGCCATGACTGTTGGAGGGCAGTTCCATTGAAACTATTCTCCTTGTCTCCGCCAAGCGGCAATGAGTTGGTAATTTGTCATACCTCTCTGTTAATACATGTACACTTATTCTTAGCACGTAATCTTCATGATTCATCGACATCCCCTCTACATGAGGAAGATCAATGATTGTATAATTGTTAATGTTTTAAGCAAATCTCACATTGTTAAATTGTAAATACTGTTCCTCCTTTCTTACTATGCAAGCGGTTGTAATTCTTTCCACATAACAATTGCACTAAGGGGTCCCATTGTTTCAAATCCTAATCATTCTATTGAAATGCATCAATTTCCCGTATCGGAACAATGCTGGTTCCGCCATCTGGCATAGACCACTTCCGAGCATTGCCGCCATCTTGAAAGGAAGCAATTCCCTCATCACGCTGGCATGCATACTCACGCCACACAGGGGAATCCTCTTATCTCTCCGCAGAAGGATGCTGTCTGGTCATCTTCTGTATCATCGGCAGACTGGCCGCCAGCGGTGCGCGTTCCTGCCTGTTTCCCTGCCCGCACTCTGGGAAATCATTACCTTAGCTGTGGACAAACTATTATTTGTCCTTTTTATTATTTATTATAGCCCATTCCTTCAAATCTCTTGGAAGGGCCCTCGCCTCCAATTTAGTTGGAAAGTTTTTGTTTGCTGCATTTAAGGTGAAGGCTTAGTGCTTTGCGGACAAATATGGTTTTTGCCCTGTATATTCATTCTATTTATTTTTTCTTTTAGCCCATTTTTGAAAATCATTGATCTAGAAGAGCTACATCGCTTCTAGGAAGTTAAGTCATTTCTCCTAGGTAAGTGTGTATTTCTTATCCACTCCTATTTTTAAGTTTCAATTAGGTCACTTTTGGGTGGCCTCATTCATTGATTTAATGATTTGGAGTCTAAAATGTTGTTTAGACGAGCAGGCTTTCTGTCTCATCATCCTCCATATGACTTTCTCAATGGAAGGTTGTTTTCATGCAACTCAAAGTGAGTTCTTGCATGAGACAAACATGGTTTTAGAAATCACACAAGTTACGGCCCTTCCTATCATTCCCTTTTATTGTCACACAGGTTGCCCCTCCCCCTAGTCCTGATGAAGGCCCTGTTTTGATGGTTTTAAATAACCGCGACTATCTAGGTCGAAACGCCGATACTACTAATTGTCTATCCTAAGGCCAAAAATCCCCCTTGGGCCTCTAAGAAATTCTTCTAGATGCCCCTTTGGATGAGGATTTTTTATTGTTGTGAGACAGCTTGCAAACTGCACATTTGTACTTTTATTGTACTTTATGTGTACATTCACCCTACCTTTCACTTGTTACTCTGATCGATCACATTTGTCAAATTTGTTCCACATTTGGAGTAATATTTAGTACGTTGTACATAGATAGTTTTTTGTACTTGTGCTATAGTACATGCATTTTGCAGTAATCTTTTCTGCTTGTTGTGTTTTCCTTCTCATTTTTTTCTTGTCGATTAACACTTCCAGTTTACCTTTAAGTAACATTGGAGCTTCAGACAGGACTTTTGTGTTTACTGTACTAAACGAGGCCCAGGTCCTGAGGTTCACTGGGTCACCCCAATAGATTGTAATGAAACTAAATCAGGCAAGACCGAGGTTCTTCTGTTTGGTAACGGCCCCATCTCTGGTCCCCCATTTGGTGGCCACAGAACCTTGGTAGACTTCCCACCCCTGTGAAGAAGGTTAAGAACATGGGTGTCTTGTTCAACCACAAACTGACGTTCGGAGACCAGATGAATGCACTCACCTCATCCCCTTTAATACCTTAAGCATAATCAAAAAATTATTTCTTTTATTCCCCACATACTAAACAGCGCCTGCTGAACAAGCTTCAATCCCTGCAGAATGCAGCAGCTCGTATGTTACCAGGGATTCCAAAATTTCAGTCTGCCTACCAGGCCTTACACAAACTTCACTGGCTACCCACCAGGAAATTAATCATCGGCAAAGCCCATAAGGCCCTACATGGCATGGGTCCTGAATAGATCAGAAAGAGCCTTCAATGGCATACCCCTGCTAGAACTCTTCAGTCCGCTTCGACCAAGAATGTCAGGATTCCCCAGTTTAAACTAGCCACCTGAGGAGGCAGAGGTTTCATTGGCGGCACCGCAAGCTATGTATGGAACAGCCTTCCACTATATTTAAAATCGCAGCCCACCCTGCTTAAGTTCAGAAAAGACCTAAAAACCTGGCTTTTTACAAATTAATTTCTTAGCACTGGCTTCTAACAACTTATTTTCACAGCGCTGTAAGACCTATGTACACCACAGTGCCAAGACGCCTTATGGCATTCGCACACTTTAAAAAAAATTAAATTAACATGAATATGTTTGCCACGTCTGTCTTACAAAACAGGTCCCCATGAAGCCTGTGTCTAACACAATCTTAGGGACGTTGGCACAGATGATGCGCCTGGCCTATATGAGACTTCTGATAAGATAGCTGAGCTAGCTCTACCAATTTTGCAGACAAACAGTGTTCTGCCATCATTGTCTACAACCATTGAGCTGCAGCATGTTTGCACAAATGCCTGTTCCATTGCATTATTTAATGCGAATCAAGCAAAAAAGCATCTGGCTATAAACAGATGTCCGCAAGGAATTAGGGACAAGAATGTGTATCTTAGTTTAAGCTGGACATTTCCTGGAGCAAGTCAAAAGGGGTGCAAGCCGCAAAACGTACAGAGGAAAATGTTTCAGATTAAATGGCTAAAAGGAGTTAGGTGGCTGATGCAACTGTTTCTGTAGAGCATAATGCTTTTTAGCAATGTTTACATAACTCCCCCATTTAATAAGGAATACAGTTGTGCTTACAACCTAGTTGCCTGGAAAGAAAAATTAAGAACCCTTTTTCAATTATGAAAAGTTTTACATCACTATGGCTCTGATTTCCACCGACGGTCAGACAGCCTAATCACTATAATAAGGCTGTACGGCCTACCCCCGTCACCCCATTGCCTGCTGTATTCTTGTTACTTTCAAATAAATTTGTGGCACCCTCCTACTTTACCAGGAATGAACAGGTAGGCCAACAACTGGAGAATGTTTGTGACGCACACTGTGACATTCACTTCAATTCACGTGGCCCCAGCAGGAGGAATTTATTTTCAGTTTAGAGCTGACTCGCTTCGGTGGAGTCTCCTTCTCACTAACCAACTTGCTTGCCGAAGGTAACAGAATAAAAAATAAAAAGTGCTAAAAGCACAAAGGAGTTCAGCAGGAGTGGGAGGGGGAAGATATAGTACTTGAATCATGTCAGATTGATTAAGTTGAATCAATCTATGCTTGGTCCCTGCTCCACTGACAGGATGGGAAGCGACTTTGGGCCAGCATTGGTCAACTCAGGAGGCTGCAAAGAAGAGGGAAGCTGGAGCCAAAAAATGGTAAGCAATGGGCAGGCTCCAAGCCCTTCTTGCAAACAATAGTGTCTCACAGGCAAGACACATGAGCATGCTCTCACAGGCTCGACCCTAAAAAGACAGGAAAAATAAATTACAACTTAACAGAGCACCCGAAAAATTAACAGCGGGTATTTAAAATATTGCGTGAAACAAAAAAGTGCACTTTGAACCAGCTTTTGCACTGAACAGAAAATAATTATTTTTAGGCGAGCAAGAACAACTTGTACAGGCTTTTTGCACTCACTCATAGTGAAGGGTACCATTGCGTAAAGTGAGCTGACCCATTGCCTCATGCAGAATGCTGAAATGGGTGGAACCAAAATATGATCGACAATTAAACAAACTAATGGATGAAGCCTGCTAAAAGCCCCCCTATGTATTTATATCATGTACTTATTTATTTATTTGTTGGAAAAACAATTATCTGGCACAACAGCTAAAGCTGTCCCAAAGGCCAGACCTAAAAAAAAACATTAAATATATTCTCTCCCACACTAAAGGTGATTTTTTTTTTAAAATACTGTTTTTATGTCATGAGAATTATACCGCCTAATGGATACTCACCGAATTCTGTTATTTAAGGAGTTAGAAAGTCCTGCTTACGGGGGCGTGGCTTGACGCCCACGGAAGATGGCGGCTGCTCTGTGAGCTCCGGTGCGGCGGCGCAGGTCAGCAATTGGTTTCCGAGGTTTCCGCGACCTATTACGGTGTCAACGCGGAGGTTTACCTATGGGAAACACTCCCCATCAACCTGGTATGTTTTGAGGCTTGCTACATGTAAGAAAACAGTATTTTTCTTGCATTACTCGTTCACCTCAGTAACGGCCGCCATTTTGGATTGCGGTCGCTTCGTTCACTGCATTGGTAATGCCTTAGTCATCCCGCTGCTCTTTTGCTGAGGATGACGTCGAGAAATAGCAACCAGTTATGAGGGGAATGACTTACAGATCAAAGAAGGTGTGTGCTATTGTTTTAAAATCCAGCTTGCATATCTACGTTCTGCCACCGCTAACAAAAGTAATGTATTCTTAAGGATTATCCAACTTTCTGTCCTTATACTTTATTTTTGTTCATTCATTTACCGGGTCCAGTTGGATTTTTCCTCTTACTGCAAGCTTTGCCATTCTTCCTCTTTTTCACGAAGGTGTTTCCATACTTTTAATATATTATTCGACATTTTATAAGTGAAGAATTAAAAAACAAAGCTCTGTCTCTTGCTCTCCGGCACGCAGGTTCATCAAAAACTCCACAGTTTTTTCAAAATTTGCCGTAAAGAAATCTTCCTTGGCCTCTCAGTCAAAAACTGGCACTCCTTCAACTATAGTACCAGCAACATTTATCTCAGTGAGTTCTGGTAAAGCTAACACGAAACGTCTTAAAAAAGACCCTCTTTCTCCTGCGAAGACACCGCCTCCTGCTTCATTAGATCTGCTACTTGATGAAATCCATGCCTTAAGGCCTTTCATGGAGGAAACAAACACTAAATTACAATTTCTTACGGATAGGTGGTCTCAACTAGACGAGCGACTTCTTGCAGTAGAACGGAACGTTTCCTCATTTGGTGATACGGAAACCAAAGTATGCACCCTTCAGTCTTCCTAAAGTGCTAAGCTTACCAGATGGTACCAATTTGAACATTCAACGAGCACATAGGTTGGGTCGTCAACATGTCAGCACTCCTGGTTCAAATGGTCCAAGAGGCGTTATCATATGCTTCCTGGAGTATACAAATCTTCTTAAGGTTCTCTCGGCCACGAAAACAACATCCCGCATCTCTTGGTTAGGACACTCTTTATTTCTCAGGATTATACCAAGATTGCGGCAGACAGACCTAGAGAATTTTTGAGCTTGCGCCCGGACCTTCGTGCTCTTGGTGCAAGATATGGCCTTTTTCACCCTTGTCTTTTTAAAGTCACCTATAGGAATAAGACGACTACCTACGAAGATCCAGTTAAACTTAAAAGTTTTCTCAACTCTTGCAGTTCTGAGACTAGGACACTTCTGGCACTTCGACCTATCAATCTGGTTGAAAAATCCTAATAATGCATTGTTATTCATATTTCTTCTTACTTTCTGTGCCTGTTTCTCTGTTTTTGCTGCACATTTACTTATGTATTTGAATTATTTCCCTCTTTGATGTTCATTTTATGTTTGGCTGTTAACTTATTAGTCACTAACTTGCTTTCAATTTTTTCTTTCCTTTAGGTATCCCTTTTTGTGTATTTGTCGTTGTCTTGCATCTTGCCAAATTCTGTCGTACTTGTGCCCCTTCCGAGTGCTCTAGATGCACCAGTCTTCCATGTGGTTTCACCCCCCGTCTTTTCTTGAATTATATAGGTATGTGTTTGTTCCCTTGTGTTTTTCTTTTGCTTTTACCTTTTGTTTCTTACTTTTTGCTGTCTGCCTATTTTCTTTCCTCATGCTCTTCCTTTCTTAGCTGTCCCTCCTCCATCTCCCTTTCTTTGACATTCTTTTCTCTTTCATACATGAGGTTCAATATTGTATTCTTCCTTCTATGCATGATGTTGTGGTTTAAATTTTTCAAGTTTATATTCTGTCTTGTTTATCTACAATTGTTCTTTTTTCTATAACTAATTTATGTCATTGAATATTATCTCTTGGAATGTACGAGGTTTGAATTCACCGATCAAGCGACAACGTGTTTTAACGCATTTAGCTAAATTGAAGGCAGACATAGCATTGATTCAAGAGTCACGCCTGACACAGTCTGAATCATTAAAATTGAAGAGAGATTGGGTAGGCGTAGGCTTCTTCTCTCCTGGGGATGGTAAATGGAATGGTGTCATCACGTTATGTCACAAATCTCTTTGTGTTAAACTTGTATCTCAAGAATCTGATGATGTGGGTCGCTGGTTATTTACTGATTTGTTGATTGGGAATGTTCCTCTCTCTTTATTTAATA
Organism: Calotriton arnoldi; assembly: GCA_963921515.1. NCBI lineage: Eukaryota > Metazoa > Chordata > Amphibia > Caudata > Salamandridae > Calotriton > Calotriton arnoldi. The sequence goes on along the minus strand of CAWUFW010005371.1, from coordinate 186,507 downwards.
TTTACGCACCAACTACAGGTGATTCCCTTTTTTGGTCCCACCTTGCAAAGAAATTGTTGCATTGTCCCCATGACAACCTTATTTTGGCAGGTGACTGCAACCAAATCATAGACCCCTTTATTGATCGCAATTCCTTGGCTTCTTTCATATCAACTAAGGCTCATAAATCATTTTTACATTCCTTCCAACATAGAAAATTAATTGATGCTTGGAGATTATGTAATCCAACTTTGAGAGAATACACATACTTTTCCCCGACACATCAGACGCAGTCGCGTACTGATTATATTTTTATTTCTCATAACATTTCTCAATCCATACAATCTGCAGAAATTGGCTCTATACTAATTTCTGATCATGCACCCGTTTCTGTTTCAGTAGATATACTTACCAAATCAAAGGTCTCCAGACGATGGCGTTTCAACAACTCGCTGCTACTTGATTCAATTTTTACTTCCTCTTTTACCTCTTTTTTTGAGGAATATTTTTTGTTGAATGAATCTGATAACCTCCCTTTTCACACAGTATGGGATGCTTTTAATGCAACAGCATGTGATTTTATTATAAATTACGTATCCAAGAAAAGACATATTGCTCGTAAGAGTGCCACTGACCTGTTCGCAAAGATAAAGAGATTGGAACATTCATACCACACTACCAAATCAAAAGATTGTTTGTCGGAACTCATAGCTACCAATCTCAAATTTAATAAGGAATCTACCGATAATGCTTCTTTATATTTGCTGAAATCCAGTGCAAAATTTTATGGTGGTCAAAACAAGTCTGGCAAGTTACTAGCAAACTATCTTAAGATCAAGAAACAAAAATGTAACATTGAGTCGTTAATTGATGATCAACAACTACCCATATACAAGGATTCTGAGATTTTACAAGAATTTCATCGTTTTTATGAAACATTGTACACACCGGAATCCTCTCCCTCTGAGGATGGTATTTTAGATTATCTTTCTTCCATTGAAAAATCCTTTGATGCTCATCTGAACTTTGACTCACTGAAACTCGATGTTTCATCGAAGGAATTGCATACTGCATTACTTACACTCAAAAAAGATAAGGCCCCAGGACCGGATGGCTTTACCGTAGAGTTTTTCATTCATTTTTCTCATTTACTACTCCCCAAGTTAAATAAACTGTTAGCCTCTTTTTCACAGACACGCGTTTCTTCTGGGACCTTTTTGGAAGCTCTGATCTGACTCATACCAAAGGAGGATAAAGATCCCCGTTTTTGTAAAAATGATAGACCAATTTCTTTAGTGAATATTGACTATAAAATGTATTCAAAATCTTTGGCCCTACATTTAGAGTCTTTCCTCCCTGAGCTCTTGGGCAAGGAGCAGTCTGGTTTTATCAAAGGACGCTTCCTGGCTGACAACACGCGTCTATTTTTTGATATACTCTCTAAATCTTCAAATTCTTCTGAATCCATGGTGGCTATCGCATTAGACACAGAAAAGGCGTTTGATAGAGTATATTGGCCTTTTATTTTCTTAACACTTAAATGGTTTGGTTTTGGCCCAAAAATTGTTAATTTAATTTCCCTCCTATACTCTAGGGGCAGCAATCTTTGCTAATGGCCTTACTTCCCCATACTTCCACATGAGAAGAGGCGTTAGACAAGGTTGCCCCCTTTCTCCTTTTCTTTTTAATTTAGCTTTAGAACCTTTTCTATCTAAAATTCGTCAGAACCCGAATATTTATGGTTTTGTTTCTGATAAATTGCATATTAAATTGGCTGCTTATGCAGATGATATTTTGTTATTTATCTCTAAACCACATTCCTCCCTTCCTACATTTCTACAAGAGGTGACAGCATACTCATTTGTTTCAGGGTATAGGTTAAACAGTGACAAATGTGAAATACTACCCTTAACTAAATTTACTTTTAAGGAAGATTTCAAAACAACTAATTTTAATTAGAGCCCCAAGCATATAAAATATCTAGGTATGTTTTTCTCTGCTTCTATTAAATCCACGATTTCCATTAATTTGGATAAATGCTCCTTGAAACTATCTGCCCTAGTAGACAAATGGCACCCTCTCTACCTCTCTTGGTGGGGGAGATTAGAGACTATAAAGATGATGTTATCTCCGATAGTTCTTTATATTATTTCTAACATACCATTTGCCATTCCTCAATCCTTCTTTAAAAAAATTAACTCCCTTTTGACCTCCTTCCTTTGGAATAACAAAAAGGCTTGTATGTCCTTATCAAAACTCATACCTCCTAAACTGGAAGGGGGCGTTAATTTTCCTGATTTCCCTAATTACCACAAAGCCTTTTTATTGCGTCAATCCTCTAGGTGGTTACTGGGTCCATTATCAGATTCTCCACTTTGGGTCATGTTTGAACATTCATTCCTTAATCCTTTTTCCTTTCAAGAGTATTTGGCATTTACTCGGAAACCCGAAAAACTATCCACTCCCATTGTAAAGCATACAAATAAATTATTAAACACACTTTCACTAAGTAAGCCCATAGGCATGGTAAAATTCCACCCTTTGGCACAACAATTTCCTAACAATCAAGGGTAAGCCCATTTACTGGAAAGCATGGAGGCAGAAAGGTCTAAAATGGGTTAATCAGCTAGTTCAGAATGGTACGGTCATGTCTTTTTCTCAGGCTAGATCCTCTCAAAACAAATACCAAATATTGCAAAACGCTTTGATCCTTGCCATTGATCAGGCTAGCCTCGCTCATATTTCACCTCCCATGTCTACTACTCTTAATAATTCTTTCCTGAGCACGTGCCCCAAAGCATCCACCATATATGCTTATCTACGAAAATCAAACGTTACCAGGGAAAAAACAATAGTGGAATTGGAATGGGATTTGGATGCAGATTGGTCCATTCACTTATGGAACAAAATTTGGCTCAAGTTAAGAAAATCCTCTAGAGCAGCAAACACCACGCAGACACTTTTCTTTGTATATAACAGATTGTTTATTTCCCCAACATTTCTTCATAAGATGAATGTTGATGTGTCTGATACCTGCTGACACATGCAGATTTAAAACATTTACTTTTTACTTGTCATTATGTGCATGAATTCTGGAAACGTGTTTGGGATCAGATTACCCTTATCTTTGGTTCTAAAATACCCTTTTCCTTTACCAATATCTTTTTAGGCTCCATATCTGAGGACTGGTCTAATTGTTCTTCGAATATACGAATTTGGATCTGCTTTTAAGTGTAGCTTTCCAACAAATTACTAAACATTGGAAGGACTTATCTAATCTTTCCTTTCAGGCTTGGTGGTATGCAGTTTGCCACAACCACAGACTAGATACTGCCTATGTATACCCTGTGTCCCTCGCTGTAAAGCGCTTACAGTTGTAGTCTCCAATTACAAACTTTATTGATCTTCATGCTAGAATTCAACATGCACGCAATACTTCAGAACAAGAAGTCTTGAAGCCTCCTTGACATTCCAAACTTGGTTTTCATGATGGTTTTTGTATGTTCAAATATATTTATACGGTTGATAATTTAGATAAATGACCAGACTTTGTTCCTAGCAATGTACATCTCTTTATCCCCCCTCCCCACTTTTTATTTTTTATCAATAGGTTAAGCATGACTTCATGTACGATTGCATGCTCTTATATCCTATTATGTATCTGTATATTATCATTTTTTCTCTTTTTTTTTTCTTTTGTTGTTTTTCCTTCAATAAACTTCTTTTTGAAACTGAAAAAAAGAAAGTCCTGCTTATGACCGAGAAATTAATTTCAACCAAGAAGCTTTTTATTTTCTGTAACCCCATGTATGAGAACAAAGCACAGAGGGACGATGCGCAGCTACGCTCTCGTTCGACACTTTGTGGCAAACCCCACAGATTTAAGTATTTATGCATGTTTTGATGTATTGACATTTTCTGTGAATTGCTACATGTATCAGAAATGTTGGTTCACAGTGTACTTTTGCAACAGGGGACTAGACAGATTGAAAATAAAACTTCAATAGACAAGTAATGGTGATATTTGTGAAAGTGTGGAAATTGCAGAGATCTAATCATTAGTAACTGGTTTAAAAATATCAGGGCTTGAGATTTTTCCTGGATAACTTGCATTTTGCACGCTCATTGAATGTCCCTTGAAGGGAAAATCATTTCCTTAGTATCCAGCTCCTAATGCAGAGAATGACCAGGAATTTCGCAATAATGAATCTGGGAGCTTGTTGTAATCTGTGAGGCTCATATACCTTGAGCTACCGCCTTATGTAGGCGGGATTCTGTCTGACTCCCGTCACCGTGTGTGTGCGATACTTCAGACACCTTGAAGCAAATATCTCTGAGACCAGCAGCCACTGAAAAGCATTCGATTCTACCTCGGAGTCATATCAAATTTAACGCGCAACATTCAAAATTATTGTGCAGCCTGTTTCTTGAAACAATGACAAGGAGAAACACTAAAATATTGATATAATGGAGTCACACATGCACAAGAGCCGATCTATCCAGGCGATCACTTCCCACATCTACATAGTGACTAATTAGAAAGAAGAAAATAAACCAACATCAGTTCGCTCTGGGGAAATACATTATTGCCACATTTAATCTCCTACGGAATTGGTTCATGGTAATCTAGTCAGGTGTGAAAGAAGTTACAAAGACCAAGAAGTAGATTCCTTAATTCCAGAACCAGCCTCAACGTGTATTAGCAAATCTGGAAAGCTAAAAAAAACATAATGAATCCACTTTGGAAGTAACTACCCAGGAATTTCCCTATAATCAGGTGGGTACAAGGAGTTAAATTCAGAGTATGTGTCTCTGCCAACAGTAAGGCTAGTACAATCTACTAAGTAAGGCTCAGATAATGCTGTTAGCATTGACTCCTCTGCTAACAGAATGTTCAATAAAAGTTTTTTTTTAAGTTTTTGCAATCATATGGTGCCAGTAACACACATACATCATAACGTGTCTATAACATGAATTGTTATCAACACATTTGTGGAATGTCCCTGCTTGTGTAGACACTTATGCCGATCAGGCAACACCTCCTGCTTCCAGATAAGCATAGTAGCAGGAGGGGGTAGTTTGGATGATGGGGCCCAAGTCTTCTTGGAGCCACTTCTTCCAGTGACAGAAGTGTAGAACTGTTTTCTTGAACAATGATACTATGATATCAAACATTTGATCCAGGCTTTGAGAGCATTTGATCCAGGCTTTCAGAGACCTTCATTGGCTCCCTTTGGAGCAAAGGATGATCCTCTTTATAGGTTGCATTACCTTTAAGGTATTTTTCTGACGAAGCTCCCTTATTTATAAAATCTAGACGCAAGAAATACATCCTGAGCTGGAGACTCCGCTCTTCCTCGTTCAATCCCCTGTCCATCCCCAAGTATAACAAGAAAAGGATGGGTGGCATTGGATTCTCTGTGTAGGCCCACTGATATGGAATTCTCCCCCCCCACACACACACACATACCAGCAGTCTCTGGATTACTCGAAGTGTAGACAGGCGCTAAAGACTTGCTTATTTCAAGTAAGTTTATCAGCTAGTTTAACTTCTCTGTTGAAGTTTCTTGACCATGTTACTTCTTCTGTTCCTCAGAGCCAAGAAACCTTGTGGAGTATGTGTGCTAAACAAGTATCCTATAACACAACACAAATCATGTGTAGAGGACAATGTATGCTGTTAGGAAGTTGCTCGGAAATGATAATGGCATGGACCTGGACAGACTGACTGGCAGCTGCCAGAAAACTATCAGCTAACTGGTCATAAACTAAAGAGATCTTGAAGTCTCAGCATTTGTTTAATTATTAATGTATGCATTTGATTTTAGGTTTTTGCTACAACACAAACCTAGCTTCAAGTCGCACTTTACAGAGATGCTTTATGTTTTAAAAGGAGCATCTAAAAATGAGATGCCATAGAGTTTGGTGTGGGAGGTCTATTCCAGATTGCAGAAACTAACCCAAATGTAGACGGAGAATGGGAAATTTATATTACATTAAAATATTAATTGCCACAAAGTGTTTTTGAGCCTCTCCCATTACGTTACATAATTATGTTACATTATAGATATTTGCCGTTGCAAGCAGAAGGAAATTAAGAGTTGTGCCTTATATTATGACAAGTGTTGGTGAATTGCAAAACCTTTGACTATGACCCAGATCTCGTGGGTACTAAGTAGGTTCTTCAGCCAATACCCAAATATTTATACACATGAAATGTAATAAGCTGCAGGAAGCAGTCTCCACATTAAAACGGTTACAAGGTCAGAATGTACAAAGGGCATTCCTTGAAAGGCAATTTAAGTATGAGCTCTACTCCTTCATGCTGCTTGTGCAGTCCAGTGTCAAGTTCAAAGTCGTTTTTTCTCGCAGGTATTCTTTTATTTATTTTGAGCATTTGTGAAGTGTGCATCTCATATAAATTCTTAAAGCGACACCAAAATGGGTGTCATTTCTCAATGCTGAAAATATTATTACTGAATGTATTTACCTGGCTGTTTCAAAGAGCTAGATTCCACCTTGCAGTAGACTCGGAGTGCTAATGTATGGGGAAATAAAAGAATGGAAACAATAACAATTCTGCTATTCCAGATAAATCCGGCAGTCACCAAGCTGAAAGTTGTAGTCTGCTGCTATGATTCTGCTTCCTGGTGTAGAGATGAACACCATCAAAGCCTTGGGTTCACTAAACATGTCTTTTTGTTAACTGGTCTGGAATGGTATGACAGGAGCTGGTTTTAGGCATCTGGGCTGATGACACAAAGACTTGTACACACTGCAATTGTGAGGTGTTGAACTCATTCACAGTGAGTTTTTGATCCCAGCTCGACACAAAGAAATGGAAAATGTCAAAGATTGAATTGCACATGTGGGGATATGGTAAATAAAGATGTCAAAAACCCATTTCTGCGATGCATCTTTTGTGTGAAGCAGTAATAGTAATGCTTAAACTCACAAATATTCCATAAGTAGTTTTCAACCTCCAACATGATGTTGGGGACCAAATACATCATGGAAACACAGTTATATTACATAGGGGCCTCAGCATTGGATTTAGTTTCCAAACCTCCGCGAGGACAAAGTGCCTTCACAGTCTTATGGAGAAATATATGGTTCTGTACCGTTAAAGCATTCTGTCACCCAGTGCTGCTAGACCAATCTTGTGATGTGGGAAGTAGAGAAAATGCTTAGGAAGGTAACACAAAGAGCCATGAATTACTTTCAGATGAATACCAGAATTCCCCCTGACTGGTCATGGAAATGAAATGACCCGTGCTGGATCCATCACTGGGAGCTACCTCGAGTTGACCTACATAATGGGAAGAGGCTGGGATGGATAGCATTTGGATGGATGAACATATCCTTCCGGGTGATTTGTTTGGTGGCTGCACATAGGCAATCGCTATATTTCTAGATTGAATTCCTCGTGTTTATTTCGAGAGAAAATTGTTTTCTCCGTGGAGCTGGAAACTGATTTATCATTTTAATGTCCCTGCTACAGGTCTGTTTCTAATTTGTAAACTTTTTGGGAAGATGTTTTGTAGACCAGGAGGGAAAGGAACATGAAATAGAGGCTGAGCTGCCTTGTCATGTTATGGTTTTATAGCATTTAACTGCACTGCTTGCTATTTAATTTATAAACATAGAAGGGTCGAAAATATTTACTGCAGACATTTGAATTGATTTATGAATTAGAACAAGATGACATATGAACTGAGGCAGTCTGATATAACTTAAACATATAGCTCTGATTACTTGAGCTCCCCAGGTGGAGCGGATTTCTACCATGGTGTTATTTCGCTCAAGTTTTTTGTCGTGGCCAGCAGACGCACTTACCAAAGGGACTATGGTAAATGGAAGCCTAACGCTTCCCATGCCCAGGATCTACCCCAAAGGTTTTGGTGCAATGTCATATGTAATAATTGTGAGGCTGAAATGTGAAATTAGTTCTGTGCACACAATAGGTGACTTGAAATTAGAAGCAAATACATTTTAGAAAATAATTTACGATTGTGAGGACATTTTTTAGAGAGTAGGAAATAGTTCATTGTTACTAATCTGGTGCAGTGGTGGATTGTACAATTTGTAGAGCGGAACAGTGTACAAACCTGTCTCAAGTAGAATCACTGGAACAAAACAGGCGAGCCGTACTTTCTGTTTGGGAGGGGCACTGTTACATATTCCAACACTTTCCTAATATGCTAAGCAATCCTTACCCTCCTGAAATGTGCTAGCATCACACACATACCTGCACACAGGCTGTTTTTCAACCCCTCCTAACTTAGGGACCCATTCACAAAGGTAAATTTACATGTATAGATTTACTCATGTGTAAAGTTAATACTGCCATTAGTAGTACACTTTTTTGCTATTCATAATTTCAGAGTGAAAATTTACAAGTAGGTGAACACTTACATGTTTCTACCTCCTTAAACCGGGACCGCGCCTGATGACCGGGATTTACAAGTGTAAAGTTACTACTGGTAACTTTCCACACATGCATGGAGCGATCTGCCTATAGTAAAGTATAATGAAAAATGTTAAAGTTGAAATATTATTAAAAAAATTACACATTATTTTAAAGTAAAATAAAAATGTAAAGTTAAAATTACTAGCATCGAACAAAATTTCACAACACAATAACCCAGCAAATAAAATGTTCAATAAAGAAGTAAAAATAAAATACATTAAGTTTATAGGGATTATTATTTAAAATAATTTTAAACAAATCCCACCCTCAATATCATCTTTAATTATTATTTATTGTGCTGTCCCTCTATTTTAAGACCCAAGCATTCCATTTCTCAAAGGTCGCAAAACTTTCTTTAAAAACATTTTTCAAATGTGACATTTTGATTTTGCACACCTCAATTCTGTATCTGATTTAGGGTTGGTGCTTGCACCACCACTTGTTCAAGCAAAACTGCAGACTTTTTATTGCATACATATGCAAGTAAAAGAAGGCATGTGCCTCAATTTCCCTCTATGTACATACTGTACACATATGAAAGGGTCATTTGCTAGGGTGAGGTCCTGATTTCTCTTAAGTCGTGGCTGAAAATTGGTTTGGCTCAACCCACCACAAATTAATGTGCTCGCTGCCACAGATGCTGATCGAGTGTGGCAGTACCAAACAATGAGCTTTGAAGTTTGGTGTTGGTTTTGCCAGATGTAAGAGTTTTATTCACAATCAATGCAGCCCTAAAACTAAGTGTGGCTGTTGTTATTGCTCCTCTGACTGAGTCATGCACTGATTGTGTTGACTACATTTTTGTGCCAGCCTCCCCATTTGTTTTGAGGTGTTATAAAAATCGTAGGCAAAATTGCAAAAACTAGTAATGCATACAAAACAAAAGTGCAAAACCCATTTGCGCGATTACTTCCCATTTTAGTTCCAATCCTGACATCAGTGCAAAAAGTCATGGGACAGCTGCAACACCACTGTCCCCACGTGTGTAAAAATTCACAGGACATCCGCTGCAAATGTATGTTGTACCGGAAAGTATGTGCAAACCATTTATCAACTACCTCTAAATTAACCTTCCAATGTTATAATTTAGGACATGTAAATAAAGTAAGCAAAAACCACCCTTATCTCTCTTTGAAGGAGATCAATTCAACTCTCTGAATTCAGAGCTAGCAGAAGCTGGGACTTTGATGAGGATGATCGTGACCTGACACTGTTACACTGCAGTATCTTCCTCCATACTTAGATTTGTGACTTCTGAATTAGAAATATGTGACATCCTGAAGTATGATGGAACCACAACAGAAGACATCATGAAAACAGTATGGGATCTTCAAGCAGTGAGGCTTGGTTCTGCCCCGGTCTTTCTTAGCTAATGTTACATGGTCAGTGGAAGGATGGTGTCTTCCTCCATAAAACGATCCATCATAAGCTGGATCTGCAAATTCAGTGAATACACAGTGCAATAGTTGGTCATGGTTTGAACCACATTTCAACAGTAAAAAAGAGAGGTAGTTTTGAAAATTGAAAGGATTTGATCCCAAGCCCCCTCCCTTCATTATTTTGGACATTACATTAATCCAGTTAAGGACTGCAACAGCAGCTCGTCCGGATTTTACAACCTTATGCTTGAACAATGCACTGGAGACACATAGTAAGACAAGAGAGTGAGCGGAGGCAAGATGGCGGCTGCTCCGGCGGCCGAGTGAGCACTTGCAGCTGACCGCCCTCCACAAACTCCCCAAACTTTGTCGAACCTGATGCGGTTCAAGAGCCATCAAAGCGGAGATTAATATGGATTAATGCAGACTCGTGAAGGCTTGTGAAGGCTACAGATATATAGCGCTTGTTAAACGAGAAATGCTTTGGAGTGTACTCACGTATCGCTCTTCACTGCTGTCTAGTCCCCGGACTCCGTTTCTACGGCTGGTGTGGTGTTCGTCTCAAGGAGCCCGCCGAGCCGTTCTGGGATTTGGCGAGAAGCGGATGGAGTAAAGATGCCTCTTAAAGGCACCCGAGGAGCCAAGCAGCGCGGCGGAGACCTCACAGCGACCTCGTCGAAGCAGGCAGAAAGCGCCCAAGAGACACAACGACAGGGAGAGGCTGCTGCTGTTCCAGGAAGTAACACGCAAATCGGGAACAGTCGAACTGCGGGGCCAGGGAAGAAAACCACCCCCGCTATCTTTTTCACTGCCAGGAAAGGAAAGAATTGTAAATCGGATGGTCTCATGATGGAAGAGGCAGGTGTGACTACACATCGGGACGAGGTGAGCTGTGGGAACGCAGGGGCTTCTAATTACACTCTGAAGGCAGCAGTGAACAAAATGAACCATGGAGGGCAAGGGGGTACTGACCCTGCATTGCACACCCCAGGGGCGATGGAACAGGGGGACAGCATATTGAAAACCACACTATGGTGGGGGTAGAACATGGTGTAAATATTGCAGAATTACCAGGTGGTAACCCAGAGATGGATAAAAGAGCCTGTGATACGCTGCCAATGGGAGATCAGGTTAATCAGAGCAAATCCCAAGAACTGCCTGAAGCAGATTTGGGCGATCACTTTTTCTCATTGTCTGATCACCCTAACTCATCAGGTGATGAGTCTGTACAGTTATCTGATGGCCCATCCGGCTCGCCTAGCGAACAGTGGAGTGAGTCTAGCAGTACAAATCAAGATGAGACCCCGGTGAATTGGACCAGGATGTCTGGCCCAGATACTATACGGAAAAAAAAACCTCCAATAGTGACACCCAGAGAAGCGACTGGTGCAGCGGCTTGGACTATTCAAATACAGCCCCCTATGTTCAAGCTAGGTCAAACTGCATCCTCACAGGTAATGCGACAAGGGCAGCATAACTCACTAGATCACACGGAGGAAATCTCCTTGGCCGTCATTTATGAGACAATAATGTCACATAGAGAGGAAACCCGGGCAGAGAGCCAGAAAACGCAGGGAGCGTGTCGAAAGCTACAAAATTCACTGCGGCGAGTGGCCAAGTCCTGTTCCGAATTTGCAGAGTGGATAACGGAAGCTGATAATAGGATCTCCATTCTTGAGGATGAAATGACCGCTCAGAAAGCGGTGACAGATGACCTGACAACGCAGCGTAGTGATATGGCTTGGAAACTTGAAGACATGGAAAATCGGCTCCGCCGAAATAACTTAAGAATTCTGGGAGTGCCTGAAGGCATTGAAGGGTCTGACCCACGGAAATTTGTGGTAGGACTATTTACAGAAGCCTTCCCGGAGCTTACGCATTGGGCATGGGACAATGAGGGGCAACGGGCCCACCGGTTCCCCTTTCGGCAGAATTACAATCAGGGGGCCAGCAAACCTGTTCAACCTAGAGCAATTCTGTCTAATTTTCTATCTAGGCAGGCTCTGTACGACCTGGCCAGGCCAGATAGGAAGTGCACAACATTCCTTGATTACATTTAAATGAGGCCCTAACTCAAGTAGCTTAAGTATACAGGCAGTCCTGCCATACTACATTGAGGATGTGCTTGTATACAAAACTAGACAGATGATGATAACACTGGAACATATGGAGCTCTTTAGGGATCTGTCAAGCATAAAGTGAAGGAATCACCCCAACCTCTGAGTGATTGCTGACTACATTTAGTCATCTATTTTCTAACAGTGATGACAGTTACAAAATCTTGACATTAATGGCAAGTATTTGTGAGATCCTTTTTGCAACTTATTGCTGGATCGCATCTTCATGAACAAATTAAAAAGCTCTGTAAGTCCTCAGCTCAATAAATCTGTTTTCCTATGAATTGCCTAGTCTTGCACCCTCATAGTGTACCCAGACTTTCATCACTCTCTTGTTGATAAAACGAGCAATAATGATCTGGGTGAAAATATCACCCATTTATAACAGCACCAGGAAGGTCAAAGTGGATTAATAGGAAGTGCAATTTTAAAAAAACTTTTTATTGATGTCGTAACTGAGACACAATATATCACGTTACTAAATAATTCCATCAATTAGCAGTGCAAAAATAATAAAATATAACAAACAATCACAGACAGGGTGTAGCTGAATACACAGAAAGAAAACAAGAAGAGTGCAACCAAAGATAAAAGAAAACGAGAATAGAAAGGAACTATGGAGATGGGTGGTCATGATCAGACTGTAGTTGCTCCAAGCAACTCTCAAACAGAGCCCAGATCTTCCTGAGCCGAGCCTGCTGATCATCATTGTCGATAATCAGGCTCTCCGGAAGGCCTATATTGATGAATTCATGCCACCAAAGCATAGCATTGGGAGCCTGAGCCAAGAACCAATGCCGTGCCAAAATCAATCAGGATAGGGTGATAGCACAGGAAAAGATGCCACCTAAATGAGCAGGTACAAGAGGTGAGCGGCACAATATGATTAATTTAGGGTCCCACCTTATGATAGTTGGGCAAAGCATATTCAACTTTCCGAATACTGTCTGCCAATAATGAAAAATAGCAGTAAAGGTAGGAAAAATATGAACTGAATCAGCCCAGTTGGCGGAATATCCAAAACACTTGGGAGTCCTGCCTCAGATTCATATTAAGTAAATGATATGGTGTATAATAAAAATCATTAATGAATTTAAACTGCTGGGTTTTAACCCGAGAGACATTCACAACTATGTTTGAAAAGACATGTGTATGTCTCATTTCATCAGGGATGACTTGAGCCCCAAGATGTCGGCTCCACTTTTCAGCCAAAGTCTAAAAAATGACACTCCGATGTTGCAGCTCTACTGCCAAAATCATTTGATACGCCTGACTGATGCCCTTCCTAGGTGGGCCCCATCGCAGATATTCAAGAAAGGCATTAGCGGAACAATCAATGTCTTCCACTTTCAAAGCCATGATGAAATGCCGAATTTGCAGGTAGCGGAAAAAATCCGACTGAGGAAGAGAAAATTGCTGGGATAGTGTCTCAAAAGAGAGAAAACAATCACCCTCAAAGAAAGAGCCCAAAGTAGATAAGTTAGATGCCTGCCAGGAATTAATAAAACTTTCAAGCAGATGACGGGGAAAATTGGGATTATAACCTACAACAGAATACGCTTTAAGTGGTTTAATCCCTGCATTTTCAGAAAGGCCCACATAGAGTAGAAGACCCTAAGGGCCTTATTATGACTTTGCCATTCCCTCACCACCCACCAGATTATGATTGTAATCCGTGGCGGGCGGTGGCCGTCTGTAAGGATCATTGGAGAGCCTTACATGCAGACCGCTGCAGTGACCGCGCTGTTTGCAAGTTCCTGCACGGGGAGCATAAATACAGGGGGGCACCACATGCGCCCCCTGATTGCACCCCGAGGCCCTGAAGCAGCAGGGGGGCCCTAACGTTTGTCTCTCCGACACCTTTTTCATGGTGGTCGCACCGCCATGAAAAGAGTGGCAGTGAGCCAACTCAAAATATGCTTGGTGATGCCGGCTGCGGCACAGCCAGCATATTTTTCCCAGGGAAAGACCACCGGCCCAGTGGGATCCTTGATCACGGCGGTGCCGGTGGTCTCGTGGTGGTCCTACTGCTGCAGTTGTAATACTAATAAGGCCCTAAGTGTCTTGAATCAAGTCTGCTTGAAATAGACAGTATCAATAATGCCAGAATGTGGGGTGATATCTGCTCCCCAAAGGAGATATTCTGGGAACAGACCTCCTAGCCCCCAAGGTTCACATCCCAATATTTTGACTAGTCGAGACATGAATGCTACTAAAAAGTAGACCCGCAGGTCTGGTAGTGAGTCCAACCCCCATTTGTGGCTGCTGCAACATTCGTATGTTAGCCCTATGCTTCTTATACCCCCAAATTAATTTTTGCCAGACTGCTTCCATCTGTGTGAAAAAACATTTAACAAGATACAAGGGTATACACCGAAAAAGTATAAGTAGCGAGGAAGAATGTTCATTTTAATTAAGTTGCATCGTCCGATTAGACCAATATGTAAACAATGCCACTTAGTGAATATCTCCCGAGTTCTACTGACTGATGCGCCATAATTGAACTCAACTACATCCTCCATTTTCAGGGAGACTTCGACCCCCAAGTAAGCCACCGATTAAACCCATTGCCTTTCATCCAAAGAAGAAACAGTATAAGCTAAAACTAAGGTCTTATGAAGGTTAAGTTTATACCCAGATATAGCCCCATATTTATTTGACATTCTTTCAATAGCGGCTAAGGAATCCTCCGGGGCAGAGGTCAAGATAGTAATATCATCTGCATAGGCAAGCACTTTGACCTCGAGTTGATGGATCCGCAAATAAGCGATGTCCCTTGAACACTTGATGGCTTGAATGTAGGGTTCTATATAATGTGCAAAATGCAAAGATTCTTATAAAGCTGTTGAACCCGAGAGATAAAACGTGGACGGAGGCCTGAAGCGACCATAGTGGCCAAGAGAAAAGGCCATGAAACCAGCTTGAAGGTCTTTTCAGTGTCCAACATTATTACTTTGACCTAATTTCCCTGAACGCAACCCACCTCTAGAGTAGCAATAACTATATTAATGTGAGCAGTGGTATCCCGCCCTGGAACAAAACCATGTTGATTCTCATTAACTAGATCAGAGATAACCGTTGTAAGCCTATTAGCTAAAATCAGAGTATAAATCTTGGAGTCACCATTGATCAGTGAAATAGGCTGATATGAACCACAGAGAAAGGGATCTTTCCCTTTCTTAGTAAAGATGATGATGCTGGTCTCCGTCCATGACCCGGGGACCTGCCCAAATAACTAGAAAAAGTTGAATAAATCACAGAGGACCGGCACTATGAGATGCGACAATCTGACAGGGAATTCCAGTGGAAGTTGGTCAAGGCCACAGGCCAATAGTGGCTTAAAGCTCAGAGGCCAATATTTGACCTTCTTGCCTATGCTGTTGTACAGTAGACAACTTCTGATAATGATAAGTCCAAAGGAACTGAGCAGTTTGGTCCATGGAGAGGACCAATTCCTCATCATACAGCTTCTGGTAAAAGCAGAAACTCTTCATGAATAAGAGCAGGATCGGTCACTATATCCCCTTGAGGATTCTGAATACCAGAGATAACAGATGCATTGGTTCTGTCGTTAACCTGGAAAGATAAAACCAAGCCCATTTCCTCGCGGTTTAAACAAAAAAAGGAATTGTTTTGCCCGAGCTTTTTTAATAATGTTATCAAACATGCTTTCCCTAAGGGAGGCTTGGGCAATTACAAACAGATCCAACAAAGGAGCTAAGGATCTAAAATCTTGAGCAATTGCGGAGCTGACCATAAGAGAGTCTAGATGGATAAGAGTAAGCCGAACATTAGCCTTAACCTGAGCAGTTTGCTTCTAATGGAAGGAAGAGAAATTTATAGTGTGGTCCCTACAAAAAGCTTTGAAAGCATTTCAGGCAATAAGAATAGATGCTGAACCCATGTTGCACTCTAAGAAAAGCCTTGCTTCTTTGTCCAAAGAATCCTCTAATCCTCTTTGTTCATAAGCATCCTCTAAGAGAAGTTTCTGATCAAACGTCCAGGGACGTGATTTTAAATTTAATAGCGAACCCTGAACCTGAATGAAAAGGGACAAGGAGTTGTGGTCCAATATTATCCTAGGGTTCAGGGAGATGCTAAGGTGAGACATAAGAGCTTGGCTAGCAAGAAACATATCTATCCAAGAGAAAGATTTATGAGAGGCAGAGAAGTATGTAAACCTGTGTTCTCTCATCCAAGAGTGTCTCCAGACATCCATAGGATTCCATCAATTGCAACAGAGCAGCCCTGGCCAGTTTCTTTGAGCCATAGGTAGTTACCAGAAAGGAGTTCAGCTCCTGACCATGGTAGAAAGAGTCGATCCATGGGTTGAGAATAGCATTGAAATTGCCACAAATAATCAGTGGTTCCGGCCATTAATGTAACTCCGAAAGCAGGCTATTGGAGACCACAGGGTCGTCAGTGTTGGCCCCGTAGAGAATGCATAGAGTAACTCGGTGTTGGCCCCTCTTGACTGTTGCGATGAGCCAGCGTCCACCTGCATCTATACAATGGTCGATGAGCGCCTAGCTCTCATCTCAGGCCAGTAGGGCGATCCCCTTCTGGGAAGAAGAAAAACAGGCTAAGACCAGAACCTGACACCCCATATCATCAAGAAGAGAGGCCTGTGTATTCAGCAGGTGAGTTGCCTGTAGGCCAACTAAATGTGGATGAAGATTGTATAGCTCCTCTTTTATGAGCTTGTGTTTGTGCGATGCCTTCAACCTATTTACATTCCATGAAAGAATATGAACACGCTGGTCAAGACCACCGTCCTGACTAAACCTTGATATTCACGACTGGACATCCAGCATGCCCTGATAGATTCCAGTAACACAGAATTATTCTTAGTCCGAGCTTTTCTAACCACGAAGCATAACATAAGGCCTCATTTTTATTTTTTTGCCCAGCAACCCCACCAAACCCTTTAACAGAAACAAACAGAATAAGGGCAAAAGAGTCCACCGCCCCTCCCCCAAGACCCAACCCACACCCCAGACCTTTTACCAAAGCCAAACCTCCCATACCAAGCCCAGTAGAAGGGCTAGCCACCCCCCTAGCCGAAAGAAGACCACTGGCACTGCAGTAGTCATGAGTGCCAAAACCTTCCCCCGAAGCAACCCAGACTTAGGTCTTACCTGGTAAGTCGTGTTTGTAGTCTGTATCCTGGATTGGTTCCAGGCTACCTGCGCTGGTGTTTGTGCCATGCGTACGACTCCTAGTTTCCATTACACCTGGTAACTTAGACCATGAGTCGGGGTGCGGCCCCGTCAGGCCTCCATACCTTCTTAAGTCACCCTTCCATACACCATGTCTTTTAGAAGAGTAAGAGGTTTTGGTTGTTTTTATGTATTCGTTACAGTTTAGTTTGGCCATATCTGTACAAAGCAGGATTATGACATACTGGTTCACCGAACGGTCTTTCAGGGCTCGGACCACTCTGTATATGCATTATAGAGGAGAACCCCATACCAGAATATACCCCCCCTTTCCCACGTCCTCCCTTCTTTCGTTTATCCAGGTGGGAATTTTCACACTCACCTTCACCCCCCTGAGTAGGTGGTAAGCATTGTCCCATGATGTAAAGTGGACTATTCTGTGGGAGTTGAGGTCCCGTTTTACGTTGGCCTCACTTGGGGTTCCTAAATGTAAAAAAATCCTATCAGTATTAAGAGAAACATATATTGGTCCTCGGATTTCTGGATTGACGGCCACTTGCTGGCCGGGCTGTATGGTCTTTTTACTTTCCCCGACGTAAGTCCGATTAAACACTACTATTTTTACCGTGGGACAGCAAGTGATTGTGGTCATTAGCTGTCTTTTACTTGCTGGCAATTGCACAGTCTTGGTGTTCCTTTACTTTTTATTATTTGTTGTATCCTTCTCTGTTGTTAATGATGTGTCACTGTGTCATTTCAATATTAATTTTAAGCTTATTTGCATTCTTCACAATTGAGAGAGCACAAACAAACCATTGCTGGTATTTACGATACACCCAGGTGGTTTGTCCTGTTTTGGTGTTGTTTGACACACAAGGCCACTAAATGTGATGTTTGGTTAGGCCTGATGTGTATATTAATTTATGAGTCTAATATATCTTTGTACAGGTGCTCTTTCTTTCATTGGTCCTGAAGAGGCCTAACGTTCAAGGCTGAAACGCGTTGACACCCGCCTTAAGAAGTCTCTTGAAGTATAACAACTATGTATTTGAGTACTCTGTACACATTTCCAATCTTAAAAAACAGAAGAAAGTAACTATACTTCTCGTACATGTACAGACATAAGAGACTATCTGTTGTTGTGATTGTGCGCAAAATTTATAGCACAGCCTTCATTCTATACTTATTGGAAGAAGAGGAGTTTTTATGTCAACTTAAAGTGACTTTCTGTGATTTGTTGTATTGTCTATGTCTATTGTTTGATTTGAATATTTTATTATTGACACCATACAGTATCATACTTTTTGTACAGAAGAGTCAAAGAATACAACTGGATATGTCATAATAAAAAATGTATGAAATTTGTATTTCAATCAATGATTAATTGAAGTAATCATTTTCATGGAAGAGCAGTGCTTATATCTATTCCCACATTTCAGCTTGTGTTGTGTTTTTGCCTTGGTTAGCCCTTGGGATGCGGGTGATTAGGGCTACCCCTTATCTATTTTTGCAGCTTGTGTGCACCTGTTCAGGTGCGTGGGGTTTCCTTTGTGGAATTGCTCTACTAATGAGGGCTATTGAATACGTAGACTAACATAAGTTGTATTCACCTCTATACTTTTGTACTAGGGTGTGATTATATAGAGATGTCAGAACCACATCTGGTAAGTTATACGGATGCACAGATAAATAGACTATTGTAACACCCCTTGCTACTGAGCGGGGACCAAACTACTACTAGTACTAATAACCTTGCCAAAATTGGGAAATTGAAACAGCTTAAAAAGAAAAACATTAGAACCCAACTACACGCCCAAGCATTGTTAGAACACCTCAAGAATAATACTATCCCCGTAGGCTTACAGGTAAAAAAACATCCCAGTTATATTTATATTTGATAAATCGTACCTATCACAATTCAGTGGGGTGGGTGCTAAATGTTCACGTGATTGGTTAGCCCTATCAAGTGAGACAGCATTACGCATTCACAAAGAACTGAAAGAGATAGAAGCGTTAGAAAGAGAAATAGCTAACGATTCCACAATTCAAGATGCGAAACTACTGCTGGACATATGCAATAAGACTATAGCAGATTTCAAGATACACACAGTCAATCAGAAAACCAGCAAGGTGACAAAAGATATTAAGAATTATAAAATAGAGATTGTGTACCCATACCGCAAGACGATTTTTATAAAGACCAACAATCCCAGTAACCTTAACTTGGGGTATCGGGCTCGGTCCTGTAGAAGATTCATTACCTTCCCAGACACCTTCTCAGATTCAGGACAGGAAAACCTTGGGCCTCCCAACTCCAACTTCTAATACCCAGGGGCCCAACCTTTTCACGACAGAGGCGGCCACCGGGGCAGAGGAGGTGGAGTATGGAGAGGCCCGTACAGGGAATAGAGGTGACAATTTATGGAGCAGGGAGAACTCAGGACAAGGAGGCAAGTTTACAGGAGGTAGATAGTTTAGGGGAGAATGCCACAGAACATATCCCCATATATAACCTATCAAGTCACTGTCTGACAGAGACTGAAGAAAATGTATTAAGAAAGGGCCTGTCTTTCGTCCCCCTCAAAGTGCAAGATCAGGTAGAGACCAAAGTTTAAATTCTACTGTTCCTTCGCAAAGTTATGATTAAAAGCATACTTTGGCGACAGTGAGGATACTGATGAGACTGAGGATACCAACACAAGTGGGTTAAAATGTAAATCTACATTCTGCTCTGACAGGGAGAACATGCCCCTTAAGATACTGATATTCGAGGACAATGTCCTCAGGGAGATAGACAGTTTGAACAGTAAAAAAGTGTTTTTCCATCAGAACTGCTCCAAAGATGAATTTGCAGATATTAAGAATCTGTCGGATAATACCAACATTGTGATCAGGCCGGCGTATAAGGGAGGTGGGATAGTCATTATGGACAGTACAGCATATGACCAAGAAGTTTTGAGACAACTTAACAACTCTGTACATTATCGCCCATTGCAAGACAACCCCTCTCGGGCGTTGTCCATGAAAATTAAAGAACTGACTACAGAGGCACTCAGAGAGGGCTAGATTTGTAAAAGAAATTAAATTTTTTAATAAAGTTGATGGCAGGATTCCTACTATCTATATTTTGCGCAAGATTCATAAGGCCCCTACTGATCCACCTGGCCGACCGATTATTTCGGCCTGCGGCTCGTTGCTTGAGCCAGTTGCTCAATACATCGATACTTATCTTAAAATTTTTGTGTCGAAAACACAAGCGTACGTAAGAGACACTATGGATATCATTACGAAGGTGGAAGGAGCTACTTCCGATGAGAGCAAACAACTTACTGTGACGTTCGATATCGAAGCCCTTTACACAAATATTCCGTAAGATGAAGCGTTGGAGGTAATTTGAGATATCTTAGATACCAGACCTACACCACATAGTGTCCCCGCTGAGTTTCTGGTTTCATTAGCTTCCTTATGCCTCAAGAATAACTTTTTCCAATTCAAAGACAACTTATACTTGCAAGTTAAGGGTGTTGCGATGGGCTGTAGCTTCGCCCCAGAGATAGCAAACCTGGTAATGTCTTATTTTGAAAAAAAGTGGATATATACCCTTGATAATCCATATGGGACCCAAATAGTACAATGGTATAGTTACATTGATGATATTGTTGCACTATGGGATGGAGGTATGAATGATCTGGAAAAGTTCCATGGGTGGCTCAACAGTAGAATACCAGATTTAAAGTTTACTCTGTCCACAGAGAAAAATAGGATTAATATCCTTGACCTCTGGATATACAACAACTGTGGGAGTATACAAGTAAGTCTATTTACCAAGCCCACTGACTGTAATACTTTGTTACACTTTACCAGCGGACACCCTCGTACCTTGAAGAAAAACTTGCCCTATGGGCAATTTCTCCGGATTAGAAGGAATTGTTTTAACAAAGATGATTATTTTCGGAACGCTGACACTGATAAATAAACTTAATAATCGTGGCTATCTAAAAAAAAATGGTCAAAGCGGCTGCTAAAAGAGCATGGTTTAAATCTAGGGAGACTCTCCTCACTCCCAAAAGAAGGTTGAACTACAACCCCCTTACATGTGTCATTACGTTCAACCCAAAATCCAAGAAGACTAAAAATATAATCCTGAGGAATTGGAAAATCTTGTCCCCTTTGGCTATCCCGAAACCAATGTTCTCATTCAGGAAAGCTAACAACCTTTCAAACCATCTGGTGAGATCCAAACACCCAGAAGTGGGTAAGAGAGATCTATGTGGAATGTTAGATTTGCCTCCTATTATAGGCCACTATAGGTGCCATAATTGCATAGCATGTAATTATACCTCGGACACGAAGACTGTCGTTCTTAATGACAAAACCCATAAACAACTACGGTTCTCTAATTGTAATACCAAGAACGCTGTCTATTGCATATTATGTCCATGCAATTTGGCATATAAAGGCCAGACCACACAAGCAGTGAAAAACAGGATAATACAACATATGTGCCGCATATGATGTGGTACAGGTGGTGCCCCTCTAGTTGACCACTACAAAGAAAGAAACCACACGGCAGAAGAGATACGGTTGTCCGTTTTGTATGTGGTGCAAAATACGTGAGGTGCCACAGTCTTGACACTCAAAAAAGTTGAAACACAACTGATTGAGCAATTTGGTACTGCCAGGAAGGGCCTTAATGATTAAGATGAAATGTGGTCTTTACTAGAATAAAGAGAGCATTACTTTGTAGATTTAGATATTAGTTCTCGGCTTCAATGAGTCTGGACACTGCTGAGGGAATGTAATTGTTATGTACACTGGAATCCTTTACCCTTGCCTGAGACAGATGTATATGTTTTACTTTGTATACATACTAGATAGAATTTTTGTATATATTTATGTGTAAGGTTTGTCATGCATTTATAAGTATATATGCTTGTTCTAATATGATGTGCATCTCCACCATGATGTTGAGGTGTATTCCATCTAACTGGTTTGTTTGTGCTCACCACTTCTGGTAAAGGGGTCTCTATGTCTTTAACGGTAGACGCTTGCCGTATTCTTTATTATATTGTCTTTACCACTCTTTGAGGTATCACACTTTGGAGTCTTACAGTTTTGGTGAGGTGGCTGTCCTTTTTTCTCCCACTTTACGATGGCGACCGCCTTGGAATGCGGCGCCACAGTCGATTACACACCCGTATCACGGGGCCTGTGACAGCCAATCGCTGGCTGTACTCCTTCATGACGGCGCGGCGTGTGTGGTCTACATGTCAGGAGGCGTGTGTATTCGGCACGTCGGATGCCGCTTTAAACTATATCTAGCCGGTACAGTTAAAACTCCAGGCGACGGAATCACACGCTGTTCTACCACTCCCGGCCAGAGAGGCAAAAGAGCAACACCTGTGCTCAGTGAGGTACTACTGCGGAGCCCGCCGATGTGTGAATACTAATGTGACTGATTGGACTTGGGTCTTTCCTGGTAAGTCGTGTTTGTAGTCTGTATCCAGGCTACCCGCGCTGGCATTTGTGCCATACGTACGACTCATAGTTTCCATTACACCTGGTAACTTAGACCATGAGTCGGGGTGCGGCCCCATCGTCCCCCCATTCCTTCTTCAATCACCCTTCCAGACGTCCATGTCTTTTAGAAGAGTAAGAGGTTTTGGTTGTTTTTATGCATTTGTTACAGTTTAGTTTGGCCATATCTGGGACGAAGCAGGATTATGACATACGGGTTCACCGAATGGTCTTTCAGGGCTTGGACTACTCTGTATATGCATTATAGAGGAGAACCCCATACCAGAATAACCCCCCCCCCTGCACGTCCTCCCTTCTTTTGTTTATCCAAGTGGGAATTTTCACACTTACCTTCACCCCCCTGAGTAGGTGGTAAGCATTGTCCCATGATGTAAAGTGGACTATTCTGTGGGAGTTGAGGTCCCATTTTACGTTGGCCTCACTTTGGTATGTTTTACATTTAGGAACCCCATCAGCATTAAGGTACACCTATATTGGTCCTCGGATTTCTGGATTGGCGGCCACTTGCTGGCCGGGCTGTATGGTCTTTTTACTTTCCCCGACGTAAACACTACTATTTTTACGGTGGGACAGCAAGTGGTTATGGTCATTAGCTGTGTTTTACTTGCAGGCAATTGCACACTCTTGGTGTTCCTTTACTTTTTTTTTATTTGTTGTATCCTTCTCTGTTGTTAATGATGTGTCACTGTGTCATTTCAATATTAATTTTAAGTTTATTTGCATGCTTCACAATTGAGAGAGCACAAACAAACCATTGCTGGTATTTACGATACACCCAGGTGGTTCATCCTGTTTTGGTGTTGTTTGACACACATGGCCACTAAATGTGATGTTTGGTTAGGCATGATGTGTATATTGATTTATGAGTCAAATATATCTTTGTACAGGAGCTCCTTCTTTCATTGGTCCTGAAGAGACCTAAAGTTCAAGGCCGAAACGCATCGACACCCGCCTTAAGAAGTCTCTTGAAGTATAACATCTATGTATTTGAGTACTCTGTACACATTACCAATCTTAAAAAACAGAAGAAAGTAACTATACTTCTCGCACGTATACAGACACATTTCCAATCTTAAAAAACAGAAGAAAGTAACTATACTTCTCGTACATGTACAGACATAAGAGACTATCTGTTGTTGTGATTGTGCGCAAAATTTATAGCACAGCCTACATTCTATACTTATTGGAAGAAGAGGAGTTTTTATGTCAACTCAAAGTGACTTTTTGTGATTTGTTGTATTGTCTTTGTCTATTGTTTGATTTGAATGTTTTATTATTTACACCATGCAGTATCATACTTTTTGTAAAGAAGAGTCGAAGAATACAACTGGATATGTCATAATAAAAAATGTATGAAATTTGTATTTCAATCAATGATTAATTTAAGTAATCATTTTGATGGAATAGCAGTGCTTATATCTATTCCCACATTTCAGCTTGTGTTTTGTTTTTGCAGCCCGGATTGAGGATAGGATTGTTGAAAAAAAAAGCTAAAAAAAAACAAAAAGCAGGACCGAGACCATCCAAGAGACCCCAAATGTTCCCAATCGACAGGAAAACAAAACGCGTTGAGAGTCCAAAGATGGTGTCACAGCATTAGTTGTGTGCTGGAGCTCTCCCTGGAGATCGCAGGATGAGGACTTGAGGACCGCCGATGCAGTTCCATCACCCACAGTGAAATGTTCTGAAAACGGTCAGAAGAACTTCTTGTCTTACCTGCCCTTTTCTTCCACGAATCCAGCTTTCTTGTTGCTGTTGCTGACCAGCCCAGCCTGCCACTCTGCTGCAATACTATCGGTGGACCCGATGCGGGTGGTGGCATCTGCGGGTCAGAAATGGGCCAGACTTTGGGTCATACCGGCGGGTGAAGGTGCATCGCTTGCTTTACCGATGTTCCAAGAGGGAGTCATTCGTGAGTACCCCCGGAGAGGTCAGAAAGCCTGAGCCCATCCCACCTACCCAGCAGCCTTGGTGTCTGGCTCCAGCTCCAGCTGACGGACTTGGCGGATTCGTTTCCAGCGTTTTTGGGAAAACACTGAATAGATTGTGGCTTTCAACTAACTTACCGCCTTGGATATGTGACATCAGAAAGCAATGGAGGGACAGGCGGCACAGGTACTGAGTTTCTTTTCCCCCACTGTTTGAATATCGGTTGCAAAGAAGGCTGACCAAAGGGCGGGGTCTGCCAAACAAAAGATACCGCTCTAATGGATACAATTGTCCTATTCTATGTGGCTACCTGGGAAAACATTGTTTCAAAGGCTGCAATCTCTGCTCGCTACCTGGTAGCTTCTGGGAGATATAGCATCAGAAATTACAAAGCCTGTTGCAATCGTTATTAGGCTTAGCACAACTTCTTGTTTTCTTGCTGGCCCTCATTGCACAAGGTCAGTTTACTGGGGGTAGGAGGAAAAGACAGGCTCCCACACTCTAGGGGGGGCTCAAAATAGTACCTCTCATAACCAGTTACTTTGCTCCTCCGACATCAAAGATGCCACCGAAAACATCTGCCAAGGTAGGGGCTTCAATGAATACTGGTATGCCACTATCATCAAATACTGGCCCACTACAAACAGGTGTGAGAAAGAAAAGTCTTCATGGAAAGGGAGATGCTGTAATTGGCAGCAGGAGGATTTTCGCTACGGGTAACAGCAAGACCCCTACGAGTAAAGAGGGGCCAGCATTCCCTTCTGGATCCATCCGGGGCAATAACCAGCCATTAAGGTTGGATTGTACTTCTGTGGGGCCCCTGCACTCAGGGGCAGTTCTCCCTCTGACTCCCCACTTGTTACTATTTCCACATCTCAGCGGACTCTGGATAATTTCAAGGTTCCCATGCCACCAGGTACCTCTTCTAATGGGGACAGGTGGGAGGTCTATTTTCACAGAGAACCTGGTATTCATACAGATGCGCCTGATATGGGAGTGCTGACTGTATCTGGAGTTTCAGTGGATTCTGCATACTTCAAACCTGACTGTTCAAAATTTGAGCTGCCTAATCCTGGGGTACCAGTAGCTGAAACTGCATGGATAGAACCACCTGAGACTTTCTTCTCTCCTTCCGACTCTGTGAGTGTGTCGGAGTTGCACCTTGAAAATCTTGAAGAGGCCGGACTGGCTGCACCTATGACCCTGTCTCAAAACCATCGCACAGGGGGTCAGGCAACCCTGAAAGGAAAAGATCTTGAGGTGACTGATCCTAGCACCACGGCCTTGAATATTGAGGATCTCCTGACCAAAGTTTTTGTACAGGGATCATTGGATCCGGTGATAACAAAGGAAGAATTACTGTGGGATCCTGATAGCATTGAACTTACTCCAACTAATCGCATCCTTCCATCTACAGATCTCAGTGACTCACTTGCACTGGGAGATATTGGGGGCCACTCCTCTCATGGTCCTGAGAAAGCTCTTGAGGAAAGCCGAGAAGGTGCAGGAAAGCCTCCAAATGGCTGTTGGAGCAGTCAAAACCCAGATCTCATGACAGGAAGTTCAGATGACAACGCTCTCATCAAGGGTTGAAGACCTTGAGAACCAGTCGCACCGTAACAACCTTAGGGTATTGGGGAACCCTGAGGGGGCAGAGGGAGATGATCCTAGAGGATATGTAGTTCACCTGTTTAGGGAAGCCTTCCCCACCTTGGGGGACTGGGGCATGGAGTGCATGATCCAGGGAGCCCATCACTATCATTTTCGGCCTCCTCATGAGGAATAAAATCCTTGTTATCCATGGGCCATCTTGATACATGTGGGTAACTTCCTGCTCTGACAGGAGATATACAGGACTGCTCATCCAAGATCACTAGTAAAAGCGGTCAGAGTGGATTTTTTTGTTCGATCAGATTTCTCTCACGAGACTGTGATTCGGCAATGGCAGTTGAGAAAGCATACCCTGGCCCTTCAAAAACTTGGACCTTTGGTTACATTACTGGAGCCCATAATCTTGTCCATCAGGTATGAGGGGCAAATGTATTCATATTTTGAAGCTCAAAAGGTTGAGGAGCTCTTGACCAAATGGCAGGGGAAATAAGGAGACCAATGGATATAGTTGACTGTGCCATGCTTCTTCCTCTTCTTTCTTCATTTCCTTATAGGAAGCTATAGAGTGGTTGATTTAGTCTTTTTAGGCATGCCTTTCTTTCTTCTCCCTTTATCTTTTTTTGTTGATTCTTTCCCTATCATGTATAGGAAGTGTAATTTAAAAACAAGTTATTATACATAGTAGTATTAGTATGATAATTATGTTATCATCGATAATATCAATATTAATAATCAATCAAATAATTAATAATACATTAGTATCATTAATAATAAAAAGAATAGCAGAATCTTTCTGCCATAACATGTTCTCATGTACTATGTTTTGTTCCTCACATCTGTCCTTTGGTTGTCCGATAGGCTCAGAACTACCATTATTCATGAATCTACTCAATTTTTCTTCATATGGGTTTTGGAGTTTGAAGCATCAGCTCTTTAATTGACCTATTTGGCATGTGGCTTGCCAACAGAGTGAAGTGTGGAATCCATTAGTCAGCCAGTGGTGATAGGGCATGTGCTCGGTCACAGTTCAGATTTGGTATCTTCATCCTCAACCGACTATATAATGGGCACCTTGTGCAATATCCTGCTTGAGGAGAGAGATGTTGCTTAGAGGTCTCTAATTGTTCAAAAACCCTTATATTAAAGCCAAAGATTTGCATCACATGTAAATTGGATGAGAAGTGGAGTAACGTTTCAGTAGTAGGAGGTCATACACCAACATTCAGCCTCTTCATCAGTTCAGATGTAATATCAACACATAACTGGGGGCTTCAATTAGGTGAACCTCTCCAACACTGAATAATCTCTTGTTGAGTACCTAGAACAAGACACTCCTCATCCTATCCCACAATATAGAGTAAGGAAATGTGCAACATACTTTAAGTATCATCAAGTGACTGGAATCTATGCATGGTATAAATAATAAACAAGTCTCTCTTCAAATAGTGCATTCTAAGGAAGAGTGGCGGGTGCAAACAGGAGCAAAACATCTCCCACAAGGGATGGGGTTATGGATATGGTCACGCTTTCAGAATGGCAAACCACCATTAAAGGATAATAATAAACATTTTAGTTGCAAACTATAACCATGTCCATGCATGCCTAAGTCTCGTCAAAGTGTGTGAGCAGCTTCAGTTACAGAGAAGTGGGGGTGGGGAAGGGCAGCCTACATTTCCAGGGTCTGCACACCCTCAGGGCCCAGCTCAGTCAGCTGCTCTGCACACCCTCATTCCTATTAGGGTCCAGTTCATTTTTGCAGCCAGGACTTGACCCCACAGAATACCCCTCCTCAGAGTCAACTGTAGCCCTAGGGGATTCTCATTCATCAACCACTTACCTCCAGAGCAGTGCAATAGGTCTGCGGCAGACACCCCTTTCCTCCTCCCTCTGCAGTACCCTCACCTCAGCATGTGACATCATTCACCCATGTTTCCACGTTAGGTCCCCAGGGCGATTTCCAAGCCATGGCTACTCGTTGCTTGGTCAGAGCAAGGGCAAGTCCATAAATCTGTTACCCACCTTTCTGGAGCCCGGGCTATGGAAGAGGCCCAATAAATATACTGCTGACTTGTTCGCAAGTGACCTACACAGGGTCTTATTAAGTAGCAGAATTTCCTCCCCCCAGTACCCTGGGGGCCCAGTTTAACCCAGGTCATGTGGCCAAAGTGAGCATCCAGTGTTGCACAGTGTAATGCATGTAGTTGAATTGTATGGGTTTAAGAGGCGTGTTGCGAGAGACATTCTGTGGATATGCAAGTACGCTCCCCCATTCAGTGTCTGTCATACCCCGACCAAGTCTGCCACCCAGCGAACCTGAAGGGCGTCTAAAGGTTTCTTAGCCAGCCCATTTAGAGCCCTATAAAATCACAAGAATAGGCGAGTGCCCGTTCCCAGCGGCAGGAGTAACTGAAGGACCACATGCATGGGAAGTTCCGCTCCCACTTCTCCCGATAGGTCCCTTAAGGAATGTGTAAGTGCTTTGTAGCTAAGAAATTATCCCACTAGCTGACCTTTCTGTTTCTCCAGGTCTCTAAAGGGCATTAAGACATTAATCTTAAAGCAGTCTCCCCGGGTCACCAGCCCGCCTCCTTCCAGAAGCCCATTTGTCCTGTAGTAAAAAAGTCAATTGGTCACCAGGAGGGAGGCCAATGAACGGGAGTTCAGGGGCATACGGGGTCACCATACTTGTACGTTGTAGCCCACATTGCCAGAGGCCAGGGAAGTGGACAAAAGGATACCTGGGTGGGGAATCCGTAAAGCTGGGCACAACAGCTTCGCCAGCAGGAGTCCCTGGTTGGGTCTGATGCCCAACTGACCGAGGTCCGAGAAGCCTACTCTATCAAGCCATTTTGTGATCCACTGAAGCTGGGCTGCAAGAAAGTACAATTCAAAGTCTGGTATTCCCAGGCCACCCTCAAGTGGGGGGGGGGTGGTAAAGGGTAGTTAATGAAACCCTCTGATGTCCGCCATCCCAAATCAATTCCCGCAGCAGGAGTGCCTCCAACTTCTGAAACCAGGGCACCAGAATTTTCACCGGGAGGTTTACAAAAAAGTAAAGAAGCTTTGGGAGCATGACCGTTTTAGTGAGCACAGTACGTGCCACTGTTGGTAGCGTGAAGGTACGCCAAAGGACACACAGGATTTCATGGACCATATGACCCCTCACCCTCACGGCGATCCTCCTGTTCGTGGAAGACCTGGATGCCTAAATATTTAAAGGTTTGTGGAACCCAAAGTATGTCAGGCGGACAAGAAGTAGGGCGGTCTGATCTGGCGACCGCCGAAACCACACACGTTTTACTCCGGTTTACACAGAGACCCGAGCACCTTCAAAATTCCTCAAGGAGCCGCAGGGCTCAAGAAATATCACTCTCCCCATTCTGGAGGTAAATAAGCAGGTCATCTGCATATAGCAAAACAACATAAACTGAACCATCTAGCATAATGCCCTAATCCATTCCCTTCGTTCTGAACCTTTCTGCCAGCGGCTCAACAACCAGGGCGAATAAGAGGGGTGACAAGGGGCAATCCTGTCTAGTGCCCCCGAATATTTCATAGGCTTCCAAAATCATTTGCCCTGTTTTAATTCTAGCCATTGGGCGGGTGTAGACTAGTCTGACCCATCTTTCCCAGTTTGCAACTAGTTCCATGCGACACATGGTGGCCTCCAAGAAGTCCCAATGCACAGTGTCGAAGGCCTTTTCAAGGTCCACTGACACAATTACTACGGCGGAGTCAGATGGCTGATCATGGGCATAGAGGATTGTATAAAGTCTATGGAGGTTGTGAGAGGTTTTACGGGTTGGTATGAATCCGTTTTGGTTTCCATGAATTTTTTGAAGTCAGAGTTCAGCATAGAGAGGGGTCAAAGTCTGAGGGAGCTACATCCCGTGAGGCAGAATTGGGCAGGGGCACCACCAATGCCTCCCTTGTCCATGCAGGGAGGATACCTGTCTCGTAGGCCTCCGCATACATTTCCACCAATTTAGGCACCAGTTTACACACAAACACCTTGTAGATCTCCAAGGGGATTCCGCCTGCGCTAGGCATCTTACCCATTGCAAAATTGGTTGACTGCGTCCTCCTATTTTATTTTTGAGGTATTCTTGATCAATTTATTTTTTCATAAGTAGTATGCAGAGAGACACATTGAGTCTAGTTTCATTTGTAGTGTTGCTTTATAAATCCCACATTGTAATTTTCATCGTAATCATAGTATAGAGAAAAAGGTAATAATTTTTAACAGCTGACACGTGTTTCGCCGCCTAACGACCGTTCGGCCTGTGGCCTTCTGAAGGCTGCAAATATATGATGGGTGACATGAGTTATAAGGTTCCAATAAAATCAAAGAAAAACTGCCACAGGTGCAGAGTGAGAGGTTCTCGAAAACTCCATGCAGAGTGACTCCAGCAATTAATAAGTTGGTATCTGGTATAAGGATACATAACCCGTTGATGTGAAGCAATATGACATATCGATGCCAAGTGGGTTAGATTGGACATGTTTAATCATGGAGTACTGCAATTCTGTTGAGTTAATGGGTTGTGCAGGTGAGGAACAAAGAAAAAGAAAAAGAAAAGAGGAAGGAAAAAGGGAAAGAAAGAGAAAAGAGAAAAAAGAAAAGGAAAAAGAAAGAGAAAAAGGAAGGAAAAGAGAAAGACAAAAAGTGATGGAGGTGCTGGCCGGTGCAAAGTGACAAATTAAGTGGACATTTAAAGCATGTGGTATGACAAAACGAACATCAAACATCTTTTCCATGCACAATTGTTAGCTAACTGTAGTGAACACATTCTTATACTCTGCTCATATCTAAATCTGTGACTATAATTTCACGTGATGGTAGAAGCTGGTGATAATTTTATAGAAAGTTATTTGGCAAACATATCATGAAAAACCATTCACCTCATAAGAACATTTAGCACATCTTATTTCATGAACGTTGCACTTAGCGTCATTAAGAGCATGTTTATGGTAGAAATACGAACTGGAAATGTTTCTCTAAATGGAATGGACATAGTATATTGCACAATAGTGTATAGAGATAACTCTGCGTTAAGAATAACATTAGTGCCATGGAATGATGAGCATCTTCCTGTGGACAGGATCTGTTAGCCGTGTCCTGTATTGTCTAAGTATTTAGACTTCAGGTTGTGAGGTGTAAAGTATGCACTAGTAATTTTGGTATACATGTCATAGGATTACGCTCTAAAAGGTACCTACAGTGGGTTGTGATGAACAGTCTAAGGCGGACCGGGTAAAGCTAAATAGAAAGGCGACCTTGACTTTCATAGACGTGTATGGGTGAGAGAAGGTTAGGCATGAAAAGGACTGCCAAATATGAACCTTGCAGATCCATTGCTAATCGGCGATACGGTGGACAAACCAGTTCAAAATAATTGGGGTTTACACTGTGCGTGATTCAACAGACACTCATAGAAGTAGTAGATCCATTTCTGCTCGCTGGAATTTAGTACCGGTTGACTAATCTTTTCCGCATATTAAATACTAGTGTAGGCTGTGAGTAAAAGCTGTAAGTAAAAGCTGTGGCACTTACACAATAAAGTCATCATTTTGGTCAGGTGTTTGAAGGCGAGCTCACCCTTGAGGCCCCACAGCCTCTAGTTCCCTACCTTGGATAAATTCCAGGGGTGTGTGTCTGCATGTTAGGACAGCCGGTGCCTGTAGGAACATATCTGGGGCATACTACACATTGAGATAGTTTCAAAATTGTGGGAATCCAAAAGAGAGATTGTGAATTAACCCCTTTACTAACCCCAGAACGTGGGGATACGTTGGTCTGTAGTCACAATGGAGAGAGGCAACAAGTTGTCATTCAATGAGGCCGCGATAGCGGAAATTCTAAAATCCCCATCTCTACTATCAGAAACAGTGGTTTCACAAACCCTGATGGGCTCAGATGATTGGGAACCTCTGACTGCCATCAAAATGTAACAGATTAGAACCACATTACAAGTGGCATTTATGACAGAGTACTTGAGGAAGAACACTGCCCCTAGAGGGCTGATGGTCACTAACGAACCTCGGATATTTCTGAACAACAAAGATTTCAGAAGAAATTGGTCATTTATAGCTTGGAAATGCACAAAAGACTGGCTGGTGCTGATTATAAATACAGCTAAAAATAGCAGACTTACTACTCATTGATATTCAAACCAGCGAGAACAATCTGAAGGCTTCAGTGCATATCTATGTATTCAATAAGAAATTGGAGGATATAAATACAGATCACTTACAGTACAGGTAATACTTGACCCAATCCAATCTTACTAAACTAAAATAAGATGTACAAAAATGTGTCATGAAAAGGTGTTCCCATACATCACTGAAGAACACTACAAGAAACCCCAGACTCCATTACTCCGGAACACCATTCCAAATATAGACCCACTCAATTAGACTGGACCTTTAGCTCAGGGGATGATAGAAATAGCAGCAGCAGTGATGAGGGTGGATCAAGGGGTCCACCTAGAAAGTATTACTCAGACCCGTCAGCCAATCTACCCACGTTGCCTTATGGGTACTGACCCCAACCATTCCCACCAATACCACAGAGGTTCCCCTTTCACCAAGGCCCCCTTTTTTTTTTTACAGAGGCAGAGACCAAGGAAGAGGGAGACAAAAATCCAAGAGACAGGCCCCCAGGGTACAGTGGGAGGATCAACAACTGACCCAGATGATCACGAGGAGCAAAAGGAAGGAACCAGTGCCATCTACAAGCAGGGATCCTCCAGTATAGTGACCCGGAGTACCACAGCCCTTACAGACACAGAAGTGGTGGTACTATCCAAAGGATTGGGTTTTGTCCCAATGCCAAAAAGTGATTTGTTCACCTCACGTACAGAGTTAGCGCAATCTTTTAGGCACATCAAGTTACAATGCTTCTTTGAAAACCAAAATAGCTCCGTAGAAGGAGATAAAAACACAGGATTGAGGAAAAAATCTACCTTCATGCCTCCAACACAATCTTTACCATGTGAAGTATTGGCATTCGAACAAGCGGTCCTCAAAGAAGTAGATGGAATTCAGTGCCATGCTTAGAGTAATTTCCAGAATACTAATAAAGATGGAAAACATGCCCTTGAGGCTCTAAGAAAGAACACTGATCTGGTCATAAAGCCAGCAGATAAAGGGGGAGCTGTACTGGTGATGAACAGAGCTTTGTACGACACCGAATTGCACCATCTACTATCGGATGCAGCGAGCTACGAAATCTTACTAACTGACCCCACATCGAGACTTACTAATAAAATAATGTCTATGGTGGAGGAAGCAACAATCCAGGATATGATTACAAAGCTTGAGGCTGAATTTCTAATTGCCAAGAAACCCCGAACCCCAAAGTTTTTTACCCTTCTTAAAATACATAAAAACAAGATAACGCCACCTGGCAGACCAATAGTCTCAGGGATAGGATCCCTCCTGGAACCTCTGTCACAATTTTGTGATTGGTTCTTGAGAGCGAATGTGAAAATATCAACTTCATATTTACGTGACACAAAGGATGTTCTATGTCTACTCCAAGATATGGAGATCACTACTCCCGATGACATGATGATAACTATGGACATAGAAGCACTGTATACCAGCATCCCCCAGAGACGAACCCTTGAAACGGTAGAAAGAATCTTGGCATAAAAAGAGTAGGATTTCATGACCCCAAGACACTATCATGGAATGTGCGTGCAGAATTGGCACTCATAGGGAATTTCTTTGAGTTGGAGGGGGTGATAAACCATCAAATGCAGGGGACTTCGATGGGGAGTGCCTTTGCCCCAAGTATGGCCTGCCTACATGTACATCACTTTGAGGCAGATCATATATTCACACAGGAAAACCCATATAAAGACCACATTAAATTGTGACGTAGATACATCGAGGATGTATTAGTAGTGTGGCACAGAAATGAACAGCTTGCAATGGGCTTGGCCAAATGGGTTGATTCTAGAGACAGACATCTGAGATTCACGCATACTGTATGCAGGAAGGAAGCGGAGTTTCTAGACCTTGTAATCACTATTGACCAAGGAAGCATCAGTTCTAGAGTTCATAACAAAACTACAGATAAGAACAGCCTATTCTTATATGAGAGCTTCCACCCAAGGACCTTATGCCAGAATTTACATGTGGTACAATTCTTATGGGTAAGACGTAGCATTTGAGAAGCTGGCCACGGCACTAGAGAAGAGACTACTGGCCCGTCATTAACCAAAGAAAGATATAAAAAAGGGAAAGAAGAGAGTGAAGAACAATAACAGAGAAGCACTACTGGAAACCTACCAAAAACCAGACACAGATAGAATCGTATGTGTGACTACATATACACCCATTTCAAACAAGGTTCAGAACATTGCAGCTACAATTGGGGATGCACCAGGCAAAGAAGCCCAAGACACTTAAATTGTATCAAACGCCTTTATTTCAATTTTAATCCTTTCCATAGGTTAATAGCACAAACAGTTCAGCCAGCGCGTTTTGTTCCCACAAGGAGAACTTCATCAGGGCTGAAAGTGACACATAAAAAAAAATTCAAATCAAAAACACATATAATAACCAAAGAGTTCAGTACATTACAAACAGCACCCTGATTCCAAATGGTGGGACCAAACAATGGTCCCCCCCCACTCTTCGCATTCAAGAGGAACACCAACTTGCGCAATGAGCTCGTCCACACCAAGAACTTTCTCCGCACATTCCACCACAGACAATACTCTGGCAACAGTCAAACCCCTGTGGGTCATTACCCATGTGGAAATTGTATCTCCTGCCAATTCACAAAAGCAACAAAAGAAGTGGACATAAAAACAGAAAGACCTTGGATCCTAAGAACACTGACTAATTGCAACAGTGAGAATGTTCTTTATTTGATTACATGCCCATTTGGCTTGTTCTATGTTGGAATGACCACCCGCAAAATAAAGGTGCTCATCAATGAACACCGGAGCACGATACGTTGTAAAAGGAACAACACGCCACTATCTTCACTTGAACCATAGTTAAGTGAATATGACATGGGTGGTTCTATAGAAATTGAACATTAACACCCCACACCTTAAAAAAAAACTGTTCATACGGGAACAAAGGTGGGTGTACCAGATGAGGACATGGGAAAAGGGGCTAAATGATGAAATCCCATGGTTACAATTTGCATGAAAACCTATCCACATTACTTGCAGGGTAAGAACCTATCACATATGATCAGAACTCTTTTAGGCAATCCCGATCCACTCAGCTGTATTCCACCCTAGATAAGCTCCAGATAGCAGGCACAAAGTGACTTTGAGGGTATCTGTATTAGATCATATTAATAACATCTGTGCAGCGGATGTGCACCCTCATTAGGAGCATGTGATACTTTGGTACATGTCTCTGCACGATTCATCCATAACTATCTCCAGTAACACCACGGATTATTGGTTTGCCACACTATCATTGGTTTAATCGCAATGTGGGAGATCAAGGCCCACATGCAGATAATACAGCGCTCGGGGAGAAATTATTTCCAACTTTGAAAATCAGTATGATGAGGTAGTCCATAGCCTGGGACTACAAGTCCCATAACGCATACGAGTAAGGGATCTGGTCATGTCCAGCATGTGAGCCACCGGCATGATATTGAAAATCGTGGCCAAACTGTGTAGAATGGCCCGCATCCAGAGGATATGATTCGCACACACATTTTCTCCAACCAGTCCTGGAATTCTGGACTACGAGTCCCATGACTACTGAATTGACGACCGGGAGTGACCGGTTGTAGACGTCGCTGTGATGACATCAAGAGCTGCACTTCCTCCGTGCGGAGGAGCACATCGGATACTTTCATTACAACACCACCGCAGGTGTAGGCAATTGCCCCTCGGCAGTTAGGCACCGTGAAAAGCAAACACAGGGGTGTTTTCAAGGAGTGTCACTATAAATACATGCCCCCCCTCCGACACACAGTGGGAGGAAGGAGCAGACACAGTTAGGGTTTCTCGAGAGGTACACACCTTGACAAAGTAAGAGGATAAATGTGTGGAGGGATTTTGAATCCCTTGATGTTTTTTACTGCGAGTGGGGATAGATGCCACAACGAATTGATATTGAACTCCATCCCATTACTACTTTTACAGTGTGACTAGAGGAGTTCCTGAGCCCTTCCTCCATGGGGCCCGGATGATCCGATAGTGGGGTCACAACTAGACCCAAAATTGTTTTGGGTTAACTCATGTGTGCAGTGTCACTTGTCACCGAGTATGCGAATGTTGCATGCTTACGGTTATCTATAATTGTATATATCCCTTATCTGCACACTGGGATAAATCTCAAATATTGTTTTTATCCGTTTGCAGGTACATATGGGCCAGATATAAAAGAGGTTGACACATGCCACCCTTTGTTTTGTAGTGGCAAAATTAGAGTATATTTGCCACCCTAGAATCCCGTGCTTTTGTCCTGATGAATGCCAGGGACTCACATGAGTCATTAGGCAAAAACATGTTGACGGTACAGTGGTGATGGGGTACTAATTCCCCTTTGTCCCCACAGTTGGTTTTAATACCAAGTGTCATTTCTAGTAAATAAAAGGGATGTTTAGGATGTCTCATTGGTTTTTAGTATATCTAGATCACGGGTCCGCTCTTAAATAGAAGTGACTCCCTGATTCCAGGTGAAGACCCACTCTTCATCAAACCGGATTTTGGAGAGCTTAGGTTGTCCTATGATGAAGCATGACACCCGACACCTGGTGGTGTGTGAGGACATCCCATCACATTTTTGTGTAAGTCCAATAACGGATGCTATGTTGAGTAGAGCCATGAGGGATGCACAGTCAGAAAATAAAATCTCGGGTAGCTCTTTTTGTGTGAAGACATTGTGTTTTAAGGCCAGCTCACTCTTGAGGCCCCACAGCCTCTAGTTCCCTACCTTGGATAAATTCCAGGGGTGTGTGTTTGAATCTAGCAAAGGACCGTTCCACAATAATTTTCCTCCACCCAGCAACACCCGTATTTAGCACCGAAACATCAAAGATAGAGGCAGCATAGGATAATAAAACAATCTTCCCAACTCCCTATCCCCAGAGCAGCCCAGCAATGGCTGGCCACCCAAACTATGCAGGTCAATAAATTAATAACAGATAATATCCCCGCTCCTTAATCCATAAGGCGGCAATGAGGGGTCCAAGCCTCATATGGGTTCTGGCAGAAGTGGGAGTGACCATCCAGCATGATTTTCAATTTAGCTGGAAATATAAGGGAGTAATGAATCTCCTCATTGTGGAGTATCTGCTTTACTTCTAAGAAGGAGGCTTGTTTGGATTGCACCGCTGCTGTAAAGTAAGTGAAAATGTGACCTGACCATTCCCCACCCGGAAAGGGCCTACTTCCTGTGCCCGCTGCAACAGCACATCTCTGTGTTTGTAGTTCAAGAGCTTAGCAATTATAGGTCTGGGGCAGTGTACCCAGCCTGGCGGTCGGGCTGATACACGATGCGCTCTTTCAAGGGCATAAAAGAGCGTGAGCTGGGTCGGCTACAAACAGGGTTCCAAATAGGTTACCATGTCAGACCCTTCGGTTGTCTCTGGAAGATCTATTATTCACACGTTGTTACGCCTACTGCGCCCTTCTGTATCCTCTGCCCAATGTTCTAGCCACTACACTCGATCGGTGAGATAGGTAATTCGGGTTTTCATGGTTTGGTACGAGGGGTGCAGGTCTGTGAGGGCAGTTTCATTGTCTTTCACCCTGGTAGTCAACGTCTGGGGGTCAGCACGGAGCGGGCAAAGTTGAACAGATACCTTCCCTATTTCCCATTGGAGGGTGGACTTCAATTCTTCAATGGCCCCTAATATCTTTCCAGGGGACACTGCAAGCTGAATTGAGGGGGTCTGGCGGCATCTCTGAGTCAGACAAGTCCTGTTGTGGATCGGGCAGTATCAAGCGTGACCCCTGCAGTTTAGCCTTTACTTTCCTGATAGTGACCACCAATCCACCACGCAGTAGACTGGTAGTATGGGTCGGGCAGCTTGGTCACAACTGCAGAAGGTAACTGAAGGCAGGTCAGCCCCAAGGGTAGGCTCTTCATAGGCCTCTTACATTGCAGGACACACCGACATACCTTACTGATCTTTCACCTCACTGGTCACACTGTTAGACTACACATGTAGAATGCGCTTCTTTCCCCTCACAGTGTGGCAGTTGGACAGCATAGACTATGCATGTGGAATAGATGTACTATTTCATGAACAACGCAAGCACTAGTGGTTATAAGGAGTACAAGCACACTAGTCACATGAAATGCACGCAAGTAGCTATGAGGAGTTCAAGCAGTGTAGCCACATGGAGCGCTCTATATGATCTGGCGGTTATTAAATAATGTTTACTTTTGGCTTCACAGTACGGCAAATAGACTGCATGTGGAAGCGTGGCAATTGGGCAGCGTGAAGAGTGAATATTTAGGCAGCATGCATAATGGTCACACACAGCAAGTTCACAGTGCGGCAGATAGATGCTATGTGGAATGGCCACACAGTCATATGCTCTGTGTGTCAGCAAGTGTTAATTAATGTTTATTTCAGAGTTCAGGGTGCAGCAGTTAGGCAGCATGCAGAGTGGATACATAGAGCAAGATCATAGTGCGGCAGCTAGGCAGCATTCGGAATGATTATGCTGTTAGATAGCAGCGAGCAGTGAGCAACGCAGGCACACATAGTTATTAGGAGTACAGGCAGTAAAGAGTACAGGCTTTAAATCAGAATTCACAGTGCGGCAGAGATCATGGTGTGGCAGTAAGGTGGCATAGACTGAGCATGCAAGATGCTCACACACAGTGTGGCAGTTAGGTAAAAGGAGTACAGTACCATCAGTGAAGGTTTTACCTGTAGCGGCTGGTTAGCGTCTTAGGATCTCAAGGTACCTTAAGCGCTTCACTAGGCAATGAGATGGGGCTGCTGGTGCTGCTGTGCCTGCATACAACATTTCCCAAAATGTAGTGGTATAAACATATCTTTAATTATACGTTTTTTCCTTTAAAGGGAGTTGGTGCTCTTTCCACCATTGAAACTTCCCTTTAACCCCCAGAGTTCCTCCTGCCATGGGCGTTGCTTGTCTTCAGGAGCAGAACGAGGTTGTGCTCACTCGCTTATCACCGATGACTTCAATTTGGTGAGTTATTTTGCTTTCATCCCATGCCACACGATGATTTTAAATGCTGCACACTTCAAACAGCCCTCCGCCGTGCATAGGCCACGCAGGAGGCTCTTAACATCCCCTCAGACTCGTTGTCTCAATTTCCAGGCAATTTCACATTGCACAGTTCTCCATCACCCGGGCCTGCTCAGGGACATCTCAGCCCAGCCGCCATCTTCAGGCAGGATCACATCAGCCCAGCCACCAACCGCCAGTCTCACACTCACACTCACAGCAGCAAGGCGATTGCTGAATCGTCACTGGCAATAGCAGTCTCTCGTTGCCCCGGCCTGCTCAAGAACATCTCGGCCCTGCCGAGTCACTAGAGGCACCCAGTGTTGGAAATTTTACAGGATTATTTTAAGGCCGATGCAGAGCCACCAGATTATGCAACTGCCATCTTGGCCTCCCCAAATTTGTTCAGATGAGCTGGAGACTGTAGCCAATATTGCTGATGCAAAGTTTAATTGGGTTGCTCTTAAAACTTGATTGATTGCACAGGTGAGCTTTTGTGACCAGTGGACATAATGAAATTGGCTAACATGGGCACAGAGCCCATTTGGGAAGCTGCCATGGAAGACAAGCTGGTGGATCTGTTTATATTCAAACACACTCTTTGCAGAATGAGATTGCACACGTAGGGAGAACAGACATATTGGTGGATAGGGAACTCCTCCAAAGTAATTAAGAGATGTCAATTCTCTTTTGACTTTCCTATTTGAGACTTATAAAATGGAGAAAGATTCAGACAGACATTGCCTTGCAAGTAAGATACATTGTCTGGCTAAGATCCTGCCAAACTGAGGGTAGAGACTAATGCCCTGACTTTACAGTGTTCTGTATTTATTTCCAGATGTTTTTGTATGTGGTGGTTTGTTGGACTGCTGCCAATAAAGCATATGCTCTTTTAGAAAAAAAGAGCCATCAACAGGTGATAATTTTTCTATTTGTGGCCAGAGCAGAAGAGCTTGTTCTGGCAAATTGTAGGTTAACAATTAACAAACTGAACTTTTTTTAACTTACAAGCATACAAGGGACCTTGAGTGTGTTAGGTCAGTGCATGAACAATGGTCCCTAATGGAGTAATTCAAACAAGCTATAATCAAAGGTGAATTATAATTTAATGCACAAATAAAATGCAAAAAAGCAAAAATGTAATTTAAATATAAAACTGAGTAAGGTCCTGTCACTCCTTCTGCTCATTTTCTCCAAGATGTGCTATAATTTATTTTACTACTGAACATTAGGTAATATGGGCCCCTTCTGCTGATGAGGCTGTACTTCTTTTACAGAGCCTTTAGTATGTCTTTCTGTCATTTTCAAATTTGTTCAAAATCACATGCTGTCACTTTTTTAACCCCATGTAATTACCAGTGGCTGAGATTAATTTAAGCATTCCATCCTTCACTTTTTTGTATACTTTAGTGTCACTTTTTAAACAGGCAGCATCCTTGTACCTTGTAACACTTCATGACTTCATGTCTCTGTTTCTGCTATCTGTCCTTTTCTTTATGAATCTTTGTCAGCGCAATACTTGATTACCTCTTGCCACTGTTCTGGTCAGCTATTCTTTCCTTTGTTTATGTCCATGCATTTTCATGAGCCTGCAACATTCTTACCCCTTATTGGTCTGTTAGCACTCATATTTTCCCCTCATCTCCCCTTGTGTTTTGACCGCCCTTCATGTATAACTCCACGATGGCCACTCCTTTTTTGCATGTATCCCATTCTGAGTTGCCTGCCGGGATCATCCCCAATCCCTTTTCCCTTGATCCCCCTTCTGTTTCTATTTATACGTCCCCATTCATTGGAGAACTTGCCAGGCTGATTCTTCATTGTCAGTCTGCTCGTTTAGCAAGTATAACCTCATTATGTTAATTGATACCAGAGCTGCTGGTTCAAGAGTCCCAGTGCATTACACACACTATTCTTCATGAGCTATGTCTCCCTGTTGCTTAGGCACTTTTTTTTGCAGTTTCTTGCACATTCTGAATTGAGAAACATTCTCTTGGGCTTCATATTTGACCTGTTGATGATTCTGTAGTTACAATTGGATCGACACATCGTCAACTTGCACTTAGCCCTCTTCAATTGTATCTTCTAATTCACAGGCAGTACTGTTCTTCAATGCTTTGATACTTACTTTGATCACTTATCAAACGTGTATCACACTTCAAAGAGCAGCAAACACGTTTGTCACTGACACGCACTCTGTCTTTTATTATATTTTTGCTTTTCTTGCATTTTATTCATGCACTAACCTAATATACCCCAGGTCCCTTGTGACTCTGTGGTTTCCCTTCTATGCTTGTAACTACCTATGTGCAATTTGTTTATTGAAAGGGTTCAACTATTTTCAGTAACAACCTAGTGAGTAGCTTTCTCTTCCACCTCCTTGATCTTCAAACTCTCTTCCTCCCTTACCCTGAATTCAGACTATGTCAGACTTCAAGCCTGTATACTCTGAGGATTACATACAGAAAATTCTCATAGAAACTTCTTTATTCCCAGATAGTGCTTACAACAGACCCATCACTGCTACCAATTTATCTCCGCAACTAGAAAAATGTCACAAGAAGTGCACCCTTATGGAATGAATGATTAAAATGTTCACATAATATTTGAAGGCCAACACTATTCCAATAGGCTTACAATTGAGAAACATCCCAAGTGTTTCTACAGAGGACAAAAAAAATAACATAGTTAAGGGTTCAGGTATAACAGTACCACATATTCAAGATATTGGATAGTGCTAGGAATCGATACAGCTCCTGCTCATTCCAAAAAGTTTTAGAAGAAATTTCAGACTTCGAGAAACAGATTAACGAATCAGACGAAATACCCAACACTAAGAATCTTCTTGACAAAGTAGAAAAAACCATACAAGAATTCAATAGGCTCGAGCAAGAGAAGAAAGCAAGTAAAGTAAAAAAGGACACACAAAGCTATAAAGTTAAGAAAACATACTTGTATCTAGTGGACGAATATTACCCCGACACATGCTACTCTAACACTGATTACATCCACCCCTGAGTCAAGCTAATAAACCAAAACTTGTGTCCTACTCAGACTTTTGATGACTCCACAGATCATTCATTCCTGGGAAAGGATGCAGTGGAGCTACAGGCATTAGGAGCCAACAAGATGTTTCAGAGAGCAAAGCTCAGGATGCGAACCCAGAAGGGGCAGAGGGTGATAACAAGCACAGAGAAGGTACAGCAATACTCCAGGGGACAGACAGACAAGACGCACGTACTACCAATGGGGACCTTCACAGAACTAACAACTTTGCAGACTATACCAGGTTAGCACTCAATGCTTTGGAAGACAACCCAGACCTGGTCATCAAACCTGCAAATAAGGATGGAGGGATTGTCTTAAAAGATCACATTTATTATAAATCTGAAATACATTGCTCTGCAACCCTGAGCATTATGTTAAACGCTCCCAAAACCCAATATGTGAAATACAAGCTATTTTCTTTACACTCACTATAGAAGCCAAGAAAAGAGAGTTTCTTGAGTATCAATTAATTTATCTCTCTCAATATTAAAAATCTCAGAATAGCTGTCATTTAAACCCTTCCAGAAAATACATAAACATACAGACACTTCACTCGGCAGACCTATTGTCTCGGGATGTGGGTCTGTATTGAAACCTATTGGCAGGTGATGTAGCGGTAATTTCAAGGTAATTTCTCAATGCAAAACATCATTACCTCTTGTTTATCGCTTAAAGGGGATGGACCTTTGCCACCGTGATGATCACCATCAGGAGACTTTGCATAAATATGAAAAAATCAAATGCAAATAATATTTAAGGCAATAATGAAAGTTGTGAGTAGTTTTAAAGGGTTTTATTTTCTAATCAAAAGTCAAGGTTCTCTGACTGTTTATTCATTAGTCAAATATCAATCAGGTTACAGAATTGAAAAATAGGAAAAAATAGAATTAATACAAGACATATTATAGATTGCATACAAGGGACTCCATAAAGGAAGAAAACCTATTTCTATGTCAGTCAAAAACTCTTTAAGAGTTTTAAGAAAATATAATTCTAGAGTGAGTTTTGTAAGGCTAATCAATAATGAATAATTGGCAAAAATCTCCCATAAAGAGAAATTAAATGCATAGGACAAATAAGTCTTTGCAAAGCCAGTTAGTCAAAGTATAAAACTTAGAGTTTTAGCATCTAAAACCTGTCCTGTTCCTCTCAGCTGGTTCTCTCTGTCCTCGCTCTGCCTCTCTGAGTCCCCGCAGAAGCTGCCCCTCCTTTCTCTTCTCTCTCCGCAGAACTTAAAAAATACTGTGTGTTCTGCCTCGTGTCCAGCTAAAAAAATAATGAGCAAAGGCTACACCTCTCAGCTAGCAACCAATATTTCTATCAAAAATACACGTGATTTGGTCTTCGTAGCTTATCCAATGGGAGCTTCAGAACACATCGACACCCCATTGGGCTGACTGGACACGTCATCAATCAGGCGAGCTCTTGTAACACATTTGAGTCTTGTGCTAAATGACTTCACATCCTGAAAACAATTACATTTTCTCCAACAAAAAGTATTAATTTATGCAGA
The DNA here is from genome assembly GCA_963921515.1 of Calotriton arnoldi. NCBI lineage: Eukaryota > Metazoa > Chordata > Amphibia > Caudata > Salamandridae > Calotriton > Calotriton arnoldi. Next base: position 142,565 of record CAWUFW010005371.1, on the reverse strand, counting down.
AACAGAGAATACATATTATAAGAAAAATGTGTGCTTTGCCGTCTTTTCACTCCACGTGATGAAGTGAACAAAGCTTTGTTTAAACAACTGCATGGAGATAAAAGTATGCAACAAGTGAAGGTCCTTTCATGAAAAGACAGAAACAGGAGGCGTAAATTATAAGAAAGGTCCTTTCATGAAAGCCGGGAGGAAAGAAGCACATTCCATTTCTTAACTTCAAGGCCAAAGGCCGCAGTGAGCTGAGGAGCCTGCCCAAGCAAATTCAGCCTTTCTACACTGCAAATGCATGTTAATTCAGCACAAATATATGCTACTTTGAAAGTTCAAAACACATTTTCTAAATTAAATGTACATTCTATAGTGAGGTTAAATCTAAAATAAACACAATCAAACAACCATGAATTAAATAATTGAGCATGGTTTTACATGATTTCATTAGACTGAAAGCATCTGACCAGGCCTCATTCATGTTTTCACTTGCACCAAAACTCTGGGTGCCATTTTTTTTTATAATGCAGTTTGTCTGAAACTTAAAGCAGCTTTTAGTCATATAGTAATACATAAATCTTATAGGTGAAATCTGGGCTCCATCACAGGTATGTGGACATTTTCATTAAACCATTCTCTCCTCTGATGCACTGTTACATATGTGGCAGTATGCACTTCATTAACTTGGTTAAAATTATCCTGTATTCCAAATCTGTCTGTTGGTGACACTTGATATCCAAACACTATACACCATTCCCCAAGTCAATGGTATTGTGATAACCACTGCCCTGAACACCAGACTCGCACCTTATAGGGTTCCCACTTCATTTATCCTCTCCCTTCTTGACCTTGTTCTTACAAAAAATTATTTTGGTTTGAGAATGTATTTCTCGCCAAATGAAAGGCACGTCTATGGGAGCAGTTTTTGCTCCCAATTTTGTCATTTATACATTGACTGTATTGAGTCCACAACCATCCTGACTCCCAACAATCCTTTCCAGAGGTAAAGTACTTTTCTGGAAAATATATATTGAAAACATTTTTCTTATTTGGAAAGGTAATTCTACTGAATTTATTCAATTTCGTCATTGGCTCAACTCAAACTGCAACTGCCTCAAATTCCCTTTTATAGCCACACTGAAATCTCATTTTTGGATCCGCCAATTAAGGCAGGGCATGATGAACTTTACACTACTCTGTATTGGTAACCTTCCAACAGGAATACTTTCTTAGATTACTTCAGGTACCACTCACCTGCTTTATGTGACGCTTTGCCATTTAGTCATTAGGGGCCGGATATACTACCACTAGAATTAGAGACTCTCAATTTGCGAAACATTGCGACTCTCAAATTGTGAGTCGCTAAATCTAATGTACGAAGAAAACTGGCTACAAAATTGAGAGTCGCAAACGACCCGCATCGCTATTAGAGATTAAGCAAATTGTGAGTCGGTACCCAGTCTATATTAGTGACTGCGGCAGCAAATTGCGATTTATGGTCGCAAATAGTGACTGCGGTTTAAAAAAATAGCAGAATCACTTCCTGGGACAGCAAAAACAGGAAGTGGTGTCCCTGGAGGATCCTGATCAGCAGTAAAAGCACAAGGTAAGGTGCAGCAGCACAAACCTACACTACAGGCAGGTTCCAAACATACCACTAAAATGGCCAGCAAGCAGAGTGAGGAGGCAGCAAGGGAGCCACAAACTGAATTTTTCTGAGAGGGAATTGGACATCCTCAGAGAAGAATGCTGCAACAATCATGAACAGTGTTTTGAGCATGCATCTCAGACTGTAACAGAGTCCAAGAAGTGAAACATTTGGAGGAAAATGCAGCTGCGCATTAATGCCCTGGGTGTGGCAGACAGGTCCATTGATGAAATCCAAAAAAGGTGGTATGACCAAAGCTCTCGGCCAAGGAGAGGTAGACAGAATGGTTGCGGGACGTCCAGGGAACAGGAGGAGGTCCATACAATGTCACCCCACCCTCATCTGCAGAAGCAATGGTGGAGATTACACTGAAGACAGAGGCAGTGTGCGGCTTTGAATCACTCTACACGCCTCAACCCCCACCACCCCCTGGTAAGTGCAATATGTTTACTATATCAGAATTCCTGCCAATCCCTGCTCTCCACATGATTGCTACACACCCTCACCCAGATGCTCCATTTAGATGCTCCATTTAGATGATAAAAAAGTAACAGCTGGTGCATTATGGGAAATGTATTCAGTGACAAACAGTGCAGTTAGGTCTGACATAAGCTGAGCAACATTGTACCACCACTGAGATAGTGTCTCACACATTCATATTATTCTTCTCCTCTTTTGCCACATAGATACACCTCTGGGAGGAGAAGAAAGGCCAGATGATTCGGGAGAAGACCAGGAGCAGGGCAAAATTGGAGGAAGGGCAGGATGGGGCTACAGGGAGTCAGCCAAATTGTTCCCATGTCCAGGGGAGTGCTGCATCCAACTCACCACAGACTACTGCAATTCAGGCCACAGCATCCCACCAGCCAGCCACAATCAGATGCAGTTCTGTCACCAGGGTCTGTCACCTGCGTCCACACTGCAAGCAAGAAGGCTTGACGCTCACTTCCCAGGCAGGATCAGGCAATCAGGTCGTGTTTGGTGCTCTTGAACAGGCCATGCTGCAGGTTCAGCACCTGCAGCAAAAACAAATAAGGCTAATAAACAACAAGCTGAGCCAGGGACTTAACAACATAAGCCAACAGTTGGCTGACAACCAGGCACGGCTGGATGAGAAATTAGATGCCCTTACAGGGGCAATTGGGCAACTGTGTGCGGAGCTGTCAAAGGAGAGAGGGCAGCAAAGGCACATGGAGCGTGCCTGGGCAAAGTGGATAGAGGCAATGACCAGGGCAATTGGGAGGCTGGCACAGGCAACCCCCTAACACTCAAAGTGCACCATGGGCTTGCAGGTTTAGATGGGCCACTACAGTGGTGGCATTGTGCAAATCCAGCAACAAATCGCAGCAGCAGTTGAGGCAATACAGACCACCATTGCTATCGAAGGAACAGGAGAGGCAGCAGACAGAGAGGTGTCTAGCCCCAGTAGTGCTTCTGCTGCAGACACACATAAGCTGCATAGGAGCAGCAGCCACCAGCCTGCTGCTCCACCTGCCAGATCCCCTCCATGCTGGAGGTAGAGGGAAGAAATAACTGCATACTGACATTGTGCCATACAGTTGCCCCAATTATTGTTTATGTTTGTGGTGGAGTAACCACACAACATGTACATTCTTTTATGTTATGATGATAATGATGGAAGGGTTGTGAGATCTACATTTTATATTGTCATTTGTAGAGGGTAGTGTGCCAATGGCTGGATCATACTTTGCAAAGTAATGTCTGGCTCTGTGGTTACCTGTGCCTTCTCCCCTCTGCTGCTGTCCTTACCTCGATTTGCTGTTGGGCAGGTGGGCCAGGGTCATCATCCTCCAAGTCTGATCCAGACACATCTATGAGTAAGCCTCTACTGCAGGCAATGTTGTGGAGTATGGCACAGGTTGCCACAATTTTGCATGCAGTCTCAGGAGCATACTGCAAGGTTCTGCCACTCTTGTGAAGGCAACAGTAGCGTGATTTGAGGAGGCTAAATGTGCGCTCAGTCACGGACCTGGTGCGCCTTTGTGCCATTACAATATCATAGGACGGTAGTGGTGGTTTAGAAGTAGCACATTCAATTCTCAAGATAGCTTTAACGTTATTTATCTGTTCCCAGTATGTCAGTGTACAGAAATTACGGTGCCCTTCAAGATAACAGGAGCATCCCACTACCAAGGATGCCAGTACAACGGGTATTAAATACCCGTCGTTTCAAGTCTTAACAAACGATTGTACCTCGGCACTCTGATATTTAACTAAAACAATTTACAGTTTGGTCATTAGATTTAGCTAAATGGCCAATACTAAAAATCCTACAAAAGCGATTGCTTAATCGATATAATATATCAAAGATAGAAAAACATTTCCAAATAGATCAAAAAAACAAAAGAGATCAAAAAGTGGGTATTATTCTTGTGCAATTTAATATTATTGAATCCAATATTTCTTCATAACAATTTGATTGAGCACTACAGGCAAGAGCAATATTATCAAGCCAAATTGGAGGTCCTAATCCTAGGGCCTTCCAGGTAGTAGTGGTTGACGAACAGCCGATGACAGCCGACACGTGTTTCGTTACATATGCGTAACTTTCTCAAGGCTGTAAACAAAAAATGAATGATAGAAACATAGTGCTCATTGCATACTTTTTCTGGTATGTACATCAGATGATATTATTACTTCAATTTCGGGTTATAGCCAATGTGTAAAAAATGGAATTTAGGAAACGTGCACAGATGTTCTCTTGTGATATTTAAAAAAAAAAAGGAAGTGTTTATCAATTCATATCTATAGGTGAAGATGACGCATATAAAGAAAGAAATTCTAGGAAGGCCATGATATCCCAAATAATAACCTGCAAGAATAGTAAGTCCGAATAGTGATTGAAAGAAATAAAAAACACGTGAAAAGAAAAAAACACGTGATATAAATTTAAAAAGAGCCATAGTTCAGAAAAGAAGGGTTGATCATGCTTCAAAGCTCTAAGTTTTCGACAAACTATGGATAAAAGAGGAAGCTTAATGAGTACCTTGCTCTCTTATTATTGTTAAGGCTGTTGTGGCGAGGAAAGATTTTCGTATTGTCCTTAGCGCGATCTTTGATCTTATAAAATCAATTCTAAAAAACAAAAATAAAGATAAATGAGTGTAATCACACCCTTATCACTGGTTGATTTTTCACTACTTGTTCGCGGTCTAAAAATCTAAAGACACTCCAAAAAATGAGTACCTGAATTTCGTGTGTTGTATTTTCCCCCCATTAAGGGTGACGTAGTATGAAGAACATGACTATTCACAGATCCATCGTAAGTGGACCTGTGAGAGAACGTAAATAGAGAGATGTTTATAAATTGATTGTGGATATTAAAACCCAGATCTGTATTTATTAATCTATAATCTCTATAAAAGTTAGTCAGTTAGTACAACATATGGTCTCGAAATTCACTGCGCTGGCTTGATCACCGGTTGTAAGTAAGAGTCTATCCAGAATGGACCATTGTGCCAAAGAAAACAATGAACTAATGGTTATCCAAAAAGAAACATGATCTATACCTGGCACGTAAAGTGAGAAGAGGTTGCCCCGTTCGAATTCCCAGCCTGTCTGTGGGTGATTCCTGAATAATATATACGATGGACCCTCTATGGACAAAAATAAGTAGAAAACGGAATCAAATGTCAGATGACCCATTATTTTTTAAAAACTCCATATTGTAAGAAAACTAGTCATGGTAATTACATTCATCATTCAAAATTTGAGACACCTATGCGGCCCTAATTGAATAGGTCGCTTAACACATCTACGATGGATCCTCTATGGAGAGAGTAAGCGAAAAGAATGATCTAAAGTCGGAAGACCCGATTTTTATTAAAAACATCATATTATAAGTGGATTATTCTATCGTAGTTACATTCATCATTCAAATTTAAGACACCTATGTGGACCTATTTAGTTGCGTCGCTTAACATCAAAAGTAAAAGTTCCTATTTATAAATTACGAATTAGGAAAAAGGAAAATATGTCCCATTCATAATGTCAAGTCAATGGAATATTTGGAAACAAAATAACTCTTTCTAAGAGTTTAATCAAAGTGTAAAAAGAGTAAACTTCCTACCATTTAGTGCAAAGACTGATAATATGCCTGTAACGAAAAAACGGAAAAAAGAAAGGAAAGTAAAACACCTTTTTGTAAAAATACGGTAGGTATTAAAATGGCTACTCATGTAAGAAGCGTCATAATTACTTACAAGAGGTGCATGTTTCACGTGGCAACTAAGGGCTTCGATAGGTCCCTGAGATACAAAAAGTAAAAAGATAAACTTAAAATTATATTTCTATTTAACATAGACTTAATAATCTAGTATAGAAAAAACATTTTTTCGAAGTCTATCGGTTTTATCCTCCTATTCTATATCACTTACTTTTTTTAAATGCCGATGTGGTCCAAGGTACGGGGCGATCCTGTTGTGTGTATGGAGACGGCCATTTTCCGCTCCTTTCTCCTTTTTTATACTATAAAAATCATGGTAATAGAAAGTGGAAAACTCCACTTCCTGCAGAGGCCCTATCCGGATCGTAAAGAGGAAAAAGGACTATTTTCTTTAGTCCAACCTATATCATACGCCATGTTTAAGTGGAGGGATGAAAGCCTAATTGAGTGACAGACACGGAAGAGATTAGATTTTTTCACAGATTTAAAAGTGGCATCAGTAGTAAATAGCGCTCCATATGAGAATCCATATTCTGATATATTTTATAGCCCAATGTACAGAACGCAATATATGCAACAAAAAGTGCATGTAGCATTACTGTTATGCAAATGCTGCTATTGTTTCGAGACATAAGTGGAAAGTGTATTATCTATCTAATTTAGTATTATTAAAACAAGATTATATTGTTAGCGATTAGCTGCTAAAATGTCCCCAGCGGAAGTGAGTATATTGGGAAAAGCAGGTCCCTCATCTTAAGCGATGTTACTTCCATGCTGTTAATGAAGGATTACCCATGTGAAAGAAAGAATATTGGAGGAGTCCATGTTGTAAGAGGAAAATTTACACATGATTCCAACATTTCAAAACGTCAAACAACCAAAGATTCATAGATTTACCATGTTAGCCTAACACATACATAGCCAATGGTTAAGTATAAAACAATTCAATAAAAACACATTTCTGCTACAAAGGTCTACTAATTTTGACATCTAGTAATAAGTTGGAACCAACAAAACCTGGATAGATATATTACAACCACGTTTCTGTAGCATATTTGGTGTCCTGAAGTTTATCTCACAAACAAAATACAGTGCACTCTTATCAAGTGATTACCTATCATAATTATCAAATAGAGATGTCACATTAAACAGAATGCATATTTAAATCTGCATATAGTTTGCCTCATCTTTACAGTTGGTGAACAGATTTGGCCCCTGATAATCATGGTGTTAATCCTTTAGGAATACATGTAACTCTTTGTCATAATTAATACCCTGTTCAACCGCCCGAAGGTGTATTATCCATTGTGCTTCCATTTTTCTTAGTACGGAGGTACGATCACCCCCCCTCGGGTCATTATAGGCCTGAGCTATCCCATGGAACCTGATATTTGCAATGGACATGTTAGGGTGATCTTTGTTAAAGTGAACTGCCATTGGGTAACTGCTGTCATTGTTACGTATCGCCCTTACATGTTCTTGAATTCTCTCTTTTAGTGCACGTATGGTGCTACCGATATAAATCAAATTGCAGGGGCATTTTATACAATAGACTATATATTTGGAATCACAATTAATGAAGTCCTTAATATAGTATTTGGTCGAGGTGTTATAGCAGAATTCCTTGATGCAGTTATTAGCCAAAGGGCACATGTTACAATGCGTACATTTAAAAAAACCTTTTGGTTTAGTTGGTAACCAAGTGTTGATACTTGGTCTAGCTGGTAAATAACTTGTACAGAGAATATCTCTGAGTGTCTTGCTTCTCCTGTGTATTATTCTTGGTTTCTTTGTCAGATGTTCGGTTAAAGATCTATCTAATGCTAGGAGATGCCAGTGTTTGGATATAATTTTATAGATGGCATTGCTTTCAACATGGAAATCCATAATTAGGCCAAGTCTGTTTGCATTTGCTTTATTCGCGTGTTTCTGTTTCTTTTTTAACAAGTTGTATCTCGGTGTTTTCAGAATTCGCTTTCTTGCCGGTTTTAACATATCCGGGGAGTAGCCCCTACAGGCAAAGCGTTCCTGCAAGTTGTCAAGTTCTTGAAGAAAAACCCCCTCTTCACTGCAATTCCTGCGTGTGCGGGTCATTTCACCTAATGGTATTGCTTTGATTTGGGCTTTGGGATGGGCGCTCGTTGCATGTAAAACAGAGTTACATGCTGTTTTCTTCCTAAATAATTTGGACAACATTTTTGAGCCTTTTATATAGACCGTGATGTCTAGGAAATCTATTTCCTTGGAATTGTAATTCGAGGTGAATTTCAAGTTGAAACTATTGTTGTTTAAGTAGTCAGTCAATGCTGCAAATTCCAACTCGCTGCCTGCCCAAATGACGAAAATATCGTCTATGTAACTGACCCCAATACACAATGTGTGTTGTTAAGTTAGAGGGGCCGTTCGTCCATAGGTGTTTGTTTTCAAATTTGCCCATGTATAGATTCGCTACAGATGGTGAAAATTTAGAGCCCATCGCTACACCCATTGCTTGCTGGTACCAGGTGCCTTGATGTAGAAACACATTGTTTTCCAAAACAACTCGTGTCATATCAATAACCATCTCTGTATGTTCATAGAAAGTGGCATCTCTTTGGTAAAGAATATCTGTTAAAGCTTGTAGACCCTGCTCCAAGGGAATGCTGGTATATAGAGCGCACACGTCTAATGTGGCAAAGGAGAGTTCAGTTGTCCATTCTATATCTTCCAACTTATTGAGGAGATCCCCAGTGTCCCTAAGATATGAGGGAAGGTTTAGTACAAAGGGTTGTAAAAAAATATCGATATATTCAGATAGATGCTCCGTGGGCGACCCAATACCCGAAACTATCGGTCTGCCTGGAGGGAATGCAGCTGACTTATGAATTTTGGGCAGCGTGTAAATGCATGGTACTTTGGGTGATGATATGTATAGATACCTAGCCTCTCCATCAGAAATGAGACCACGTGCTTGCCACACTGTAAGCTTGGATTCTATGAGGCTAGTGATTCTTTTCAATGGATTAGTGGACAATTTGCAATAAGCTTGCTGATCCTGTAGCTGTCTATCTATTTCACTTATGTAGTCCTTATCTTGCATTAGCACTATATTTCCTCCCTTATCAGCTTCTTTAACAATCAGATCCGAATTGGTGGACAGTGCTTTGAGTGAAAGATGTTCCTGTTTTGTGAGATTATACTTATATGATTTGTGGGTACTTCTAAATTGATCCTCTAAAATGTGGAGATCCTCTGTCACTGTTACGCCTTTGTGCCATGTTGTGACGTCTTTCGTGTGGGTTGTTGGGAGACAGGTAGGGTGTGAGGATCCATGGCTGCAGGGTATACGTACTGTCACCTGGAGAAACACATATAAGGGTGAGACAACATACAGAGAATATTGAATGTGCTAATACATTTTACTGTGGACATGACATTCCAGTACCCAGTAGGTATCCTTCATCAAAATCTCCTCTTTCTAGTCACTGGTATATGCCACTGTGCCTAAAGAAGTAGGAGTCATGGGTGCTTCCTGGATACTTGTCCATAATGTCCGTGATGATGTGGTATGCATCACAAACAACTTAAATGTTGAGGGAATGGGTGTTTTTGTGGTTCCGGAATATGTATTCTAAGCTAGATGGAGGACATATGTGCACATGGGTCCCATCTATGCTCCCGATGACCTGTGGAAATCTGACTATCTGATAGAATTGCATTTTAGTATTTTGCTGTTCCACACCATCCCTGGGCAGGTAGATGTGTTGGTGTATGTGGTGGAGCATGGCATCTACGAAATTGTGAAAGAAACGCGAAAGCGCACGCTGCGACACCCCTCCGGCCACTGCAATGATATCTCGGTAACTACCACTGGCCAATAGATGGAGGGAACACAACACCTGGACATGGGTGGGGATAGCATTGCTGTGCTGAGTACTGCTTTCTAGGTATGGCTTTAAGGTGACTATTAGCTCTAGAATCACATTGCTACTCAGCCTGTATTGCTCATATCTCTCTTCCTCCGTCTTCTCAGACATGGTCAGCCTGACTCTGAAAATCCTCTCCTGTCTCTGTTGCCTCTGCTGAGCAGCCAAAATCTGTATCCTCTTTGCTATCACGTACAGGGCAGCCATTGTTGAAAGGTTTCTGATGCATTCTGGGCCTGTTTTTATAGGATGGGCCCTGTTACAACCTATTTTGGATTCAAGGTAAATTGCATGTGCAAACTGGCCATTTTGCGACCCGCCTGTACATGATGGTTAGCGACTCGCAAATAGTGACTCACTATTTCAGACACACAAAATCCACTTGCAAATGTTTGCGAGTCGATAATTGGTACGGCCCATTTTGAATTCGCAAATCGTTTTGCAACCGTTATGCGACTCGTAAAACAGTCGTACATCTGGCCCTTAGTCATTTATATTGGACGTAACTGCAAACAAAGAGTAGATTACTTTAAAGAGGCTGAAGTCCTTTCTAACAAATTAAGTCTGTGGCTACCCTAAATGCCTGGTCAAACAATCCATGAAAAGGACATGGGGCCAGATGTACGACTGAAAGTTTTAGCGAGTCGCAATTTGCGCAAAATTGCGACTCGCAAATTGCGACTCGCTAAATTGAATGTACCTACACATCCTTCACGCAAATAGCGACTCGCAAGTGACTCGCAACGTAAAATTGCGAGTCGCAAATTGCGATACGCTAAACGCTCGCAGATAGCCTCTGCGGTAGAAAACATGCTTTTTGCATGCGCAATTAGCGTACGCGGTAGAAAGCTTGCATTTTGCATGTGCAAATAGCGATTTTGAATAAAAATTGGAAAAAACCCACTTCCTAGTTGATTTGAAGGACCGCAAACCAGGAAGTGGTGTCTATGGAGATTCCTGACCAGAATTACAAGCCCATGGCAAGATGCAGCAGCTCAGTTGAACACTGCTACACAGAGAGAACAGCACAGCAAGATGGCCAGCCAGACATCTGAGAAAGATGGCAAGTAGAGGCTGCGCAAACTTAACTTTTCCGACAAAGAAATTGATATCATCATCGAGGAGTGCTGCAACAACCATGAGCAGCTGTTCGGTCGGACTTCACATACCGTGCCAGACTCTGACAAGCGGAAGATATGGCGTGACATGCAGTTGCGTGTGAATGCCCTCGGTGTTGCAGACAGGTCTATAGATGACATCAAAAAGAGGTGGTATGACCTCCGTTCCAGGGCGAAGGAGAGGGTTGCAGTACGGCTGCGTGCTGCACAACAAACAGATGGCAGCCCATACAGCCTCCCGGAAGCCTCTACAGCAGAGGCAATGGTGGAAGCCACCCTAGAGCCAGAGTCAGTCGTTGGAATTGGAAGCCTGGACACATCCCAACCGCCACCACCCACAGGTAAGAGAGAAATGAAAGCCATTGTATGTCACACTCAAGCCAGCACCCCACATGCATGCACCACACACAGGCCAAACTGCATCTACATGCTCCGTCTACACAATCACAGAGTCACGGTTGGTGCATCATGGGAAATGTAGTACGTGACACAAACATTGCTGTTAGGGACTGGCATGAGTTGTGAACATAGTACCACCACAGAGATAGTGACTCAAAACATTTCCTTTATTTCTCCTTTTACAACATAGATACATCCTTGGGAGAAGAAGCAAAGGAGGAAGACACTGACTCAGAGCAGGAGCATGGGCAGATGGACCAAGGTCAGGATGATCCCAGTACTCCACTCTCATTGGGGAGTGCACAAGGGCTTGATACAACAGCCTCACAGCAGCAGCCAACCACACGTCGCACTCTGGGCACAAGGGGCATGGTACCACGTTTGACCACGCAATCCCAGAGGCAGCTCCGAAGCCATAGGCACGCTCCTGCCAACACCATGGCAGTAAATGCATCTCCTTCTGCTGGCCTGGAGGAATCCATGCTCAAAATTCAGCACCTGCAACAAAAGCAAATGAGGCTAATGAACATTAAGTTGAGCAGGGGGTTTAACAGAATCACCAAACAAATGTCTGAGAATCAGGCCCGTATGGAGTGCAAAATGGATGCCATGACTGATGCATTGTGCAGCTGTGCACAGAGCTTTAGGAGGACAGGGCACATAACAGTAGGATGGAGCGCAGCAGGTCACATGACATGCGCTCCATGACGAGGGCAATTGGACGTCTGGCAAATGCAACAAGCCTGCACAGCAGACGCACCCTAGCACTGCAGGTAAACATGGGCCACTACAGTGGTGAGGTGGCAAGGGTACTACAACAGATCACAGCTGCTGTGGAAGCAATGCAAACTAGCCTGGTAGCTACAGGAGGAGGCACAGACACTGCTGACAGTGAAGTGTCCAGCCGCAGCAGTGTTTCCACTGCTGATGCCCCAACCCAGCGGCGAAGCAGCAGTCGGTACTCTATAAACTTTGGTGCAAGATCAACATATGCAGGACAGAGGGGCAAAAGATAATTTTCTCTTTTTGTTTTTGTCTTTTCACTTTTTGTTGTGGTGAAGTAACCACTTTGCATATCTAATATGTGTAGTAACAGTTATCTGAGATGGACACGTTGTCCTATGGACTCAGTCACTCTGACCTTGAATTAAAGGCATATTGCAAAACACAATTAGACTCTCTCACTTGTGTTGTTTCTTGTGCATATTTGTGAATGATTATGACGTACCTTGAAAAATAATGTCTGGCTACGTGGTCCCTGCACCTTCTCCCCTCTGCTGCTGCGCTTCCCTCACTTGGTTGGTGGGCTGGTGGTCCAGGCTCTTCGTCATCCGAGTCTGTATCTGACAACTCCATGGGCAGGCCACGCCTGCATGCAATGTTGTGGAGTATTGCGCAGCTTGCCACAATTTTGCAGGCTGTCTCAGGAATGTACTGCAAGGCACCGCCACTCTTGTGTAGACACCTGAATCTTGATTTTAGTATGCCAAAAGTGCGCTCGATGACTGACCTGGTGCGTCTATGTGCCCTGTTGTATCGCCTTTCATGTGCGTTGGAGGGACACAGGTACGGTGTGAGGATCCAGGGACGCAGGGCATACGCACTGTCACCTGCAAGGGAATGTAAGAATTAGAGACAACATGCAGACAGACATTTATGAGCAAATACATCTCACTGTGGGTGTGGGGATTCATTACCTATTAGATATCCTTCATCAAAATCACCTCTTTCTAATTTCTGGTATATGCCACTGTGTCTAAAGATGTATGAGTCATGTGTGCTTCCTGGAAATTTGGCAACAATGTCTGTGATTATGTTGTTTGCGTCACAGACAACTTGGATGTTCAGTGAATGTGTCCTTTTCCTATTGCGGAATATGTATTCTATGCGTGATGGTGAACATAGGGGCACATGGGTCTCATCTATGCACCCTTTGACCTGTGGGAATCTTGCTATTCTATAGAATTGTATTTTGGTTCCTGATCATTCCTTGGCAGATAGATGTGTTCATGTATGTGGTGTAGCAGGGCATCTAGGAAATTGCGGAAGAAACGCGAAAGCGCACTCTGTGACACACCTCCAGCCACTGCAATTACATCTTGAAAGCTACCAGTGGCCAAGAGGTGGAGGGAGCACAACACCTGCACATGTGTTGGGATTGCATTGCTGCGCTGGGTTCTGCTTTCCAAATGTGGCTTCAGGGTGTTTATGATGTCTAAGATGACTCTGCTACTCAGCCTGTACTGTTCATATATCTCTTCCTCAGTCTTCTCAAACAATGTCAGCCTGACTCTGAAAATCCTCTCCTGTCTCCGCCTCCTCTGTAGAGCAGCTCGTATACGCATCCTCCTCGCTATCATGTACAGGGCAGCCATTTTGGAAAGTTTCTGGTGCATTATGGGCCTGTTTTTATAGTTTGGGACTGGTTACCACCTGTTTCAGGTTAGTGGTAAATTGCATGAGCAAATGGCCCGTTTTGCGCATAGTCGCAATTTGCGAGTACTCCGTGCATTCGATTTTGCGAGTCGCTATTTGCGAGTCGCTAATTTGGTAATGCTAATAGCGTTCGCTTTTTCTGCGACTCGCTATTCACTCGCAGTGCTAATTTCGAAATTGCGAGTGCATTTCGTACATAGCATACGGTCATTTTTGCATGCGCAAATCGATTTGCGACCGTTTTTGCGCATGCAAAATAGTCGTACATCTGACCCATGGTATTTCCCACAAGACATATTATTAACACCTAAGGTCAAAACCAAATCTGACAACAGAATGTGTTGCAACTTCTTCCCCAGTGTTCACTGCTCTTTTGAAATTTATAAGGAAACACTGACATGTATTGGCAGCAGGGTACCTTACATTGGACCCTCATTTGTTTGCATACAAAAAAGGTGAAAAGTTGATCACCTGGTCCATGCAGTGCTCAAACCAACGAAGACCCCCCCATAATGCTGAGTGATCACTGGGGTACCTTGTTACTGACCGGGCACTTTAAATGCAATTATTACAGCACATGCCCACTTACCATTGAAAGTAAGACATTTACTCACAATAATGTTGAATTTCTCCAACTATAACACCTGCAATGTCAATTATTCAATTTTCTGCCCATGACATTTATTACACATTACTCAAACTGCTCAGAAAATAAAGATCAGCATTTGTTAACATAACAACTCCGTTGTAAGATCCTCACTGCCCCACCAGTTGAACATTTCATTCAAAATGGATATTCGAAGACATCACATGGCAGGTGATCTTGGTCAGTTCAACCCCAGTAAGAAAACCTGGAGGAACTGTTAAAGAAAGAGGAAGTGAAGTGTATTTTAAACATGGACACAATGAAAATGGACCATAAACGCCAAGAAGACTAGACTTCATTATTATAAAACTGAGTAGGATTCGTTCACTCCTGCGCAGTTCCTCCAAGAAGTACTAAAACTTATTTTACTGCTGGATATTATGTAATATGGGACCCCTCTGCTGAACAAATTGTACTTTTTTCTAGAGACTTTAGTATGTCTTTTCATCATTTTCAAATTTGTTCAAAATCACAGGCGGTCACTTTTTTAACCCCATAACTGGTGGCCTTTATTCCACCAGTGCTGAACCCTTTTTTGGCTATTTGGGGTAGTTTGTGCTCAGTGCTTTTTTCCAGCATACTGGGAATTCTAAAGGTATCCAAGGTTTGTTGATTCCACTGGAGGGGACAGAGAAAATAGGCAAAATATAGCAACATTTTGAGTTCTGGGGGAAAAATAGGAAAAAATGGCTCTGGATAAGTGTGTCTGTTTTTTTTCCCTAAAAATGGCATCAACAAATAGTTTGGTGTGCTAAAGTCACTGTCTTCCCAGCTTTCAGGAACATGCAGAGCTGAATAAAAAAACTATATCTTCATCAAACGTTTTGGCATTTTCAAAGAGGTAGTCCATTTTTCCTAGTTTTTGTGCCCTCAACCTATTTCCAGTTTGTGGTGGAAACCAGTGTGAAACCCATGGGTGATCCAGGAAAACTGTAGATTTATAAAAAGTAGATAAAGTTCTGAATTGAGCAAGGTGTCAAATGTGTAGATCCCTAAAAAAGTGTTGAAATAAAGAAATATTGCAAACGAGTAGGAAGACGCGGCCATATGTGCCAACTTTTTTTTCTGTAACTTTTTATTACAGTGGCGGATTTACAAACGTAATATACCATTACATCGGCTAGACCTTTTTAGTTGCTGGGATATATAGGGTTTGTAGGTTCTCCAAGAACCCATCAACTGAGCTGCACTGTACAATGGTTTGTCTTTGTTTACTAAATAGACCAATTCATATGGTAAAATATGAAGAGTGAAAAATGGGCATCAAGGAAATCTATGTAGTTCTGAAAATAGCACAAGATATGGAGTTTAGGAGCAGTGATTATTTTTAGATCTCTGCATTTGTGGGTATCCATACTAGCATATTATTTAGAAGATGTATTTCAAAATATCTTCTTTCCTACACATTGGCGTACATTTGGAAGGCACAAATGCAGTGAAATACAATTGGTAATAATAAATATTCCACTATTCTATGCTCCCACATCTTTCGATAAAATGGCATCTCACTTGTGTGGGTATTTCTATTGGATGCAACAGAAAACGACCTAGAACGCAAAATAGGCTCAGCACATTTTACCACTGGAAACTGATCCTTTTGTCCATGGTGGGAGCTGTGGATTTTGGGCCCTACCTCAACCAGCACCTGTGGAAACCTAGCAAGTCTGAACATTTGTGAGCATGGCTTAAAGCTTAGTGGAAACCAGGGTGGTTTGTCTTTTGTGGTTTTCACCGTTTTTTTTACCAAGTATCCCTTGCAAACCTCAAACTTTGACCCAAAAAAAACACATTTTCTCACATTTCTGTGATGTAAAGTTCTGGAATCTGCGGGGAGCCACAAACTTCCTTCCACCCAGCATTTCCCTAAGTCTTCAGATAAAAATAGTACCTCTCTTGTGTGGGTAGGCCTAGTGCCGGTGGCAGAAAATGGTGCAAAATCCAACATGGATACATCACATTGGTCCACTCAAAAGACCCTTTTGTTGCAAAGTGGGGTGCTGTGAATTTTGGGCCATAGCTCAGCCGGCACCTAGGTAAACCTAGCAAACATGCACATTTTTGAAAACTAGAAACCTAGAGAAATCCAGGGTGGGGTGACTTGCGTGGCTCTCACCAGGTGTTTTGTACCCAGAAAGCCGTGCAAACCTCAAACTTTGAATAAAAGGCATATCTTCCTCACATTTCTGTGATGGAAAGTTCTGGGATTTGTGTGGAGCCACAAATTCCCTGCCACCATGAGTTTCCACATCTCTCGATCAGACCAGTACCCCACTTTTGTGGATGAGCCAAAAGACCATGACACAAAAGGCCCTAAAGTTCTAAATTGATAGATAGGGGTAGCTGCAATACTTGGGGCCGGGCTGTGGTGCCCCTCATGCAAACCTATGAGCAAAAGAAATTTTTGAAAACTAGGCAAACAGGGGATTCCTGGGTGGTGTGTACTGCATGGATCCTGTGGGGGTTTCTTACCCACAATGCCCTGTACACCTAAAACAGTGCCTGAAATCACGCATTTTCTTTACATTTCTGTGATAGAAATTTCTGTAATCTGCAGGAATCCACAAAATTCCTACCACCCAGTTATACCACTTGTGCTGATAAAAACACTTCACCACTTGTGTGGCTGGGCCCAGTGCTCATAATAGGAGTGGATCAAACCGAGGTCAATGGGAGTGTCCTCACAAGGGCTCCCATTGACCTTGGTCTGAACCGTTCCTGTTATGGTAGTAGAAAATTTGTGGCTTACTGCAGATTCCAGAAGTGTTCCTCACATGAATGTGAGGAAAGTGTGGGATTTTACACAAAGTTTACATGGCATTGTGGGTAAGAAAATGTTGTGGGATCCAAGCAAAACACACCACCTTGGATTTCCCCGGGTGTCTAGTTTTCAGAAATGTCTGTTTATTGTAGGGTTTCCCAGGTGGCAGCCTACCCAAGCCTAACAAGTGAAGCCATTCGTCATTGCAAGTGGGACGATATGGGCCATTATCCATATGTGAAAACAATATCCAAAGAAAGGAACTGTCCTCTCGTTTGCCATTGGGATGGGATTTCTTAGTGCACAGGGGAACAGAATGACTGTTAAGGCTTTAGGGGTGAGGGTGGGGCAGATGTTAGGATGGGCCAGAACCACCAAATTATTTTATTTAAAAAATGTTATTCCTGTTATACAGTAGGCTTTTCTGGCCCCCAGGGGCAAAATGAGACACACCTCCTGTGTACCCTGGGAGAGGAGAGGGGTAAAAAAAACTGGTTTGTGCCTTTTTGGGGGGTGGGGTGAGGTCAATGCAAGAGTGGACTATTTTCTTTTGCCCAAAAGGCAAAATCCCTGGTGCCAGGTAGATTTTCAATCCCCCCGGGATGTCATCAGTTTTTATGTATAGTATTCTGTTCCCCTCGCTCGGCCTCCTGACGGGTCAATTTTGGCCGAGCGAGGTGAACAGAATACTATTTGTTGAGTGGCACTGCTCCATGTATAATCAAGTACTGACAACAATCTGAATGTACTTTACACAGTGAAGTGTATTGTGGAACTTGTATACAATGCAGTTGTAAGACGCCTACTGCAGGAGAATCAGCCAATGGGAGTGACAGTTGGACACATAAAAACTGACGACGGCAATCCACTCACTTTGAATGGCATTGAAAAAGACATGTTGTTGAAACGCATCTGCCTGGGAATTTTAATAAATTAGATTCATGTTAACCCGAGAGTGCTCCTTGATCCTTGGGAACTTTGGTGGTGGATGTGTATATATATATATATATATATATATATATATATATATATATATATATATATATATATATATATATATATATATCTGCAAAAAAGAAGCCGATAGCTCTGGGTAGTTCTCAAGTTTAGGTGGAAAGCAGCTCCTGTATAGAGCACCCTCAACACCAGTGACACTGTAGATCTGCTCACCTCAAATGTAAAATGACAAACCCATATAGAACTTTTCAAATTTTCCAGAAAATTGTAGCTACACAAATTCTTCAAACAGAAAGGGGCGTTTGTCAAGAAAAAGAAAGGGTACGGAATCCACAGAGATGGACATGCTAACAGGCAACGACTTGGTAACACTGGCAATTCTCCAAGATTTGTATAATGAAAAACCTTCTCAAACTGATGAGACACTTGAAAGGATTGAGATAGTGGAACATCTCGGTATATCTCAAATGGGGGCAAAACGTACATTCAAGCCCCAATCCACCTTCCTGCCTCAAATGCCAATGGATGCAATAGATGTCTTTGATGCCGTTAACAAAAATCTCATTCAATTACGCATTAAAGGCTCAAGACAAGATATAAGAAATGACATTACTAGCAAACTGAGAATACCCTTGGTGAATTTGCGAAATGATAAAACTATCATATGTAAACCATCTGACAAAAGGGGCAATATTGTACTGCAAACCATAGAAAATTAGTGCAAAGAAGCATTGAGACAACTAATAGACACCACATGTTATTCAGAAATATCGAAAGCTGAATACAACAATACTATAAAGGAATACCACACTCTCATACAAAGCTGGTACAATAAAGGCATGCTTGAAATGGAAGAGTATCACTTCCTTCGTTGCCCCACCCCCAGACACCCACGTTTTATCATTTTACCAAAATTCACAAAAATGAGACTGATACTCCAGGACGCCCAATCGTCTCCTCACAAGGAAGCCTTACAGAACACATGTCCATTTATATAGATTATTTTCTTTTTGAATTCGTAACCTATCTCACCTCCTATATAAAAGACACTAAAGACTTTTTGATACGCATCGAAGGTATAACATGGCAACCAGACTTCCTAATGATTGTGCTAGACATTACCAGCCTGTACACCAGTATATCACACAAAGATGGACTCGAAGCAGTCAGATCTTTCTTAAGAGTACTCTCGCTAAAGTACTTGGAACACAATGTCATGCTGACTGAATTTGTGAATTTTTATCGGTATAACAACATTTTCATATTTCAGGACCAACTCTACAAACAGACACAGGAGTCGGCCATGGGTACATGCTGTGCCCCCAGCTACGCGAGCTTCTCATGGGCTGGTAGGAGAAGCAGGTAGCCTGGTCAGACACCCATGATAAATGGGTTGATAACATAGTGAGTTGGAACAGATATATAGACGACCTATTTATAATATGGAGAGTGTCACAATAATCAGCTACTGACTACATAACAGCCCTCAACAAAAATTAGATCAATCTCCGGTTTGCAGGAGAAATGAGCTCAGTATCAGTGAATTCTTTAGACATACAAGTGTTTGTCATTGAAAATAAGATATGCACAGCCCTTTTCAGAAAGCCCACAACAGGGAATTCTCGGTTACACGCTGAAAGTAGCGACCCGAGTAAATTAAAGAACAGCATTCCCTATGGCGAGCTGTTGCACATAAAGACGAACAGCTCCAGAGAATGTGATTTCCAAATCGCACCAAGGGAAAGCATGAAGATATTTGAAGTCAGAGGCCATCAGAAAGAAATCCTTGATCAAGCTATGAAAAGGGTCGAGGAAAAATCTAGACTAGATCTTTTCAAAGACAACACAAAGAAAAAAAGACACTCACAATAATTTTAGAATGATTACTAACTTTTCTAGTGATGCCAATTCCATTAGATGGATACTACAGAAAAACTGGCAGGTCCTTAAATCTGTTATAGGGGCAGACCTCCCAGAATCTCCGTTAATCACGTTTAGAAAAGCAAGATCCATAAACAACCAGCTGGTACAGAGCCATCTCACAGAAGCAAAGAGAGAGCCAGTCTTTAAAGAACTCAAGGGTTTTTGTCCATGTGGAAAATGCAAAGCAAGTGCAGATAGCAAAAAGGTTCCGACTTATGAAATTCCATGCCTTACACAACCAAAGAAAATCATTAAATTTATGAACTGTAACACTACATTTACAGTTTACTGTCTTGTGTGCCCCTGCCAGCTAAAAAATATTGGCTGCACCATACACCTCACCAAAGTATGCATTCTAGAACATCTAAGAGACATAACCAACAATGACGTAACATACCCGGTAGCAAGACACTTTGAGTCCCACTGCGGAAGCAGTAGAAATCTTTTAAGGTTCTTTTGTATAGACCATGTGTCCCTAGATGATAGAGGAGGGGACAGACTGTTGAAACTCCACAAGTTTGAATCCAGATACATTATAGATATGCAAACCAAGACACCTAGAGGCCCGAACAGCAGAGAAGAGTTGGTGGTTCACCTGTAAATGTGTTAGAATTGACGTAGCACCACTTTCCCCAAAGACTTTTACTATGGATGATCGCACTTCGCGAATACATGATAGCGTATGACAATTTAACCTGGTCATTTCGCCACTTGGCACAGACACTAGGGAACTCAACATTATACCATTAGAAACAGACATGTATTTACAAGCTTAACTAAGAGAGCGTTTAAACCTCCGCTTTAGGGAAAGGAAGTCTATTAATGTGGAGTAGTATTTCTGTACCCACACGGAATAAGCTGTAGACACTAGGTCATGAAATTTGATATGAAGGAGAGGGACTACTTCACTATAGGATGTAATGAGGCTGTGAAGAATGGCTAGCGATGTCACACATAACATGAGTTTGGGACATGGATTTGGTGTTTAAAATAAATATGAATGCAACTTGGCCAGAATATGGTTTGAACATCAGCTTGTGCAACTTTGCTAAGTATAACTGTTTGGAGGTCACAGTTTAGGGTGCCTACCTGTACTATATAGTAGGTAATCCATGCCTTAATGGAGGCTCCTATAGAAATAAAACACATTACAAGATGGATGCTACCGTTATGGTGAAATAAGGTATTTCAATACAAAATGTCTGTTTTCTGTGTCGAATACTCTGTATGTAACTGTGTGTTTCCAGAAATCCAGTTTGTGAGCAAGACTGCGGGGTAGTTGAAAACGCGTTACTGGTAATAAAAATCTTGGGCTAAAGAAACGATCCCCTGAGTGTGCGCTTACTTGGATTTTCAATAAATTAATACTGTCCGGTGGGCTCCGCCGGACAGTATTAATTTTTATCACGCCGACTTTTAACGACCCAGATCCAGAGCTCATTGAGGAATGGGCTCTAAATAATCATGCGTGTTCAACGGTAATGCTTCGGCTACTTATCAAGTATGCAGTCAAAGACACAGCAAGATTGGCCAAGGAAATTGAACAACTAACTACTACACTTAAAGGATTATATTCAGAGAGTGAATTTGAGGTGGAAATGAAGAAGTTGAATCTGAGGCTAGAAAAAGCTGAAGGGGAAATCAAACAGAAAAAACAACGGAAATTCCATAGAGATCTACAAGATTATGAACTGGGACAAAGTTTTACGTTTGGGCGTAAATTTGACTATCTAAGCGAGAGCTATCAAAATACTACGACATCAAGCTCAGTACCCAGAGTGATGGAGGTAACCTTGAATAATACTACCACTGAATTGCCACCAGTATCAGGTACTAATGAAGGAAGTGGTATGGTGGAGGAAGGATGTATGGAGCAGTTAGGAGTAAAATCAAAAATTTTAAAAGAATTCGACTTAATGGCCATAGCACTTCAAGCAAGTCCATAACCACAGGAAAACAGAGGTCGCGGTCGAGGCGGCAGAGGCGCAAAAAGGCAAGATGCAAGAAGACAAGGTAATTTGGACGGGTTTGTGGGGATGTTAACCCGAGGAAACTCAGCGGTAAAATGAAGGACTCTTTAACCGTGGTAAATCTTTCAAATATCATACTTTCTGTTGATCAGATGTGTGTTTTATCATTGGGTTTAACCTTTTGTTCCACCCAAAAATTCGATTATACAGAGGAAAGAATTGATTTATTTCGTTTTACCAGGAAACTGAAATTAAAAAAATGGTTTGAATATAGGAAAAGGGGAGTAGGTGTCCCTACAGAAATAAATTCTAATTTAACCATTGAAGATTATGACATTTTGCAGACTATGCATGAATTGGAAGGTGGAGGGTTGAATCCACAAGGGAATGTATTGAATGAGGATCTAACACTAGATAGTGCCAGTAACAGCGGCTTTAAACCAAAATCAATATTTTTGCCACAAATACATTGTGATGCGATTGAGGTTTTCGAAAAGGGGGTGAAGGAGGAATTTAGAAAGCTCTCAAAATGCAAACAGTACACACACACAAGAATCTTACTCTAAAACAGTATGAGGCTATTAAAGATTTACAAGAAAATAAATCGATTGTAATTAAAAAAAAATCGGACAAGGGTGGAAATATTGTGGTGTGGCCGCTTCACATGTATTTAGAAGAAGGTAATAGACACCTAAATGATGAATTGAGCTATGTAAAAACTAATAAAATGTGTTATGAAGAAAGTAATGACCAGTATAGAAGGAATCTGGTCAAATGGAAGGATGATTTACTGTTAACAGATGATGAATTCAAATTTTTGTACTGCGAGTATCCCAAAATGTTATACTTGCTACCCAAATTACATACAAATCGTGAAAAACCTCCGGGGAGGCCTATAGTCTCCTCAATGGGGAGCCTATATGAAAATACGTCCAAGTATATTGATTTTTTTCTGAGACCCTATGTTCAAGCCTTACCAGCCTATGTCAGAGATACTGCGGACTTTTTAAGATTATTGGAGGAGATTGAGTGGGAACCTAATTGGTTATTGATGACACTAGATGTGAATAGCCTCTATACATGTATTCCACACATATTGGGTATAGAGGCTAGCAGGCATTTTTTGAAGACCCGTGATATGGTGTATTTGAAACATACTGAGATGCTTTTATCAATGATGCAAGCATGCTTGTCTAACAATTTCTTTCTATTTAATCATGTTGTCTATCGTCAGGCCCAGGGGACGGCGATGGGAACCTGCTTCGCCCCCAGCTACGCGGGTTTATACCTGGGCTGGTGGGAGGAGCAGGTGGGTATTAAGATCAAAGCTTTTTCCCAGTTCGTTGTCCTCTGGGTACGATATATAGACGACATATTCTGCATTTGGAAAGGTTCTAAAACAGAAGCAGAGAAATTTGTGGGATCTTTGAATGTAAACGACTTAAATGTACAGTTTACTAGTACTATCCACTTGGATAAAATTGAATTTTTGGATGTGGAAGTAAGGGTTGTTAACAACAAGTTGGAAAGTAAACTGTTTAGAAAAACAACAGCGGCAATAGTCTGCTGCATGCAGATAGCTGCCATCCCAAAAAACTTAATCAACAGCATTCCGTATGGGGAGCTGTTGAGAGCCAGGAGGAATTGGAGCTCATTAAGTGATTTCAGTATTGAAAAAAAGAATATGGTCACACGGTTTAGAGAGAGAGGCTATTCAAACAAAGTGATCAATCAAGCCTGTGATAAAATCAATTCAGTGGACAGAGCTGCATTATTGAAAGTTGCAGCCAAAGTGGACACTCAAGATGAACCTATACGGTTTATCACTACATATAGTAATCAAGCCTGGGAAGTTAAGCGATGCCTTAAAAAATTCTGGGGCACTCTGGGCACTGACCCTGTTTTGAGAAAATATGTGGGGGATAGTCCAAATTACTTTTAAAAAGTGTACAGCATTGAGTGATACCCTGTGTAACAACCATGATCAGACTTAAAAGTGGTATTCAACAGATAAAAGGATTTTTCACCTGCAGATCGTGCAAAGCTTGCAAGACCAGTAACAATATGAAACAAATAGTACTATCTGCAACACAAAAACCATTCATAATCAATAAGCATTTATCGTGCAAGTCTGATTATTGTGTGTATGCCCTTATATGTCCGTGTCCACTTATTTATATTGGCAGCACTATGCACCAGGTGAAGAAACGTGTCCTTGAGCACAGAAGGGCAATTGTCAATGAGGACAAACAGTATCCCATTGCTAGACATTTTAAAGAAGTTCACCATAAAGATGTCAATCTCTTGAAATATTGTGCACTGGATAGGATTCCCATTTCTGAGAGAGGAGGTAATAGACTTAAAGAACTTAGAAGATTAGAATCAAAAATGATTATTAAATACGAGACTATGTGCCCCATGGGATTGAACAAAGATGAAGAGTTGTCTGTACATTTGGGTTGAGATAAGGTATAGACTTAGCGCACTGCCTCCTGTTGTAGTTTGAATTTTAATTGTTTTTATATGTGTTCGCTGATCGTTATATTTGTATTTTATTGTAGGAGAAGAAGACATCATCATCATATGATGAAGAAAAAAAGCAGAGAGACAAATTATTGAGACTGATGCATGGTTTAGTTGCAATATGATTTTAGATTGTATGATTTAAGATGCCTTTATAGTTATATAGAATTTTAAGAACAAAGCTGTTCAGCCCACTGGGGCTGAATTGCAATAATAGGCCAATATGGTTATTTAATTAGCTCTGTGTAACTATGAAACAGTATATTGGCATTTTACTCACAGGGTAGTCATATGTAAGGTCAAGGTGCATGCCCACTGGGGCGGAATTGAATAGTAAAGTTTCAAATGTTGTGTTCAAAATTCCAAGTACAATTTAAAATGGAATTTTTTGAGAATATTGTTTAAAACAATGATATCATGAATTTATATGCAATTGACAGTATTAAGCCTATTATGAAATGTGGGTTTACAATGTATGTGAAGTGGCAATAACAAACCATGTTTAGGAGTATCACTCTGTAATGGCTGCCATGTTCTTCTCCTTTTGTACTGATGTGATGCAGTAGTCCTACTTTTATGTTGTATTACGTTCAGTGATCACTTTATTTACTGTGTGTTCACAAACTGAAATTGACCCGTGAGAAAGGAACGGCTGTTCCGAAACGCGTCGGGCGTGTTTGCCTTTGAATAAAACATACACTGTTTTCACGCATATGGAGTTGGGCTCTGTATTTTCTAAAATACAACGTTTTGGAAAAGGAGAAGATATATATAATTTGAACCTATTTTATGTAAAAGGAGTGTAACATCATGACACGCTGAGATTCCTATTACCTTAGCTCATGAAAATGAACTTATATAGGGTCTTTAATATAATAGTGCAATTATTCTTATGGTATTTGATTTTCAGATGTAATTTGAAAAAGATAAATCTTGGCATTTTTAGCTTTTACAATTCCAATTTTGGTATGTTTTAATGGATTTTAAAATTGCCATCTTTATTTTTACATTATGAATTCTATCGCCATAATTTTTAATATATATGCATTTTTTTAATCATTATATTTATACATTTATGTATTTATTGTGATGTTTATTTTCTATTGCATATTTGCACATAGTGAACCTCTTGTTGATCTGGAACATAGTAACTCTTTACTTTCAATGCTTTATTCACCTGAGCTAATCATGTCACTTCCTGCACTGTCACTTTAAAAACTGGTCAATTTCTGAGCAACATGTCATGTGATCAAGGCCCGAGTGGGGGTCGAAACACGTTATGGCGGACATGCTGGGCATTAAATAAAATACCATTGATTTGCAACAAGAACTTCGGGTCCGCTCTTCGTCTTTCTGTATGGGAGTTGGAGCAGCTGTGCAGCTGTTGCTGAGACGAATCCTGCGATATATCGGTACCGAGTTGCTTCGACGGTACTAGCGGAACCCCTCCTCTATTTGGGTACGGCGGCAGGAAGCAGTCAGTTTCGTAAACCGGAACTACAATCGTGACTCCGGCGAGGAGTAAGCTGCTGTAGCCCCCGGACGCTGTGGATTGTTCTGCCTGTCGGGCGACGTCGGCGGGATCTGTGTCGGATGACCGGATCAAGCGTCAGGCAACTCGCAAAGGTAGGACCTGACAGACAGTCCGGTTGAGGAGTGTGCACGGCGCAAGTTAGGATATTCATCAACAAAACTTGTGTCCGTTTCAGAGTTGTTCATCTTTGCCAAAACTATCAGCATAATGTCAGCGGACAAGTTGCGCAATCGTGAGGAGGCGGCCAATGTCATGTTCAATGATTCTCCGGCTGGGGAATCGACTGTGAACGGACATTTAAGTACCGCATCTGCTGGAAATACTAACACTAAAGACTTGTTTAAAAAACTGGAAAAACTAATGCGCTCAGAACAATCCAAGTGGTGGGAGCACAAATCCTTATCCCGCTACTTGGAGGTGGGCAGAATACCGAGAGGTTTGCGTATTACCTTAGCACCAAGTTACGATAATCCTGATCCTGAAATGCTGGCTGAAAGGGCTGATTGCAACCTTGCTTCCTCAAGTAAATTAGTCGCAATACTTGTTAAATATGCGGAAAGCGATCGTGCTAAGTTGCAAACTCAAATTGACGAACTGGAGGTAGAAATTTGTAAACTAGACATGACAGAACAAATCAAAAAATTAAGGGAAGATATGTATGCACGTTTACAAAAGGATGAAGATATTATCAAAAGACGCAAGGTGTTTAAATTTGAAAGAGACAAGGCGGATTATCAAAACGGGCAGGTATTTACGTTCGCCCGCAAATATGATGCCGTTAAAGCGAGGCAAAATACTAACCGAGTTCTCCAAAAGGGTGGTAGCGAGGCAGTCATAGCGTCAACTTCATCTTCAGATCTGAGTTCTGCGGCAGAGAGTGAATCGGAGGGTGAAACACTTAGGACATCCGGATTGGGGTTTACCAAACTTTCCCTTGCGCAGGAAGTGGATTATTTATGTCAAGATCGAAGGGATACATTGAGACCCCGAGTTCAGATTGGTCCAAAAACAAAAGATGTAATTACAAGCGCAGCCAAAGACGAAAGCACAGCAAAACAAGACAGGCAAACTACAAAAAAGCAAACGAGGGGAAGATGGAATCGGCAACAGAAGTAAGACCAATCCTAGACGCCAACTCAGTAGTAAATCTGACTGACCTCAATCTTTCATTGGCGAAGAAACGAATATTGGAATTGGGACTGTCTTACAGTCCAGCAAGCAACTTTAATTATGCAGACACTCAAATGGATGTGTTTAGATTTGTAAGGAAATTAAAGCTAAACAAATTCCATATGACACAACCAAAGAAGAATATCACCGTAATAGAGACATCAACAAGTAGCCCTTCGCTGCTCACAGCGGGAGATGTGAACCTGTTTCAGGATCTTTGGGAATTGCAAAATGAACTGCCAATGGGTATCGCTACCTCTAACCTGGATTTCACAAACTTTAATGGCACGATAAAAACTCCATTTAAGCCTAAATCCGTTTTTCAACCCATTATGTTGCATGACAATTTGGATGTTTTTCATGAATCAGTAACCAAGGATCTTAAAAAACTTTATATAAAAACAAGCAAGGCTAGCCAAGGGATTGACAAACAGAATGTGTGTTATATACAGTTGATGAAAAAATTGCAGAACAACAATGATATAATTGTGAGACAATTAGATAAGGGTGGCAATGTTGTTCTGTGGCCACGGAAACTGTATATGGAGGAGGCATTACAGCAACTTCAGGATATGGAGTGTTACAGGAGAAGTAATATTCATATTGTCAAAATGGCATGGAATGACTACTATTTGAAATTGTTGGCATGGAAGAGCGGGGGGGCTGATAAGTATTGATGAATATTGTTTTAAAAAAAATGAACATCCCGTCATCCCCGCACTTTATTTGATCCCCAAAATTCACAAATGTACTACCAAACCCCTGGGCAGACCAATAATTTCTGCCATCAATAGTATTACAGAGAACACATCTAAATATGTGGATTATTTTTTGCAAGATTGGGTCAGGGGCCTAGCGTCGTATGTTCAGGACACATTGGATTTTCTGAGAAAAATTGATAACATCACATGGAGTCCGGATTTGCTTTTAACAACATTAGACGTCACATCGCTTTATACGTCTATTCGGCATTGTGATGGACTCAAAGCTATTGAGCATTATCTAAATTTGAGACCAATGTACCTTTCTATGCATAACAAAATGCTAATTTCAATGATAACTACATGTTTGGAGCAAAATTTCTTTATGTTTGATAATCAAATCTATCAGCAGATTAGAGGGGTGGCCATGGGGGCCTGCTTTTCCCCCAGCTATGCCTGTTTGCATATGGGGCTGTGGGAGGAGCAGGTCCTCATGGGTCAGCACAAGGAGACAATAGACCAGCATGTGGTAATCTGGTTACGATATATTGACGATCTGTTTTTAATTTGGAAAGGATCTGAAACCAGTGCATTGCAATTTATTGATCAAATTAATAACAACAGTCTTAATCTTCATTTCACCTCAATCATTAGCAAGTATTCAGTATACTTTCTGGATGTGGAAGTATTCTTGGATCAGGATACAATTGCTACCAGATTATTCAGGAAACCTACCTCAGGCAATACAGTGTTGCATGCTAGCAGCCATCATCCACGCCATCTGATACAAAGTATCCCCTATGGGGAAATGCTACGCATTAAACGTATTTGCAGCACTGTAAAAGATTGTGAGGCAGCTCAATTGTTGAGCAGACAGAGATTTCAAGCTAGAGGGTACACCTCTTACGTTTTAGACAGGGCGATTAACAGAGCCAAAGCTTTGTCAAGATGTGAGGCCCTTGCATCCAAACCTAATGAAGCAGAAATCAGCCCAGATAAATCGGAGCTACAACCCAGGGTTATATTAACCTATAATAGGCAGCATAGGGAACTTAGAAAGATTTTTAACCAAAATTGGAATCTGGTGCAAAATGACCCTATCCTTGGCAAACATTTATCTGTAAAGCCTGTTCTGACCTTTAGAAAATCCAGGTCAATGAGCAATAGCTTGGTCAGGAGCAGTCCGGAGCTTATAACCCAAACTAACTGGCTTTTATCGTACAAAGGTTTTAAAAAATGTCCAAATTGCAAAGCGTGCAAGTTTGCATGCAACAAGACTCATTTTAACAGTCCTTTTAAACCAGGTCCTATAATGATCAATAAACGACTGACCTGTAGAACAGAATTTGCAGTTTATGTGCTGGAGTGTCCCTGTGGGCTGAAGTATATTGGCAGTACTAAACTGCGAGCCCATAAGCGGATACTCCAGCACATTAGGGCAATTAACAATAAAGATCAGACCTACCCGGTGGCCAGACATTTTAAGGAGTATCATGAAAGCAATCCTGTATATTTACAATATTTCGTAATAGATACAGTCTTGCCCCTTAAAAGAGGTGGCAACCGTGAGGCTAAATTGCGCCTCCTGGAAACGAGATATATATTAGAGCTCGATACCAAGACGCCATCAGGGTTGAATGCCAGTGAAGATTTTTATACGTCTTTAGTGTTTCCAGTAACAGTAGATGGTATATTTAGAGGTTCAAATTAGTTCCATCACATTTAAATCTTAACATGAGAATTTTTTAAGAAATGTAACCTCTCCTCGCAAATTTACATTATTTTAATTATTTATTCACATTTTGCACTATTTTTTGCACTATTGTTGGTTAACTGGGTGATTTATGCAATAAGATCAAGGTGGTTATAATACTAGCATACTTTGTCTTAGCCCACTGGGGCGTAATTTGAACCAAGTTTATGTACAAGGAGTGTAACATCATGACACGCTGAGATTCCTATTACCTTAGCTCATGAAAATGAACTTATATAGGGTCTTTAATATAATAGTGCAATTATTCTTATGGTGTTTGATTTTCAGATGTAATTTGAAAAAGATAAATCTTGGCATTTTTTTGCTTTTACAATTCCAATTTTGGTATGTTTTAATGGATTTTAAAATTGCCATCTTTATTTTTACATTATGAATTCTATCGCCATAATTTTTAATATATATGCATTTTTTTTAATCATTATATTTATACATTTATGTATTTATTGTGATGTTTATTTTCTATTGCATATTTGCACATAGTGAACCTCTTGTTGATCTGGAACATAGTAACTCTTTACTTTCAATGCTTTATTCACCTGAGCTAATCATGTCACTTCCTGCACTGTCACTTTAAAAACTGGTCAATTTCTGAGCAACATGTCATGTGATCAAGGCCCGAGTGGGGGTCGAAACGCGTTATGGCGGACATGCTGGGCATTAAATAAAATACCATTGATTTGCACCAAGAACTTCGGGTCCGCTCTTCGTCTTTCTGTATGGGAGTTGGAGCAGCTGTGCAGCTGTTGCTGAGACGAATCCTGCGATATATATATATATATGCTCAAAATTCCTCCGTTCCCTGTTCCAGTTTGTTTTGACGAAGGATCACAGCACCACGCACAGAAGGGCTTCAAAAAACGTGATTTTTTATTTTCTATTGAACCATAGTGCAAATTACAAAACGGTAGAGGACGGTCTACGCGTTTCGGCTCCCAGCCTTCTACTGGACCATAGAGTCCCAGAGCCTAGAATGTCTTATTTAAAGTGCTCAGTGCAATTACCCACATTACTTTCCATTAGAAGAAAGAATAGACTTTCATCAATCCTGAAAAATATATACAAACTATTTACAAACAATTACTTATTATGGCTGGAACAATTACAAAAATTGTGCAAAGGAGCAAGATGTTTTTTTAAGAACAGAATATTGAAATTTAAAAGGATATTCTAAAATATTTTAAAATATTTTAAAATATTTTAAAATATTTAAAATAATATTGGGACAAAGTACAAGTTGTTAATATAATTTAGAATATAGTAAAAAAAATGTAGCTTTATCATTTTCTTCATAACATTGCAATGAAAATCCTCGAAATTAGTCAATCTTTATCAGGTTAGTGTGATAAAAGAGTACATGATATGGAATGTAAAGTACATTGCCAATGAGTTTATAGTATAAAATTAAGATTTGTGCATTGCTAGAGACGTCCATTAAATAAACCTACTGATATATATATATATCTACACAAATCTGTAGTATCAGTTGGAAGATTGTTCAAACCAAATCACAACAGTGCCGCGGCTCCAATAAACAAAACATGTTTATTCACGAAAGCAACAAACAATCCCGATGCGTTTTGAAGTTACTTCACTCCTTTGTCACGGGTTAGGTTTTGACTTTTTTCATTTCACTTTTAAAGAGACCACCACATAGGTAACGTACCAAACGTGATAAACATAGAAAAAAGGATACATGTATTGTCACTGTCATTTTTCAATAAAGTTACTGCAGAGCTAGTATACTTGGTGAACATTTTTTAACATAACCACATATGATTTTTGTTTGAATATCGAATGACATATGGTAGCGTTGCATATTAATTAAATGGTTCATGTCGATCAACCGGAAAGAAAACAATTCTGCCACAGTGGGCAAATGTATCTAAAATCCAAATCTTGAATTTCTATGGCATTGCTGCCTCTGCATTCAATCCTCGAACACAATTCAGCCCCAGTGGGCAAAAGAATATACTTCTTAAATTGTAATGGTCTACCCCAGCATTCAATTCTAGCAATACTTAACTTCAAATATCAAATGTTGATTAATTTCATCAATCAATAATTTAGCCCGGTGGGCATATCTCAGCATTGAAAGTCCACAATCAAGAATTAATAAATTTGACGTGAAGTCCCTACTGTACAACAGAAGAAAGATATTAGAGCTCTTCTGCATTGCTTTCTTTATATCTGTAAAGGCAAACAAAAACCCGAACCAGTGGTTAAAAAGTGATACACGATAACCTATTGTTAAAACCATACACAAACAAAACCTTTAAAAACACTTATACAAGAGGGAAACATCTTCATCATCATTTTTTATCCTAAATGTATGGACAATTCTTCGTCCAAATTTAAACCCATTGGGTAAAGTGTATTGTATTTGATGATCATTTTGGATTCTAACCTTCTTAATTCTAAGGTCCTATTACCACCTCTTTCTCTCAATGGAATTTTGTCAAGGGCATAGAATTTAAGCAGGTTGCCATTTTGATTGTGACTGGTCTTAAAATGACGCGCAATCGGATACTGCTTATCATTATTCTTGATTGCTCGTAAATGTTCTAACACTTGCTTTTTGGCCTTATGGATAGTGCTCCCAATATAGAATTTATTACAGGGGCATTTCAAGGCATACACTACATATTCTGTGTTACAGGTTAAATGTTTTGCAATCCTGTGGGGTGGCTGTTTGGCTGAAATTTTGAGTGTTTTACAGCTTTCACTGTATTTGCAAGCTTTGCACTGGTTACAAGTATAGAAACCCTGAATCTCATTTTTGTTTTTAACTTGGTTAACTAGACAAGTACTTAAAGAATCTTTTAGCGATTTAACTTTCCTGAAAGTTACTGCTGGATTATCTCCAACCTGTTCAGCCAAATCGCTCAGTTTTTAAATTTGGTTAACACTGACATTGATGTTGGAATGGGATGTGCTAGCGGATTTAAACCAAAATCGTTTTTTTTACCGCAGATCAGTAATGATGCCATTGATTCCATTACAAGAGGCATGATCAAGGAGCTGCAAAAAATTGATTCACGCAGACCGTATGTTAAGAACAACTTGAAAAAATCTCATTTAGAAGCCCTCAATGAGTTGGAAATGAGTACTGATATCATTAAAAAAATCTGATATGGGTGGCAATGTTGTTTTCTGGCCCCTTGAAATGTATTTGGAGGAAGGTTACAAACAACTATCAGATAAAGACAGATATGTAACAGCTTCGAAAAAACAATATGATGAGGCGAATAGTGATTGTTTTGAAAAACTTGAGAATTGGCGGGACAAGGGAGTTTTAGAATGGGATGAATTTTAATTTTTATCATGTAAATATCCCAAAATCCTGCACTATATCTATTGCCCAAACTGCATAAAAATCTGTCAAAACCCCCGGGAAGACCCATTGTGTCATCTAGAGGAAGTTTGTTAGAGAATACTTCCAAATATGTGGATTATTTTCTACAACCCCTTGTTCAAGCATTGCCTTCATATGTAAGAGATACGGGAGACTTTTTAAGAATCATTAATGAGATCACATGGAATGAAAATTATTTATTAATGAGTCTAGATGTCAGCAGTCTCTATACCTGTATCCCACATGATTTGGGCATAGATGCGTGTAGATACTTCCTGAAAGGAAGATCCCTGTCTTTCCTCCTGCACACTGAGATTCTCCTCGAAATGATGTACATTTGCCTCACCAATAATTTCTTTCTCTTCAATAAACAGTTGTACAAACAAACCCAGGGGACCGTGATGGGAACTTGCTTTGCCCCCAGCTTTGCTGGATTGTATTTAGGCTGGTGGGAGAAGCAAGTTGTAAGTACCATCAAACAGTTCGATGACCACGTCGTCCTCTGGGTAAGATACATTGACAACATCTTCTGTATCTGGAAAGGGGCAGACTATCAAGCACAGGAGTTCATTACAACACTAAATGATAATTCAATGAATTTACAATTCACTAGCCACACAAGTGACACAACCATCGAGTTTTTAAATCTTAAACCCGAAATCAAAGAGAATAAAATAACAAGTCAGTTATTTCGTAAAATGACAGCAGGCAATAGTCTGCTACATGCTGACAGCTGCCATCCCAGCAATTTAATCCACAGCATTCTTTTTGGCAAATTATTGAGAGCCAAGGGGAATTGCAGCACTGAAGAAGGATTTTTAAAAGAGAAAGCGATCATGATCCAGTAAAAAAATAATCAAGCCAGCAACAGCAAAAGTTGATAAACTAATTCGTAATGATCTGCTTATACCTAAGAAAAAGCCCGAAAACGAGAAAGAACAGATCAGATCAGATTCATTACTACATACCATAATCAAGCCTGGGAAGTCAAAAGAGGTTTGGAAAAATATTGGGAAATCCTCAAGAAGGACAGCGATTTGGCTGAACAGGTTGGAGATAATCCATCAGTAACTTTCAGGAAAGCTAAATCGCTAAAAGATTCTTTAAGTACTTGTCTAGTTAACCAAGTTAAAAACAAAATATGAGATTCAGGGTTTCTATACTTGTAACCAGTGCAAAGCTTGCAAATACAGTGAAAGCTGTAAAACTATCAAAATGTCAGCCAAACAGCCACCCCACAGGATTGCAAAACATTTAACCGGTAACACAGAATATGTAGTGTATGCCTTGAAATGCCCCTGTAATAAATTCTATATAGGGAGCACTATCCATAAGGCCAAAGAGTGTTAGAACATTTACGAGCAATCAAGAATAATGATAAGCAGTATCCGATTGCGCGTCATTTCAAGACCAGTCACAATCAAAATGGCAACCTGCTTAAATTCTATGTCCTTGACAAAATTCCATTGAGAGAAAGAGGTGGTAATAGGACCTTAGAATTAAGAAGGTTAGAATCCAAAATGATCATCAAATACAACACACTTTACCCAATGGGTTTAAATTTGGACGAAGAATTGTCCGTACATTTAGGATGAATAATGATGATGAAGATGTTTCCCTCTTGTATAAGTGTTTTTAAAGGTTTTGTTTGTTAATGTTTTTAACAATAGGTTATCGTGTATCACTTTTTAATCAGTGATTTGTGTTTTTGTTTGTCTTTACAGATATGAAGAAAGCAATGCAGAAGAATTTAATATCTTTCTACTGTTGTACAGAAGGGGCTTCACGTCAAATTTATTAATTCTTGATTGTGGACTTTCAATGCTCAGATATGCCCACTGGGGCTAAATTATTGATTGATGAAATTATTCAACATTTGATATTCGAAGTTAAGTAATGCTAGAATTGAATGCTGGGGTAGACCATTACAATTTAAGAAGTATATTCTTTTGCCCACTGGGGCTGAATTGTGTTCGAGGATTAAATGTAGAGGCAGCAATGCCACAGAAATTCAAGATTTGGATTTTAGATACATTTGCCTATTGTGGCAGAATTGTTTTCTTTCCGGTTGATCGACATGAGCCATTTAATTAATACGCAACGCTACCATATGTCATTCGATATTCAAACAAAAATCATATGTGGTTATGTTAAAAAATGTTCACCAAGTATACTAGCTCGGCAGTAATTTTATTGAAAAATGACAGTGGCAAAACATGTAACCTTTTTTCTATGTTAATCACGTTTGGCATGTTACCTATGTGGTGGTCTCTTTAAAAGTGAAATGAAAAAAGTCAAAACCTAACTCGTGACAAAGGAGTGAAGTAACTCCGAAACGCGTCGGGATTGTTTGTTGCTTTCGTGAATAAACACGTTTTGTTTATTGGAGCCGCGGCACTGTTGTGATTTGGTTTGAACAATCTTCCGACAGATACTACAGATTTGTGTGGATATTAGGGGTTCGCTTCCCCGCCGCGTTGCCCACCGTGACAAGAGGCTTGGGCTTTAGCGAAATAGTGGAGTGGATATATATATATATATATATATATATATATATATATATATATATATATATATATATATACGCAAAACTCCAACCTTCCCTTGAGCTCCCAGGAACAGGAGCACGGACCACAAAGTAGGTGCAGATTTCAAGTTTATTTCATTCTAAATACACCAGCAGCATGACGCGTTTCGACCCCGGAGGGCCTTGATCACATGACACGAATCACGGTACATGGTTGGTTTATATACCCCTATGTTACATTTTTATCTCCATATTGCTTTTTTTGTTTTTTAAAGTGACAAGTGCCTGAACAAGTTGTGCAAGGTAACGCATAGACATAGATGACAGATTGTTGTTTCAAACTGCCCTGAATAGAAGTTGGTAAACATATACAATCGTATAAATACCGATTCATTGTTTTTCTGGCAATTTCATACTGATAGTAAAATAACCATGCCATTTATTTACCACACTTCTGTCCAAATCCAACTATATGTGATTTTAAAAGCCGTATTATAAAAACCTAGAGCCAGTTTTTTGATATAAAAGGGAAATACTATCCTCTTTTGGCAGGTTATGTACTGTTGGTCTGACTAATGACCCTATGCAAGTTTAGTTGTTTGACGTTCAGGTCTAAATACCAAATGAACTCTTGACATTAGCACTAGTAATCTTTTGGCCCTGACATTATTATCCATAATAGCCTGTATTGTTTAAAAAAACTAGCAAGCTTAAAAGACTTAAATAGAAATCATGAATGGTTTCCTAAAAACATGCTTTTCTTAAAGTGCTAATGCATAATAACATATTAATAATGTATTAAATTGTTTCTTTAAGACATGTTATTTTTAAAGTGCTATTACATAATACAGTACTGATCATGTAAATAGTATATTTTACCACATGAATTGTGGTAAGGTCAGGGCTGGCCAAATAAAGTGCAAATGCATATTTAACAGTACATTCAGTGTAAACAATACATTCTTTACCTTCCAACTTCAAAGACATAAATATGTGCAAATAATCACCATTGTTTGAATAACCTACAACTAATGTGTACCTATATTAAAACCCATTCTAAAAACCGTGCATAAAATATGTGTAAAATTACTAAAAAGTGGGGAAGTGGCGGCTAAATAGTACCTAATGGTTTAAATACAAAAGACAGATGATAATAAATAAATATATCAGTTTCATTTTATGCTCCTGAGTTATTAAGAAAACAGTGTTTGCGAACTCTATCATAAAATTATACTAGCAGCAGGTGTAAAGTTCTTCTGTAATATTGAGGCCCCCTGGGGACTTGGTATCGAGGTCTAGAATGTAGCGTGTTTCTAGCCGCCTCAATGCTTTCTCCCTGTCGCCACCTCTTTTCTTTGGAGGAACGGCATCCAGTAGATAGTATTTCAGATCACTGGGGTTTGCTTTATGGGCTTCCCCAAAATGCTGTGCCACAGGATATGATGTATCCTTGTTTTTGATGGCCCTAATGTGCTGAAGTATCCTCTAGTATAGTGCTGCCTACATATCGCAGGGCACAGGGACACTCCAGCACATACACCACATGGTCAGTTTTGCAAGTTAGGGCTTTACTGATTTGCCTCTCATGATTGCTGAATGGGGTGCTATAGGTAGTCTTTTGAATGCCATATTGGCATGCTTTGCAAACTTTACAGGGAAAGAAACCCTTCCTTTGAGACAACCACGTGCCCCTAGCTTGACTGAAGGGGTCATTGCGTACTAGGGTATCCTTCATGGATGGCACCCTGCTGTACATAATAGCTGCATTTCTGGGGAGTAGGTGGCCAATCACAGGGTCATCTAGGATAAGCGGCCAATTCCTCCTAATGATGTTCCTAATGGCCTTTTCAGTCTGCTATAACCTAGAATAAATCTGAAGGTGGTAGTGTCCTCAGTGCCAGTGTTGGTTGTCTCAATAGGTTTATTGACAAGGCTTTCTCTTGTTACAGCATTACTTTTTCTGATTGCGGTGTTAATACATTTTGGTGTGTAGCCCCTTGCTAAAAATCTGCTTTTACTGGCTGATTGGGCTAGTTTCAGCTCCTCCTCACAACTACAAATACGCTTGATATGCAGCATCTCCCCATATGGGATGCTTTGTATTAGGTGCTGTGGATGGGCGCTTCCTGCATGTAAAACTGCATTCCCTGCAGTCGGTTTTCTATGGAGCTTGGTCTCAAGTTGGCCTTCTTTAATATATACCTGCACGTTCAAGAAGTTAACCATGGTTGAGCTAATTGAAGCTGTAAAGTGCAAGTTAAGACTATTTACATTCAAGACATTTATGAATTGTTCTGCTTCAATTATAGATCCTTGCCAGATTATGAAAAGATCATCAATGAATCTTAACCAAATTCTGATATTGTTGTTGATTGTGGTGGTGTGTTCTTTTAGCAGTACCAGCTCCTCCCACCAACCCATATGAAGACAGGCATAGCTGGGGGAGAAGCTGGCCCCCATCGCTACCCCACGTTGTTGTTGATACAATACATTCTGAAATAAAAAAATATTATTGCACAAACAATAGTCCACCATATTGATAAGCATTTTGTTGTGTTGTACACAATCCGGTGGCCTTTTAAATAGGTAGTGATTAAGCGCCTTCAGTCCGTCATGATGGTGAATAGATGTATAGAGTGAAGTGACATCCATTGCGATGAGTAAAAAGTCATTTTGCCATTTAACATTTTAAATCTTGGAGAGAAAGTCACCTGTGTCCCTTATGTAAGAGGGGAGTTGTTGGACAAACTCTTGCAAATAGTAATCTACGTATTTGGACATTCTTTACAAGAGGCTGTTACGTGCGGAGATTATAGGTCTTCCTTGTGGTTTTGCAGGGTTTTTGTGTATCTTAGGTAATTAATATAATATAGGAGTGACCGGGTTATCATTGCGTAGAAACTTGTATTCCATAACAGTCAGTAACCCTGCATTTTTCCATGCCACCAATCTCATGTGATATTCATTGCAAATGCACTTTAGCTTGACCTGATCACTGCGATGATAACAATTTCTGTCTGAAAGTTGACTCATCGCCTCTTCTATATACTCCGTTTTTTTCCATAGTACTACGCTCCCACCTTTGTCGGCATTACGGATGACAATGTCATGATTGGTTTTCAGTTTGTCCATTAATATATGATATTATATTTCCTCTTTGTTAGATTTACGTCTTGTTGTTTTCTGTACTCGACGATTGAGACGTTTGATACCTGTAACTACCTGTTCCTGAAAGATCTCAATTGAGTCCCGTGTGGTAATATATCAACTCCTCGTTCGTACTGGATAATGACAAACGGAGCAGACTCAAATGCGGGCATTCAACTTCAGTTTAATCCGTCAGCCATAACGTGTTTCGGCCGCTTCAACGGCCTTGATCACATGACAGGTACGCATTGCTTACTGCTTTTTACGTGCAGCAGTCCAGATCAACATAAAAGAAAGACTTTTACCCCCATATGGCTACTTCCAATGCAACAATTTCAGTTCATTGTTGTGTTTCTCATGAAGCTTTTCTTTAAATCTATATTTCATAGGGTGACTCGTGGTAATAATTAATTATCAGTAAATACATTCAGGCAAAGTACCAGGCCAGTGCCACATTCCATACTATGCATTTCAACTGATTCCTAATAGTAAATCAAATTTTTCGTGCAAAGTGTGCAAAGATATATACAAGGGAAAAGTGCTTAAGTGCTAGAAACTGTAGTATCATTTGGCAAGTGCCAATGTATCCTACCATGCTAACCACCCAAAAAATCCTTAAAATGATGCAACACGAACATTCGGGTACAGAATTCCTTAAATACAACCAGGCCAGTGCCCTGTTACATGTCAAGCATATCATCTGATTCCTACTAGCATATCTGCATTATTTGTGCAACATACGCAAGGATATGTGCAGAGACAGAGTGCTTAAGTGCAAAAAACTATAATATCAAGGGCCAGTGCCATGATTTGGATTCTAATTCATCCAGATGACTCTGATCTATATATACCAACATCTGTGCTCAGGATCAAGAACAAAAACAGCGCTCCACGAATGTCTCCAAACTCTTTATTCAAAAGAATTGAAATGCCCACGCATTTTGGTTGCGTCCTACAACCTTACTCACAACGACGAGCAGCATGTTTTGTTTTCAATATATAAAACACTGACAGAGGAAAGGGTATAAAGGCTTCATGTTTGGTGGCTCCATCTTTAAACATGCACATTTAAATCAAAACAAAATATAAATATTGCTTCTTATCTATTCTTTAAAGGCATTTAAGTCCCCTGGGCAAAATAACATAGAATTTATCTTTAAATCTATATTGCCACCCCACAGTTGGGAAAGTGTCATGTAGAGATAAACTTCTACTAATGATTAGGATAATGGAGATATCAAAATCCTAATTCAAAAGACAAATTTAAGCATCAATATTAAGGGTTAAATCCCTACCAGGATACAAAGAAGTGATAAACATGATGGCCCCCGACAAACATGTAAACAAAGCTCTGAAAGAGATCTCCTCTCCATTAAAGTGCACAGTGCAAACCTTAGTGTTGAAACGAGCAAGGTTCTCAAGTACCCATATATAATTCAATATTTCATCACATTTGGCACCTAAATACTATCCCATGCAGATATTATAATCATATAATTTCCACACTAGGTCTCCAAAAAGTATCGATACTTATATATCAGCTGTTTCAAAACACAAGCTGCAGCCAACATCTTTGGACTTTATACCTTCTTTTTTTCTTTATTGTTGTCTCTCGCCTTTTATTTCACTTTTTTTGTTTTATTTTGTTTTATTCTATTCGGAACCTTGCATCCAACAAAAACCCAAGTTGGTAATCTGGCATAGGGCATCTTATTAAATTATTACGTATAAGTGAGGCAATCATGCCGTAGGCAGGAAAGGATATGGCGTCTAGACATGGCGCCGGCGGGTAGAGAGCTTCACAAACAGCGCTTGAGGGAATATAAAACAGCTATTATTGAGGAAAAAAGTTTATACTTTTTAAAGGTTACGGAATCCATTAAAAATCCTAGAG
This sequence comes from Calotriton arnoldi, assembly GCA_963921515.1. Classification (NCBI taxonomy): domain Eukaryota; kingdom Metazoa; phylum Chordata; class Amphibia; order Caudata; family Salamandridae; genus Calotriton; species Calotriton arnoldi. Next base: position 102,009 of record CAWUFW010005371.1, on the reverse strand, counting down.
AACTCTTTAATGTCATCAACTCTCTTATTTCCCCACCTGTCTCTGACCTGACGGATTTCTCTCAAGAGCTCTGTGACAGAATGGCTGAATTTTTCCGTACCAAAATCACAGATATATATTCCTCGTTGGAAACTTCCAATGCTGAAATTGCCCTATCTGCTCCAATGATTTTACCCCACCTCCAGCCGAATGTTTCAGCTATCATGGAGGAGTTACCGAGGCTACTTACCTTCCCTCTTTTGTCTCCAGCAACTACGGACCTCCTGTTAGGGGGAATTACATCGGGGTCCCCACTGGACTCATGCCCTCTGAAGGTGTTAAAAACAGGAAGAGGAGTTATTGTTCCCCACCTAACTGCAGTACTTAATGTAGCCATTTCCGTGGGGCAGTACCCCACCTCTTGGAAGACTGCAGTGGTTAAACCGCTTTTAAAAAAGCCTGTTTTGGACCCAATGGAACTAAAGAATTATCGCCCTATTTCCCTGTTGCCAGTCCCAGTCAAAATTCTGGAGAAACACTTAAATTCTCACCTTAGTGTTTATCTAAAGGATTATCAGTTGCTGGATGGTTCACAACATGGTTTTAGAAGCTATCATAGTACGGAGACAGCGCTAACTGCGGTATTTAATAACATCCGGGTTCAGGTCGACGCAGGGCATACCACACTGCTGATTCTTCTTGACCTCACCGCAGCCTTTGATACCCTGTCTCCGTTGAGGTTAGTGGAACGGCTCAAGGAGATAGGGATCGGGGGCACGGCCCTTAAGCTACTTACCTCCTTCCTCAGTGATCGGGTACAGATAGTGAAAATGGGCCAATTCCACTCGGCTCCTAGCCCTCTGTTATGTGGAGTCGCGCAGGGCTCCTCATTGAGTCCGACCCTTTTTAATATTTATGTTGCCCCGCTGGCTAAGGTTGTAAGGTCCTTTGGATTTGAGGTGTTGTCTTATGCTGATGACACACAAATGATGGTGTCCATCACACATAGTATCAGGAAATCTGCTGCGAATTTTAAAAGCTGTATGCAGGCAGTCTCCTCCTGGATGGTCAAAAACTATCTTAGACTCAATGGGGAAAAGACAGAGGTTCTGATCTTCGGAAATCAACTGAACATCTGGTCCAACAACTGGTGGCCAGATATGCTTGGCTGCTGTTACTGCCCTGTAGCCCATGGCAAACATTTAGGGGTCATAGTGGACAATTCTCTTTCTCTAAATCTGCAGACTAGCAGAACAGTGTCCACCTGTTTTGGGATTATCAGGATCCTCAGGAAAATGTCCCAGTTTCTTTCCTTTGCCGCACGAAAGCAGGCAGTTATTGCCTTAGTGATGTCCAGACTGGACTATTGTAATGCCCTCTATTTGGGCATTAACAAGAGTATGGTGCGACGCTTGCAGTTGGTGCAGAATGCCGCTGCCAGGTTGGTGATGGACCTTCCAAAATATCACTCAGTCTCGGCCTCTCTCATTACCTTGCATTGGCTTCCTTTGGATCGAAGAATTTTGTTTAAGACCCTATGCCTGACCCATAATGCCTTCTATGGCCTAGGCCCTGACTCCATCAAAAGGATGTTCCAGCGCTATCTTCCCACAAAGCAGCTTAGATCGGCGTGTAAAAATCTGCTGATAGTCTCAAGGTTCAAGAAGGCTAGATGGGGAGGCAGGGCCTTTTCCATTGTGGCTGCTAGGCTGTGGAATTCCCTGCCTAATGATCTGTCGGGACAAGCGTCCCATTCCCTTTTCTGCAGAGCTCTGAAGACCTGGCTTTTTACACAGATATCAGTTTGAGCATATTTTCTTAACTCTGTAACAGTGTCTCTCCTGCAGCGCCTTGACGCCCTGGGGCTAAGATTGCGCTCTATAAATCCAATATTCATTCATTCAAGTACAGGCCCCTTAACAAATATAAGGATGCTCACCTAATCTTGAACCTTCTTACATGTTAGGTGCCTATCAATATAATCTAAAAGAGAACCTTAGTAATTTAAAAGGTTTTAAAAGTGCAATGACTACCAGAAAGAGTATCCCCAGAAAAAAAACAAATAATAATGTTTAGTGTGTGTTACTATAGTGGTTAAAAAGCCTGATGCTATTTATAGCATCCAGAAGAAGTGCTGTATGGGAGTCTAAGCTTTAATGGAGGCTTGTGTGTAATTCCTCATCGATGTTGAAGCCATTCGGCTCCATGCTATCTAGTTTCAGAATGAAGATCGTTTCCAATTTACGGAGCTCCTTTCTCTATCTCCCCCTCATTTTTTTTATGCAGCTATATCTCAAAACTCTGGGATCATTCTGATGAGATTTTTCAAGATGCCTAGCTATTGGATAGCTACGATCATTGTTCACAATGGCTCTTATATGCTGCACTATACGCATTTGTGCTGGTAAAGTTGTACTGCCTACGTATATTTTGTTACATGAGCACTTAAGTATATAAACAACAAAGCTCGATTTACAGTTGAGATTGCCTTTGATAGTACTCTGAAATGGTGTTTGTAGTGTGGTCAAATTCTCCCCATTCTTACATGCTTTGTACCTAGTGTATTTCTTAAACTCTTAAACCCGTCTTTGGGAGTAAGCCAAGTCTTCTTATTTATGTCAGTATTCAAATCACTCTTGACCAGATAGTCCCTCAATGATTTAGATTTATGATATGTGACTTGTGGGCATTTAGCAACTAGAGTGCCTATAACGGGATCTTTCCTCACCAACTGCCAGTGTTTTTATAATGCTGTTTTTATAATGCTTGGAGGACTCTTACATGTTCAGAGTTAAATATGGTGATGAATCTATGTGGCAAATCTTTTTTAGCTTTTTAATTTGTCAGTGATTCAGCGGGATTAAAAAGGGTTGTTTCCTTATTCTGCGATCTGGCTCTGTTTGAAGCTGCTCTTAGTATGTTCCGGGTATATCTGCTTTGAGCAAAGCATTCCATCTTTCCCCTTTCACTAGAGTTGTAGTCCTCTTCGGTACTACATACTTGCTTCGCTTGAAAAAATTCCCCAAATGGGATACTCTTTACCAAAGGTGCGGGGTGGAAACTTGCAGCGCGGAGAATCGTATTCCCCGCTGTTGGCTTTCTAAAAATGGTAGTTTCAATCTTCTCATTATCCACTCAGATAGCTACAATTTCAATTGACGTCTTACTTGTCCTGCCTGTAAACCTTAACTTGAGATCATTGTTGTTCAGCTCGGACATAAACATACATGCTTCTGCGCCCTGCCACAACACAAACAGATTGTCTATGAATCTCAGCCACATTATTATGTTTTCTGGCCAATGTTGCATTTCGGGGCCCCTGAGCACCTGCTCCTCCCACCAGCCCATATGCAGATTCACACAGCTGGGGGGGCATAGCAGGAACCCATAGCTGAACCTCTCCGTTGTTGATACATCTGGTTGTCAAACATAAAGATGTTTTCTGTCAGACACCTCTCCATCATTTCTAAGAGCATCCTATTGTGTGACGCATATCCTATAGGTCTCATTCTAAAGAAATGTTGTGCTGCCCTGAGACTATCCTGGTGTCTGATGCTGGTGTAAAAGGTCGACACATCTAGTGTCATTAGTAACATATCGTGGTCCCACTTCACATCATAAATGTGTTTTAAAAAATCAGTGGAATCTTTAATATACAATGGAAGGGTGGTTACAATAGGATTAAGAAGAAAATCGATATATCTCAGTACATTTTTGAATATGCTGTTCTGTGCAGCTATTATGGGTCTCACCGGGGACCTGACAAGATCTTTATGAACTTTTGGTATCATGCAAAACACAGAGATCACTGGATGATCTTTTTTTTAAAAACAATACTCATCCCAATGTATTAATTCTTAATCTCTCCAAAAGTCTAGCCTGTTGGTAAACTCATCTTTCACATTCATATATTTCACCATTGTGATATGTTTATAGCACTCAGTGTCACTAAGTTGTAACAATACCTCATTAAGATACATCTCTTCATCCCACAAGACAATGTTATCCCCCTTATCAGAGGGCTTCACCATAAAATTGTCTAAATTTTTCTACAGTTGAAAAGAGTGCTTTATCTCGATCACTCATATGTTCTTTCTTTTTGGTGCAAGTCCAATTTAAGTGGCGCAGCTCTTCGCTGTGGTATGTATCTGGACTTAGGGCGGAAAGGTGTAGCTCCTCCTGCTTCAGAGTCTATCATTGCCAATTCATCACTCAAGTTCCTTGAGGACATCTGTTGAGTTTGGTTTTGTGCTTGTTCACCTTCTCTTTCCAAGGCAAAAATATCCTCTACTAGGCCAATATCTGCTACTTGCAAATTGGGGCATACACTAGTTCTAGCTTGTTCACTTGTAGAAGTGGTTTGTGGATGCATTTCCTTTATTTTTTGTATTTTAGTCAATTTCAGCTTCCGTACATACTAGTATAGGTCTATTCTACTCTGCGCATAATTGAATCTGCTTTTATCACAATAAGAGAGTCCCAACTCCAAGACTGAAGTGTCCTCCTCTGATAGTGGTACTTGGCAAAAAGTTCACAGTAGTTCTAGTTTGAATCATTGTTTCTGTTTCTGCTGGGTGACTCTCCCTGTTGTTTCTTCTCGGCTTCCTCTGCCACCCTTGTCCCCCCTCCTTTGTTTCCTCCCGCTCGTGGTCTTCCTTGTCCCCGTAATGTTCTGTTTTCCACTCTTTGATCTACTTGTAAAAAAACATACCTCTTCTAAAACTGTAAAGCCTGTTGGTACCTCCTCTCGTCTTGCAAGATCTTCCTGTTCCACTTCAGAACCGGTGTCTGAGCTTAGCTCACTACCATGATGGTTTTGCCATGTTTTGTTGATACTTGAATTTTCGGCCCTCTTATTGTGTCTAATTATTTCGCAAACATATAAATCTGGCCTCGTTGATAGCCCAGATGGTCGCACAAGAATTTGGTCACTTTTCTATCCTTTATTGTTTGTTCATATTTTGACAAATGATCCTTCAATTCATTTTTAAACTTGGATATTCTCGCTTAGTTTACCTCCTTCTCCAAAGTAGAATTCAGATCTGTAATCTTGGATAAAACTTCTGCTCTCTCAATTTTCACATATTTGATCATACCAATGGAACATTGGGCATTATGTTCTGCCCACTCCTTCAAAAGGTCTGGCTGGGGGTTCTCATAGGTCGGGGTGATCATAATCTGCAGCCCCCTTTGGACCCGTCCGACCTGTACATACTGTTTCAACAATGTGCTTTTCCCAGCAGCAAGAAATTTCTCTTTTTTTCAATTTATCCAAAAGTTGCAAATTCTTCCCAAGATCATTACTGCTCACTATTGTATCTGCACTTGCTCCTAATGTCTGACTTTCGGAGCTTGATTCCATAAATAACTTGAGCACCTCCTGCTCCCTTATGGCGCATTCCTCATCACTCATTTCTTGAATTTTACTTCACTGAATTGGGACCCCACCGCTCTGTGCAACCTTCTGTACGATTTCGCTTCACAGCAGAGAAGTCGAGTACGCAGATCCCAGCTCCCGCTCTCATTAGCATGCCACTTACCCAGGGGGAAGATGGAATCTCATCTGACAGGGGCCCTCCAACACCTGATTTGCGTCCCCACATCCTCTGTTCTTCAGGCAGCAGAGTGCTAAGTAGCAGGGGCATGCTTACCTCGTAACTGCCAAATGCAAGGCATGCTACCAAAACGTCAGAGGTGCCATTAGCCAAGGCGTCCGCCACGCCTAAATATTCCAAAATCTCTGCTCAGGATCAAGAACAGAAACAGCACTCCACTAAGGTCCCCAAACTCTTTATTCACAAGAAATGAAACGCCTGTGCATTTCGGTTGCTTCCTACAACCTTGCTCAAGACAACAAGCGCAATGACATAGAACAGGGTACACAGTGTGGGGATCTCTTCATGTTCGGTGGCCAACTTTAAACATGCACAATTAACTCAACACAAATAATAAATATTGCTTCTAATCTCTTCTTTAAAGACATTTAAGTCCCCTGGGCATACTAACATAGAATTTATCCTTGAATCTATATTGCCACCGCACAGTTGGGAAAGCATCACGTAGAGATAAACTTCTACTAATGATTGGGATAATGGAGATATCAAGATCATAATTCAAAAGACAAATTTAAGCATCAATATTAATAGTTAAATCCCCACCAGGGTACAAAGAAGTGATACATTGTTGCATCAATGACATAACAATGATACCAATATCATGATGGCCACTGACAAACATATAAACAAAACTCTCAATGAGATCTCCTCTCCAATAAAGTGCACAGTGCTAACCTTAGTGTTCAAACAAGCTAGGTTCTCAAGTAAACATATTTAATTCAATATTTCATCACATTTGGCACCTAAACAATATCGAATGCAGATTATATTACAATCATATAAATTCCTCATTAGATCTCCAAAAGGTATATATACTTATATATTGACTGTCTCAAAACACAAGCTGCAGCCCAACATCTTTGGACTTTATACTTTCTTTTTGTCTTTATTCTCTTTTCGTTCCTTTATTTCAAATATTTTGTTTATATATATATATACTCTCCTTCCGACAAAGAAAAAGACTGGGTCGTACTCCGGAGATGGTACAAAATAGTTACTTTTACTGTAGATGAAGAGTCACTTAGGGACAGCAGAACCTACGCGTTTCGGTCTCGCAGAGACCTTGATCACGGTAACGCCCATTGACACAAAACAACCAATATAAATCATGTCATCTATTTACATCACTTCCGGTTGGTCAGTTCTGGGCATTATGGGAGTTGTAGTGCTGAGTAACATTCATTAAATAAAAATCACAGAACAAATAATAAAGTGAATTGAAAACAGTGATAAAGTAAGTTTAAAAACCTGCACCTCGAATTGATACATTCTTTTTGAGCTGGTCATTAATTAAGGCATGATGATACGTTCATAACCTATGTTACACGTTCTCGCGTTTTTTCTGGAAATGAATATTATTTACTATTTTATCAAAAAGATGTGCTCATGGTGAGTCAAATCCCTCTAATGGGTTGTGTCCAAGGCATTTCACATTATTATTTCCTTCTATTACTTTGTTATTTTGATACTCCTCAAGTGGAGAGTGTATCCTTGTCAGGGGAACCTTATCTGGCATATACATGTTTTATCATCTTCAGCAAAGCATTTATCATTCAGATATATGCGAGGAGATCAAAATATTACCATCTTAATTCCCACATAAGTTTATGCAGAGAAATGAAAAAAGAAGAAAGGTGGAGGTGGACAAAAAAGTGAAGAAGGTAAGAAAAAGAATAAAAAGAAGGTGAATAAAAGAATTTTTTTAAAACAATTCTAACATTTCAAAAAGGGCAGCAAAAAAACAGAATCATTATTTGATATGTCTTCATAAATGTACATAAAGTTCTTCACTTTGATTAAGACCATGTGGTGTAAACGATCTTAAATTCAGGATATGTCGGGATTCTTTCTGTCTTGATTTCTTCTCCCGATCTCCGCCTCTTACTAGGCGGTTGACTATTTTGATGGCAAAGAATCTCAATAGTTTCCAATCACTTCCATGGTGTGCTTCCATGTGCTTGGCTACCGCGTTGCTACGGTCTTTATTTATTGTAGCTCTTACGTGTTCCAGGATCCGTTTTTTTAGTTCGCATATGGTGCTCCCCACGTATTTTAATGAGCACGGACATTCTATAACATAGATTACGAATTGACTTTTACATGTGATCAGTTCTTGTATTTTCCAAGTTCTTCCATCGGCATCTTTAGTTCTTGAGCATTTTTGGCAATTTGGCATACTTTGCAGTTGTGGCATTTCATAAACCCCTTACTTTGTAGCCATTGCGATTGTTTGTTTTTCTTTTTTCTATGTATATATGTATATATTCACTGAAAAAACCAAAGGTTACAGAGACGGTATAGACTCAAGTTTCATTGTACAAAACAAATTATAGTTACTTGAGCTAACTATAACTCGCACCCCCGCAATGCACTGCTTATGACCTCACATATTATATCACTCATGACATGGTCAATGACATCTCAAATATCAAAATTTGAGATGGATCAAAATGGTTTGCTGTTGAATACTACAAACACTACTACACTTTCATTTGTATACAGGTGCCTGACTCCGTCTTCCTTGTACCTCTTCCTCAATAACTTGTTCTACATTTCTAGGTACCATCATCTCTTTCGCTATAGGAGTGCCATTCTTCATTTCATAACATCGTCCTCTGTAATCAATAGCATGAACTAATCTATTATCCTGGAGATAGCTTTCTTCATTAAAGGAAGTCTCTTTACTAGAAGTATGTATCCATTCTCCACTAAAAACTGTACAAAAGTTACTTCTATTCACTAATCTTTTTTTCTGGTTTTGTCTCCTCATGCACAACACCATTTTGTCAAGAGTCTTCATTCTTTTTATAATCAAAATAAAAAAGCTTCCTCTTCAGGGCAAAGGCATAATCAACTACTCTCTCAACTCGTTCTTTCTGTTTCAGTGCATCTCTCCTTCTTCTATACTCTACTATGAAACATCCTGGCTCTGATTTCCTTAAACTGCTTCTGTCTTTTGGTTAAGGTGTGTCCATCTTTGTTACATTCTTTCCTGTTCTTGTTATATAGAAAATGTCCACTGTTATTCTTTCTCATGGCTTGAATTTTATTTTCATTATTTTGTAATCTTTGGAAATGTCCACATATATTTTCAAGAAATGACTTTGTCCTCTTACCAGTAGCTCTTTTTTTCTTTCACCACTTTTCCTTCATTTTGCCTCTTTTGTGTCTCAGTTCTGCATAGATACTGTAGTTGCTTCTGTTCCTTCCCCCCCCGAGCTTTTGTAGGCATTCTGTCTGTAGTTATGCAGATATTGTTCTGTAAAAAAAAAAAAGTATATTGGAATTTTTATTCTAGCCAATGTACCAACTACTTTACTACTGGCTTACACATAATATAAAAACTGTTTTTATGTTATATAGCAGTTGTTAAATCTACAGATGAACCTAGTTACATAACTACAAGTACTTACTTCAATGTATCAAACTCAAACCAAAACACAAAACTTAATTTATTAGTTACCTTTTAATATTATAGCACCCTCTCCCACAACACAGCTGCACCATATCTCAGTTCTCACTTATACATGCTAAAAGTCCACTTTATCCCTTTTGTAGTACATTTTAAAATAAACTTCAACCAAAGTGTAAAAGTACATACAGTGTCTCAATACTGTAAATCTGAAAACACAACATAAGAGCTATTTCTGTGCCTCTCTACCACTGTGTCACTGGTAGATTGAGTATTTCAGTACTTTTCTACCAAGATGTGTCAGATTTAAATTTTGAAAAACACTGTATATAAAAATCTGCACATTAATCTGTATCACAGCATATAGCTGTGTTCTCCAGAGTACATGCAAACAGTGTGTGACAGGTTACATATATAATTCACCAGATGGTCCTAAAAGAGAGTACATATTCCTCACTAAAACTTGCAAATACATGTGTTTGTGGTTGAGTACAACAATACTCCCTGGATGATTGGATGAGTACATAGATAGTGCCTGGGTGATTCCTTCAGAATATAGGTAGTGCCTGGATGATTCCCTGAGTATGTATCAGTATCAGTGGTTCCATATCTGCATAGTTAGTGCCTGTGTATTCTCATGACTATATTGCTACTGGGTGTTTGGATGAGTGTATGAGTACTACCTGAATGATTAGATAAGTGCATAACTAATGCCTCAATGATTCAGTACATGCATATATAGTGGTTGGATGATTAAATTAGTGCTACTCTAGTCCCCGGGTGATAACAGGACTACATGCGTAGTATATACGTGATTTATTCAGTGCATGCATAGTGCGTACGTCATTGTTTAAGTGCATACAAAGGACCTGGCAGACTGCATGAGTGCATTAGTAATGTTTCAGTGATTGAATAAGTGCATGACTGATGCCCATGTGTTTTTTGTTCATTGAACAGGTAGTACCTGGGTGATTACAAAACTACATGCGTATTGCCTTTATAATTGAATGACTGCATCAGTAGTTCCTGGCTGATTACGTGAGTGCATGACTAATGTCTGGGTAATTGTATTAGTCCATTGTTAAAGCTTGAGTGATTGGATAAAAGCAAGTGTGCTGCTGTGGTGATTATATTAGTGCAAGAGTATTGACTCAGTAATTGGATGAGAGCATAGATACTGGATGGGTGATAGGTTCACTGCAATGGTACTTACTGTGTAATTGGATGAGTGCATGACTAGTACCTGAGTGTTTGGATGAGTGCATGGGTTGTGTCCCAGTATTTGGATGAGTGCATAGATACTTGATGGGTGATAGGTTCACTGCAATGGTACTTACTGTGTAATTGGATGAGTGCATGACCAGTATCCGAGTGTTTGGATGAGTGCATGGGTTGTGTCTCAGTATTTGGATGAGTGCATGGGTTGTGCATGGGTGTTTGATTAAATGCATAGGTACAGCTTTAGTGACTATATGTGAATGATTAGTGGCTGGGTGAGTGGATGAATGCATGGGTGTTGCATGCGTAGTTCAATGAGTACATAATTAGGGCCTCCGTTATTGGAAGAGTGCATGTGTAGTGCCTGGGTGATGGAATAAGTGCATATATAGTGCGTGAGTGATTTGATAACTGCCTGAGTAGTGGCTGAGTGATTGAGTAATGCTTGGGTGACTGTAAAGTATTTCCATTGCTGTCACATACATAACAGTTGTGACTATATCTGTAACTCATTGTTTAACTCCTTCTGTCAGTATCAAAATATATGTTTTAGTGCATCTATCCTTTTCTAATGACTGTGTCAGAAAAGTCTAGATATCACACTTCATATATAATTGGATACATGGCTCTCTAGAAGCATACATTGCTTGGTTACTCAGCATGCATATGCATCAGTAAGTTGCTAAAACTGAAAACAAAAAATCTCACATTTTTCTTGTGTGCTTAAAACATATATTCAACATTTCTCAAAGAAAGGTTACATGCCAAATAAAGGTAGCACAAGAACTCTCAGCAGACATTCTGCACTATGAACTCTCCTCAATTTTAGACAGAGCATGTTTAAAGAAATGCACCACCTTCACCACATTCATGAAATTTGCATTAGCCTAAAAGAACATAGATCACCATGTAAACATATATGTGATTCCATAATAGATATACACCTTCAAGCCATCTTTCCAAAAATATATGTCTCTACATCTTTAAATAAACTCGAGTCCCACTGTACATATAACTATCTACAACCACACAAACAAATCACACCATCTAAGCATATGCAAACCACTCATATAAGTAAAAAACCCACATTCACAAACACTTCCTAATACATACCTAACAAATATTACTACTTTATATTACATATACAGGCGCAGAACATTATCTTATGTTTTGCTTGTGCCTACACTACTTATGTTTAATAATGTGACCAAAAGGACTAGGACTCCCAGAACTCTCAGAATGCAAATAACATAGATGTATCTATTCTGCACAAGATGCTTAAACATTCTCAGTTTGAAATACATTCCTCATTACAACTTTTAACAATACTATACTGTTATTTTTCTATAAACGACACAATGGAATAAAGGGACATTAATTCATTTTTCTCTTACTTCCCAAAACATGTCGTACTAACATCTTAAACACAAACCCTCTGTTAGATACAGTTCGGCTCATATTTGTTTCATAATACTGTGATGCTCTTTTTATCAAATTCCCATATACATCTTCAATTCTAATGTAATTTTTTTTTAAATAACTAAAAAGTTAGGTACATACCAGTGAACTGAGTTCGTAGATGACATAGTTATTTTAGCTCTTTTTTAAATAGTTTTGACAGAGTTAGGATTTGTAAAAACTAAGCACAAAAAAGGCACACTACTCTCATACAAAGCAACCATAAAATGGCAACCTCTTCAACTTTCCAAGCTATAATCATGAGAAATGCATCAAATGAAACCATGTCTTTCATTTTAGACTATTCTATCTCCACTTGTGAATGGCCATTATCTGTTAACCCTTTCCCTCTCTTTCAAAACAAGGTTCCTGTCTCCGCATGTTCGTGATTTCTTCACGATGATCGCGGAGTAATCATGAAAAAACAGGAGTCAAAACCTATATTTAGCTTCAGTTTTTTTAAATTTAAATACTGAAGAACAGTTTATGACCTAGTCCTCAATTAGAAATTAAAGTTTATCATTACTTAAATGATGTCATGACTCCTCAACTTTTTAAACAAAATTCTCTCTCTTTAACACCCATCCCCCTATACACTCTTAGCTCAGTGTATCTAGCTACCCAGTGGAACAAGAAGGCCACTAGTTCACAGCACATTCTAGAAGGAACATGCTACTTGCAAATGAGATACAGTGGGTGTGGTTTACTGCACAGATTCAGAAGCATATCCATGTCTGTATTACATTCCTTTTTTTAAACAACAGCCAATAATAGGACTTCTTACTAATGCATCCAACGTACTACCTAATTTTATTCACTTACTTACTGACAGCAGCCAATGAAATATATATTTTTTTTAAAAAGAAGAAGATACCTCCATTTTAACTGCTTTTCATTTGGAAAACCTAATTCAGCTCCAGCCTTCTCCTGACTGCTATCGCTCCTTCACTTCAACATGCTTACAGTGTGGATTGTTGGCCACAGCTGGGTCTATTGGGCTAAAGAGGCAGCAAAAAAGAGAGGTATTGACAAATTGTTTCATCATTTGCTGGCTTTGGTTAAAACCCATTGTGGATTGCTGAGCTTCTCACCTTATGATTGCGCACTGGGGTGGCAATGACCTAGGTACATTGACTGGGGTAGTGCTGGAAATCCTAATGAAAGATACCTTTGCAGAACTGATGTCACTTCTCCCTCACACTGTCTTGGTGTACACAAATATATGCCAAAGACAGAAATGGAAGTGGTCAAATCAATTCTGTCCACAGATTGACAAAGCCAGGAAGCATGTTAATAAAACTGTTTCTGCCTTCCTCAGAGACCATCGCATGGGCTATATCTATAACAACAATCTTTGTTTTGACATGCATGGAATTTATAGAAATGATGGAGTGCACTTTACAGACAAAGGCAACAGGGTGTTTCTAAGTAACCTGCAACTCTGCATCCGGTCTTATGTGTAGCTGTCATATACACACAATCAACACAAAGGCTCTTGTCAGAGCCACTGAAGTACCCGAAATATTGTTAATTTTCTTTATAAAGATCCTTATTTTTTGTTTTTGTGAATCTTTGCGACGACGTCTCGATAGTCGTGAATACGTTGCAAAATCACAAAAAAAAAGCAGACATTCAACCGCCATCAGCACTTCCAAAAATATTAACCCAAAAAATCCATTGTAAACATTGCGTTACACATATTACTATATATATGCTTCTTTAAAAACATGTTTAAACATGTTTTTGTACTAAGTTTCTTTAAAATCCATCTTAAAGACCTATTTAACGTTTTTGCGGTTATGCTGGAAGTCGCGACAACGCCACTAACCGCGATGATCGCGCATTTCCCATAAAGTGAAAAACACATATGTATACATACTACAGTATGGGTTTATTACTGTACACTTCAAACTCATGTTTTTCTAGGGTATTTCTAGAACAACCATCTCTAAAACCTATTTTTCCATTTTCGCGGTGAGGCCAGAGATCGCGATGACCTCAGTAATCACGATCCCGCGGATATGGCTTGAAAGCGGGAAGCAAAAGCTGGAATTTAATAGCCACCACCACACAAAAAAACTATAAATATATAATACATTCTAATCATCATACTAGATAAATCACTATCTAAATAACTCTATAAAAACATCTATCAGAATTTTTTTTATATTTCCACTAATATTCGCTGTCTCACCGCAATAGAAGCGACGTCCCCGCAATGGTACATGGGATCCATTCTGGCGATTGCAGAGCCATCGTAAATATCACACGGGATTAAAAACCAAAATAGGACACATAACTTGTGTCACTGACACTTACATTCCTGAAACATGGGGTCAGAGTACCTCAACCCTGATCCCTTATGTTTGCTTTCACAGAAAATTTTAGCCGCGGGAACTGTTCCTGATAGATAAAATGGTGGCCGCAACTTTCTTTTCAGGTTGCGTCCAGCCAATCAGAGCATTCCTGTTGGCGCGTGCATTCCTGATTAATCGCGAAATATCCGCAGCCAGAGATATCACTGTAATTTTCAGTTTAAATGTAGCAAAACGTACTGAACGGATTTGCACCAAATAACAAAAAGCATATACTGCGTAACAACATCTGCCTTTCTGCCAAATTGGTGTAATTCCGTCCAGGGGTTCGGGCTGTAGGTTTGACAACGCGTTCCCATGGGAATTAACATTACAAACACACCCTTATTTTGCACCCCTATTTCTTGGTCCCCACTGCACGGATCACCCCCAACGACACACAGAACCTACTTTGACACTTTTTGGGGAAAATTTAATGTAGATTTGTCAAATGACGCCAAAGTAATAGGCAAGTCAAAAGATGCTTTTCCTATGGAAAGTAGGTCCTAACTATAGCTACTTACTGGTGACAGCCAGTAGGTAGGTATATATATATATATATATATATATATATATATATATATATATATATATATATATATATATATATATATATATTGTTGAAGGCTCCGGCCGAAACGCGTAGGTCCCTTCTTTTGCACTGTCGGTGGATTAAGAAAATAAAAGGACTACTCACAACCTGCTGTTGCCTGGCTGTGCTGCTTCTTTCCTATGCCCTCGGATCGAGGGGGCTGCTGTTGGAAGGACTTTGGAATATATATATATATATATATGCCACAGGAGATTCTTGGGTGCTAAGAATCGGAGAGACACAGCGGGGAATACAGGAAGGATCTTTTATTCACAAGAGCAATGGCATGACGCGTTTCGGTCTGTGCCTTCATCTGATTCCTGCTCCAACAAAGTTCTCTCGCCAGGAAACCCACAGGTGTACAGCCGGTCATTCCGCCATTAATAGCTATTCAGGTGGGCGGAGTTAGAGTCCCAAACAGTACTGCAGACGCATTGGCGTACTGCAAGTACCAGCATGCACCTCTCACTGCTTGCAGGTAAGTTGCTCCACTCCGGTCCGAGTGTCCTTTCTAGGGCCCTGAATTAAATGAAGAACGTGGTCTGTGCTCTTGGTCGGAACTGAGCTGGTGAAGCAAGTAACCCTCCTGGGTCCCCAGACGCCTCAACCACAAGAGTCCAATCCCAGCCGGACCAGGAAACGCCGATTAAGTCATCCCGTCTCCTCCGTGCAGTGTCGGAATGCTAGTAGCAACGGCCCTATTGCTGGAATTTGGTGCGGTGGGTCAGTGTGAATCCAATACCTTGGAAAGTCAAAAGAAAGTGCCGAAGCTGTCCTTATTACACTGTCCTCTTAGCGAAGCGGGTCTTCTCCAGCGCGCCCAGGACTTGCGCGCGAAAAATGCCACAGGAGATTCTTGGGTGCCAAGAATCGGAGAGACACAGCGGGGAATACAGGAAGGATCTTTTATTCACAAGAGCAATGGCATGACGCGTTTCGGTCTGTGCCTTCATCTGATTCCTGCTCCAACAAAGTTCTCTCGCCAGGAAACCCACAGGTGTACTGCCGGTCGTTCCGCCATTAATATATATATATGCAAAGTACACACACCAGTTGGACGCAAAGCGAAAAACACCAGAAACATAATATATAAAACAGAGTATGCAGTGCACCTGCTGAAATGTAGTTGCAATAAAATCTGCATTGGGAGTACAATCCTACAGGCACACAAAAGAGTCTACAGCACCTAAGGGCTATTAAGTAAATAAGGATTACACCTACCACATAGCGATGCACTTCTGGAAGACACACCAGGGGAACATAGAACAGTTACAATACTCAGCAATAGATAATATCCCCAAAAAAACAGAGGGGCTAATAGGGAGAAATCTCTTTGAAGATTAGAATCACAGTATATTTTGAAGCTCGATTCACTTGAACCAAGAGGTTTGAGTGTTGATACTGAATTGCATGTATTTATTTAACATTTTTCTCCTATGAAGTCAGGGTGTTGCCTCGTCAATGCAAGTATTAGTAATTAGTTTCTTTCTTATTTCTGTAATTAAAAGACCAGGCTACATGAAAACAGATGTAGGGCAGTCTAGTGTGAGGAGAGTAGGGCAGTACTACGATAGACCTAGAGGGGTAATTCAATAACTTTTGGATTTGTTGTTTATCTTGTGTTGAAGCTGTTGGACATTAGTAACAGTCACAGCCTACTTGGGCAGTATTGAATATACAAGTGTTGCATTTTTCTCTTTTATTGGGATCAATGTATTTGGTTAATTTTATAGATGATGGACGCATATATCCAAAATTGTAGCAAAAACGCCAAATGTATGATATGCATATCTCGAAATGTATAAGAAGAATGCTATTTATGAGTGAGCCCAATGGGGCATAATGTGTTTCAGAAAAATTGTGTAATTGCGAACACATAATTTTAATATACAATGTGCATTGCTGATGATGTCATTAATTTGTCAGGTGAGCCCTTTGAGACAATATATGTTTCTACAGGGGAAACATGAAAATTGAAGCAGTATGTTTGCTCCGTATGAGGAGGAGACCACTTGTCTTATGTTCTAGTAAGTGACGAGCTATTGTAAGATGGTCACGAAGTTTTGGTGAAGGATGATACACCTACTGGTCCTTTGTTTTTTATTTTTTGAATTTGTCTACCATGTGATATGTTTAAATACTGTGGTCAGACTGAGACCCCTAACCGTGATCAAGGTCCAGCCAGGACTGAAACACATTAGGAACCAAGATGGACTGCACTGCTCTTAATTGCACCCCTCATGTGGTTGACTCTGCTAAATCGTTAGGCATCACCATGGACAAATACCTAAACATGCAAGCGCACATCAGTGCAACTACTAGGGGAGGCAACTTTCAACTCAACACGGGGCGCTAGGTGGCACACGACCAAGATGGCCGCACACCCGTGAGGCTCTGGCAGCTTGGTGGCATAATCCTTTAATTATCCTTTAATCACTGCCACAATCCTGCTCTCACTGCCTGCCGCAACCTGCTATACACAAACCCCGGCTTGGATGCGACAACTGAGGCCTCTCGACCCCTGCGGGCTGCACCGGGCCTGCGCTTAGACACGCTCGAGGTGAGCGGAGCATTGCGCTCGGAGCCCAGCAAGGCCGCTGCCATCACGCGAGCCCCGGGGATCCCACGTGGCGCAGGGCCCCGGACGGCCACACGGAGAGGGCATACCTGTCTGACTGGCCCGATCTCCCATCGCCAGTACGATTCGGGTTGGCGCTCTCCCTGTCTGCCAGCCGGGGGTCCTACCAACAGACATCCGCTCACCAGTGGGGATGAGATCCTGTGTGTGTTCCGCGGACTCGTAGAGGTGAGCGCTGCCTCTGAGGCCCAGTGCTCTGGGAGGGGTGGCGCGGGTTCAGCCATCCGCTCACGCCTGCGAGTCCCGGCTTGGACTGGACTGGATAGCCCCTCATGAGCCGCACGGGGGTTCCCCCACATCTTGCTTGCTGCACGGCTGCTCCCGGATCGCTCCTCTCTGCCGGGCACAGCGACTGCCCCTTTGGAGCGCCCGAGCCATACATTGTGCCCCCTCCTGTGCCCGGTTCTTGGTGACTTTCTCCGCCACAGGCTGAGGAGGGGCTGCCTGCCTCTTGCTTGGAGACTTGCACTGGTTGGTGCGCTGTGAGCCACTGGGGGTGACATCTGCGAACCATCGTGCATGTAGTGCACTACACCTCATGGGAGTCGGCTCGCCGCCGGACCAACTGGCCACTCCACTCATTGGTCACGCTGGGACCTGGTGCGCGTCTCAACCAATTCTCTTGTAGAGCGGAGGGGCTCCCGGGGACAACAGAGATACTGCATGGCGACCTCCATTTGACAGGTACCTACCTTGGTGAGATCCGTTCACTGGACATTGCGCTGGTTGCACTGGGGCTGCATTGTTGAACTCCCGCTCTTCTCAGTTTTGTACGTGCCCCCAAGATCCATCTTTCAGGTGCAAGGTTGCTCACACAGGCCCCTCGGGCCCGGAGGGGGCAAGGGAGGGCCGAATTGAATTGTGGCCTGCCAACTCGCTTTGGGTCTGCAAGTACTGTTGTGTGCACTCCTCCACGTGGCAGTGGATACCACGCTGCATGTTGCCTACTCCCCACTCCTCCACATCCAGCTTCATTTTTCTTGCCGATTCCTGAGTCTACGAGCCTGGGGGCAGCCTGCAATCCCCCACTGGCTTTGTTATCGCCTTGCTCTCACCTCTCCTCCAGCGGACATGGGGAAGCCAGACGGCCGCCAACCCAAGCTGGTTTTCAATGCTAAGAAAGCCGTCACACGGTCATGCTCGGAAGACTCTGGCCAATCCAATAGTGAGCAGCTACAGACACAATCAGTGGCTCCGGAGGACGAGGTAAAAACCCTGCTGCTGGCTGTTCAACATAGCCTCTCAGACCTTTCCAGGAAAATGGACTCAATGAACAGCTGCCTAGACTTTCTGGTCCACAAGGTGGATAAACATGACGAGCAGATTAAGGATGCTGAAAGACGCATCTCGGACAATGAGGACACCACATCCCAGGTGCAGCAGCAAGTTTCGCAAATGGACAAACTTTTTAAAATTATCGCGGCCAAGAATGAGGACCTCAAAGCCCACTGTCACCGCAACAACATTCGCGTCATAGGTGTCCCGGAGAGTACCAACACCGGCCGCCTGGAAGTCTTCATTGAGCGTCTCCGGAAGACCACTTTCGGAGAGGACGCCTTCTCCTCGCAGCTAATAGTGGAGCGGGCACATAGCTCCCTTGGTCCCCGGCCTCCTCCTGGCAGTGCTCCGCGCCCCATCGTGGCACGCATCCTCAACTATCGTGACCGGGACACCGCACTCAGACTGGCCCACGAGAACAAATCTCTGCACTATGAGGGGAACAAATTCACCATATACCCAGACTTCACCGTTGCTGTGCAGGAGGTGCAACGCAAATATCTGCTGGTCAAGCAGAAACTCCGGAAAGAGCAGATCGTATATGCCCTTCTATACCCGGCAAGGCTACGAGTTACCTACCAGGACAAACACACCATCTACACAAACCCGCAGCAAGTCGAAGACTTCCTCAAGTCAGTCAAGTGATGTTCTCCACGAAGAGACTCTAATGACCGCACCACCAGATCTCCATCTCCTAATACAGATTGACGCCGGATATAGACAATGCGGACATGGCGTTATCCGCCAAACTCCTTCTGCACTATAGGATTCCCCTCCTGCCTTTTCTGTATTTGGCTTACCTTCCTATCATATTTCTAGCTTCATGATTGGTGAGGGGTCTTCTCGTTCGGCCACAGTGAGGGACACTATGGCTATTCTTCGGTGGACCGGGTCGAATACAACTTTACATTGACAGATACGCGTTACAGGCACCACAAGTGCACTGCATGTTTGAGCGGTGGGCATGATATATTTTGAAATGTCTACATTGAACTATGCCAAGCACCCTTACCCTTTCTCCCTCCCTCTATCACCCTGCTGTTGGGAGGCTGCTGTGCAGCTCTTGGGAGACGGGAGGGCTTTGTGACCCACGAGTGACCCCCCCATATGGGCGATCCCCCACGTATGTTGCATTCACTTGGTTACTACTGGACTTGGACGATACTGTTCAAAGTTGTTTATGCTGGGCTTTGGGTGGGTTCTGCAATGTCGGCACAATTAGGGTGCCGTTGTGGGTGGGGGTTGGTGAGGGTATGCTTTTTTTGTTCTACTGTTACCTTAGTGACTTTGCAGCAGGTAGACATGCCAGCACACACCGAGATAGGCGCACACAAATCTCCTTACAAGACGCAGCACCTCGTTTGCTAACCTCTGATAACGTCTTCGCACGTTGAAGCGTTACAGATAAACCTACTCACATGGAATGTTAGAGGCCTGGGCAATCCACGCAAATGCAGACAAATCCTTACATATCTTGATAGGCACAAATACACATTGCCATGCTCCAGGAGACACACATGGATCCACATCGTCCTCCCAACTTCGGAGGCAAGTGGGCTTCGTTCCGTGTGTTCTCCTCCTATTCCACGCACTCCAGGGGAACATTGATCCTAGTTAAGAAGAACACACCTTTCCTCCTGGGAGGAACGTACAGTGACTCCTCTGGCAGGAGCTGTATACTGTGGGGCAATCTGGGGACACAATCATCACGCTTGCCTGCTGCTACGCACCAAACGTTGATGATCCTGATTATTTCACAACGCTATGGGGTCAGATTCTCCAAGTGGGATTCACTCATGTCATCTGGGGAGGGGACTTTAACACTGCCCTGTACCCCGCAGTCGACAGATCCAATCCCCTCCCCCATCACTACACCAAAACAAATGACGCTTTAGCACGGTTGCTCCCAGATCATGGGCTCATTGATGCATGGCGACATGTCCATCCAGATGGGAGAGAAGGTACATATTACACATCAGCACACTCTTCCTGGTCCCGGCTGGATTATTGGGTTGTTTCTCATGGGGTTGCTCCCTGGATTCTCTCAGCAGAGCACTTGGCCAGAACTCACTCGGATCACGCTTCTGTCCGCCTGACAATTTCACCCCCTAACTCTTCAGCCATGTCTCGGTGTTGGCGCCTTGTGCCTGAAGCGCTGCTAGACACCGTCTTCAAGGCGGAATTAGGTGAGGAAATAACTGAGTTCTTTAGAAGGAACAGAGGCTCGGTTACGCACATGAGCACTATCTGGGAGGCGTTTAAAGTCACAATCCATGGATATTGCATTTCCAAGAGCTTCGGTGTTCTCCGAGACCTCCGACGTAGCTTACGCCGACTGGAGAGTGAACTGAAGCAGTTGGAAAAAGACCTTTGGCGTGACACTTCGGGAGCACAACGTATTACACTCAGGGACAAACTCACTGAATACACCAACACAGCAGAGAGAGAGGCGCGCTTTCATGGTAAACACTTCATAGCCCGCAAATATGGCGAAGGCGAGAGGCCTGGTAAGGCGCTTGCAATGGAAATTTGCCAGCCCCGCTTCTCTAACTACATTCTTGACATTGTTTTTTTTTTGTTTTTTTTTTAAAGTTCATTTTTATTAGGGGGTCAAAGCACTTGGAACTTTGGATTTTGAAAGTTTTGAAAACATCTTTTTTTTTTTATTTTCTTTTTTTTTGGGGGGTTTTCATAAAGTCTCACAGTTCACATCTGAGGCATGGAAAAATGATGGCAATAACAATAGAAAAACATTTCAATCAATAAACCGGTGGCTATAAAGTACATATACAGAAGTAGATTCCAAATCTTTGACATTACAGTTACAATTGTCACACAACGTATGGATTGATTCTGAGCATTGTTTGCACAGTAACAGCATCTGGGGAAGTAGGTTGTACAGCCGTGCGTAAGTAGGTTAGTAAAGGCTCCCAGATATCATTTGGACGGGAGGTCACCGGCAACTCCTCCGCATATAACACTAAGTTCTCCCTGCACTACGTCAAATCCTTGAGCCATTGTTCAGCTGTAGGGCTCCACTTACCACCCCATACCATCGCTACTCGCCGTTTGGCAATAAGCAGTGCCACTCTTGCTAGCTTACCCTTCGCACCTTTCAGAAAAGGGAGTAAACCCAATAAGCACACCTGTGGTGAGCAAGGCAATTCCACTCCAAGAATTTTGGACAACCTAGTAATCACTGCGGTCCAGTATGCCCCCACCCGCCTACAGGCCCAGGCCAGATGCCAAAAGTCTGCACCCGCGGCGCCACATTGTGCACATATGTCTGTGTCTCGCAGGCCGTATTTAAAAAGTCTGTGGGGCGTATGGTAGACCTGATGAAGAAATTTAAAGAGTATGATACGTAAGTTCCCGTTGGAGGTGAGGGCACCAGTCAGGCTACAGCAGCGTACCCAATCGTCCTGAGAGATCTGTGGGTCTAAATATTCGTTCCATTTGACCAGACTCTTATCGTCAGGGAGGGCCCTATCTTCTCTAGCAGCTCGATACAATTTAGTGACGAGCTTGTGTCGGGTGGGGCTAGTAAGCAAGGGGTGTAATGCGAGGGACTCTGGAGGTTCTTCAGGGAACGTTGGATAATAGGCTTGTGTTGCTTTTTTTAGTCTGTGTAACGAGAATGTGAATAGCAAAGTCTGATGCTGAATATAGTCGGTGTCAGCGGATGTCAAAAAAGTGCCATTAGGGTACAAGTCCTGCATTTTGTCAATGCATGCCTGAGCCAGTATGCGCATAGCTCCCATCTCATGTGTCACCGACATGTTCTCATGGTGAGCAATAGGTAGCAGCGGAGAGTACAATGGCAGCTTCCCGGCCAGTCGGCCCAGTGCCTGCCAGGCTGTGATTGTCGAGTTGATAGTGTTGAATGTGGCGCGGGGTGTGAATCTACGCCTATGTGTTAAAATGGAGCCTAATGGGATGGGATGGGATGTGCGTCCCAGTGTTCCACCGCCACATGCGGGATAAAATTGTGAGAAGTGAACCAAAAGTGCGCTTATTGCGCATGTGCGCACAAATAATACATGTAAATATCTGGTACTCCGAATCCCCCGTGTTTGTAATCTAGGGTTAGAGTTCGCCAGCCCACTCGGGCCTGTTTTCCACCCCAACTCAGATGGAGAAGCAGCGAACGTACTGTTTTAAAAAATTGTTGGGAGAGAGGGATCGGTATGTTATTAAAAAAAATATAACAATTTAGGCAACTCCACCATTTTTATTAAGGCGATACGATCTGCGAGGGAGAGAGGAAGATGTATCCACCTGTCGACTTGCTGCTCCAACAACGTTACGGCAGTGCCATAATTCTCACGGAGGACTCTGTCAGGATCTCGGTGAACCCAGATGCCCAGATACCTAACCGACTCCGTTGCCCACTCGAGGGGGAATTCTGGCTCATGCGGGTGCATGGATATGGTCAGTGGGAGCACCACCAACTTAGACCAGTTGATGTGTAACCCGGAGAATCTAGCAAACCGAATGTACTCCTGCAGAACCGGCGCCAGATGAGTGTGGGGCTCTTGAATAAAAAGCAACATATCATCCGCTTATAAAGAGATGATGAGCGGACGGTGACGTAAGTTGAGGGCTGCATATTTAGGACATTGTCTGATGAGGCAGGCCAGCGGTTCCAGCGTCAAGGCGAACAGGAGTGGCGAGAGGGGGCACCCCTGCCTGGTGCCTCTAGTAATAAAAAAAGGTTCTGAGGTGTGACCCCCCACTTGGACCTGCGCCGTGGGGTGTGCATACAGGAGTCGCACCCAGTTGATAAAAAAAGGGGAAAATCCCATCCGTTGGAGTATGAAGAACAGGTATCCCCATTCAATTGAATTGAACGCTTTAGCAGCGTCAAGCATGACAGCTGCCGCCGGAAGATCAGGAGAAAGAGTGTGGAAGAGAGCAAATAGTGTGCGGAGATTGTGGGAGGTGGACCGTGTAGGGATGCACCCAGATTGATCTGGGAGCACCAGATTCTGCATGAGTGGTTGAAGACGGGTGGCTAGTATCTTCGCAAAAATTTTGACATCTGTGTTAATGAGCGACAGGGGGCGGTATGAGTCGCAGTGAGCAGGCGGTTTGTCTTTTTTTAATAAAGTAATGATTAGTGCCTCGCGAAGGGAAGGGGGGGGGAGTATGCCTGAGTCATATGCCTCCGCATACATTTTTATCAGGAAGGGGGTGAGCTCCTCAGCATAGGCCTTGTAGAACTCGGAAAGAAAGCCGTCCGGGCCAGGTGCTTTTTTATTGGGGAGGGAGGCTATTGCCATGCGAATATCTTCCACTGTGATAGGCTGGCCTAGATAATCTCTCTGCCCTTCCGACAACCATGCAATAGCTATCTGTGATAAATAGGCATCCAATTCTTCAGTGGCCGTCACACCCTGCGAGGTGTATAATTTTGCATACGTTTGTCTGAACTGCTCCAATATGTCCGTGACACTGAAGTGGTCATGACCTGTCTCATCTGTGATCTTAGTGATTACGTCTTGGTTCATGCGGTGTGCAATCTTTGTGGCCAAGCGGTGTCCTGGTCTCCCACCCTCCCCGTAAGAGCGAGCCACAGCACGTTTTGAGATATATCGTAGCTCTTCATCTGCTAACCTAGTGTGTTCAAGAATGGCTTCCTTAATGGATGCTAGGGTCGCCTCACATGGCGTACGCTCATAGTCGCGTTCAAGGTTAGTCAGTGTAGTTTCCACTTTAGTTATTTGGCCCCGTAAGTCCTTTAGAATGCCAGCTGATGTATTGATACAGGCACCCCGAATGGTAGCTTTGAACCCCTCCCACAATATCCCCGCGCTATCGACAGACCCCTTATTTTGAGCAAAGTATGGGGTGATGGCCTCACGAATAGTTTCCAAATAAAGGGGGTCTAGCAGCGCCTCAGGGCGGAAGCGCCAGGTAAAGGCTCGGGGAATCTGTTGAGGAATACAGAGAGTGAGCCGAACGGGACAGTGATCTGAGAGTGTGCGCGCCAGGCTCTCCACCTCTACCACCCAGCCCGCCACCCCCTCGCTCACCAACCAATAATCAAGGCGAGACCAACTGCCATGAGCTGTGGAGACGTGTGTGCCCTCGAGCGTCTCTGCATGCCTATGTCGCCATATATCTAACAATCCAAGTTCCGCCATCCCATTGTTAATCACATGAGCTGTACCTGGGGAATGCCCCTCTCTACCACTAGATTTATCTTTGCTGGGGTCTAGGTGAGTATTGAGGTCTCCCCCCCAGAGGATCACTGCGTCTGGCCAATCGCGCAGCACCACAATAAGGTTCCCGAATAGCCCAGGGTCATCTATATTAGGACCATAAGAATTCACAATGGTGACTAGTTTGCATGCCAATGTCCCGTGTACTATAGCATAACGGCCCGCAGAGTCAACATGGGTGCGATGCACTGTAAATGGAAGGCCCTTCTTCACTAATGTGAGCACCCCCCAGCTATAGGAGGAGTAGGAGGAAGCCAGGCGGTAGCCAGCCCAGCGGGCCCCAACCAATTTGTCAGTAAAATTTGTGAAATGCGTTTCTTGCAGGAGGGCGATGCTAATTCTATGGTGTTCTAAATGAGCTATCACCCGTCGAATTTTTTGGGGCGAGTTAAGCCCCCGCACGTTCCACGTGAGACAAGAAATTGTCATACCATTACTGTGCATCCCAATAACAGAGTATGTAGAAAGCGGAATCAACCCTGTGTCCAGCACATGAATAGAATGTGTGAGCAATATCTAGCAGGATAGTAAAAATATTCAGCCACACAAAGAAACCCCATAGTAACACCCTCCACCCCCTTCCCCCCACCCACTTCAGCAACCCCAACACGCCAAAGCCATCCCAAACTCCCATAAACAAATCCCAAGTGCAGCACCAAGGGAAGAATCGACTTTGGGGAACACCCATGGGGGGGACGCCAGAGCACAAACTCCCTCCCGATGAAGGTAGGAGGTGGCTGAGCTGTCATGCAATGCCTTCCCCAGTCCCGGCAATCACACATCTTATAAGAACATAGGAGGGGAATCTCCCCAACACTGCAATCTAAATAATACATGGATGGAGAACATGAAGCAAAGTATGCAAATGACCATTAAGTGCTAGCAGTACTCATGCCCCATCTCAGGGCGCCCTCCCAACTTAACCGAGATCTGAAACAGAGTCATCCCTGTCCACTGGCCGAGTCGCCATGCTCAGCAGCCTCGTCACTCTCTGCATGCCTGGGGGATCGGTTATGACGGGAAACTGATTTGGCGAAATCCAAGGCCGATTTCGGGCAGGTGAAGAATTTGTATTTTCCATTGTCCTCCACACGCAATCGCGCCAGGTAGAGCATGGCATATGGTATGCGCGCGGCAACTAGCAATTTCTTGGCAGGCTGATACTCCCTGCGGGCCTCCTGCACCGCCAGAGTGAAGTCCGGGTAGAAGGCGAGCGTATTCCCTTCATGGGTGATGGTACCCTTCTCCCTCGCCAAACGGAGCACCGTATCCCGGTCTCTATAGTTTAAAAGGCGAGCAATTATGGGGTGAGGTGGAGCGCCCGGGGGGGGGGGGCGTGCAGCCAGGGAACGATGAGCTCGCTCCACAATGAGAACTTGGGACAACTGCTCTGCCCCGAAGATGTCTCGCAATAGCTTTTCCACAAAGGTCTCTAGGTGGCCTGTGTTCGTAGTCTCTGGCAGGCCCGTAATGCGCATGTTGTTACGCCGCGATCTGGCTTCTAAATCTTCATTACGAGCCTGTATGACAGCTAGGACTTTCTCCATGGAGGTCGCCCTGTTAGTGACTTGCTGCAAACCATCCTCGGCATCTGAAATGCGTGTCTCCGCCTCCCCCAGCCGCAGCGCATGTTTGTCCAGTTTAGACGACATGTGATCCATGCGAAGGTTAAGATGGTCGATTTTCCCGTCGATGGACTGCAGGCTGGCCTGCACAGCAAGAAAGGTTTTATTAATGTTAGTAAGGTGCTCATTTGGAGGGTCAGTCTCAGAGTTCGAGGCCGCATGTTGAGTGGCTCTGCCAGTTTTCCGGGGTTCAAATGTGAGGCGCGGTTGGCCACGCTCGCTTTTCCCCATGTCAGAGGCGCAGTCCAGTAGGTCGTCGTGCACGGATGCAGCAGCACAACACAGGCCTCCTCAGTGCCACAATTGGAAAGCAGCCCTCCTCTGAGCAAAAATGGAGTGAGCGTCCGCAAGGAGCAGCTCCACGTGGATGGTAACTAGGCCAACCCAACCACAGTGTGATCAGGGCCTAGATTTCAAAAGCAGCGACGCAGTGCAGGGCTCACTCTACAGGTCTGCGCTGTACCCAGGAGGAATTACCAGGAGGATCCAAAGGGCATGGTCCAGCACCTGTGTGCCCGCAAGGCTATGGTGTGGTCGCGCCTGACGGGGGGTGGATCGCCACTAGGTAGAGATCTAGGTAGGTAGGCCACTGGTGAGGCTCTCACATCTAGGATGCCAGGTCGAAGGCGAAGGGCAGGCCCAGGTTTGCGCCGGGAGGTATACAGCAATAGAGGCCGCCGTGAGGACACCCCAGAGAACAAGAATAGCAAGATCAGGCAGGCATCATCTTCGCCCCCCCCCACAGTGGGAATCATAGGATCAAGGTCACGCCATGGCTGCACACCGCCACCAGGCGCGGAATGCGGGGACGATGGCAGACGAGTGTCAGTGTGAGGGGGGGCACGCCGTCAGCGAAGATCTTCGGAAGGTCGCACAGATGTCAGGCCTGTCATGGGCAGCAGCGGCAGAGGCAGAGGAGCAAGGATCTTGGCTCCAGGGATGTGTGCCAAATGGTGCTCCGCAGGGAGGCCCTCTCCAGTGATATGGAGGCCCGTCGCCGCAGGATGCAGCAGGCCGGGCAGCCTACTGGGGAGCGACAATTGCGCAGGCACACGGAAAAGCAGCCCAGGACCCAGCGACCAACCAAGCAGGCCCACACCAGACCGCCAGCCGGCCGCGACGCCAGAGGACGCAGCTCAGTCCCCCTACGTGAGCCCGGTGTCAATAGGCCGCACTAGCAGAGACCCGGGGGCAGCGCGGCCCTCCAGCCACCGAGCGATGAATCGGAGGGCAGCCACCAGTCCCCCGTGCCCAACCGCACCACCCACCAAACACCAGGCCCGGGGAGCCAAGCACACCCCCGGCGCTCCCAGCCCGCCACCAGTGCTAGCCGCGGCCTACCTTACTCGCTCGATCCGAGCGCGTCCCGAGCCGCCACGTTGTCAGGAGCCGGTCCGGAGTCTCCCAGCCTGCGTTCTTCGGCGCGGCGAACTTTCGGCCCCACAGCACCCAGCCAGGTCAGTCTGTGGTTCTTTTAGACCCTGTGGCTGTCGGTTTCAGCAGGATGCAGGGCGGGATGGCCAGGATAATTAACGGATTTGTAGCTCGGCCGGCGGAGCAGCTCTACAGAGCTGCCATCTTGCGTTGCGCCCTCTAGCGCCCCCTACATTCTTGACATTGTTGACAAAGCTGGTGGGCGCCACAGAGACAGCCTCGATATCTTACACGTCTTCATAGAATTTTACACTGACCTCTACAGCACGCGCAGGGCTGCACCCCTCGACCTATCTCAATATCTGGAAGATGTAGCACTTGGCTGGCTAGGTGACAACCAAAGGG
Organism: Calotriton arnoldi; assembly: GCA_963921515.1. Classification (NCBI taxonomy): domain Eukaryota; kingdom Metazoa; phylum Chordata; class Amphibia; order Caudata; family Salamandridae; genus Calotriton; species Calotriton arnoldi. The sequence goes on along the minus strand of CAWUFW010005371.1, from coordinate 73,837 downwards.
AATTCCTGGCAGCTCCCTTCGAGGACGATGAGCTGAGGGCTGCCATTAAGCAGATGCAATCCGGAAAGGCCCCGGGCTCCGATGGCCTACCCATCGACTTTTACAAAACCTACCTTGATCAGTTACTTCCTGTATTGAAGGAGGTTTACATGGAAGCCCAGGAATTACAGATACTTCCCTGTTCAATGAGAGAGGCCCTTATTACCTCTCTTTTGAAACCTGGCAAACCTGCAGATCTTTGCGATTCCTACCGGCCTCTCTCTCTTATCAATATAGATGCTAAAATTCTTGCCAAAATGCTGGCTAACCGCCTCAGTCTCCTCATGAACAAATTAGTTCTGCCAGATCAAGCTGGCTTTATTCCCGGTAGGGCGACTTCCCATAACCTCCGCACCCTTTTCTCTATATTGCAGAATGTGGATCCCCAACTGGCACTAGTGGCGGTCTTCTTAGATGCCACGAAGGCCTTCGACTCTGTGGAGTGGGATTACTTGTTCGCTATTTTGCAATCCATGGGGCTTCCAAAAGGGTTTCTAGCATGGACACGCCTCCTTTATACCTCTCCAGAAGCAAGGGTCTTAATCAATGGGCCTATATCCCCCCCTTTCCCATTACCCGCGGTACCCGGCAGGGTTGCCCACTATACCCGCTGCTTTTTGCCCTTGCCATAGAGCCCCTGGCGGCGAAAATCAGGCAGCATCACCAAGATAAGGCTCTTCGCTGTTTCCTTCATCCCATTCTCATCTCTCTTTATGCAGATGACGTCACCCTTTACGTCAAAGAGCCATTGCAAAACCTAAATCCATTGCTCCGAGAATTTGTACGGTTTGGCGGTCTCTCGGGCATCTGCATAAACTGGACCAAATCTCAGCTCTTTCCACTCACTTCTGCAGTGCAACCATTCATTCCCGACTTTCCCATTGAATGCTGCGCTACTGAAATAAAATACTTGGGGGTATACGTCACCAATGATCGGGAGGCACTGATGAGACTCAACTATGGGCGTACCCTAGACCACATCACCAGCAGCATAACGAGATGGAATGCTCTCCCTCTCACCATGGCAGGACGTACCTCCCTGATAAAAATGGTCATCCTCCCCAAACTCTTATATCTATTTTTAAATACTCCTTGCGATCCTGGCTGCCACTTTTTTTCCTTCCTACTTTCGGAATTAACTAGATTGGTGTGGGGTGGTAAACAACCTTGTCTACGATGGGATACACTTGTGCGACCCTACTCGCAGGGCAGCTTCGACATTCCAGATTTTGAATTGTACTATCATTGCGCTCAGGCACACTACACCCGCTACTGGTTTCACCCCCCCCCCCAGATACACAGCGCATGTTGCGACGGAACACTGGTTGGTGGACCCCATCCCTTTGGAGGGGGTCATACTGACTACTCCAACCCTCCGTGCCAGATGCCCGTCCTCTGTAGACTGCATGGTCACAGCCTGGCGCCACATTACCAAATGTTCACAGGCTCCCATGCTCTACTCGCCCTTACTCCCCCTTACTTATCATCCAAAGATGCCAGTTCTGTGTGAGGGTGCCTTTAAAAGAACAAAAGCCAAATATAACATTACTTGTTGGGGAGACCTCTATCTCATTGGCAAATTTCGCACGTCACAACAACTCTTTTCAAGAATTCCGCCCTCCCCTATGGATATTTTCCTTTATGTGCGACTTCGCCAAGGCATGAAAGAAAATACTCCTTCCTACCCTCAAGAACCCCCTGAAGTTGCTCCATTACGCCATATACTACGTGCTGACAGCGCCTCACATTTGGTATCTACCCTGTACCATAGCTTGTATACTGCTCCCACTTCCACTTCCTGCACTTCCCGGGATAGATGGGCTACTGAACTGGGACAGGAAGTCACTGATCAACAGTGGCTGTATTGCTGTAAGCCGACTGAGCAAGTCTCCTCGACCAGTCGGTTACGCATCACTCATTACAAGTTTCTTCACCGCATATATTATACCCTGGTTAAACTGCACAAATACAAATTACGCGACACTGACACATGCGATAGATGCGGGGCGGAAGCCGCTGACTTCCTACACCTAGCTTGGGGGTGTAGCTCTATTTTAGCCTATTGGCAACAGGTACTCACTGAACTAGAGCTGATGACATCTTTGACAATCCCTTTCACTCCTCTTCTCTCACTCCTTGGATACACAGAGGAACTAGCAGTAGCACACCGGAAATTCATCTAATTTAGCCTGTTACTAGCCCGAAGGCGGGTGGCATGCAGATGGGGCCGGGGCTAAGCGCCCAAATTTAAGGAATGGATTGGTGACATGTTGTTTTGGCAGGATCAAGCGTATACCTATGCTGAATTACTTCCCCTTAAGTCCCACCCTCGAGATATTTGGGACCCTCTTAAGTCTTATCTCCTGGAGCATCCGATCAAAAGTGAGCAGACTCCACGTTCCTCTCGCATACCACATTCTATAACTTGATCTTGTGATGCTCACATGCACTACATCTATACTTGCTACATTGAACGGTCTCATGTTTACTCTGATCTGTATTATATACACTGTGCAAGGAGTTTGTCTTTGGTATAATATCCTCATTGGGGGTTAATTCCTGCTGCTGTTATCATTCTGGACTATATATTGTGCTGATCCATCGACCTGGTGCTGTTGCTAAGCATGATTCTATGCATGTATTGTACTACCATTGCTGGTTGTTTCGATGTTTTGTAAAAAACAAATAAACATATAATTATTTTTTTTAAACTTTCAACTCAACACCGTTAAGAAAATTAAGCCTTTCCTTCCCCACGAAGACATCAGGCTTGCTGTACAATCCTTGGTTATCTCTCAACTGGAATATGGCTTGGTGACCCTTGCTGGGCTGTCCAAAGCTAGCTTGGCCCCACTCAGAGCTACTCTAAACGCATCGGCCAGGCTCATCACTGGCTCCAGAAAACATGACCACATCTCCCCGACCTTTTGCAACTAAATTGGCTGTCTATCGAAGCTAGGATACGCTTCAAGATAGCTTGCTTGACGAATAAAGACTTACACTACAACACCCCGGCTTACTTGGCAAATAAGCTTGAACTATCGGGCTCATGTCGGAACTTAAGAAGTACGTCTAGCCTACTTTTGAAGCCTCCCAAATTCAAAAAGAAAAGATCTTACAATCGTGCTTTCACCAGGCTTGCTCCAAGAATCTGGAACGCTCTGCCTTCCGAGATCAGATCCAATCCTTCCACTGCATCTTTCAAGAAACATGTCAAACGGCTATTCTTGAGTGAACGCTAACAGCATCAACTTGTTCTCATGCCCCGTCTACAAGTCTGATTCCTATTTTACACCGTTGTTTTGATTTATTGTATTGTCTGATAATTGGTACCTTGTTTTAGGGCAATTGATTCTTATTTTACACTGTTGTTTTGACTTGCTGTATTCTTGTCTGTTAATTGGTATCTTGCTCTAGGGCAATTATGATTAGGTACAGGTCGGGCCAACTCCCCAACTAATGACCTTACTTTTTTTCCCCCCTCTGTTTGACAGTGTGTGGATTTTTCTACACCATTTGTACAATTGTGTTTTATTTGTGCCTTCGCCACATCTGTACAGCGCTCTTATACCCATAAGGGTCTTGTTCGCGCTTTATAAAACTTTTCAAATAAATAAAATAAATTAGTCAAATAAACAAAATCCGTGCACACAAAAACTGGGAGTGCTGTATTCTTCTTGTTTGAGAAGCTGTTTGTTCGGACGGAGCACCAGCGACAGTTAGGAGCACACCATCACTTCCACCAGTTGCTGGGATATTTACAAAGTTGGTGTGCACCCAGTGTTGCCTTAAACTGAAGGAAACGTGTATGCCGATATAGAGACCAGAGCAGAGAGCACTCTGGCACTTGTAACTGAGGGACAACTTGAGAAGAAAGCAAGAAGGAGTCACCGGTGAGTAAAGTTATAACCTATAATGATCTAACTGTCCAGTTTTGACATTTGTTTCACTGATCGGAAAGTCTGTGTTACATGAGTGTACAATGGCTGATGATGAAATCAAGGCAAGAGAAAAGGCAGCAGAGGAGCTGTTCGCAAAATTTACGGGCGAAGATAAAGCATATATAAAAAATCTGTCAGTACTAAGAAAACTCTACAATACCATTTTTTCAACCTGGAGAAACTGTCGAAACAGATGATCTCAAAATGGTGGGAAAGCAAGTCTTTACAAAAATATGTGGAAGTCGGCAGAATCCCACGTGGTCTCAAAATAATGATAACTCCAAGTTACGAACACCTAAACCCCATTCTCATCAAGGTGTGAGCTGTTCATAACAGCGAAAGCTCACAAGGAATGTTAAAAATCCTAATCAAATATGCAAAGGTGGATGGAAGCAACCTGCTGAAAGAAATGGATCAAATAACAGACACTATATCCAAAGACCGTGATGTCACCATGGCTACAGAACTGAAGAAAGAAATGCAAGAGAGATTGTCAAAAGGTTTTGTCATGAAGAGGAAATTAGGATGAAAAAGGAAAGGAAATTAGGAAGAAAAAGGAGAGAAAATTTGAAAGAGGCTGTTTGGATTATGAGAGGGGGCAACTCTACACCTTTGCTAGGTGCTTTGATAATTTAAGAAAACAAAGATTATGCTAGCACAATTGTGCCAGGCAAGAAGCCTTAATGAGTGATGTAAGATAACACATGAGATCAGATATGGCTCAAGCAGGCACGAGCTGGAGCTACAGTGCAGATGGCTGTCAGAAATGGACTGTGGGGGCCCCTAGCAGGGCCCCCGTCCCCAGCGGCCTCCGCTTTGAGGCTTGGGGGGCACCTGTAGTGCCCCCCCAAACATCCATGCACCATGTGGCAGGCAGCATGTTTAAAAAGTGTAATTTTCCTATTGCTGCTTGTGTTGCAGCCCGCAGCACAAGCTACAATAGGAAATACGCACTTTCCGACGGCCCTGAAGGTGGTCGTATCCTAATTAGGGAACCGGAACCGCAACTCCTTGTCGGGTGGTCCAGTTTCTGACACGATGCCTGTCAGACGCTCGTCCAACCGGCATCGTAATGAGGCCCTATGATCAGTCTAGGGTTGACATATATTTGCTTATTAGAAAGGCTTCTGAAGTTGTATGAAGAAAGACAAAGAAGGGGTATAATCTCACAGATTAGGCTGCAAAAAAACCTTATATATGAAAGCAATCTATTGGTTGAAGATGTAAATTTATTCAAACAGTTGTCAGATCTTGAGAAGGAATGTACTGAAGCAGGGCCATCCCTGACAGGATCCATTGAAGAACATACAAGTGTAGAATTATCTGCGGGGGTGACATTTCAAAGCAAACTCCTCCTTTATTCCATTCACTATTCATGATAACATTAGTCTCTTCTCTGAAGCTGTAATTAAAGTTTTGAAACACCTACATGGCAAACACAAACCACATAAGGGGAACAAACACAGACAGAGGGAGATTAACAAACTCATGACTACATTGACCAGCAATACTGAATGTGTGGTTAGAAAAGCCAACAAGGGGGAAATGAGGTCCTCTGACCTAGAAAATGGTATATAGAAGAGGCATATAACCACCTTAATGATACTGTATGCTACAGAAAGATCATTCTGACAACATACACTAACCATAGAAGAGTAATACAACAAACTGAAGGGCTGGCATTCGGTTCTACTGAATGACGGTTAAGTAAGGTTTCTCAATAATAATTTCCCTAAACTACCGATCTTCTACTTGATACCCAAAATCTATAAAAACCTCAATAGACCATCAGGGAGGCCGATTATTTCAGCACAGGAAAGACTATTATAAAATACTTCTGAATTTATCAATTTCTACCTAAGGCCATTTGTTTCAAGTTTGACATCTTATATACAAGATTCAACAGACTTTCTTAAAACGATTTTTGATGTAGACTGGAAATCTGATATGTTGATGATAACATTAGATGTCACTTCACCCTATACGAACATAGTCCATGTGCATGGGCTTTGGGCAATTAAGCACCTTTTAAGGGCAAGGCCTATTAGATTTTTTTATGAACACAATGTCATGCTATATGAAATGATAGAGTTTTGTCTAACAAAGAATGTATTTTTTTATGGTCATGTGTATGAGCAGCAGCAGGGGTGTGGCAATGGGCACATGCTTCACCCTCAGTTATGCAAATTTGCATATGGGTGGGTGGGAGGAGCAGGTGGTATTTGAAAAACTGAGAGAATGGACACCACATATCATAGTGTGTGTGAGATTAACCAACAATTTGATTTTGATTTGAAAAGGGCACTCTGCATTAGCATAGCCATTCATCAATGAAGTCAACAGAAATTACGCAAATCTAACATTCACCAATAAGATTAGTGCCATCTAAAGTGAGTTCCAAGATGTGGTGTTAATGGTAGAGAATGTGAAAATCTTAACTAATATACACAGAATGGGAAATAGCACATTGCATGCCTCCAGCTGCCACCCTGAGAGTTTAAAGAAAAGTATATTATATGGGGAGCTGAAGAGCCCAGCAAATCAGATACTCATTTCAGAAACACTAGTACTGATATGAGTAAGAGGTTCAGACAAAGGGGTTACAGACAAAGGGGTTACAGTAAAAGCATTCAGAAAACAGCATTACAGAGAGTGGAAAAACGTAAACATGACAAAGTGTTATTCAAAAAATATTCAGATAAAACACACACTGAGGTCACGAACAGTGTGAGCTTTATTACGTCATACACCACTGACCATTACTCAGTGAGGAAAATAATGTTCCAACACTGGCACTTTTTAAAAAGTGACAGAGTAATAGCAAATACAATTCTTAGTAAACCACTCATAACCTACAGAAAAGCAAGATCCTTTGGAGACAGGTTGGTGATTAATGACATCAGAAGTACTCCGTGGTTAAAACACAGAACTGGATTTTATAAGTGTGACAAATGCAAAGCCTGTAGGCTTGGGAATAAAATCATATCAGTACACACACCATTTTCTCTGAAGTTCTTTGAAGAATTGAAATTGCTAAACTCGATCTTCGATGGGCCAAATGTGAATGGCAAAACAACTATTCGCCAAACACATATCTCCTCAAAGAATACAAGAAACTCATTGTGGAAACGAAATCTGCCTTTTTCTCTAACAAAATACTCAACTCTGTAAATAAATCTGAGGAGATCTTCGGGATTGTCTTGTATTGTCCAACCCAGATGGAGTAACCGTGCCCATATTCCCAAAACAGAACCTATGCAATGCCCTTAAGTCTTTTTCATTGATAAAATCAAGCTGATAAAAGGCAGTATACCCTCCAGTATTTACCATAATGTAACTCCTCTAGAAGACAGAAACCCCACAACTCTCTCTTACTTGCAAGTTATCAGAAAGGATGGCCTTGTGGATCTGTTGAGTAAAGTTGAATCATGATCTCACAACGATACATGCCCCCCCAAAAATATTAAAAACAGTATTCTCTGCCTTCCCAAATTGGGCTATATCCCTCCTTATTTCATCCATTAGCCAAGGCATTGTCCCCAGGTCCTTTAAAGAGGCCATTGTAGTACCGCTACAAAAAAAACTGGCAAAGATGCACTTATTCTAAAAAACTACCGCCCTATTTCCTTGCATCCTTGCCTACCAAAGGTACTAGAGGCCAACATCGTTCATTACCTCTGCTCCTTCCAGAGGAAACCAATTTCCTTAACCACCATCAAGTGGGCTTTTGACCAGCCGACTCCACTGAAGATGTCATTCTCTCTGTAGTGGATGACTTGAGAGAAGAAGTTGATCAGGGCATCACCCAGTCGCTGGTCCTCCTCGATCTATCGGCGGCCTTGACTATGACCTCTGGGTGGACCATGTGAGGGCAACTGGGCTGCAGGGCACTACTGTCCATTGGATCATCTCCTATATGAGAGACCACTCTCAGTCTGTCTTACTGACCCCCTTGAGTTCTTCCAAGGTTCAGTTGAACTGCGAAGTACCCCAGGGATCCTTTCTGTCCCCTCACCTGTTCAACCTGTACGTTCGTCCTCAAGGACACACCTTAAAACAAATGAAGGTCAGAATCTACAACTACACAGATGACATGCAGCTACTCTTCATTATCAACAACTAGTTTGAATCACAGGAAGCCTTTCAAAAGACGATGTGGTTCATCTGTGATTGGATGAACAGCAATCATCTAAAGCAAAATTCGGGAAAAAATAAAATTGTTATAACCAGAAACAAGCTTAATCCTTGGAGTCCCTCATTCAGGCCACCAGCAATAGGTGCTACCCCACAACCTAAGAAATCATTAAAAAGCCTTGGGTCTTTTGTGATGAGGATCTCTCTATGAAGCCCAGCTAGGAGTGGTCACTTGTTCCTGCTTCTTGCAACTCAGAAGAATCAGGAAAATTAGTAAATTCCTTACCGCTGAATCCTTTGTTGAAGTAGACATGGCCCTGGTCATCTCTAGGATTGACTAAGCTAATTCTCTCTACCGAGGTCTCCCCAAAGGCCTCAATCGCAGACTCCAACTTGCCCCTAATTTGCAGCCAGATTAATCTTCCACCAACCTAGACACTGCCACATTACTCCCCCCCTAATGAAAAAAGTGCACTGGCTTCCTGGAGAATAAAGGACCATCAATCAAGACAGGATGCATCATTTTCAAATCCCTCTACAGAAGAAACCCGGCCGCCCGTATTCATAAATGCATCCCCAACCGAAACCTCTGATCTCTCCTCATGAACCTCCTCCCCGTCGTAAAATTTAACAAGAAGAAAATGTGTGGTTCTAGATTCTCAGTGTGGGCCCCCGCATCTGGAACACCCTACCACTTGCGATAAGAACCGCCTCAGCTACATGAGCTTCGGGCAATTGCTAAAAACATGGCTTTTTAAACAAGCATATGATTGAGACCTATTAGCAGCTCACAATATGTCTGCTGTCCAAGTGGCAAGAAACCATTCAGGTGTACGTGCACTCAAAAAATGCTGGTCACATAACATAACCATTTGGACGTGAGATGAAAATCACCAGACACTTCACATGTAAAACAGGGAATGCAGTGTACATGCTGAAATGTAGTTGCGATAAAATCTACATTTGGAGTACAATCCTAGAGGCACACGAAAGAGTCTTACAGAAGCTAAGGGCTATTAAAAATAAGGATAAGAGCTATCCCATAGCGAGGCACTTCTGGAAGACACACCAGGGCAACATTGTACAGTTACAATGCTCAGTGATAGATTATATTCCAAAAAAACAAAGAGGGGGTAATAGGGAGAAATCTATCTGAAGATTAGAAGCATGGTGCATTTTGAAGCTCGATCCACCTCAACTAAAAGGTTTGAATTTTGATACTGAATTGCATGTATTTATTTAACATTTTTCTCTTATGAATGCAGGGTGTTGCTTTGTCAATGCAAGTAATTAATTTTTTTTTTATTTCTGTTATTATAGGACCAGACTATATGAAAACACACATGGGGCAGCCTGGTGTGAGGAGAGTAGGGCAGTACTAAGATAGACCCAGTGGGGTAATTCAATAACTTTTTGATTTGTTGTGTATCTTGTGTTGAAGCTGTTGGACATTGGTAACACAGTCGTATCCCTCTTGGGCGGAATTGGTTATACAAGTGTTGCATTGTTTTCTTTCATTGGGATCAATATATTTGGTTGATTTTATAGATGATGGACGAATATATACAAAATTGCATGAAAAACTGCAAATGTGTAATATGCATATCTCTAAATGCATGACAAGAATGATATTTATGAGTGAGCCCACTGGGGCATAATGTGTTTCAGAAAAATGGTGTAATTGCAAACGCATAACTGTAATATACAATGCGCATATATGATGATGTAATTAATTTGTGAGGTGAGCTCTTTGAGACCAAATATTTTTCACCAGGAGAAACATACGAAAAAATTGAAGCAGTATGTTGGCTCCATATGAGGAGGAGACCACTATTAGGGGTATGCGCCTTATGTTCAAGTAAGTGACGAGCTATTGTAAGATGGCCACTACATGTAGATGGCAGGTGATACACCTTCTGGTCCTTTGTTTATTCTTTGTTATTTTGAATTTGAGTACCATGGGATTTGTTTAAATACTGTGGGCAGCCTAATGCCCGTAACCGTTATCAAGGTCCTGCGAGGATCGAAACGCGTTAGGGGCATTAGCCAAATAAACACAATCTGTGCACACAGAAACTGGGAGTGCCGTATTCTTCTTGATCGAGAAGCGGTTTGTTGGGAGATATATATATATATATATATATATCCATGCTCACTTTCCTTCCCTCTTTGGATTGGAAAAAAGGCACTCACAGGGGTCTTTGTCGTTTAAGCTGCTTTAATTCGTACAGCCAACATGACGCGTTTCGGCTTACGCCTTAGTCTAATGTTTTTCAATTGTGCGCCGAGAGACGACATTTTTTTAAAACATCCATAATCGAGTCACATGATGTGCTAACATGGTCAACAACGACGGACAAGCATATTCCATACAAGTATGAGCGCCATCTTGGTACATATACTTTCTGAGTAGCTCAATACTATACAGCTTGGCCAGTAATTATCCTATTGCTAGATCGACCTTGCTATTAATCCACATTTGCATTATCTTAACTCAATGTTAAAAATAAAATAAAATGTAGCATCACATAGCAAAATTTCAAAATGGGTAAGTTATCTTCCTAATCAAGCTGTGTATCGGCATAATAGCTGCCCGATATTAATTATGGCATTTTACAGTGTATCGGCTAACTCTGTCTATATTAATGTTTTTATATTCTCCCATCCAATGGCAGCTAAACAACTCTTTATTTCGCCGTGTATCGGCTAACCTACTACCCGTTCTGAACATTACATTGTGCATCAAGGACAAATCGATAAAGAATATTTCATTTGAAAAAGACATTCAAAATCAGCAAATTTACACAGAAATGACATTTCTTTTCAATTAACCCAAACATTTTCTTACTTTCCTCGACCATCATTTATGAATTAACACTTAATCACTGAGATGTATAGCTAATTCTTCCCCTATATTCATTCCTTTCGGGGCCTTAGTCTCTAAATCAATTATATATCTCGATTCCAATCTACGTAACCTCATAATCCTGTCCCCTCCCCATATATTATTGGGAACCTGATCTAGACCAAAGTAGCGTAACACTCCCTGTCACTGTGATGTCGCTCTGCAAAATGTCTTGCCACCGGATAGGTGGCATCCTTTTTAGCTATCGCCCTCATATGTTCTAACACTCTTATTTTTATGGGGTGAATAGTGCTGCCGACATACCTTAGTCCGCATGGGCACTCTAGGCAATATACTACATATGTAGTGTTGCACGTCAGAAATTTATTTATGGTCCTCTGCTTTTTTAGACCTGGTACCTTGTACATGAGTGTTCTTCTACTACCTGTGCAGGCCTTTCACTTCCCGCAAGGATAGAAACCTCTAAGATCCCTTAGGGTCCCTCCTGCATTGAACTTTGTTTCCAAGTGACTCTGTACAAGGCTATCCCTCAATGATCTAGCTTTTCTAAAAGTTATAAGGGGGGAGGCTGGGATATCCGAACCAATGATATTGTCTGTCTTAAGGATGTGCCAATTTTTTCTCAATATGTTTCTTAATTCATTGGCATCATCCGAGAAAGTTGTTATCATCCTGAATTTGGTGTTAATTGTCCTGTCTTCCTGCATCCTTTTCTCTTTTAAGAGATTTTCTCTCTGAATATTTTTCACCCTGTTAAATCAAGATATATAATTAGGCAACTTATGACGTCCCTAGTCGCCTGTAATAATGATGTAGTCAGTCAACGATAATTGCTTATTACATTTGACCTCTGTACATCATAGTGCCTGCTATATCTGTTATAATCAAAAGGGAATGAACAGAGTGGAATGTCCAAGCATTGTGGCCTCCCATCGAGATACTACCACATCAAAATAAACCATCCCTATGCCGGAGTACCCAGAATTAAATGATCATTTGGAGGCAGGACATGGACTGGTACATGGGCTGGATGCCCTCTTGATGACTGTGACTGCAGAGGGCTCCCTTTATGCTTACCACCATGGGGCAATTAGAATACCTACTAGGTGTTCCTCTACAGAGAGGACTTGACTCCTATCATGAGTATAAAGATTTTCTATGCAGTTTTAAAACACCCATGGAGTCCAGCCAATACAAGTCATTTTAGGTCATTTAGTGGAAATTCTAACCATGCTTGTTAGATCCTTACACCCTCACAAGGAGGCATTCTTACCTCCATATAAACAAATCAAACACATTTGGAGTCCATCCATCCCTCTAAAAATGTAGGATGGTTGTGGAACAACCTGATGATGAAACATGCCACCTAGGTTCATGGGTGAGGGTTTGTTTTAGACCTGACTGTCTTAGAGTGGTCTTCCCCCAAATACTTTGACTTACATTTTTGCTGCTCTTGTTTCTGTTGGCCCTAAGACTCTGGGCACTTTACCAATGCTAACCATTGGAAATGTGTGTGCTCTCTCCTCTAAACATGGTAAAATTGGCTTACACCCAATTGGTACATGTAATTTACTTTTAAGTCCCTCATAAAGTGATACAACATGTACCCAGGGCATGAAAATGAAATGCTATTAGTGGCCCTTTAGCAATTATTGTGCTACTCACTTAAATAGTTCTTTAAAGATATCTCAGGTCTACCATTTCAGCCTGTGTACAGTTTTAAACTGCTATTTTGACCTGGCAAAATAAACATTTTTGAAGGCCTTAACCTTCATTTTTAATACATACAAGTCACCCCTAGGGTAGGCCCTAATCAGCCCATAGGGCAGGGTGCATTGTATTTAAAAAGCTGGATAGGTACTTTTAAGTTTTGTATGCCCTGGTAGTGTAAACCTCTTAAATTTGTTTTTCACTACAGAAAGGCCTGCCTCTCCCATAGGATAACATTGGGTCACCGTATCACATTTGATGAGTGATAACTTTCAACTGGGAGCAGGTAGAAATCTCAAGTTTGGTGTCTAAAGAATTGCAATTTAAAGCTTTCTTTAATGATGAAGTCGGATTTTAAGTCATTATTCTGAAATTATACTTTTAGAAAGTTGTCATTTTTTGTCCCAACCGTTTGGTGCCTTCAGCCTGGGTCACATGACAAGGTGTGGCAGGCAGTTGGTCTATGTGTATTGCTCACAGACAGTGAGACAAAGGGAAGATAGGTGTTGGCAGAATGGCTCATCTTTGTATTGATGAGGGGGAGGAGCTGTCACCTACCACACTTGCACTTCATAAAGGCTCTGCCTGAGCACACTCACAAAGGGGTTGACACTAGTCTTTTGTAACTCCAGACCAGCTGGGACCCAGGCAGTGAGAGAGGCAATTCCAAACACCTCTAGGGGTGGAAACCTCCAGAACCTTCTCCTACTTCAAAGCTGGCACAAGGCATAAATATTGGATCCTCAGATCCAACTCTTCAGCACACCTCTGGACCTGTGGAAGACTCATAAGGACTGCTGTGCTGCTCTGCAAGAAGGACTGCTACTCTGCTGCATGAGTGAAAAAGACTGGACCTGCATCTTGAACTCAGGACCACCAGAGGGACCAGAGGGACTCTAAGGGATAGCTGTCTGATATCCTGATCAGAGCCTCAAGGATATAAAAGGCTCCAACCACCTTCAACCCAGCACCTAGCCTTTGTCTGCTGTAAGTCCTAACCCCATAGTGGTGCCACCCCAGAAGTGGGCCTGTAGGTGCTCAGCCAATCCAGCTGTGGTCCGGTGAGCATAACCGATGCAGCACAATGCATCTCCTCCCATCTGCTTCAGAATCGCCCAAGCTCGATGCATCCCCAACACTGAATCTCACATCTCAGCCCGCAGTCTCCTCGGAATGACCACTATATGACTCATCCTTGACACAGGCCTTCGCATAGCAAACCCCGTGTCAAAGGCATTGCCTACGATGACGCTGGATTTTGCATTACAGTTTTCACTGAACTGCCACTGCACGACGCATTCTTGATGTGGGATCACGCATGCTCCGCAAATCAAGATTTAAGAAACTTGGTCCCTGTATCCAGCCTGCACTCCATCACAGTCGGCCTTAACTTGTGACTATGTACTGGTCCAGCGCAACCAGGTAACCACAGTTGACCCTTTCACTATTTTTTACCTGAAACTTTGAAATTGCATATGTGTGGTTCTAAGGCATGGATTTTTGTCATTTCAATCTCAAATAATTCATTGAAATTTACTCTGTTTTTCTAATTTGATGTGGGATTTTCCTTATGTTGCGTTCTCACTTCATTACTGTTTGAAGTACTGTATAAATACTTTACACATTGCCTCTAAGTTAAGCCTGACTGCTTTTGTGCTTAGCTACCAGATGGTTATGCACAGGTTAATTTGGAGTTTGCTTGTGTTTCACCCTGACAAGAACTGTGGTAGATGCTTGAGTAGGGTTTTTCTCCCATTAACCAGAGAAACCCATACCACCTTATCAAGAGTATCCAGACAAACCTTATAACACTGTTGGGTACTCCCACACCCAGATTGTTCAGTTTGATTTGGTAGTGATAATGCTTGTGGTCAGTAAGCAACCCAGCAGAAAGGCATAATTAAAGATGCACTTTAAAAACAGACTATTCTTTATTCTGTTCTGTTTTTCTAGAGGAACAATGATAAGCAGAAAGGAGATATTTATGGCAACATGTATGTTGTTTCCACGCCTTAGGTAATTATAGGAAAGACAGAGGGGGCGATTCCGATCTCGGCCGGTAGGGCTCCGAATCGGATTCGGCTTTACCGGATCCGATTCGGAGCCCTGTTTCCCGACCGAACCGTACGCGGGTCCGGCCGAGCGAGTACGATGCGAAATCGCCGACCGACTCGTCCGGGCGTCCCGACCGCTCCGACCGACTCGCTCCCGGCTCGAACCGCTCCGACCGACTCGCTCGGACTCGACTCGCACCGCGCAATGGAGACGTTTCCCGGCCGGGTAAGTACGATGCGCGCCGCGGGCAGTCCGACCGAGCCGCGCCGTCCGGCTCGTAAGAGCTGTCGGAGCCGTACTTTGGGGGTCCGTGTCGGACCCCTGTACGCGTAGCCGCGCGAGTCGCACACAGGGGGACCCATGGGTCCCCCTACCTGTGCGTGTACGGCGCGATCGCTCGCCGCGTACCCGCTGTAGGGGGCGCCCTTGTCCGACTCTCGCACCCATTGAGTCAATGGGAGCCCGCGTACGCGTTGTACGACCGGCTCCCATTGACTTCAATGGGAGTCCGACCGACTCGAGTCCGATAACATACGGACGCATCGTACTCGTTCGGTCGGACTGCACGGGTCCGATTCGGTCGGAAATCTCTCCGGGTCCGGCTCGGTCGGAGAAATTTCCGGCCCGAATCGGAATCGACCCCAGAATCTCTCTTCTTGTTTCTAGATATTCTGAGGTAGGGTTTTTTTTAGTCTGACTTGTTTTAAACTGATTGTAGTACCTTTGTGTTACAAATATCTAACTTCTGTTCGATGTATTTATTTTTGCATTAGAGATACTAGTGTTATTGTTCATGTTTACAGTTTATGACTTTCATGTGAAAGAGTGCCACAGCAAGAACTTAAGAGGTTTGTGGAAAGGGTTTTGGTGTGACCATTTATTATTAGGAATAAAGTACTCCTTTGCATATGTTATAAGGATGTTACACGTAACCTCGGAGCTTCATGACATTATAAAGGAACTCAGCCTTTGGCCTCGCTCCTCTACATGGTCTCAGAACACCTCAGGACCTTTCCATATCCTTGTAATGCAAAGCAGGGGGAAATTTATCCCACATAATATTCCTTTTTGTCATCAAAAATTCTTTTTGTATTTTATTGTCCAATGGAATTCTATTTTGCTTCCACATATTGCTACATCTAACTTTTAAATTTGTGATTCAAGTTGAAACATGGAACATTATTTTTACTATGCACATTTGTTTTTATTTAATCAAGTAAGGCAATATTTTAAAAAGGACTCTTGTAAAGGTCTTTTCACAAAAAAGAATTCAAGTCCACTTAAATATGATTCAGTATATTCAACCATTTTGTCAGTCTGAAATTCACACTATGACGTTATAGTCTTCCCAGAACATGCAATCTATGGTCTGGTCTGGATGGTCTGGAGTCTGTGTAGAAGAGTTCTGTTGATTCCGGCGTATAGGGCGTTGCCATAGTCCAGTCTGCTGGTGATGAGTGCGTGGGTGACGGCCCTTCTGCAATTGGGGGGGGGGGGAGTGTAGTGCACACAAACAAAAATCACAGGGGGTACTCATATTTGAACTTGGATAGAAATTTAGTTATCTCCTAAGTACCAGTCTTTATAGTAGAATAAATTAACCAGTCTTTAGTGGTGTGTCCATTAAGCTACCTAAGAGTTTTATGCATGATTTATCAACCATATTATGTGATGGATCTAGGTGAACTGTGGAAAATATTAAAAGCTTGCAGCGTCATTTAGACCCAGGAAGGAGGAATGATCAAGTATGGATGGTACAGAAGATGTTTTTCAGCAGAAGCTTTAAGGAGATGAGCACAAATTACTTTCATTTTGTTTGCATGGGCAATTACCACCAGGTTCAAGATTCTACTTCATTTTCGTTTGTGAATGTTTAATAACATCCTATGGACAGACCACCATTTTGGAAAGGGCAGTTTATAAGATTTGGCCACAGATTTATGGCCGTCATTTGGCACTGAATAAGAAGCCCGAATACTGCAATCCTCGTCACATTTTATTTCTGGCGCTCCAGGTGGCTTGCAGGGGAAACAACCTTCAAAGTGCGGCTTGAACCACGCTGTGCCTTTACAACGTGGTCCGAGAAACAAATGCGTCTTCACAAAGCATTCCTTTACCACACAAGTCATTACAATGACTTGCCTTAGGGAAAGCATTGTTGGACTAATGTTGGATTTTAAGTCAAACACTTTCCCTGCTGTTGCGCAGACTGGATTTTGAATACTAAACTATACTATTCAAAGTCAGCGTTTTCCCTAAGGCAAGTAGTTGAAACGACTTGCGTGGTAAAGGAATGTGTTCTAAAGACGCATTCGTGGTTCAGACCGCATTGCAAAGGCATGTGTGGTTCCAGCATACAACTGGCTTGCAGTACACCCCTTTGGATGACTGCAAGCACAGGAATAGAAAACAATCAAGGAAGAGAAGATGCTGAAACACGTGCTTAGTGTAATGTCCAATAATGTGCTGATTGGGAGCACTTCTTCCTCTGCATGCATGTAGTGTCTGGTAAGCTCATGATAGGACTCTCTGTGCCATTGTCCACCAGATGTGCCAGATACAATCATCGTCTTTTATTAAAGTTGGAAAATATGGATTAAAGTTAGAAAATATGGAGGGTTTGAGCTGCAAAAGTAAATGTGACAGACTGGTGGTAAAATCACCCCAGGTAGACAATTGGAAGTGATACCTTCCTATTTGGAATTCCTGCTGACGTAGATGCATGCCACTGTGTGATAGGACTCTGTGTCAAAGGACTCTGGAATGGAACACAGATAAAAAGAGCACTTTCATATGTCTAAATGCAGTTTACAATGGAAGATTCAAGGTCAAAATACAGTTATGAGTGCATAAGGTGGTTCCTCTTCTCTTTCATCTTGCTGCACGAGTTCTTTTCTCCCACCTGTCATTTTGGCTTTGTGTAGTCCCACAGGTAAGCAAGGCACATGTCATTTAGGGAATAGGAAGGCAGAATACCCTTCTTGAATACCCAACAATATTAGAAAAATTTGGTGACTTGGCCTGAGTGACTGCACATCTATAATTAATAATAGGTATCAATATAAGTGAATCAAGTATACGAAAGACAAACATTTTCAGGGTGGTGCTATCATACTTTGCACCCAGTCAGCATAGGTGCTTATCAAAAAGACCCGACAGGGTATGTTCATATCATATCAAAAAGAACAAGCAAACAAGCACACACTGGTCTGTCTAGTTCAAAGTCCAACTCGTCTTGAGTCAATCAATAGCTTTGTAAAGAACCAAATCCAATCCACTGTTGTTTTTGCAAATCTTCTTTTACTTCTCAAAGAAAGTCACAGGTGTAAACATCCAAAACACTGCAGTCGACACGTGTTTCGTCCCCCTGGACTTTTTCAAGGCTCGAGGACAGTAACACGATTCCTGTGTAAATTAGTTCATTTAACCAACTCCGTAGTGATATCAAATGTTTGTAGAAAACCTTTCCGAAATGTCCCCTCTACTCCTGTCCGTTTTCCTAAATGTCAGGTAACCTGAAGTTCAGTTTGGACCTTGATAAGTCTGCTTCTGTCTTGTTCACTGGCACCAAATGAACGGCGTGTTGTTGACTACCCAACAATACTGCAAAATGTAATGTTTTCTTTATGTTTTCCTGAAGCGTTAGTGCAGTTTTCTTTCACCAGTGTAGTTTCAGTCAATAGCACTCAATAAACCTCTCCCTGATTAAACTAAAATGAAAATGCTATTACATGTCCAAGTATTGTTCCAAATTCCCTATCCACACAGACACTGGATTAAAATATTCAATTAAACGTAGAGGAGAGAGTGAGCCCCTAAATCAGTGCCCCATCTACTTTAAATACTTCCGATAGTCTTGTATCACTTGCATTGGGCTGTGACCTACTCTCCAGACCATACCATCTGGGGACCAACTGCCCAGTTCTCCCTTGAAGCAGTGTACATTTGTGTCTTTGTCACGGTTGCCTTGCCTCTCTTCTTTGCATCCCGTACACTCCTCAACTTAAATTCTGTTCTATGCATTTCACTAATTGTTCACTTTTCTTTCAAACCTTGTCTGGTCACCTTCCATCTCTCTTCTGTATCTTATCATCTTTTCGAATAATGTCCGTCTTTGTTCTTCCTTCCTCCACTTCTTCCAGAGAGCCATAGCTGTTGTATTGTTGCGCTTAAAAAAGAGCCCCACACCTGGCTCCACCCTGTGTATTCTTGTCAGCTTAATCCTGAATGAGACCTGAAAGTGACTGAGAGGAACCCGACTTCTGTCCTGGTTCCACCTGATCTCCATCTGTGTCAAACAATAAGAATTATCAATGTGATGGACTGCGTTAGTCTCTGCCCTGTCAATTCTTACAAAATATAATGTTGCTGTGGGTGCGAGAGCTGTATTTCCGAATTGTTCCTTGCTTGTGGAGTTATTTCTTAAATGGTTCTGCGACTTAAAAGGACAAGGCTAATAGGTTTATATTTTAAATTGCTCCATCATATGCAGCATGTTAAATATGTAGTTGTGGATAGCAGAAGCAGAGTTTCTGAAGGGACCATATCCAAGGTTTTGCAGTGTGATATAAAGGATCAAATTCACACAGGCCCTCCAGTACCCTAGAAAAGTGTGTAATTCTCTTCTTAATTCACCTGGCAACCAAGGAAAGTTCTTGTCATAAGAACTTTGAAGTTTAATTTTATAGCAAGACCGGAGGCTCCATTTTGCGGCCAGCATCTTGTCACTGTTCACAGGAGCCATGCTGTCACAAACAAAAGGATTACAAATTCCACAATGACTGTGAAGACTTAGGCACACTGGCTAATAAAACTATCAATGCAAATGTTTATTTCTAAAACCCAGCCTAGAGCATAAAATATGAATGTTAACCACACAAAATATGAAAATAAATGTAGTAATGCATGACATGGCCAGTGAAAACAATATAAGCATTCACAACATAGTTAGCAAGTCAGCACCCTATTGCTACTTCTTAGCAGTATGTTAAGATTTAACATAATCAGAAAATTGCAAACCTGTAAAATTTCTAAAGATGGGTTGCACAGCTTACCTTTTCGGAGTAAGAAATAGCTGTTTTGCTATTTTCTGTCACTGCCCTGGCCCACGAATGATTAGCAGTGCAGGGCTTTAAGCCACACCTTTGTGCCACAATCTGAGACCTGGAGTACCCCCGACTGGGGCTAGTTTGTTGCAGCAAACCGGTTTGACCTCTGGCCTCATAGGTCCATCGCAAAGCCACTCCAACTAATGTTAAGGTACCTGAGTTTTTTATATTATCTGGTCTCACTAAAGTCCCAATGTGCAGATACCTGGGTTTTTATAGTATCTGATCTCACTAAAGTCCCAACAAAGACAAAATAAGTATGGTGATAGATGTGTCATCTCGATTCGCATGTTGATATTTAGCCTTCACTGTAAGCATTTTAACATGGCAGTGACCATAACATAAACAACGAAAATTGGTCAGCCTGGATAAAAAGACATAATACTAACATTTCTTCGCTTGTCTAAAACTTCACACTTTCTACTAGAAAGAAATAAAAGAGGCTATAGGCTAACACAGGATATAGAATGCACATCAATGCTTCCCACCTTTCCTTGTTCAGGTCTCACCCGTTAGAATACTTCTGGGGTTCTACAGAGCATGGTCGCTTAAGGTGGCTTCTTGCTGTCTGCTTGCAGGATGCACATCTCTTTTGTATTCCCTGATGGGCACCATCTGTCTTTTAGTTGGATATGCTGCTGTAAATCAGGAGTCTTCCTCCTGCATTTGTTTATTCGGGCTGTATGCAATGCAACTTCTGACTTATTGAGGGGATTACAGTGCATTCGTTTTGAAGGAGTAAGTACTTTTTTGGGCATGTTATCCCATTTTGTTAATTTGCTTTGCTTATAACTTCAATTAACTAAAAATGTAAATAATGGCTGGGCACAATCAAGGCGACAAAACCAAAAACCAGGAGCAGGATTATGTGTTTGAAGAAGAAGAATTAATTTAATATAATTTGTATTCATTTTTACATGACTCAGTAGGTGCAAGCTGCTATGACATCTTCCTTACAAAATGTGACTTCTAATATTGGTTAGAAGTAATTTACTGAGAAATTGACTTTTCTTGCTGGCAGTAGCATTTCCTTGGTAACTCATGGTCTCACCAATAAAGCAGGGACAAGTGTAGTGGGGATCATAGAATACTTTAAAAAGTGTCAAATGCCCCTCAAAATCTAAGACTATGGCTCCCTCTCAATCATCCCAAGTAAAATGGATATCTGATGCAGTCTGTATTGTAATTGGTGGACTCAAGCACACAACACCATTTACTGTAGGCCAACATTGCGACTCTTAAGCCTCATGGGAGGATTTAAGGCAAGAAGAAATCTCATTTTGTTTTTGAGAGTTGCTGTCAGAATAATGTTGAGGGTTTTGAGGATAATGGTGATTAGAAAGAGAATGTTGATAACATTCATAATGATGATGACAATAATATATTATATGGTGATTCTTTTGACTGTGGAGGTGATGTAAGTCATGGTGACAATTTTTCTGATTGACCCTGGGCCCATGACAGACTAATATTTGTGGGGTGATTCATTTTCAAAAGACATTGCTAACATGTCCGGGCAGATTGTGCTGTTAAACACAAACGGGCAATCTGTGTTCTATTACAACACCCTAGCTGCTCTGAGTGGGTCAATTCTGATAATATGGCAGAATATATCACACTTAGGATGGCTTTATCCCAACCCACATTTCCCAGACTTAGAGAAGAATTTACAGGCCTTTTATGCCACACAAATTTTCAAAAACTCCATATTTAGATCCTAAAATATTAAGATCTCTGAATAGGAATGGGAACAGCACAATGAAAGGTACTGATAGGGCCTGGGTATCCTGGCTGGATAAATTGTATGGTTGAGCACATTACTAAGGCCTCAGTCATGGTGGAGCAAGTCAAAGAATCTGGGGAAACAATTAACCCTGACATTCTCTCTAACTGGACAGAGACATCTTTGTGTGTTTTTGGGCAACACTAATTCAGCCATATTGCAAGAGAGGCAAAAGGAGTTGCTATTACAAATTGATTGAAAACTCACAGCCCTGTTGAATTCAGAGGCTTGGTCCAGAAGCTCAGGGACAACTCTTTTATGAAAACACAGATATATTACCAATACTTCTCCTCTAGACAAGGCAAAAGTGTGCTTAGGGAAGGGCCTTCTTCCCACAAAGGAGAAGAGGAGGCAAATTCCCACATACAAGAGAGGTGGTAATAACTAAGGTAAGTGTGTTAATGATGTAACAAAACAAGGTGAGTGTGCTTTCTCTTTCCCCTCCCACTATGGTGGCAAGACTGTGTCGTTTATTCACAAATGGAAAAACAATAATGACAGATTTGTAGGTTCTGCAGACTGTGCAAGGGTTTCAGATAGAATTCCAGTTTCAAGAATACTTTCCAAGCCCCATTCATTTTTCAGTAGACACATCAGATCCAGATTCATCAAAAAAGATATAAGAAGGGTTCAATCACAATCTGTCAAATCCATATGTCAGCTAGTCATATTAGCAAGTCTGTTAGACTCTTACATTCATGCAGTTTTTCCAAGTCCACTTCATTATTGTTCTCTGCATAATTTAAAGAGCAGAGGTCTTTACTACTCAGATCGGGTTCCCCTATATTTACAAACATTAGAAGAGGTAATTTAGTAGTTGGATAGTCTAGAGGCTGGAACAGGTAAGCAACATTTGTGACATTCCAGATCTAGTTTTAGAATCGGATGCCAGCAAGTGACAATGGGGTGCTCATTGTGGGCAGTTCTAGACTGGATGACCAGGGTGAGAGAAGTAGTCATTAATCCATATAAATTGTTAGGAGCTTCTTGAATTGCCTTGGCAATTCACAGTTTCACAAAGGACAGAGGAAATTGTATGATCCCTGTGTGGATGGGCAATATCTCAGTAGTCAAGTACATCAATCTACTAGCAGATCTAGCGAAGGCATTCTGGGACGTCTGTAAGGGGAGGCAGAGTTCTTTCTAGGAACCCTCAGTATAACAACAGACTGTTGTTCCAGCCACCTAAGGGATTGCAGCGATTTAAGGGTACACATGAGGGCCTTTCATAAATTGCTAGAGCTTTGGGGTCCTTTTATCACATAAAACATTTTGCCTTCCATCTGAGGAGGAGATTATTCTGGCTTTACAGTTTTAGCTTGGATCCTCAAGCAATCATTTAATGTTTATTTGAAAGATTGGTCAACAGGCAACCATTACACTTTTACACTTTTTGCCATGCTTTCCAGGTGTCTTTCTCAGATTTACAGGCAAGAAGCACATGTAGTTCCTTTTAAAGGACTCTGCTGGGGTTCCCATCTCTACTGAAGTGGTCTGTAGACAGTCTGATCCTTCTACCATCTAATCTCCATCTATGGATAGACTCCTGGGGACCCAGAAATGAAATGATCTAAGGCTAGGAATCTTTCAGGGTGGCCTGGATCTCTCAGGGCTATTGGCAATGGCTATTGGCTGCATTCAAGCATCTTGGGCTGGGGGAACTACAAAAGCCTATTGATATTCTATCAGATTTTAGTGCAGCTGGTATTTAGGGAGATATTTCAACCCTACATGCAATGAAGGACAAATCTCCACATGTTCGGTGCGTCCTCCTTTTCCTGTGATGGCCACTGCCTCCGTCACCGTGTGTGCTGTGTAATTGACTGGAAACTGGCTGTCCTACACAGCGGAGATACTGATGCAGAAACTCTTTAAACCCGATCATAACCCTTTTTTCTGGCTAATTTATTGCTTCTCTGTTGCTGCGGTACAAAGGCACTGTAGAAGGGAGGACAAAAGCTTAAAGCTTAAACACAGTGAGGTGTCAAAGGGTGGTGATGTAAAGCATGCAGTGAAGCGCTCACAGTGCAATGATATTCTTGGCATCTGTTGTGCCAACTGTTTGTTCTTGGTGATCACAATATGCAGTGGCATCTAAATGCTCCATATAGATGCTTGTGGTACATGTTTAAGTGCCCAAAGGTGATTTACTGCAGATTTCTGTCCCCCTTTCCCTCAAGATCAGTACTAATTGTAGAGTCCTCCACCTTCATACAAAATATGCTGTGGCCTGATTTCAGTAGCTGCTTTGGAACTTTGCGAAAGCTGTTTTCTTTTATTCCATTTTGGGAGGGTGATTTTTTCACATAAAACCACTAGTTCCTCATGGTCCAAGCTGTGGGGACCTACCTTCGGCGATGTTTAACAAGTCTGCAAAACTCTCAAAAGGTAACTAAGCAACCATGTCCACAGGATAAAGTATTTTTTTCTGGTTGGTTTAACTTTGCACTCTTCAGCACTTTTGGATAAGGTTAATCTTGGTTGCTCTCTGCCTTTGCTGCTGTCTCAAGGAGAACTCTCCAAAGAACCCTTCAGAACCACCAATGGATGATTCGACTACAATCACGGCTTTATCAGTTAGTACAGCATTTTAGTCCCAAAGGCCTATGACACTAGAGAACATTGCATTCATATCTCTATCTCCTAATGTTTTCACTTTTACTGAGATAATCAGCGTAGTAAGTTTTTCTGTGGCTCAATCTGAGACAGTAACAGTCACTACACCTATGACTGCAAGTCCATTTTTTAAAGATGTTTTCCCTTATTGCAATCATACAAATCAGTATCAAAAACTGTTATTGATAAAAAAGAGCCTGCTGTTGAGCTATATGAAGCAACCACTCTTACAAAGCTGGCTTGCCTGAGGGACAGGGCCACTTCTTACACTCCCTAAGCAATGTTGAATGCGTTGTCAAGCATTATTGGCACTGAACAAAACATCTGAGCATTTCCTTCGATTTTTAAAAGAAATTTGTTGTAATTAAAAGATACCCTCTTGGTAAACAGAAGTCAAGTAGCCAGTTCACATAGGATAACAAGTTATAGGTTTATTGAAGAAGTTATAGCTTGGGTTACCGATTGCATAGTAAATACCCCCACCAGGAGCAGCATCCTCACTGCTCAGCCCACTCTCTCTGACACTCCACAAGGCACTCATTAACATTCCATGACATCACACACTGGCTGAGCAGCAGAGATCAGAGAATTTATGGCGAGGATGCATTGCAACTAACAGCAGGTTATAACATAACTCCTTCCCTTAGAAAATAAAAAGAATGCAACAAAACTGATGGAAACAGAAATAAGCCATACAAGACTTAGATAAGTCCTAAACATTATTCAGACCATGGTCAAATCAGACCCCATCCACACGAACCAAAAGCCCCCCTGTACACAGGTCACACAGAACCCATCCAACCATACCCTTTATCACTCGCCCTATGCCGTGCTCTCTTGTCACACCATGGACATACAGACAACACACCCTCTACTGCACAATTACCCTCTACTGCACACAAATGACACTATACTTCTATACTCACCGCCTATTGCACACTATTGCAGGACCAGGTAAATACATGGCAGACCTCTACTGCACACACTTTTTGTTAAACATACCACACACTCCCCCTATACTGCATGCTCTTGCAGGCTTAGGGACTAGCACTACACATTGACACCCTATTGCATATTTATTGCAGGACTGGGGAGCTAAACACTCACCCTCTACTGCATACACTTGCAGGACCGGGGATAATTACACCATAACGTGCCTTCTCCTGCACATCCTCGCAGGACCAAGGTCACATTTCATAACATTTCATACACTTACCCTCTACTGCATACTCTTGCAGGACTAGGGGCTTTCATGATACACACCCTCTACTGCATACCCTCACAAGGCCAGGGACATAAATGGCAAAGCACATTGCATGTACACACATGTAAAAGCATTTTTACTGACTACAAATCTAGATCGGAATAAAATGAGCAAAAATGTGAAAAGCAACAGAAATTACATGTAAAGAACTCAGCATACTGCACATGTTCTCTGGCAGCAACCCTCCTCTCCAGTAAGCAACATCTCACTCTAACATCCACATAGCACACTGCCTGTAGATACGAAATCACAGAGTATCAGCTCAGCATGAAACCAGTGTGGCAGTCTCTTCACTACCTCACTTTTTGTTTAACTGGTCACTGGTGCTGCCAAGTCCCAATCTTTTTCAATCAGATATCACATCCACTCTAAAAGCGACTCCAAAAGCCCCAAGATGCGCTTCTCAAGTCTACATAATGGCTCCGTACACTGTCCTGACTTCAAACAGTTCTGTTTACTTTTCCCCACATCAATCTGCATCTTGACTGCACTTTACCCCAAACACTTTGTGGGCGATCCAGAACACTGAAGAATGCTCAAAAATGCTCTTATATACGTTAGATACGTAGTGACTCCAAGTTACTCAGCAGCTACCTTGCATCTCACAACGCCACTCCAATATCCCATAATTTGCTGCTCTAATGCCCTGTTGTGACCACACTTAAGAATGTAACTCGCATTCCAGTCCTGTTCCCCCGTACGCCTTAGCCGCTTCCTGGTGCCATGCTGCCGACGTGCTGGTGAGCATTCTCAAAACGGCTCTAAAGGAACTGCTGATCGCATTATAGACCTTAAGTGACGTGGTTTGTCACTACTGCACAGAGCATGCCCGCCTCGCGCCTTCCATAATGCCACGCACAATCCTTGAGCTTGGCAGCAGCGCACAGTAGAGTAACAGCGCGGCTCAGCTCTTAGCAATGCTTTTCTCTGTAACATAAGATGCATGTGCTTGCTTTGAAAACATGCTTCACATGCCAATGCCAATGAATCCTGCTTTCCTCAATAACAGCAGCACAGTCTCACATGTCTGAATGCTCGACGAGAGAGGTGTGGCATAGCAGCCATGGTGGCTGAGTCCGGAGCGCGGGGCTAAGAGAACGATCCCCAGCGTCGGAGGCAGATCAGCTCAGCATCATGTGACTCTGGGCAATAGCTCACTTAATCTCCCCAATGGCCCCCAACACCTTGAGACCCTTAGGGGTGATTAGTTCGCACTTAACAAATACCGGGTTTAATGCTCACGACCCCAACTGTTTAGCATGGGGTGGGGGCTCAATTCAGGTATTAAATGTTAATAGCGGCAGGCATACAATCAACTATGTCAGCCCTTCCAGTGTCTTAACTCATTTACTGCCAGTACACTCACCGCTGGTATGTCTTCACTTGCCGCCACTCCACTCCCCACTGTGGTGCCTGGCACAAGGTGCATGGATGTTTGAAAAGTGCCTTTTTCTACTGTGGCTTGTGCTGCGGCCCTTTTCCTGGGCCACAGCAGAAGCTGCAGTAGGAAAAGGCATTTTATGACTGCGTGCACAGTGGTCATATCCAAATAGGGCGGACGGGACCGCAGACTCATTGTTGGACGGTTCCTGCCCAAACCATGGCAGTTGGCGTTCTGACCACCCGCCATCGTAATGACCCCCATAGTGTTTTAGACAAAATGGCCATAAAAAAATGGAAAGCTAGTGGCTTTTTCAAGCCAATTGATGTTTTGAATGGTGATAATTGGAAAACCTGGGGATGAAATACAGCCAGTAGTAACATCAGATATAAAATGGCTCCAACTGATGTATAATGCTATATACTACATTTAAGACTATTGATCCAAGCTCGATATAGCTTAATAAAGAGCTGGTCACAAATTCATCAGAGCACCAGTATCAATATCCGCAGGGAGCTAAAAGAAATCTCATGAATATTAATGAAATCAATACATTTTCTAAAATTGCTAATAAATGAACTAAGGAGAATGGGCTAAATAGGAGAATGTGGTTTTGACTGATGTAGTTTGCTACACGATTAATCAATTTTCTGTTTTAAGGGATGCAAATTTTCATAAAATTGACTTTATTAGAAATGACTGATTTATCGTACGCCACAATTTTTAAAACATATTACCATGAATTTTCTTTTCATTGCTTCAGATTTGAATTGTTAGAGATTGTGAATTGGTCTAATATATGGTGTTGCCATTTCTTCAATAGCTTTTCACACTCAATATTTGAGTATCTGGAAGAACATCTTCTGATTAAAGATTTTTGCCATTCTATTTTAGCCCTTTTGGGATTTTTTCCTCTCAATATGATGCCTATGAGATGTCATAGATTCATTTATGTATGTATCACTGTTGGTTCCACACTCACTCTTACAACAAAAATGGAGTACTAAAATAATTACTTCATTTTTTGACTAGTTTACAAACATGAATAGAGTTAAACAACGGACAGCTGCTAGCCCAAAGTCTTTGTCTTTGGAATTATGTCTCCATTACTTGATTGCACTATGCACTTTCATGGTTTTGTGCATACATATATGTTTCCAATGCTTAATTATACCATAAGTTTTGTAATTTCTAAATTGGATTTCTGTATGTATGTTTAATTGAATACTTTATCACCGAATAAAAACAACAAAACATAACTAATTATAATCACTTTTTGACAAATGTCACAGCAGTTCTTAATATCCTATCCTTGTTGATAGCTCACCGAGAGTCTTTTAGAACTATTAATTATTATAGATCAGTGATATCAATGGATCATGAGTGTATTGACAATAGACCAAAGAGCAACCTTTTGTGTGTAGGTTGTTTTAGGCTGTTTGTTACCATAAGCCACCTAAAGCCACTTATGCTTCACTTTGGAATATTAACTTTGTCCTTCAACTGTTTCAGGGATGGTCAGGCAACATTTCTATTGCTCTGAAAATGCTGTCAGCAAAATTGGTTGATTTTATGCCAAAGAGATTCTTGAATAAGTTCTTTGGATATCACAAGGCAGTATTCATAACAGGGAATAGCCTTGTCGATCACAGACATGCCAAAAACACTTCATCCTCAGGGAAATGTCCATATTTTCCTTCCCACATCAAGTTGTGCATAGTGTGATGACTTTAAATATAAAAATTGAAAACAGTTAATTAGAGAATGTCCTCTCCTCATTTACTGATTTCCTTTGGAAGCCATATGCGTCTGTTTCTTCTCCAACCTTAGCAATATAGGTTAAAGAAAAATGGGATTAACAGGGTAGACACTAGAAACTTTGGTGCTCATTTTACAAGTGGTGCATTGGCCTAAAAAACTTTCTGAACTATAACTAAATTGGAGGACATTCTCAGATCTATTGACTGCTGCAGGGTTTCTACATATAAAGCCTTTTATCACAAGCCAGTGGTTGACACCTCTGTGACGGTGATAAATGGGCTTTAAACAAGGAAAACAGAGCCTCCAGTTTTACTATATTATGCAGATTTACCTATCTAATATGGTGAAGGTAAGTCCTAATTTTCTACGGTTCGTTTGTACTTGTGCAATCCACCATTGGCCTGTTTTATTTCACCTATGATGTTTGTATGCATATACATTTTATATGAATGAACTGTATTATTTATATCTTTTGTTTTTCTATGTGATTTATATGGCATTTGGCCAAAATATAGTAACTTGACTGAGAAGCCCTAATTTTGTTGAAGACACAGAGATAAGTATTATTCCTCCTCTAGGTATTGGCATAAGGATGCAGTCTCTATGTCCCGTGGTTGAGTGTTCTAATTTTCTATATTTTCTCTGTCTTTCTTTTAGTCCTGGTGTCCATGATGCAAAGTGCCTCTGGAGGTCTCTATAAAACTAAACGAAATGGAATCAACTAATCAAAATCATATTCGAGAGACTGGAGTGTCATCCTGGAGTGAAGAATTTTAAGTTGTGCTGTTTATGTTCGGTTTTCTTTTCCAGTTGTTATTCTTTTCATAGACTTCACATCAAAGAAAAGAGGCCAGGGAGATTCAAATGAGGCCCTGTATAGACTATGGAGGATTCTCATTTGGAGATCTATTCAATGTTTGCAGGTCATCACAGAAATTGGCAGGATTTGCAGTACTTTCAGTTTGCAAAAGAGTGACTACTACGAATAAAGTGGCAAGACAGCATAATATTTGTCTCTGGATCTTTAATAAAAATCAGGACTTACATTCACTACAATATATATAAAAATCTGCATTATCTTGAGAATTATACAGAATTGTCTAGTTCTTGTAACATATGAAAGATCAAGAATGATTTCATTTGTCTGGCCCATGTACTTCAGACCATCCAAGGGTTGATACATTCAGTTTGTGTTCTAGCTCAAATGGTGTATAATATCACTATCAAAAAGTGATAAAATCTGAACAGTGGTTTATGATCCTGTACTTTAGCTTACATAATGAATGCATCTGCATGTAAAATACTATTATTTTAGGAGTCTTTTTATGTATCCTTCATGTTCTAGTGGATATCTGTTTATAGAGGCTCCACATGCCAGGTTCCCTCTAATTTATCTGCATTTGGCAATAAAGGGCCCCTGTGCGTTGAAGCCAAGGCTGCATGCACTGAAAGCACACAGCAACTCTCTATGCACGTGGGTGCAATGTATGAGCTACCGCAGTCAGTAATGTTTGCCACATCAAAAGTGTTTGAAAATAAATGTAAAGGGGAATTTAGCTCATTCATATTTGAATGCAACAGTCACATTTGAGGGAGATGTTCTAATACATCTCTATCATATATTACAATGTTTAGATCGGCACCCTCGAAGAATGGATTATTTATTCCAGTAGCATTTGCACCCACCGACACAGAAATGACAGAACTCAAATGTTTGTACTGATATGTAAATGTAATTGGAAAGT
The DNA here is from genome assembly GCA_963921515.1 of Calotriton arnoldi. Classification (NCBI taxonomy): domain Eukaryota; kingdom Metazoa; phylum Chordata; class Amphibia; order Caudata; family Salamandridae; genus Calotriton; species Calotriton arnoldi. The sequence goes on along the minus strand of CAWUFW010005371.1, from coordinate 43,434 downwards.
GTGGCATCTCATGCCCCAATGAAGCCAACTATTGCTTATGCCATTTTTTTGCTGTCAAGCCGTAACTCTCGTCTGTGTGTATTTTTATCATATACACATTGCAAGTATTTCCACCTGCTAATAATTTCTCTTTATTGTTTGCATTTCTCTTTTTTGGGTGAGTTTTCTCGTTTTACACTGTTCTTTAGCATCCTCAATTAGTAGTGTTCTAATTCCGTCTTTCATTTTCCTTCATTTCAACTTATTTTCTTTTAAATGTCTTTGCTATCACCTATTTTAACATAATCATTGAAAATAAATATTTTATTGATGTGTTCCACACATTTAGGATGGGATAATAATAAAGTTTTCAGTCTTCATTTATGTTGCCTATTAGAATGCAAACAGGTAAGTTCATTGTGAATTGATACAATCACATAGTCCAGTATTGAAATAACCTAAACATCTGGCATACTTCACAAGTTTTCGAGTAAAATAGATGGGATTAATGAAAGTAAATGGGATATATAACTCTCTGAATAAGGGCATTCTTTCCAGAACTTTCAAGTAAACAGGAGTTATTAAAACTTTTCTGCAGTAGAGGGATTCTTTCAGAAGATTACAAGAGTGGGAAGATACTGCCAATGTTATTTTATGTGACTAATGCAACAAACTTATGGAAAATTACTTTTTTTTTATAGAAACATTTGTATTTTCATATCCATTGAAAAACAACACAACCAGTCGCTCAGTCGAAATACTTAATCTGTACATGAAATTTCTCAATACCCCCAACCCCCTACTTTTTAAGTAGACAGGAATTATTAAAACTTTTCTAAGGTAGAGGGATTCTTTCAGAACATTTTAAGATTGGTTGGATACTAATAATGCTAATATATGTGACCTAAGTGAAATTCTTATGGAAAAGTATTAAACCATCCTTTTCCATTCAAACACAGAATTGTCGCTGTAGGATTTTATTCTACATAAAATTGAAAGTGACAGTGATAAGGTGGAAAATAGAGAAAAATAGAGAAAAATACTGGAAGGAAATTAAATATATTCACTGCTTGATTTTCAACAGTTGCTATGCAAATTGTTAAGAGGAATGGAGTGTGCTTGTTAAAGGGGTAAGAAGATTGAAGTTTCAACATAAAAAAAGCATTGCTCTCAGTTTCGAGTCATTTCACTTCATTATGCTGAAATATGTAGAATGGGAGGACAATCACCAGAGATCTGTGAAGATGGAAGGGTCTAATCCCTGGTGGAGCTAGTGCACATGAATTGGATCGGTGAAGAGAAAGCAAGGAAAAATTACACCAAAAATAGAGATTTTGCAAAGATAGTGTTTGTTGCTGCATCACATGATATAAATGTATTTTCAAGGGGTACACAACTTTGTAAGAAATTGCCTAAGTGGCTTAGTGAAAAGGCATGGAAGCATGTCAATATAGGCAGACTGATTGATGAGGGGATATTGTATGTGTAAAATTGCAGAATTTAAGTTAATAGTCTCAAGAAAAGGAGTAAGAGGAAAGAAATCATTCATTTTGAATGGAGATAGAAGTAGGATGAGAATTGTAATGGAGAGTTAGCTTTGTAGTGTGTTAGGGAGGAAATATAGCTATGTTCAAGGCTCAGCTGTTAACATTTTCTGGAGTTAGCCATAGAGGGGATACCTTTTTAACATTGAGAAATACAAACATTAAATAATGCATATATTAGAATTATCAGAAGTGGGTAGTTGGGCAGCAAAATGGATTCCACGGAACAGTGAATTCTACTGTGATAAGTTACTGACCAATGCATTATTTTACTGGTCTGCAACCAATTAATGTTAATTTTATAGCATTTAATTTAGGAACGTAATCATATAATCAGCCTGTTATTACAAATTTCCTTCCCTGGTAAGTAGAGAAATATCTGAAGTACCAACATTCTCCAATCATCATGATTTTGTTCTAGTGGACACTTTGACCCACATATTCAGGAGGTGAAGCAGTGATTCTCGGTTACTAAAAAGTATGAACTGTTATCATGAGTCAACATATTTTGATTTCAGAAAACATGGTGTAAAGAGTGAATTGTGGAGGGATTTTTATGTCTGTCAGATTTTTTAAAAGATTCCTGATGGATGCATCTCAATACCATATCATACAAGATCACTGGCATCCAGGAAAAACTGCTTCACCTTTGCTCTGCAACATATTTTCATGGATCAGCTGGATTATGAAATTTCTCAAATGATTGGTTTTGGTTCCCTTAACTTTTCACCTGCAGCAACCCAGAGATTGAATACTTTTAATCTGTTTTCTAAGTCCTCTCTCTCTATTGGATCAAGTTAACCTATTTTTTTTTAGTTCTCTCATATTTTTCTTTTAATTACATCTTCCTGCAGAGCACTGAATCCGTTTTCTGCTTCTTACAAATTGAGTATGTTTCCCCTTAACTTTCACTGCTGTAGTGAGAACATGGGGAAAATACCCCAGCACATTAAAGTTAAAGCATTAAGTGAAAATGAATATGGAAGCAGCTTAATACTTCAGAGAACAGATAAAACTGTGGTTTGTAAGATGGTTGGCTTTAGAAGTTTGTGCATACAGCGCACAATACTAAAACAAGCTGGCATTGGATCTACAGAAATATGTACTAACACAATTACAATTCAACAACCATGCACTGGGTGGCTTCCACATCCTATACCCTCATACTTTGGGATCCTAGGGGCCATCATGACAATAGTGGCTGCTCATTAGCTGAAAGGAGAAGTCTAAACAGGTGCTAAATTGCAGCTGAAAAGACAATGAAGCTGCTTCAAAGATATTGTCCAACAGCTCTGAGGCTAGTGGAGACAATGACTCAACAGCCAAATGGTGGCAAGCGTGTCAGTAAGCAAGGAGCCAGTAATGTAATTGCAGAGTTTGAATAGAGAACTTTGCTAGAAAAGACAAAGAATGATCAGTGTTGAAAGACTGAATTTGCAGATCACTGATTTTGTCTTCTACGTAGGCAAAGTAACTGACCAGAACGTTATGCAACTCTGCCCAGATGAAGGCATAATTTATTAAACTATTATGCAGAAGAAAAAACACTTACTAGGAATACATGAAATAGAATGATTAAAAAAAAAAGATTCAGATTGATAATACATGATAGAGGGATGAGCGGTGAAAAAAAAAGAGATAATTGGTCTCAACCATGTCAAAAAAGCAGAAATAGCATCATTAAATTATAAGGTGGTGCCTGTCAGATGTGAGAAATAAACCAAAGATTAACATGTATAGGGGATGAACATAGAAATCACATTATGGAGCTTTGCTGAAAAATGAAATGCTGTGAAAACTAAATTTATAGAAACAAATCTGAAGGAAAAAAAATGTGCAAATAACTCAAAAAAACAACTCAATGAATATGAAATTCCTACTAACAAACAGTTTATTGTGAAACGTGTATTCATAGCAGATGTGCACTGGATTCGATTTTTCTGACTGTGGAAGTAAGTGATTGAGGATGGGATGAGTATAGGTCCGGGAAATAAATGCGGCAGGGATCGCCTGTTACTTCTGCCAATCCTGAGCGTGGTATGCGGGTTGAACAGATTATATATTAAGAAACTCCTGCAACCACCTTATAGAGAGGATGGCAGCACAGCATAACTTCTGAGCTTTGCACAGTAGGCCTTCCACTCGCCTCTGTATTCTAGGGAGATACGTTTTGCATCTGTATTTAGTGGGAAGTAGGTGTTTGAATTGGAAATAGCATGAAAGGAAACCTCTCAATGATGTCTGGTGGAAAGGAGTTACAGGTTACTGAAATTTATGTCCCGAACGGCACAAGACACTTAGATCTTTAAATGGAAAATTATAATATTCTAAATTTGAAGAGTACGTGATTAAGGGAGGAAGGCATTCTGTTGTACTGAAGTACAGGTCAGTCTAAGCAAATTTGAAACTATTTGACTATAGAAATTTTCACAAGACAAAATCTTCAAATTTTGAACCTCAAATGGCACAACAGGGAAACAACAAAAAATGCCATTAATCAGATTTTCCCAGCTCACTGTCCCTTTCTTCTGGCAAACCAGTTTAAATTTAATGGGCACATCAGAATAAAAGTTATTCAGTCTAAATAAATAGGCCATAAAAGTACAGTGAGAAAAAACATTAAAATGTGACTAATATCTATAAGTGTCTTTGAAAATACATAATAAAAGCAATTCTTAAAAAGCACTGTCAGTCCTTGGCACTACCCAATACGTGGGCACTTAGAGTGAAGGCCCCTAATGCAGCAGGGGGTCAGAAGCAAATTCCAATGACTGTAAGACTACAATAGGACTTGATTATCAATGAAGCCAGGAAACAGAAAAGAGTTGTTTGGAAAGGGAGCTAAGAAGAACATCTTTTTCATTGCCCAGAGCCTGGACATTATAAAGCTCACAAATATATTTTAACCAGTTAGCAACATGGAAAAGAAGATAAAAAAGCAGGGGCTTATTTACAAGCCCCTTGCGCCGCTGGTGCGTCACTTTTTTTGACGCTCTGGCGGTGCAGAGTGCAGGCCCATATCTACAAGGCCACTCAAAGCCACTTTGCATGGCTTTTAATGGCTTTGTAGATATGGTGTAAGGCAACGCAGCGCAAGTTACTGCGTTGCCTTATACTTGTCATGGGGGCGTTCCATGGGTTTGCGTGGCGTTTTTCACGCATCACCCATGGGTTTTGAAACATTCCCAAATTATCAAGGATCTGGGACATAGAAAGAGGAAAGAGCCTCCCTTCCTGCACAAAAACAACCCTGCCAACATCGCAGATACCCTTGCACCATAGTTTCATGGTGCCTGCATTGGCGCTAGGCACCAAATTATACACCGGTAGAAAGAACAAGGATGCATCGTATCTTGTAAATATGGTGCATTCCTGCCCTTTCTAATTGGCATAGGGCAGTGCAGTAAAAAGACTTGTGCCGCAAACCTGTGCCAATTCATTGTAAACGAGGCCCATATTTAGTTTCCTGCTCACTGACACACCCACCGGAATAGTAATGACTGTAAAGCAGTCGCATGCATAATTCTACAACTCTACAGTTTTTGGCAGGTTAAGAACTATGTGTGGTGTGACAAAATGATGTGACTGCTTTTGGATAAGTTTCACCTATCTGTATGTGTAGTAATTTCACGGTGTGCCAACTTATTTATACACAGTGCTTTAGGCATTACTTCATGTTACACTGTTCTCAAGTTACTATTTAATGTCAGCATATACTTTATACGTGCCCCTCGGCAATAACACTATATATTTCCTGTTGCATTTTTGTTAAGATCTAAAATCTCTAGTCTACTACAGCCCAAATTAAAACCAAGCACGAAAGATGACCTTTGAAATAATCTCTTCTGGCCAATTGGGGACTTGTACAAAACTCCTAAAACCTATTTTGCAACGCTCTCTGTTTAAATGAATTTTGATACTCCTCTATATTTCTTTTACTTAATTGAGTGTAAGAACCCAAAGCTGCCTCTAGGAGTGATTCAAGCTCTAGACGTGTAAGTCAAAAAATAATTAAGTGCAACTTTGTATTGTGCACTAGAACTAAGGAGAAGTCGCCTTCCCAGGTATTAAAATGCAAGAGTGAGACTGCTGACTTATATACCTGGTAACTGTCTGAAAGAAATTAACACACATATTCTGCACAGGTAGAGGAAATGTGTTCACGTTATGATACATGTTATTACATATAAAAAGTCTCCTGTGTCAGGAGTGTGGCTTTCAGCCAGTTCAGATCTGTCAGTCAACCGCGCTAAGCATGCTGGGATTTGCAGGCCCTCCCTAAACCTTGCCGGGAGCCGTGTTGTCCTTCCTGCTGCCCCCTATCTCCTCGCCAACGGGGGGGGGGTGACTTGTGTTTCAAAGGGCCGTTGGCCCCCTTCTTAACCCCCCCTTTGGCTTACCGGCTCGCCCCCTGATTGGGGGGGAGCCTACCTTGACCTTGTGGGCCAATCCTCAGTAAGGGTTGGAGCCCATTCCTGGCATGTGACACGTGTCACTCTGTCATGTGGCATATGCCACAGCTCATGTGACATGTGCCACAGATTTTTTACATTCTCTTTCATGATTAACTGGAGATAATGTCAGTTAACGATTTCCAAAGGACTATCTTTCACTCTACTAAAATAAATAAATAATAATAATTTTAAAAAAATAGTTAAAAAAATTCCCCAGGTGGGGTTTGAACCCTTGTCAAAAGGTACACATAGTTGCTGTTATCTACAACTATACCATGTGCTCTGCTTTTAAAACTCTTCCCCAAAAGTGTTTTTGTCATAGCAAAAGGGTGCTGTCCTACTTTTCTTTCCATGCTGTTTTGCTTTTACATGAAACACATCCACTCTTGATTTCCATGCTTTATATACAAATAGCCCTTCCTTTCTTTCACTCTGCCACTTGCCCCATGCATTTCTTTTTCTTACACAATCATCCCCAAATTCTCATTCCACTAAATAAGGGATTTCTGTCATAGCAAACCTTGCCCCCTTTCCACATGCCACAGCATGTCACCAATGTCTGACATGCATTGGCTTGACTAAAGAGGCCCCAAATCTGCCACACACTGCTAGGGGGTGATTTACAAAGGGACAGCTTTCATTTGTTTAAATTAGAAAAAAATGGAAAAGAATATAAAAATCGATTTTCCCCAGCTGGGGTTTGAACCCTGGTCAAAAAGCAATGATAGCTCCATGTTAGCTACCACTGTACCATCTGTTCTGCTAAATGTGTTTGCTGTCCAAAGCCTTTTTGTCATAGAAAGAGTGTGCTGATCCTTCTTCTATTTCCATGTTGTTTTGCTTTTACATGCCACAAATCCACTCTTGATTTTCATATTTTAAACACAAATAGCCCTTCCTTTCTTTCACTCTGCCACTTGCCCCATGCATTTCTTTTGCTTACACAATCATCCCCAAATTCTCATTCCACAAAATGAGGGATTTCTTTCATAGCAAACCTTGCCCCCTTTCCACATGCCACAGCATGTCACCAATATCTGACATGCATTGGCTTGCCTAAAGAGGCCCCAAATCTCCCATACACTGCTAGGGGGTGATTTACAAAGGGACAGCTTTCATTTGTTTAAATTAGAAAAAAAATGGAAAAGAATATAAAAATCGATTTTCCCCAGCTGGGGTTTGAACCCTGGTCAAAAAAGCAATGATGATCCATGTTAGCTACCACTGTACCATCTGTTCTGCTGAAAGGTTTTGCTGCCCATACCCTTTTTGTCACGGAAAGAGTGTGCTGGTCCTTCTTCTATTTCCATGTTGTTTTGCTTTTACATGCCACAAATCCACTCTTGATTTTCATATTTTAAACACAAATAGCCCTTCCTTTCTTTTACTCTGGCACTTGCCCCATGCATTTCTTTTTCTTACCCAATCATCCCCAAATTCTCATTCCACAAAATAAGGGATTTCTTTCATAGCAAACCTTGCCCCCTTTCCACATGCCACAGCATGTCACCAATGTCTGACATGCATTGGCTTGACTAAAGAGGCCCCAAATCTCCCATACACTGCTAGGGGGTGATTTACAAAGGGACAGCTTTCATTTGTTTAAATTAAAAAAAAAATGGAAAAGAATATAAAAATCGATTTTCCCCAGCTGGGGTTTGAACCCTGGTCAAAAAAGCAATGATAATCCATGTTAGCTACCACTGTACCATCTGTTCTGCTGAAAGGTTTTGCTGCCCATAGCCTTTTTGTCACGGAAAGAGTGTGCTGGTCCTTCTTCTATTTCCATGTTGTTTTGCTTTTAGATGCCACAAATCCTCTCTTGATTTTCATATTTTAAACACAAATAGCCCTTCCTTTCTTTCACTCTGACACTTGCCCCATGCATTTCTTTTTCTTACCCAATCATCCCCAAATTCTCATTCCACAAAATAAGGGATTTCTTTCATAGCAAACCTTGCCCCCTTTCCACATGCCACAGCATGTCACCAATGTCTGACATGCATTGGCTTGACTAAAGAGGCCCCAAATCTCCCATACACTGCTAGGGGGTGATTTACAAAGGGACAGCTTTCATTTGTTTAAATTAGAAAAAAAATGGAAAAGAATATAAAAATCGATTATCCCCAGCTGGGGTTTGAACCCTGGTCAAAAGCAATGATAGTCCATGTTTGCTACCACTATACCATGTTCTGATGAATGTGTTTGTTGCCCACAACCTTTTTGTCATGGAAAGAGTGTGCTGGTCCTTCTTCTATTTCCATGTTGTTTTGCTTTTACATGCCACAAATCCACTCTTGATTTTCATATTTTAAACACAAATAGCTCTTCCTTTCTTTCACTCTGACACTTGCCCCATGCATTTCTTTTTCTGACACAATCATCCCCAAATTCTCATTCTACAAAATAAGGGATTTCTTTCATAGCAAACCTTGCCCCCTTTCCACATGCCACAGCATGTCACCAATATCTGACATGCATTGGCTTGACTAAAGAGGCCCCAAATCTCCCATACACTGCTAGGGGGTGATTTACAAAGGGACAGCTTTCATTTGTTTAAATTAGAAAAATATGGAAAAGAATATAAAAATCGATTTCCCCAGCTGGGGTTTGAACCCTGGTCAAAAAAGCAATGATAGTCCATGTTAGCTACCACTGTACCATCTGTTCTGCTGAAATTTACTGCTGCCCATAGCCTTTTTGTCACGGAAAGAGTGTGCTGGTCCTTCTTCTATTTCCATGTTGTTTTGCTTTTACATGCCACAAATCCACTCTTGATTTTCATATTTTAAACACAAATAGCCCTTCCTTTCTTTCACTCTGACACTTGCCCCATGCATTTCTTTTTCTTACCCAATCATCCCCAAATTCTCATTCCACAAAATAAGGGATTTCTTTCATAGCAAACCTTGCCCCTTTCCACATGCCACAGCATGTCACCAATGTCTGACATGCATTGGCTTGACTAAAGAGGCCCCAAATCTCCCATACACTGCTAGGGGGTGATTTACAAAGGGACAGCTTTCATTTGTGTAAATTAGAAAAAAATGGAAAAGAATATAAAAATCGATTTTCTCCAGCTGGGGTTGGAACCCTGGTCAAAAATGCACTTGTTGCTCCTGTTAGCTTCCACTATAACATCTGCATTATTGGAATTATCTGCTGCTTAATGCCTTTTGTGTCATGGAAAGAGTGTATGGTCCTGTGTCTATTTCCATGTTTTGCTTTTTACATGCCACATATCTACATTTGATTTTAGTGATTTATAAACAAATAGCCCTTCTTTTCTTGCACTTTGGGACTTGCCCCATGCATTTCTATTTCTTACACAACCATCCCCAAAGTCTCATTCCACAAAACAAGGGATTTCTTTCATATCAAACCTTGCCCCCTTCCACATGCCACTGCATGTCACAAATGTCTGACATGCACTGGCTTGACTAAAAAGGCCACATATCTCCCAAACACTGCTAGGGGTGATTTACAATAGGGCATCTTTCATTTGGGTAAAATAGAAAAATCGAATTTCCCCAGCTGGTGTTTGAACACTCATACTTACTGTGAGCTACCACTGTACCATCTATTGGACTGATGAAATCATTTGGCCCAAAGCCATTTTATCATGGAGTGTGCCTACCTCTCTTTTCTTTCTATGTCATTTTTTTTTTACATGCCACAAATTCTATGTCATGACCGGAGGCTCTGATTATGCTTCTCATTTCTTTACTACATTACCCATGTATTCCTGTACCTCCCATGTCACATGCTCCAATTATTTATGAGCTACCCATATAACTCTAGAAGTCACCATTTTGTGTCCTCTTTCTTTGCTGCTTAACAGCCAGATAAGTGCAGTTTAATTCTTTATGCTTGTACTGACGTAATTATAGATATCTCATATCTCTATTGCTTAGAATGTTTCTTTTCTATATGCTTGTTATGCCATAATTATAGGTATTTCATACCACTATTTGCTGTGAATGTCATGCTTTATACGAGTTGCGGTTCTATGAGGGCAGGAGTGTTAAGGTGACCAATCACCCACTGCATGCGCTACAGCGCTGGGACTCCGTCTTCATTTTCTGAACACTTACAGCGGCCGGACTCTGTCGCTGCTTGCTGCCTCAGTGGAGCGGGGAGCGGACAGCACATATCTCGCTGATGTGCGCAGTCCTCTTTTACTTGCAAACAAGGACCACACAACGCGCATGTGAAGAAATTGAACGCGACGCTCAGGGATATTGATCAGAGCGTTTGCTGGCTTTTTCTACACATAACGTGACCCGGCTCTGTATGTGGTGGCAGGGGTGAATGCTCCCCCTACGCCCTGTCTCACAAATGTGTGCAGGGTTGTATACATTTGCATAGGCTTTGCCTAGAGTGGGTTTTTTGGCCCAGGCAGCTCCCTCCACATTTAAATTAAGGCACAATCCTTGGCCTTGCAGGGTTAGTTCCACTCCCCTTACTCTCTCAGCTCCCAGTAAATTGAGTGTGCATGTGGAGAGAATGGCACAATGGGAGCCCTATAAGGCGGAGGCAAACAACTACCATGAAGAAGGTGATGACCAGCTAGAGCTTGATTTGGTGGATGCACTGGACTGCAGTGTACAGCAATTTGTGAATAAGGCCCTGGTACAGGGGCAAGGTCCCTTCACGGGGCAGCTGTGTGAGTTTGCATGCCAACAAGGCTGGCAACCCCAACTTCCTCGGGCCAACAATGAGGTGGTACACAAAACTCTTGAAATCAAGGATAGGGGGCTCTTTTGTCCAAAGGGATGGAGCACCCAGTAACTATCAATTTAAAAGAAATGTTCCCTTGGATGGGACCTATATTCAACCAATCACTCTCAACAGTCTGCCATGCTTATATACCACACATACAGTACTCACCAATGATTAAGGCACGGATCCTGGCGGAAGAAAAACTTTAGGGGATGGAGTTTCGTTGGAATTAAAAGCCACGAACAAATTACCCTATTGTTAAGAATGCCGGAAAACATTGATACCCGTGATTGGAAGACGAAACGCGATTAAGGGCAGTTTCGGTTTTAAACAGACCTAATTATTTTGGAGTGAGGTCTTGGATTCACTAACTTAAGGGTTCATGACCTTGGAGGCATATTGAACTACCCGAGTTAACCTCTTTCAGATTGAAGATTCGCAGAAAAAGATATAGAGATTTTATGAAAATCATTATCCAACCTCAACCATCAGTTGCAGTGATTTGAAAAACTTAGAACTGAGTGCAGTAGCACCGGTTTGATACAAGGTTGACATATGATCACTTTTTAATAAAAGGAGAAAAAAGTTAATGTCCTGAAGAAGGTGGTCCTATTGCGAATGTGCCACTGAAACGCGTCGACGCCCACAATCGAAGTTGTGTTAAATTTGGAAGAGTCAGCATCAAGTTACAGACAGGGAATTTAGATCCATGCTCCATGCTGTCTATGTACATAGCCAAATTAACATGCTAAAGACATAGTGGATTGTCTTTTTATAGTCTCCTTTTGAGTTGTGTTTTTAGATTATTGTATTTTCAATGTATTTGAATTTAAATGTTTTTAGCGATGTGATCAAAAAATTCTATCTTACACAGAGCAAGTCCAACTGATGGGCAAAGCCAGGACAGAGATAACATGGTGGTTGGACCACATGGAATCCTGGAATGGTCAAGACATTTTCGGCACCTCGCCAGAAATAGGCATCAAATTGGATGCCAGCAGGTTGAGTTAGGGAGTGAGGTGCGGTACGATGTCGTCAGGGGGTCGGTGGTCAGAGGCGGAGCTCAGGCTCCACATAAATTGCCGGGAACTCCTGGCGGGCTCTTTCGCTATCAGGAGTCTCTCCCCGATAAAGACGGACTATTGTATCTTACAAAGAATGGACAACATCTCAGCAGTCCGCTATGTCAACATCCTCGGGAGGACGAAGTCCCGTCTACTAGCAGAGATTTCCAAGGACTTCTGTCACTTCTCCCTTGATCATTGCATCTCCCTCACAGTGGAGTAGCTACCACGCAAGAGGAACACCATAGCCAGCTGGAACTTCAGACACTTACGAGATTTCAGCGACTGGAAACTGAATCACTCAGTTTTCCAAGCTCTGAACAGATTGTGGGGCCCGTGCGAAATAGATCTGTTCGCATCATGACTCAATCGGCAACTGACACATTTTTTGAGCTTGCGCCCAGATCCGGATGCCCAGGCGACAGATGCATTTATCCAGGACTGGGCTCAGTTCAGAGGCTATGCCTTTCCCCCATTCCTAATGATTCCCCATGTCCTGTCACAGATCAGACGACAAGGAGCAGAAATCATTCTGGTGACACCTTACTCTAGAGCGCAACCTTGGTTCCCAGTAGCCCTAACTCTAGCGAGTACGCCTCCAGTTCTACTCCACATTCAGCCGGATCTCCTCCTAGACCCGGAAGGTATTCCTCACCCATTGAATCTAGCAGGTCAACTCAAGATGATGGCTTGGATGGTTTCAGGGAAAGATGGCATACCCAAGGCATTTCGCAACAAGCTGCATCCTTCATCAGGCAGGCCTGGCCAGATAACACCCATAAAAGATATTCTTTAGCTCGGATGAGATGGTGTGCTTGGTGCAGCACATGGAGTGTTGATCCCGTGGGGGCACAACATTGCATGGTAATAAACTTTCTATCAGAACTAGCTCTTCCGGTTTAGCATACCTGTTGGAAAACGAGGCAGTATCTGCGAGGCCTGCACAAATAGCATGCCACATTTATCCTTCACTGGGAACCAAACACCCCATTGTAGCGCTTGACTCTCAGAGGGTAGCGTTGCGAAGCAGTCTAAGGCTTACTCAAGGGAGGTGGTGTGGGCTAGTAATCGCCATTTACCAGTACGCAGAAATAACACTCAATAATTGATTGTCCAGTCTGTACTTTGCTTTATAAAAGGAAGAGTACATTTATTAAACACACACACTACTCAATACTATGCACCAATTTACAAATATACATAAGCTGTTGGAATTACTTTGTGACATTGCATAACATTTCCACCCCTCCCGCAGGGGGTGGGGTCTAGTACCATCACTCCCATGTATGCACATCATCTTGCCCCCTAATGCAGTGGGTTGACACAACCTGGAGCGAGGGCCTTGCCAACTGGCACCATCCCAGTGGCGCCCCACCCCATCATCTCAACAAGCATTAAAAATAGGTACACCAGCCCTGGTGACACATAACCCTGACTGAGCATCTAGTACTGAACATACAGCATACACCTCTACATCTTAGGGGCTAACAGTCTGGGTTGTTCTTCACCTAACACACCAGCAAGAATATATGTTTGGGCATCACTTTAAATTAGGTACTTATCATATCTGGTAACAGTTGTAATGCATTGCAATCACAGCCCATAAAAGGCATCACAGTTGAAATCACAGGATTAAGCATATACAGCCAGACACCCTAGCAGGAAGGTCTGGCAATATAAGCCCACTTTGTTTATGAATTCACCTTACAAAGGTACTTCACATTACAGGCAAGATGGCGGACACGTCCGTGTCCGAGTGAGGCAGGCGAAGAGTGCTCTCCACCATCGATCCCCCCCCACTCCCTCGGCGGTTGCTGGAACTTATCGCAAGGAAGCGGCCGGCGAAAAAACCATGATCTAAGTATCCAGGAATGCTGCTACTCCTGATACATTTGTTTCGACAAAGTTGCCAGCGTGTGTGGCGTTTTGTTCCTCACCGTGTAGACTGGCGGAGCAGGATTGTTGCTGGTGTCCGATCTCGTGAGGAGAGAAGGGCGGCTGCGGCTGTTGCTGAGTATTCCTGGGGTCTGCTGGAAGATCCGGGCTGGAGTAAGATGGGTCCTAAGAATGCCAGCGGTAATCCGAAAGGTACAAGGACTCGTGCTGCAGCTGCCGTCACTGTGTCTGCCCCTGGACAGGAGGGGGTTTACCGGCGGAAGGGATAGCCGGTACAGCTGTTAAGGTGCTTGGAAACGATCCTGCTGGGGATAACATAAACATAAAGATTCCTGGGATTTTTTAAAAAAAAATGCCAGGTAAAACTAAGACCTTAGGTACTGAGCCAGTGATGGGCGCTATGGATCCCCCGCAATTGGATCATTCGCTCAACAAAGCTTATGACATCTAGTGCAGTGTCGAGAAATATTTCTGCGCCTTTGACGAGCTCGAACGCTTTCTTGGGTTCAAATGAGAAGGAAAGGAGGCAAGATGGGGGGAAGATGTGGCGGATAATTTATGTGTGGCTGACTCATTAGAAATTGTCATAGAGAATGCAGTGAACGTTGTCTCCTCCCAGCTTGCATCAGGGGGCTCAGTTGATCTCTCTGAGTGCCCCATCTGCTACATGGCCCGTTAATGTGAATCCTGATGAAATTTTTCAGGGATCTGTGACTGGTAGCGACATGCCAAGCAGAGTCGGGGTAATAGAGGCAGATTCCGGGGACTCAGGTGGAAACTTCTATTCTATGTCTGATGTGTCCAATACCTCGGAACTGGAGAGTGCTGATGGTGACTGGGTTGATGATAGAAGTTTGACTAGCTCCGCTCCACCGGATGAAGAAGAAAATACTTTGCTCACTGTGGAAGGAACCACTGTGCGTAAGGTAAAGGAAGCAAAGGATAGATTTAATTCACCATCCAGGGACGGTTCAGGCAATGATGGGTCCCCTTTGCTGAATTATACCTCTTCATTACATCCTGGGGAGGCGAATGACAGTAGGGGGCGTGGTTGACATACATGGAGGTCCCGTCTGTACTGGCGAATTGATAGCGAATGAGATTACCTTAACCACTATCTACCAAGCTATAATGTCACATCGGGAGGAGACAAAAGCAGAAGGTTTGCGAATGCAAGGCGCCGTCCGCAAGCTTCAGAATACGGTCCGCCGGGTGGTTAAGACCTGTTCTGAGATGTCGGCCAGAATTGGGGAAGCGGAGGGTAGAATCTCTTTAATCGAGGATGACATTGTACATCAAAAAACAGCTGTATCTTCCTTCCAATCCCTTCGGGATGATATAAATTGGAAACTAATTGACTTAGAAAATAGGTCTAGAAGGAACAATTTGCGTGTACTAGGTATTCCGGAAGGAGTGGAAGGGAAAGATATTCGTCAATTCACCATCAATCTATTTTTAGAAGCCTTTCCTGAACTGCATCAATGGAAGTGGGAACTTGAGTTGCAGCGTGTGCATAGATTTCCTATTCAGAGGCGGGGTGGTACTAGAGAGGTGGATGTCAAACCAAGAGCTATACTGATTTGTTTAAACAATTTTCTGCTCCGTGAATCTTTGTATGATTTAGCTAGGCCAGACCGTAAGAGAAAGGGGCAGGGCTGTGAATTTTTTGTGCGCCCTGACTACTGTCAAGCCACAGTTCAGCAGCGGTGGCACTTGCGTCAATTGATTCCGCTGTTCCAAGCTAAAGGGGCACAGTCTTATTTGCTTAATCCTTCAAAACTTAAAATTATTTATAAGGATAAAACATAATTTTTCACTTCTGAGATCGCTGCAAAGGAGTTTTTGAGCACTATTTAGGGGGATGATTGCAGTATGGATTATTCAGTCAATTTAAACAGTTTTCCTCTTCCTTTTTTTTCTTTTCTCTTTTTCTCTTTTTTGTCTCTTTTTTCTTTATTCAACCGGGGGGTGGGGGGATCATGGGAGGGCACTTAATCCTTTCTCTCCATCGCAATAGGGACCAACCAGTCCCTCTGCCTCATTTGGGTGGGTGTAAGGGTGGGGGGTGGGTATGTGGGTTGATGAGGGTGGTGTGGGTGGTGTGGGTAGTTGGGAAGGTGGTGCAAGGAATAGTAAAGTTTTGTTTTTGTATTTGAATGGCAGTAAGGACTCTGTGACTATTGTTGCTATAAATGTAGTACCTGTACTAATCAGTGTAATGGTAAATGATTGGCAAAGGGATACAGTTAAGTTAGAATGTCTTTTGTTCGAGGATGGGTAAATTTACTATTTGTACCTGGAATATACGTGGCCTGAATGATCGAAAAAAAAGAGGGATTACGGCCCAGATTCTTAGAACAATGAGGGTGGATCTGCTTTGTGTACAGGAGACTCATATTGCATGGAACAATCGGAGGTGGTTAAAGGACCTGGGGTTGGATCTTCTGGGATGTACACGTCAAGGATCAACAACGAGAGGGGTGGCAATCTTGAAAAGATCCGGGTGGGGGAACTGTAAACGTGTCAAAGAAGATCTTTACGGCCGCTGGGTAATTATTGAATTAGTGATAGAGGATCTTTCTATGACTATTTGCTCAATCTATGGTCCGAACTCGGATGACCCTGGAATATTGGAGGGGCTTAGCATTGAGCTTGTTGATTGGCCAGCCCCTTTGATCTTATGTGGGGACTTTAATTTCCATCTGGCAGGGAATATAGATTTAACAAGTAATTTTCTTTATGACGGGAAGAAAAAGAAAACGTTTAAAGCCATAAGGGGTCTTGTTAAAGAATTTGGGCTGGTTGATATATGGTGGCTCAAAGGAAGGGGTGCCCCTGGTAATACCTTTTACTCTGCACCTCATCGTAAGCATGTGCGGTTAGATTACTTTTTTGTCACTCCGGAACTTGCTGGTAAAGCTAAGATTGATATTCAACCTAAAATAATATCCGACCATAATCCTGTTTTGTTAGAAATAGAAATTAGTTTTAGTTCTCCTATAAGTGCCTGGACTTTTGAACGAAAGTTGCTGGTTGATCCCGCCTATTGTAAACATATGTGCAAATGGATAGGGGAATTCTTCAACAATAACCGTGGATCTGCATCTGTCCACATGGTATGGGATGCTTTCAAGTCCGGTGTTCGGGGGAGACATTAAGCTATTCTGTTAATAAGCAACGTACTCTCCGAGCAGAATTTCTGGGTGAAATGAATAAATTGCGGCTGCTAGAAAATGAGTTTATGGTGGCAGTTAGTAACGGCCAAGATTCTGAACAGATTTCAAGCGATTTAGCTATCCAAAAATGAGATTATACCAGAACTTTGCTATAAAATTGGCAGCGCAAATCGTAGTATATCGCTCTGAGATATATGAGGTGGGAGAAAACTCTGGCCGAATATTGGCCAAAAGATTACATCAAAAAGATGTTGCTAAAAGGATTAATAATATTCAAGACGAGCAAGGACAAATTCGTGAGAAACCCGCTGAAGTTTTAGAGGTTTTTGGGAAGTTTTATAGTCAACTGTATTCAGACGAGGTCATTCTAGGTGTTGAAGATAAAGTAGTGGAGTTTTGCGGTGATATCGACATTTCTAAACTGACATATGAGCAAATGGATGAACTCGATCTCGATATCACTTGGGAGGAAGTGGAGGCAGCAATTGTATCTTTGGCTGTAGGTAAGGCGGTGGGACCTGACGGGATCCCGCTAGAATTTTATAGAACTTTTCGGCATGTGCTGAAAGCGGAAATGTTGTCAACTTTTGTGTCTGCACAAAAGGGGATAGTGCCACTTTCTTGGTCGAAATCCGTTATAGTGTTCTTCCTAAAAAAAGATAAACCTCCCTTACTGCCGTCATCTTATCGACCCATTTCGCTAATTAACTCTGATAGCAAAGTTTATTCTAAAATATTAGCCACACGTATATCGGACATTACTTCCACGCTGGTATCACAATTTCAACACGGGTTCATTCCTGGACGTGACACTGCAGATCACGTCAGGCGCTTAATTTCATTTATTGATTGGGCTCAAGCAACTAATACTACAATGGGGTTAACCCTGTTGGATGCCGAGAAGGCATTCGACAGGGTTTCTTGGCCATATATGTGGGAGGTTTTAAGGTTGAAGGGCTTCGGCCCTCTGATCCGGCAGGCGCTGCAATCATTATATTTGTCTCCAGTAGCCTGTATTCGAATCGCTGGCCAAGAGTCGGATCTGTTTACTATTCGACGTGGTACACGGCAAGGATGCCCGTGTTCACCTTTATTATTTGCTTTATATATTGATTTTTTTTGGGTCAAATTAAACCAGGCTATTGATATTAAACCGGTCCAACTGTGCCATATTGATTATAGAGCTTTGGCATACGCGGATGATGTTGTTGTGGTCACTACTGACATAGTAACTGCTTTACCCGTAATTGATGGATTGGCATCTAAGTTTGGTGGGTTTTCGGGGTATAAATTAAATATCTCTAAGACACAGATTTTATTTATCGGAGAAGAACCTCCTGAAAATATAACAACTGTTCCTGAAGTCACATATTTAGGTATTAAAATTTCCTTACCAATCAGCAAGATCCCAGAGTTGAATATGAATCCTGTGCTTACTAAAGTTAATTCAATGCTGGAGAGGTTGGATCATTTACACTTGTCCCTGTATGGTAGATCTAATGTCTTAAAAATGTTAGTTTTGCCGAAGTTTCTTTATATGTTCAGAACCATTCCATTGGAATTTCCAATTTTGTGTTTTAAGAGGCTAGAGAGGATCAGTTCTAGATTTTTGTGGGGTTATAGACGTCAAAGAAGGGCATATAAAAAGATGATTTTGCCGAAGAATCGTGGTGGCTGGGGTATACCCAATTTCATTTTTTATTACTGGGCAGCAGTCCTGCAATTCATTAGTCCTTTGGTAGTGGGGGATCGGGTCAAGATTTTGCCTTGCCATAGCCCTATAATTTATGAGTTTGGGCTGGGTGATGAGGCCAAAGGATGTTTGGTTAAAATTCTAGAACCCAGTTATTTTAAGAAAACCAAATTTAAAATTCTTAGAGCGGCATACTCTGTCTGGAGATCAGTTAAACGGCAATTTGGGGTTGCAAAGATAAATGCATATACCCCATTTTCTGTCACTGGGTCACTCCCATTGATTTTCCGGGACCAAACATCTATTAGTTGGAGTTTAAAAGGAATTTTTTCTTTAGGGGATTTGTGGGATGACGGTCAGATGGCTTCATTTGTCGAGTTACAAATAAAATATGGTCTGGCTAAACATGAATTTTTTAAATACCTTCAGATCCGCAGCTATTTAAATTCGCTAGGCCCCGATGTGGACTTTCAATTTAGGAAGTTCCCCTTTATAGAAAGGATGAAAAAAAAATCGTCAATTGGTCAATTTTATTCTTTATTGATTGAAGAACTCCCAGATGATCTGGTGGCATGTCAAGATAAGTGGGCAACGAAGCTTGGGCAAGAGGGGATTAATGTTATTAATTCCTTAAGCCTTGCTAACAAAGTTTTGATGTCTGGGAGGATGCGCACTCAGCATTATATGGTTATATATGATTTGTATTATACTCCAAGTAAGATCTCTAAATGGGGGACTTCCGCTGGGACTAGCTGTAATCGGTGTGGGCTATTCGCAGCAGATGCAGTCCACATGTTCTTTTCATGTCCGAAATTAGCTGAATTATTTTTGTCTATCGAACGTTTTTTAGGTTCAATTATGAGGTCATCAGTGCATATAACTGGGGAATTGGTTTTGATCGGCTTATTTTCAGATACTTCGGCTCATACATTGTCTAAGGCATCGGAATCTTTTCTGTTTATTTGTATGGCTGTGGTCCGAGCTTGTATCACGAAGGATTGGATAAATCCTAATCCTCCGTCCTTCTCGTGCTGGCGGGCAAGATTACTTGCCATGTATAACTTAGAACTCTGCTATATATAAGATTAAGGGGAGAAGGAAGAAAGTAATGGGAGCTAAGATCTGGGCTGCTATCACTGATTGGATTTAATTCGTAATATCGACAGTTACGCCTCTTTTTTTGCAGAATCTTTTCTATGTGGTATGTCAATATAATTTGGATTTTGTATTGTGGGTATATATTGACCTGATGTGATTTCTGCTTTTCCTGTGTTACAGGTATTTTTAATCTGTTTGTTTGACCTTATTTGTGTCTATCAGTAATTGTTTTGTATTTTCCTTGCATAAAAAAGGGGGAAAAAACCAATAAAAATATTTAAAAAAAAAAAACAAAGGTACTTCACATTACACATGTGACTTTCAGTCCCGCTAAAAAAAATAACCTGGGTAAAAGCACTTCTCGTGCAATTGCACCTCTTCACCTCCAGGGGATGCCCTTCTCCAGACATCCCCAGCACAGCCTTCCACACATTGAGGCAATCCTTCAGGCACCCCCTCAGCTGTAGAACAAAAGTTCCAGCCCAAGGGAAGGTTGATTGCTGGCTGAGCCCTTGAGGGGTTGTTTCTTCTAAGTCCCTCAGAGACTTAGGGAGGGACTTCTCCTCTTCGTGCTGGGGGAGGCTGCGTTGCTGCTGCAGCTCCCCCTGCACCTTTTCACTCATTTGGCGGTGACCCCATCCTCCTGGGGCAACCACATGCCACCAACAAGCCAGTTTCTTTTGCAGGCCTTCTTGGGCTCTGCAGGGCATTATGAGGCGCATTTCTCCTGGCCCATGCCTATTAGAGCAGCGGCTCTCCCGCTGCTTAGGGGAGAGCTGCGCTGCCCTGCCGGTGGCCTCACGCCGTGTCCTGGCCTCGTGGGAGGGTCCGGTCCACCCGGACCCCCAGGTGAATCCTGCAGCTCGGGGAGTCCACCCACAGCTGCTCCGGCTGTTTTTCAGGGCCTGGTCCCACCCAGGCCCCTCGCACCTCTCCAGCTGGCTCCCGGTCCGGCCCGCACCCTTGTGTGCGGCCGCGGGAGCCAGCGCTGCTCTTCTGGTCTGCCCGCTCCAACGGGCAGACACAAGGCTTTCCCCAGCCTGGCGAATCTTCGGGGGAGTGCGACGGCACTCCTCCCGCCTTCCCGCTGCCGCGGGGGTGTGCGACAGCACTACCCCCACCTCTGCCATCACTTTGGGGCCCGGAGATGGGGTCCCGGGCCCCCAGACATCTTCACGGAGAGCGCAACGGCGCTCCCCGGCTTTTCTTCTCGTGTTGGGGCCTGGAGATGGGGTCCCGGGCCCCTGGACCACTTCACGGGGATCGCCACAGTGCTCCCCGGCTTGACTTCGCCCGAGAGAGGGAACGCGCGACGGCACGCCCCCCTCCTTCTCACCACCATCACCGGGGCCCGGGGTTGGGGGTCCCGGGCCCCCACCAGTGTCTTCGGGGGCCAGGGTGGGCTCCTGGCACCCTGCTTTGGAATACTTCACAGGGAGCGCGACGGCGCTCCCTGACTTCCCCTACTTGTGGGGCAGCCCCCGGGACCTGACCCACTCCGGGGCACATCTAGGACTGGCTGCGGAGCCCTACGCGCTTCATCGTTGGTCCCCAGGGAGGTCACAGGTCGCCTACCTTCTGGGGGTGTAGGTCGGCTCCCAGGTGGCCGATTTTCATCATTTTGGCCTCCTCTTGCTTCAGATGACCAGATCTACCTCTCTGGAACAGAATACGACACCGTTGCCGCGGGAGACTCAGCGCACCCGCTTGAGATTTAACCTGGTGAGCGGTCTACTTACCCTCCTCATCACCCACGTCACGGGCAGACTTAGGATCTTCACCACTTGATATCATTCGATTATTCTATGCATCTTACACCCAAAGAATCAACCTAGTTTTTACTTTCTTCATTGAATTATCACCAGCAGAGCGATTATAAAGACTACACATCTCGTATTACAGCCCTGAAGAAGTCGCAGGACTATTTCCCCCAAGACGAAACACGTGTTGGCTGGTTCCCCCCCTTTTTTCGCTATAACAAAGATTAAAGACAAAGAATCTTTCCAACTGGACTACTTGGACATTTCTTCAAATGTACTCTATTGAATGTACTCATTTCATCATTTAATCACTTGACGTGTGCCCAGGACCTTTGTTTTGAAGCTCTGTGTAGGATCATTCCTACACACAACTAGGGGTTATAGGGTGTTCCCCTTACCTGGTTACACCGTACTTACTCGATATCATAATACACTGCACGCTTACACGACAGAGCGCCATTCTTCCTTTAAAAAACCCTATAGCCAGAGAAATATTACACAGCCTTCCCCATTCTATCCTATGGGCAAGATGGCCTTGCAACAGTAAAAAATGAAATGGAGAGTATTTCACTGTTAGGACATGGTACACACCTTAGTACATGTCCTACCTTCCACATACACTGCACCCTGCCCAGGGGGTTACCCTGGACCTAGAATAGGGGTGTCTGATGTGCATAAAAAGGGTAAGGCCTGGCAAGTGGGTGCACTTGCCAGGACAACATGGCAATTTAACAAACTGCGTGCAGGCACTGCAGTGGCAGGCCTGAGTTCTCTTTTTAAAGGCTACTGGTGTGGGTGGCACAATTAGTGCTGCAGGCCCACTAGTAGCATTTGCATTACTAGCCCTGGCACACATAGTGCACTTTACCAAGGACCTTACTAGTAAGGCAAAATACCAATCATGGACAACCAATTATCCTTACACTTTACACAGGGAGCACTTGCACTTTGACACTGATCAGCAGTGGCAAAGGGCCAAAAGCATCTAAGCCAATAACACGTGATCCTTCACAGCATCAAAAATAGAGGAGGTAGAGGCAAAAAGTCAGGGGTAATCACGCCAAGAAATGCCAGGTCTAACAGTAACCTATTCAAGTTTACCAAACAGTAGTAAATTATGTGTGGTGCAATGCTTATAGGATTATGAAATTGCTACTTGTGATATGAGATAGGAGGCTGGAGGACAACTACTCATTGCCTTACAAAAACTCTACAAACCAGTGTCTGCAGCTACCTTAGCCAGGTGGATAAAATGACTACTGGCAGAAGCAGGCGTCAACATTTCTGTCTTTTGTGGCGCATTCTGCCAGAGGAGCCATGGCATCCAAATCGTATGCTCTCGACTCTCGTGTAGAAGACATCATGAGTGCGTTAAACTGGATCTCTGAGTCTACATATAAGAAATACTATTATAAACCTATTGTAGATGTGGCATCTGTGGTGGTAACACGACTTTAAACTAGCATAATCGGAGCCTCCGGTCCTGACTTAGAATGAAAATGTTTCTATCTGACGCATCAAGAATTTCCAATTCTATTAAGTACACGAAGGCGAGGATTATCCCACACTTTAGATGCAATTGACTTTGAAGCTATAATTCAGTTGTTAAAAGTGTATTGTTATAACTAATGTTGATAAAAATTGAGTTGTTTCTGTCTTATTTCTCCCACCCGATGATTTTTGGCAAAAGTCTATGCTTTATATTTATGATGCCAGATTTTACTTTGGGGATCTCTCTCTATTTCAGCAAATGACCAGAACAGCTGTGAGGTGCACTCTGCTTTGGAATTCTTTCCTTGAGAGGAGTTATATATGGCGTAGTTGACTCGCTGCAATTTTAATCCCATTGCAGAGTTAAGTCGCGGGCTGTGGTTGGTGATTGGATCAAATGGAAGTTTTAAGTCCACGTTTGGGCTGTATGAATCTTTGGTGACTTTTACCCTGTTTCCCTTTGGAATACTCTGGGGCTTATTTATGAGCCCTTGCATCACTTTTGCACCACCGGTGCATCACTTTTTGTTAGGCACCAGCAGTGTAAAAAATGCGCCTTGTTGCACCATATTTACAAAGTGACGCATCTAGGTAGATGCATCACTTTGTAAACCCCTGCGCCACATTATACCTGCGCCAGGTATAATGTATGCAGGGGGCGTTCTGATGCAAGAAAGGGTCGTAGAGTGACGCAGTGAAATCTATAAGATTTCACTGCGCCACTTCTAGGATGCAAATGCGTCAATATCTTACGCCTGCCTGATGGCAGGCGTAAGACTGACGTAGGGCAAACTTAACATGGGACTTGCCCATGTGTAATGACCCATTGCTGGAGTTGCGTCACTTTTGTGACACACTCCAGCAATGCGTCATTTTTGCGCCTACAGTAACGTCAGAAATACTGACGTATCTGTAACTCCTTGCGCCATGAAGCATCATACTGTAAATATGACGCATCCAGCATGTCGCAAGGAGGGCGCAATGAAAAGTGACGCATCGCTGTTTTCACGCAGCGATGCGTCACTTTTCATAAATGAGGCCCTCTGTTCTTATGGACTTATCTAACAAAGAAAGAGGACACAAAATGGTGACTTCTACAGTTATATGGGTAGCTAATATATGATTGGAGCATGTGACATGGGAGGTACAGGGAAACATGGATAATGTAGTTTGTGTTGTACTTTATTGAGATTGGGTGCTGAAATTAGTAGTAAAGAAATGAGAAGCATAATCCTCGCCTCCGTGTCTTTAATAGAATTCTTGACGCGTCGGCTAGAAAAAGTGTCATCCACACTTGCTTTTCATGCTTTATAAATAAATAACCCTCCCTCTCTTTCATTCTGAGACCAGTCCCATAAATATATGTTTCTCGCAAACTCTTTCTGTATAACTTCTGCCACAATTCCATATGTATTTTGCATGCCTCAAAAACACTTTTACTTTTCAAGACTGTTAGCCACAAAATAGCTATCCATTTTTCTCTTTGTGTTCTATAAAATATGATTGCTAAATATTTTCAATTATGTAAGAAAAGCGCATTTGAAACATTCTACTGGTCAGTCTAGAACTCTGGAAACCAACCAAGCAGCTTCTTAGTTCCTGTATTTTGCCTAAAGGATTTTGCATCCAATAACATGAGTGAGGTCAGTTGCGCTGTTGCTGTACGCTATCCCAGTGTTTGATTTTATGACGTTCGCGTTTGAACTTTTTAACTGGTGGCTAATTACCGTTTACTTTTGTATTTTTACTTGAGGGGCTCTCACCTCCTCACGCTGGGGAATTTCTCTTCCTTCCTGGTTCCGCCCCGTTCCGCCGCGGCTGTGTGCCGATTGGACAGAGGGCCTTCCCGAACCAGCCAGGCTTGCGTCTCACGGCATTTCTGGGTTTTTCCTATTTAAACCCATGTTGTGGCGGGCACGCCTAAGACAAGCCCGTCTGTGCCTGTCCGCGTCCGGCCGGGGCTAGGGGCCAGAACCCCTGTTCATTTTTGCTTGTAGCCTCGACTCACTTACTCCCTCCTCAAGATCTTAGGAGTTTTAAGCCCACCCCTAATGATGTTTGTCAGGTTCTTGCCCCTGATGCCAGCGTCAGGTTCTGCTCTCACTGTTTATTTGATAATATCTTTCCCACTTACTCCCGGCCTAGCCCCCACCCTTCTTTCGGAGCAGAGACTTCCCACCTTTCCAGAGTTGACAATTCTGGGTCACATTCATCTAAGGTTTTCCGCTGTTTTGGTCTCAATTGTCGCTCCTTCCCAAACACCAGTTGCACCTATTTCACATCATAGTTGACATGGATCCGGATGTGTTTTTTTTAACCGAGACCTGACTCCACGACGGGTCCATACCAGATGTGATTGCGGCACTACCACAGAATTTTGTTCTATTAGGTATAAATAGACCTCTGAAAACTGGTGGAGGAATTGCCATCATTTAAAAAAAATCTATAACTGCAAAATTGAGGCACTCACGATTCCCAACTGTGAAGCCCTACTTTTCTCTATCCCATTCTCCCCTAATCTTACCTTTTCTGGGTCCCTCATTTACCGTCCCTCTGGCCTGTCTAACAACTGGGGTTCGCTGTTGACCGAATAACATGCCCCTCTTGTTCTTCGTGCTGCAAATTTTTCTGTGCTTGGGGACTTGAATTTTCATTTTGATGATTCTAGTAATAAATCTGCTCGAACTCTTTTGGACAATCTGTTGACCCTGAATCTTTCACTCATCAATTCCTCACCTACCCATGTAGCAGGTCATCTATTGGACCCTATCTTTTCGAATCTTCCCACTGTGTCCACTGCTCCTCCTATCCTGCTAGGCTGGTCTGATCACCTTGCCATTCCTTTCTTTATTGATTTCTCCTTGGCTCATTCGCCTCGCCCTCCTGCCTTGCCAAAGAAAGCTCGGAACTGGTCTTCTACTTGATAGGAAGGCACTTAATGATCTGCTTCGGCAGACTGTTCCTTCCATTTAATCTCAACTGGACTCAGACCTGCTACTTGTGAATCACTGGTTGTCTGCGGCTATCCATTCCATTCTTCCCCTTTCTACTAAATCCCAATCTAGAGTGCTTCCCCCCCGCTCCATTGTTTACTGACTCCCTTAGAGCTGGAAAAAACAATGTAAAGTTTTGGAGAGACTGTGGAGAAAGCATTACGCGCCATAGGCCAAAGCCACTTATCTGGAGGCCCCCCCAAAAATATCATGCTCTTTGCAGATCTGCTCGTGCCTCCTTCTTTACCGATAAAATTACGTCCACCCAAAATCGTCAGAAAACCCTATTTAAAGTTGTGTCGGAACTTTCTGCATCCAATACGTTCTTGCCATCCCCCCTCCCTTCCATTACACCATTGCGATGAACTCGCGCAGTTTTTTCATAATAAAGTTGTGTCTATTCATCGTGAGCTTGAGTTAGATTCCTCTTCTCATGACAACTTCATCTTTCCCACTACTCAACTTTCTGACCAGGGACTGTTCCCCTGATTTTGCATCTGATGAATCTTGTCAAGTTAAGGCTTGGCTCCCAATTGATTTAATTCCTTTGAGAAATCTACTTGGAAACATCAAGTCTGGCTCCCCACTTGATCCTCTCCCTCCTTCCAAGCTCAGATGCCTGGATGAGCCTGCCCTTGAGGTGATTGCTCAGCTTCTTAATTCCTCCCTAAATCTGTGCTACTTGCCTCACAATTGGAAGCACACTCTGGTGCTTCCACTGTTGAAAAAGACTGGTTTAGATCCCCTCTGCTGGTCTAACTACAGGCCTTCATCTCTTCTCTCCACCTTTTCCAGAAAATTGGAAAAGCACATTAACTCTCAACTCTCTGCACATGTGATGAAACATAAGCTATTTTATCCGTCTCAGTCTAGATTTCGTCCTGGTCACAGTACCGAATCAGCTTTGTTGGGGGTCACGGGGGACCTTAGGCTGCAGCTTGATTTTGGGGCACAGCAGCGCTCATCCTTTTGGATTTGAGCGCTGCTTTTGATACTGTCTCCCATTCCATTCTGGTGGAGCGCTCGTAAGCTCTGGTATTGTAGGTGTAGCCTTCCAGTGGCTGATCTTTATTTTGGAGGATCGCTCCTTTCAAGTCTTTTCTCACACCGCGAAATCTAACCACGTTGCCTTGACATCTGGAGTTCCCCATGGTTTGATCCTGAGTCCTCTGCTTTTTAATCTTTACCTTCGCCCTTTGGCAGACATTGCTGCAAAATCTGGGTTGACCATCTTTTCATACACTGACGATACGCAGATTATTTTTTCTTTATCATCTGCTCAACATCAAGATCCTTCTTCACTTAAACTTGGTCTGCGTAACATCTCCTTGTGGATGTCCAGCAATGCTTTAAGGCTGAATGGTTCTAAAATGGAGGTGAACATCCTGGGGAACAATCTTGAGCTTTGGAGAGCCAACCACTGGCCTGTATCTCTGGGACCTTTACCCACCCCGGTTCCTAAGGTTAAGAACCTGGGATTTTCCATCAATGGCAAGCTCTCTCTTGCTGCTCAGGTCTCGGGAGTCACCTCGGCCTGCTTTGCGGTCCTCAAGTGGTTAAAGAAAATTCTCTGGCTAATTCCACCTGCTGCTCACAGGACTGTCCTGCAGGCTTTGGTGATCTCCAGACTTGATTATGGCAATGTATTGTATCTGGGTGCGGACAAGACCTCTGTACGCCATCTCCAGCTCATTCAGAATGCAGCTGCCCGCCTACTTTTTAGGTTGCCTCGCCACGCCTTTGTCTCCCCTTTGCTCTATCAACTCCACTGGCTCAGGGTTGGCAAGCGTATCAAATTTAAAGCTCTCTGCTACATGTTTGGAGATCAGCACGGCCTGGCCCCCGCATACATAATCAATCTTGTCAAGCCCTATCGACCTTCTCGCAATCTAAGATCTGCCAATCGTTTCCTTTTCTCAGTCACTAGAGTACGGCTGGCCCGTATGGGAGGCCGTTCGTTTTCCTTCCTGGGACCAAAATTGTGGAACTCTCTTCCGCTAGAACTCAGGAATTGTCAATCCCTCTTTGCCTTCCGTAAAAAGCTCAAGACTTTTCTTTTTAGCCAGGCCTAATGCCAACTGAGCTTCTATCTTGCTTGTTCCGCTGTCAGCGCCGGGACACCCTGTTGGGTAGCTGGGCGCTTTATAAATATTTAAATAAAAAAACTGCAGTCCCTTTTCTATTTCAAGTATTATGATAATTCAATGATAGGCCTTCCTCTATGCCATGTGACACCCCAGTTTAGCTCCAGTTATTTTGTGAGGTTGTTTTCGAATATATTACCATACAGTGGAATAATCTACCTCATCAACTATCCACTTCTACCTGCTTAAGCAGTGAAAAGTGCCACCTTTCATATGCAGGTTGTGTCACTCATCCTGGAGAATTGCTGACAGAAACAGGATTCTGACATAGCCACTCCACATTTTGCCATTAAGACAAGGTAAGCAGAAGCATGGGCCTGGATCAAGGTCTGTATGCGTCCTAAAGATTACTGTCCAAAACCTTCCAAATCACCATGTAGTTTCTGTGTAATATGTCAATGTCCTAAATGTGATCCTTTGTCAAACGAACACTGAAATGTGCTCATCTGTGCTTAATTTAAGTCTGTGGCACGAGGTGGGGCATAAAGCGACTCTCTTTTTGGTGAAAGGGAAAATATTTTTAATTGGGCTTTGGCCGAGAGAGAAAGGTGAAAACCCAAGGAAGGAAGAGAAAGACAGGAAATAGTGAGAAAGAGAGAAAGCAGAAATGAAATGGAACCTGCAAAAGTGAGATAAAGAAGCATGAAGTGTATGTTGATAGATGAAACAGACATGACTTACAGTCGGCAAAATCACTATAGGATGAAGAAAAGCTTTGGTTTTCTAATTGCTTAGCAAGTATGCTTACATAAACATACACAGATGATAAGACATGGGTGCTCAGTCAGCGTAATTAAGTATGACTACCGAACACAATTGGCGTTTACTTCAGCTGCATGATGATGATACATGGTGATGCACAGAAAAGCCTAAGGAGAGCACTAGTAGCAGCGCATAATTTGTAAAATACTGAGTGCTGGTACCTGCAACTTTTATGAGAAGCCCGTGGGCCGTGCAATTAAAAGTTGGTGCGTGAAATACCAAAGTTGGTAGTCTCAAAACTCATGATGCACCTTAACTCCACTGACACACATATACCTGCCCATTTATTTCACTCTTGCCTATCCTGCTTTCTCCCTTTGTGATGTTGTTCTCATTTTTCTCTTTCTCTATCTTTCCCCTTTTTCCCTGCTTTGCCATCTTGAAACAACAGATGCGGAAAATAAGTGCTGGTCCTCAAAATAAGTGCTGGTGCCCCACACCGGCAACCACCGGCTCAATTTAGGCACTGACTGGCAGAAGGATAATCTAACTTTGGGTATTAAACAACTATAATGGAGCAATAAATGATTGAGGAAAAGCAGCTCTAAAAAGCAAGTGTTCTGTAGTATACTGCCCATACATAGAACTTTATCACTGGATTCAAGCTAGCCTGGCTAATGAAGGGTGTTACCCCGAAACCGGTCCCAGGATGCTTGTTTCCGGTCCAGGGGAGACATGGCTTGGCAGTTCGGGCTGGACTGTTCCCATGAGGCACAGGGTCAGACTGATTTGCATATGGCCATGTCTGAACTGGGGTGGTGGAGTGAGCTAAAGAATGATGATGGATTAAACCCAGATCAGTTGACTGGGGTGAGTGTTTGATTGGCTCAAGCTGCTCCGTCCATCATCCCCTTTGTATCGCTTTGTTCGCCCTAAGTTGGCGGAGGTATGCCCAGACGTGGGTCCCTTGCTCACTTTGCCACTGGATTCAAGCAAGCCTGGCTGATGACGGCTGAAATGCCAGAAACCGGTCCTAGGATGCTTGTTTCCGGTCCAGGGAAGACATGGCTTGGCAGTTCGGGCTGGACTGTTCCCATGAGGCACAGGGTCAGACTGATTTGCATATGGCCATGTCTGAACTGGGGTGGTGGAGTGAGCTAAAGAATGATAACTGATTAAACCCAGATCAGTTGACTGGGGGTGAGTGTTTGATTGGCTCAAGCTGCTCCGTCCATCATCCCCTTTGTATCGCTTTGTTCGCCCTGAGTTGGCGGGGTATGCCCAGACGTGGGTCCCTTGCTCACTTTGCCACTGGATTCAAGCAAGCCTGGCTGATGACGGCTGAAATGCCAGAAACCGGTCCTAGGATGCTTGTTTCCGGTCCAGGGAAGACATGGCTTGGCAGTTCGGGCTGGACTGTTCCCATGAGGCACAGGGTCAGACTGATTTGCATATGGCCATGTCTGAACTGGGGTGGTGGAGTGAGCTAAAGAATGATGATGGATTAAACCCAGATCAGTTGACTGGGGGTGAGTGTTTGATTGGCTCAAGCGTTCCGTCCATCATCCCCTTTTGTATCGCTTTGTTTGCCCTGAGTTGGCGGGGTATGCCCAGACGTGGGTCCCTTGCTCACTTTGCCACTGGATTCAAGCAAGCCTGGCTGATGACGGCTGAAATGCCAGAAACCGGTCCTAGGATGCTTGTTTCTGGTCCAGGGAAGACATGGCTTGGCAGTTCGGGCTGGACTGTTCCCATGAGGCACAGGGTCAGACTGATTTGCATATGGCCATGTCTGAATTGGGGTGGTGGAGTGAGCTAAAGAATGATGATGGATTAAACCCAGATCAGTTGACTGGGGGTGAGTGTTTGATTGGCTCAAACGCTCCGTCCATCATCCCCTTTGTATCGCTTTGTTCGCCCTGAGTTGGCGGGGGTATGCCCAGACGTGGGTCCCTTGCTCACTTTGCCACTGGATTCAAGCAAGCCTGGCTGATGACGGCTGAAATGCCAGAAACCGGTCCTAGGATGCTTGTTTCCGGTCCAGGGAAGACATGGCTTGGCAGTTCGGGCTGGACTGTTCCCATGAGGCACAGGGTCAGACTGTGTTGCATATGGCCATGTCTGAACTGGGGTGGTGGAGTGAGCTAAAGAATGATGATGGATTAAACCCAGATCAGTTGACTGGGGGTGAGTGTTTGATTGGCTCAAACGTTCCGTCCATCATCCCCTTTTGTATCGCTTTATATAAGTAAAGATATCACATTTAAAAGGTTCAAAAAATTTCAGTCCATAGGAAACTATGGATGAGTCTTTTTCAGCACAAAATACCTGGCATGGGCTCAAATCAAAGCCGAAAACAGGCGCAGGGGAGGTGAAGTGCCGTAAAGCAAAGTGTTTCATTGCTTCATTACTACCAGGGGAGGTGATGCATCAGTTCCTTACTGCCAGGGGAGGTGATGCATCAGTTTCTAATTGCAGCACAGGGGAGGTGATGCATTGGTTCCTTACTTTCAGGGGAGGTGATGTGTCGAACTCTGGATACACTGCCTTTGGTTCCTTACTGCTGGGCCACATCGATGAAGAACTTGGCTCATAGGTACGATGCATTGAAAATCCAGACACGCTGTGTTGATGTGGAGGAGCAGGCAGTGCATTGATATAACAGCCCGAAGCAGGTGATGAACTGATTTCTTCAGCCACACAGCAGGGCCCTGGTGGGAGTCAAAGCGTGCACCATGGAAGTCGATTACACGGTGCTCGGGACTCGGGTTGCAGCAATCCTTCAGCCGCAAGTAGGCACTGCATTGATTCTTTGGCCGCACTTCGATGATGCACTGGATTTCAAACCGCACAGCGGTGCTGCGTTGGAAAACAGCTGTTGAGAGTCAATGCATGGATTTTATGGGTTCTTAGCAGCCAAACCACCTCCAAAATGCCCAAAACCTGAATTGGCACCCCTTGTCAAGTCAGAACTCCCAGCAGACTATTTCAGGGTCTGCAAATGAAGTCTTTGATGGCCCTGAGACTTCTTAACAGGAGGCAAGTATGCATAAGCCTTTGGAGAACCTTGGAAAGCAGGATGTAAAAACAAAGTCCAGT
The DNA here is from genome assembly GCA_963921515.1 of Calotriton arnoldi. Taxonomy (NCBI): domain Eukaryota; kingdom Metazoa; phylum Chordata; class Amphibia; order Caudata; family Salamandridae; genus Calotriton; species Calotriton arnoldi. Next base: position 11,619 of record CAWUFW010005371.1, on the reverse strand, counting down.
CCTTTCACTCCCAGGACAAAAACACCCTACAGAATGTCAGTTCCTCCTACGGCATCCAGCTCTTCTTCCTGGACGAATGTCCTCTTAGTCCAGAAGTGTTCTGAAGTTATGGTGTCACAGCTCCAGTACTTATACCAGTTTCTACCTTTGAAGTAGGCAAACTTTAAAGGAAAGTCTTTGTAGTTCACAGGACCTGCCTTACTCTGACCTGCCTCCAGACACACTGCAGGGGGCGGGAAATTCTTTGTGTGAGGACAGGCACAGCCCTATTCACTTGTCAGTGACAACTCCTTCCATCACTCTAGCTCAGGAAGACCTATCAGCCTGGTGATGGGCCATCAGCATATGCAGGGCACATCTCAACTCCCTTTGTGTGACTGTTTCTAGTGAATGCACAAACAGCCCAACTTTCATCCTTCCTCAGACGTGGATTCCACAGACAGGAAGAGTCACATAATTGTAAAGCAAGAAAATGTCCCCTTTCTAAAAGTGGCATTTTCAAACACGCAATATAAAAACCAATTTCACTAAAAGATGTATTTTTAACTTGTTAGTTCAGGGACCCCAAACTACAAATCTTTATCTATTCCCAATGGGAAGTTACACTTGTAAGAGGTTAGAAGGCAGCTACAATGGTAACCTATGTGAGAGATAGTCCTTGCAATAGGGAAAAAGAAATTAGTGGTATTTCACTATCAGGACATGTAAAACACTCCAGTCAATGTCCTACCTTTCCTCTACACTGCACCCTGCTCATTGGGCTACCTCAGGCCTACCTTAGGGGTGTCTTACATGTAGTAAAAGGGAATGTTTGGGTTCTGGCAAGTGGGTACACTTGCCAGGTCGACATGGCAGTTCTAAATGGCACACAAAGAAACTGCAGTGGCAGGTCTGAGACAAGGTTGCAAGCCTACTCATGTTGGTGGCACAATCAGTGCTGCAGGCCCACTGGTAGCATTGAACACAGTGCACTTTAATAGGGACTAACCAGTATTCAAACATGCCAATCACGGATAACCAATTACAGATACAATTTTACACAGGGAGCACTTGCACTTTAGCACTGGTCAGCAGTCCTAAACCCGGCAAAAATGAAGTCAGAAAAACACTGGAGGAAGGCAAAAATTTGGGGATAACCCTGCAAATGGGGCAGGTCCCACACACAGTGACTACGGATATTGAATTAATTTATAAACATGCATTTATTCATGATAAAGAAACATGAACAAATCCTCAAAAGGTGTGAATCATTACTTGATATATGTGGATTCAAGAATAGACAGTGTTAAAAATGTGGTTACTGGTTGACCACGATGGAGCGTGGGCCGGTTACAGGGACCCCTTTAACCCCACTGAATATTATACTTTAAATCCTGGTGTGCATTCTGCCTGGCTTTGTATTGCGAGGGTTCACATTATCAGAAGTTGTTTCGGATGAAGCCGGGCAGCCATGCTTTGCAGGGCTTTGTGTCACTCTGCACTAATTCCAATGAGGCTAGCAGGGGTATGATGAGGATTTGTGGTGCTTCGTGAAGCTTTGTGTCGGTTTTGATGGGGACCACATCTGTGCGGTTAGAATACCTTCAAGTCCACTCCCAAGAGACCAGGACAGGTATGCCACCACTTGGTGGGCAGATCTCACAGCAAGCAGAGTCTAGGTCCAGTTTCAAGGTGATTTCTGTCCCTGAGGCTATGATTAGGAGGTCAGCCAACTACCCCTTGGAGTCACAATAGTGGTCCTGCATTCAAGATGCAGACCCAGACATTCTCTCAGGCAGCCAGGCAACAGGCACCAAGGCAGCCAGGCAACAGAGTAGCAGTCCTTCTTGCAGAGCAGCATCACAGTCCTTTTGAGCTTTCCACAGGTCCAGAGGTGTACTGAAGAGTTGGGTCTGAGGGTTCAATATTTATATCTGGTACCCACTTTGAAGTAGGAAAAGGTTCTGGAGAATTCCCTTTTGAAGTCCTTGAATTCTCTGCCTCTCCTGTCCGGGCGCCAAACTGGCTGCATGAACAATGCAGTGATGGCAAGTAATTTGAGTGAAGGCAGGGCACAGTCTGTTCAGTTGCAAGTGAGTCTGTGCCCAGGTCCGTCCCCATCCAGCCAATATGTGGCCCATCTTGTCACACCTAATCCCTCTATTGGGTGGCTATCTGGAAGGAATAAACAAAGTCCAGCTGCCAACTACACCCAGTCACGCGGCCCTGGAGCAGGCTGCAGGCATCAAATACTGCAAAAAACATGCCATGTTTCTAGAAGTGGCATTTTAAAAATTGTAACTTAAAATCTGACTTTACCATTAAAGAGGATTTTTAATTATATAATTTTGTTAGAAATGAGGGCTCTGATTGGCAGGGGTATGCACCCTTGTCCAATCAGGGACCACCACTCTATTCAGGGTAAGTTTCCAATCCCCCTAGGGAATCCTGTACCCACCCTCTGGTAGCTTGGCGCAGAGCAGACATGCTTAACTTGAAGAGGCTATTGGTAAAGTATTTGTGTACACCCAGAGAGCAAGTCACAGAGGACACCACAACAAATAGACTTCACACAGTGGTAGAAAAATATGGGCGATTTATATGCAAGTAAAATAAGGCAATACAATAAAGCTCATCTTAATAAGAATCAGGATATGAGTTCATTTACGAGGTTATAGGCAGACAGTGCTGAATGGATTGGGCTCCCTTCAGGAGCATTACGGTGATTTTAGAATCCTCTGCACTTTCCGCAAGTGAGACTGAGTCTGCTGGGGCAATATTGTAGCTGTAACTAAGTGGGGGCACCTTCCGGCAGTGAGACGCATCGCACCACAACGTGGGAGACCGGTCGTGTCCAAGACGGCAACAAATCACACCACTGCAGCTGAGGGTTCGTGGAAGTTAGCCTGGCGGTTAGGGAATCTGAAGAACTTCTGAGATAGACAGTCATCGGACGGGTGTTACCGTGGCTGTCCACGCACACACACAATGGGAAAAGAGGCGATCAGCTGGCAAATTGGCGCTGGTAGGAGCCCAAGTCCTCTTTGCCCCATCGGTGTCGGGCGGGATGTCCATGGCCCAAGTACTCCGCTGCAGTGTAATCCTAACAACCCCGTGAAGGGAGGCACCCCGCTTCCCGGTTGGCAGTCGATACTGTCACAGGGCAAGGGCACGGTCTTGAGGTGATCCACAGCTCACTAGGCCCTTGGCACCTGGACAGCATGAAAGCTGATGTCGCAGTCAGGACCGGCGAGGCTGGTGGGGCTTTGACGCCCGGTAGGGTGAACCAGGCAGTTGACAAGCCCCCGAGCGTAACTCTGGAAGCAGTTCTTGGTGCCTTGGTTTCAGGGCAGAGGTCAGCAGGCAGGAGGGCGGCTCAACAAAGCAGGACAGCAGATCCTGGGAGCAGTCAGACACAGCATAGAGCCAATCCTTCCCACGCAGCATCCTTTACTCCAGCTTCGTGCAGGTCCACTAGTGTCACACAGATGTGGGGAAAGGTCCCAATTTGATACCATGATGCTCAGTTACTAGAAGGGGGCAGAAACATCTAGAGAGGTCTTTGAAATTATGGGGTTTCCTGTCTCACCTGACCCGGCTCATGGCTGCCTGCACTGACAAAGCAGAGCCGTTAAGCCTATTGTGGGGTGGCCGGATCAGCCTATTCAGATGTAAGTGCGAAACACTACTCCATCCTCTCAGCCCAAGAAGGCCATCAGTATGTATATGTGGCAGCTCTTCCTGTGTTTGAGGGAGTCTAGGGAGTATGCAAGTGTGGGGCTGCTACCCTGGACCATACATGGATTGGGGTAGGCAGCAGGTACACAGAGTTTAGGTGTTGTGTAGTTCCTAGCACCCCCCAAGACCTGTGCATTTTGGATGACCTAAACTGAGGGCTTGGTGTGAAGACAGACTCTGGACACCCCCACAGGATGAGTTAGCCATTAGACCTCCTAGCTCTACAGTGCCACTACCACCCCCCTGTACTATATGGTGTGGTAGGTAGTTTCTGGCAACCACTGAACATGACAACCCTGATTCCTCAGGTATCGTGGAAACAATACAGTATCTTTCGCTCTGTCACTCGTGCTTGCTTTTCTCAGAATACATATAATGACGATTGGTATGGTTTCAATAATTAATTATTGGTCAAGCGTCAGTCTACTATGAAACATATTAGCTGAAACAATCAAAAGACAGGAGCAGACAAATGTAATCGCTAGTACCAATATTGTAAAAAGTAGATACATTTCCACCATAGTGCTAATAAGATGAATAAAAGCATATTACATAAAACAATAGCGTTGGCGTACTCCTACGATGCGTAGCCTACCTAACCGCGCCTAGCCTCGAGGTGTAGGTGAAGCATATACGTGTAAGTGCTAGGATATGTTCTAATGGAACCTAATGTAGCCTAATGGAGCCAAGAATTCCCCGGGGAAGTGCTAACCCCTCACCTGATGGTTCTGAATGAAGGACCCCGTCTCTGCGTTGAGTATGGCACCTCACAAGGGATGTCGAATCTCTGCTTGTCGAAGGCTCAGCCTGCAGAGTCTCGGTCCAGCCTGGAAGGAATTTCTCCTCTGTCTTGGTAAGGGGGAGTGAGAGTCATTTATACTAAAGTGGCCACTCTGGGGTTTTTCTAGAATAGATATGTTTTGAAAACATTCGCTAATCTCCTGCTAATCCTTTTCTAAACAAACATGAGCATATGCAGCTGGATGTTGGCCATGAATGAAAAAAAGTGGTGACCCTTGTACAGAATAAATCTACCATGCCTTGGGACATGTTTTGTGTACGTCAGGTAGAGGGATTAAGATATGGTACCAAGAGCCTGTTGTCGGAGAGACAGACGGAAGCTACTGGGTACAAGGTCACCTATGTAAGACTGTTATGTCGAGTGGATGGGGCACAATCTATGCAATTGGTATATACATGATGTAACAAACCTAAGAGACATGACATAGGGAAGGACAGATACATGTCCACTTTCCAAAGGTGGCATTTCTGCAACACTAAGGTCAAAACCCAAAACACCAACAGGGGGGATTTCTCATGACCATTCCAACCATACCAAACATGATATATCTACTCCTTCCTATGCAGGAGTTATCACTTAAAGGGATATAAGGGAATTACTAATGCTAGCCTATGGAGGGGTAGGCCTCACTGCAATGGCAGAGGCCTGAAGCAGGTTTGCCAATGTCACCATGTTTTAGGGGCAAGCACCTGCACCTTAGCACCGATTAGCAGTGGTAAGGTGCCCAGAGTCCTAAGTCCAACAAAAAGGTATAGTCTAAAGTGGGAGGCGAGAGGGCAAAACTTAGGGGAGACCACCCAAAGGCTGACAGGTCTAACAAATTTCTCAGACACAAAACATGAAAAGTCTAATTGTTCCCAATCAAAAGTTAGCATTTATTAAATGTAATAAGGCACCCCAATGCTATTCTTTAGAAGAGGTATGCCTCACAGTAGTGAAAAATGAATTTATTAGTTTTTCACTACCAGGACACGTAAAACGTAAAAGTACATGTCCAACCTTGCAATTATAATGAACCCTGCCCTGTTGGCTACCTAGGGCCTAATTTAGGGGTGACTTATATGCAATAAAAGGTAAGTTTAACGGTAGCCAGGGGTTATAAAACTGACTTCAAGCTGCAATGGAAGGCCTGGGGCATGTTTTAAGGGGCTACTTAACTGAGTGGCACACTAAGAGCAGCAGGTCCTTGTTGCTCGACTGTGGATTTACCATAACAAAACCAGGCTGCAATAGAAGGCTACTTAACTGAGCGGCACATTAAGAGCTGACACACTAAGAGCTGCAATGGAGGCTACTTAACTGAGCGGCACATTAAGAGCTGGCACACTAAGAGGTATATATTACATGTTACAACGCAAACTTTTACAACGCATGCCTTTACAATGCGGTTTTTACATTGCAACATCCATTACAACGCATGTTTTTACAACGCATACCACTACACTCATTTTTAGAAACTACACTTACAAAGCATTCCATTACAACGCATACCATTACAACGCATAATACTTTTCGGGTAATAGTAGGGTAAGTGTTGGATAGTGTAGGGGTAAAAAATGACTATTCCCACTCCAGTAAGAGCAACAGTAGGGTAAATGTTGGATAGTGTAGGGGTAAAAACCATGCGTTGTAATGGTATGCGTTGTAATGGCATGCGTTGTAGTGACATGCGTTGTAGTGACATGCGTTGTAGTGACATGCATTGTAGTGACATGCGTTGGAGTGACATGCGTTGTAATGGCTGCGTTGTAATGGCATGCATGTAAAGGATGTTGCGATGTAATGACTGCTTTGTAAAGGTAGTGCGTTGTAATGACTGCGTTGTAATGGTTGTTTCCCCACTAAGAGCTGCAAGTCCTTGTTGCTCGAATGTGGATTTACCATAACAAATAAAATACAAGAGGCATTTGGCAAAACAGGAACAGTTTATTTAATTAAATGCAGAAGGCGAGAGCAGCAGCAGAGTAGGGGTCTGAAGATTGTCTCAAAGTACATTGGTGTTGGCCGTTATTTCATACATTTCACAACTTGTCATAAAGCAATTTGTACATTCTTTTAGAACAGTAATCCCGGGACTAGTCACGGGGATGTATATTTGTTCACCTGATGAGGAGTGCAGGTGGGTCTCGACCTTGTGACCTTGCGTGGACACAATGCGGCCAGTGGGTAATGTGTCCAGATGGCATGGGGAGCACATGATCACTGTGTGCAGTGTGCGTGTGGTTTTGGTCTGATTGGCTGAGTGTTCCTAACTACATGTGGCATCTAACTTTATGGTGTGTTGGGAATGCGCATCCTTCTGGCCAAACGTGTTTTATTGGGGCCAATCTTCTCGGACCATTGTGGTGTTGCTGCCTATCTGGCGGACTGATCTCGCCGATACCTTCCAGATCCCTTTCACCTTTAAGTAATTGGACAACAGTGAGGGGCTGAGGTGGAGATTACCGAGGCGACTGGGCTCGCTGCTGCCTACCAAGCTGGTGGGAGCTTGCTGCCAGCTGCGAGATTGTGGGGCCGCTTGATCGAGCCGCGGGCGGGGAGCTGTTACGGCCGCGGCGGAGGTAGGAGAATTTGCCTCGGCCTACGCTCCCCTCCCGTTGCGGATAAAGCCGGGCTGGTGCAGGGTGCAAGATTCGACTTGCGGCTTTCGCCTTGAGGAGTGAGAGTGCCTTCGCAGCTTCTGCTGGTGGGCGGAGCTGCTGATGCGGCACAGTCCTCTTGACAGCGCCCTCCTGTCCCACTGCATTGCGACTGAGCCCGGGAGCTGTGCCTCCCAGCCTGTTGATGGGAGCCCCTCCCGCGAACCTCTGGAGGGCTGAGGAGGATTGAGGAGAGATCGGGCTGCTTTTGTCCTGCTGCTTAGTCCCCTTAGCTGAATTGCTGCGACTCCTGTTCCTAGTGGGAGCGCCTCAGAGAACCAGGGGCGCCAATCACACCACTCTGATTGCAGCTGTGTCTGCTCGCAGCTTCCTGCACCACACACTCGCTGGCTTTCCTTCTCCAAGCCAGTCCAAGACGCAGAGACTGGCCTGCAAGCAGACATCCACAGGCATCAGCTTTGGCTACCCAGAGCCCATCACTACTAACACCTCCTGCCAGCCACCTAGAGCCTCACGGGGACTCCATTACCCGGCCTACCCTGCAGCCGGAGCCACCAACGTGCTTTCGCACGCCAAGAGGCGCTTCTTAACCTGCTCAGGGCTCCGCGGCGCGGACGTGTCCAGGGCGGGCCCGTCTGCGGCCGGACGAGGCTGGGCTGGGCCACCTCCCTTGGCTCCCTCACATGATCTAGACCCCATTGCTGTTGCCAGTACAACGAAACCTGCTTGGAGGTCCCCCACCAAGCATTGGGGGAGGAACCGCCACGATCTCTGTTTGCGCCAGGAGGCATGCAAACGCAGCCCGGACCACGGAGAAGGTTGAGCTGGGCCTCCCACTAAAGTCACACACCATTGCTGCTGAACCACAATGGGGAAGAAAAAGCCTTCAGCAACTGAGGAGGTAACTTTGACTACTCTAGATACCTTTTGGCCAGAGAAACTTCGGTTTTCTAGAAAGAAATTGCCCTTACAGAAAGGGAGACTCTCGCTGGGTTTAGGGGCGGGCCAATTATGAACCATACCTGCTCAACCCACGCAGGGGGATGCAACCTCACAGCTGGGGCAGCCCTATAGAACAGCACATGGTTCACATTACATTTTGCAAGAATATGGAAGTGGTCAATCTCGTTTCTGTGAAACACATTCAATTGAAAACAGAATTAATATAGTGAACATGAACTGAATATCTAATCTTGTGTGGTCCACCTACAGGGGTGAACAATTAAATGAGGGGAGGCCATTTAAAGGAAAGAGATGTGAAAGGTGTGAAAGAGACCTACAATTTTAGGGCCCTCTGTTTGTCTGAGAACTTATACTAGGGGATCACCCATTTAATCATAAGTAGTACCCCGATTGTCAGCATTATAAATGATCCCTTTATTTTCAAATACATTTAAACTAAAATACCCTGCTCTAATTACTGCTGCGCCCAGATATAAAGTCTTCAATCTGTCGATATTACTAAAAACAAAAATTGAAATAAAATGTTGTGGCCGTTTCCATGCATAGTTAGATTGACAATTCGACTAATAAAATGTGTGATCTTTTTCCTAACATCCAACATTTATACAAAACAACTGCTTTGAAGTTAATTCAAAAGTGTGTTATTATGTAATAGTAGAATGTAGATATGTAAATTGAAAAACTACCTGGTGAGGGACCATGCTTAAATGTCTTTGTAGCTGGGAAGTTGGTGTTCTGGTACCTCTTTCAGACCTGAGATTTTGTGCTACAAGTCTAACGCAAGCATAAAATATACCAGTTTGATAAGAAGGAAACTGCAGTGGGTTGTTGAGAAAATCTCCTTAGACATGATGCGTTGCAGGAAATTAAGGAATATGATAGTTGACTATGTACATATAATAATTCATACACGTTAGTAGGGGTGTTTTTTATGCTGATCCACAAAAATGTTCAAGAGCCACAGCCAACTGATTATCAAAGCCTATGGAAATTAGTATTGAATGTCTATGGTATGGGAAAAGGTTTGAGTCTCCTATTGTTCTAATTGATGCTGAAAGGGCCGAAATTAAAGAACTTGGTCTGTGTACAGTATTCATAAGAATGTATGGATATTTTTCCACATTGTTTGTACAGCACATCTCTGCCATAATTATGACCGTTTGTGATTAATGATAACTGTTTCTTATTATGTTTGCACTGGCATAATAATGTTAAATACTGCTTAAGTCAGGCATCCTTGAACTAATTATTGTATAATGGCAGCTTTAATTGCCACATTGTTAGTAATCATGGCATATTTGTGGCCATATGTCACATCATTCTGGCTACTCTTAGAATAATAATGTCTATGACTGACATGTTGTGGAGGTTCTTAGCATTATAGTGGGCATCCATTTTGCAGTTATGTCACTGACAAAACGGTGGACATTCTTGCATAAAGTAGGCATCTTTAGCATTATGGTAGGTAAATCTGGTATGTGATAATAAAACCTGGTCAGGCAACGCATAATCTTTCAATGAGATTTATTGGCACTAGGAGACTCACAAGCTTGCATATGGGGGTTATAATTGAAAAATGTTTTTAAATTAAAAATGGAGTTTCCTTTTGAGACAAAACAAGATTTTCTTTGAGTGTGTCTGCTCAGTATAAAAGTTTATATTTTATTAAAAAAACATGTATTTTGATGAAAATGGCTAAAACTATGGGTTGACGTTTAGCCTTCTCCTGTGATCAAGTGGTCAGATTGAAAATGTGGGCATGTGGTGCAAGAAAATGAGGTTGTACACTTGCAGAGGGCATCAGGAAGATTTGCATAAAAATAAATTGTCATGAATTAGTAAGCCTTGCTCCTTACAACACATACCTCATAATCTGTTATTATTCTGAAAACTGCAATAATTCATTACCTATTACCAAAATAAAATTTTAACTAATACATACATACATGTCTATCGTGGCATTAATAAATAGAAATTAAAATGGGCTAGTTAAAAGTGTACTCACATAAACCTCAAACTATGTAGTATATTACTCATCAGTGAAAGACTGTAAAACATTGAAAGTTGAATTAACCAGGCATTTTCGAAGCACAACCACAATAGGCAAACTGCTATTATTGTATATTTCAATTGGGAAAATCTTACAACCATTAACATGTTAACAAATGTAGCTAGCAAGAGTAATGATAAATTTTCAAATGAGCAAAGACAATAAAAGATGAGCAATATTTACAATCTTAAATGGTTGTACATTTATCTGTGTGTTGTCGTATAACATAAAATAAAAATGTTTGCATGGAAAGAATAGAATGGAAGCAGCTTATCATTTTGGAAAATTCTAATGTAAAACATTATTTGTGAATCAAACTTTTGAAAATATTAAGTAAGTGTACACACTTTACACCTGACAGTAAAGCCAACTTATAAACGTATCTATACTGAAATATAAATTTTTCAAAAATCAAATAACACAGGACTATAATTCTTGTAAGAAATGTTAAACGGTAAGTATCTTTTCCATGTAAGCTTTAAAGCTAAAAGTAAAAGTAAGTAAGAGATTTGAATGATTCTCCAAAAACTGGAAGAAGTAAATAGGTATGAAGGAGAGCTTGTACTGATGAGAGGATACTTCCTAGACTCCGATGAGGATAAACTAGATGAAGTGCACACATTTAAAAAGAGAGAGGCTCTGAAATAAGATTTTTGAAAGATTGTCTTCTTTATTGCATTGATAAATTATTTAGCATGTTTATGTCAACTATTGTATAGAATTACATGTGATTGGAATAAAAGAATTGTTAAGAAAAATATTTATTGTCTAAAATATAATATGCATAAATGTTTGTTGTTGTTTAATTAAAAAATAATAGCAAAACAAATGGAGGTATTTGTAGTTATGAGATAAACATACAATGAAGACATTCATTTTCATGCTTATTTTGATTATGCTTCATTTCAATATAGATTATGAAACAATTCCAAAAAAAGAATATCTTCTCATAAACAATAAGAATCATATTATTCGTCATTTATTGGTTTGAGGAACATAAAAATCTAAATGACTATTATAAAGTGCAATTTTAGAAGTAGGATTCTACATCAACTACCAATTCATGGTATTAATAATTGAAACTGGTATTAATATAGAATGCACTTAATTGCGGTGTAGATGTTTGCAAAAAGATGGAAAAACACGTCACAACTGTCACAATTCAAAAGGCCAACAATTTTAGTGGACTTTCTGAGATGAAACAGTCAGGTAAAACAAAATAAATAATCAGAATATTTTCTACAAGTAAAATTGAGTATGGTGGTAAAACATAAAATCGGTGATATATCTTTAGAAAATGAACATCTTTTGCATTACATATACCCAAAGTCTTGCCATATCTCTTACTGCTGGCTATAGAACTTTGTATACGTTACACCTGCCTCCCACTGGTGAAGTGCCTGTGCTCCTCCTTTCAAATTGATGAAATTGGTATACTCTAACTTGGCATATTTAATCTTACTTCTAAGCCCCTAGTATGTGGTAAA